>CP125844.1:15237535-15958368 GCA_030408175.1 Trifolium repens | reverse complement strand
TAGTATAGATATGTTTATTTTGATATATTATTTGGTTTAAAATTCTATAGTAAAATTGAGATATATTTTGGATGATATATATTTAACGATGTTACATAATAAAGCGATATTAAGAGTATTACTTCGCTTCCCATTTTACACTATTATGAGATTGATTCTTTATCTCATCTTCATCCTCGAAACTATATAGCGATCCTATAAATATCAAATAATTATAAACTTCATTCTCAAAGAAAATATTCTTTGATTTTTCATGGCCTTAAGATTTTTTTGGACTGTACACATAAAATTAAAATATATCATGATTTTTGTTTATTCATTTCGAGGCAACTCTTTATAGAAAATTTACAGTCGATTCATTGTCAAACACGAGATAATTTTTTTTCTTATGAAAGTTGTCTTGTCTTTTTTTCATTTATATTATTTAAAAGGTTATCTATGTTTTTTCAAATGTCTATGAGATTGATTACTTTTAGTTTATTTGAGTATGAAAATACGATATATCTTTAACACAAGACTCTTTAGGACTTCATAAAAAAAATTGTAAATTTTATACTATTTTTAAATGAATATTGTAAAATAATTCTATATTATTTTTTTAGTGAATATCAATAAAATTATCGTGTTAAGTTATCACTATCTTCTACATTCACTTTTCATCATCAGGATCACTTTTTATCGTGATATATAAAATTTTGAATAAATGATCTCCGTGATAAAACATTAAATATGAAAATATATATGGACAACCCCCGCAATCGGAATTCATAGTCAATGTGTATTTTTAATTGTCGGGTGGAAAGTGTAACATCCCAAATTTAATTATTAGGAGCATATTGATTAAAAGAGGTTTAAAAAGAGTTTAATTGGGAACATTCTTCTAAAGAGATATGAAGTGTGTAAATTAATTTAGTAGGAAGTGGAGGGGCATAGTGGGTATTGCCCATAAAAAGGGTTTATAATGGTCAAACATTCACAATTCACTTCTCACTCTCTGAATCCAAAGTCAGAAGCTTGCTCCCTCCCTCTTTCTCTTCCACGCCTTTCTTCTTCATCCTCACCAACAACATCAAAATTCTCCATCACTCATTTTCCACATGCAATTGAACATTCATGATCCTTAGGTTCTATGCTTCAAGAATTGGTAAGTTAATTTGTCTAATCCTCTTTCAATTCCTCTCAATCGTGCTCTATTTCCATTGTTCTATTAGCTTCAATTCTGACTTTGATTTCATGTGATGGATTGAGGAATTATATATGGTGGTTGTAGAAGAAAATAAGAAGAATTTGGAAGAAGATTGTGCAAACCCGTAATGGAAACAACACCCTCACATAGACGGTAATTAATCTCTGCTCGTAACTCTGATTGTGTTGATTCTTTTTGGATTAGTTTGCTATCGAAATTCCGGTCGTTTTGACGTAGGTTTCCCTAATTGTGGTCCAGTATTAAGCCCTGTGTGAATTTTGAAGTTGGAAGTTCAACACAGTATTTTTGCAGAAAATGTTTGGAATAGGTCTGTACTAAATCGAGCACTACTCTCTCCCTGTAACTCTGATTGAATTGATTCCAGTTGTCATAGTTAGATAACTCAATTCCGGTCGTTTCGATGTAGGTTTCGTAATTTTAGGATCAATATTGAGGCCTGTGCGAATTTTTAAAGTTGGAGGTTTGAATCAGGATTTCTGCAGAAATGTGTTTGGATAGTGCTGCACTTAAAGGTTAACTGCGCTCTTTCTGTAACTTGGTTTGAGATTCCGTTTGTTTCTATGGATATCTAACTCGATTACGGTCGTTGTGGTTCCGGTTTTGTGACTTTTCGTTAAGGGAAGAGGTCTGTAGGTAATTTTGAAGTTAATGCTCTATTGCCCAAACAATAATACTGTTATGGATTTAAAGCACTTCTTCGCTGCAAATTCAGTTTCTCGGAGAGCTCCAAAGATGTCATTAGCATTGTGTTTAAGCTTCTGAGTTAATCTCAATTCCAGGTGGGTTCTTAGGATCTTACCATAGTTTTGTGTAGAGCCTAGTTTATTCCCCAAATATGATGAATTGCATGCCAACATATAGGTTTAGGACTTAATGAATGAAAGAGTAGGAATCATTCCCAATTCCTACTCCTATATAATTTATTATACACTATTGAATATGTCTGTAACGAGTTGCATAGAGATTGTAGGTGTTTTACTTTGAAAATTCATGTTTCTGCAATACAGGGGCTTGTTCTGATGAACTCGCCGTAGCGAGTAAGTACTCGCCAGGGCGAGTGTTGTTGTTGTTGCCTGTATAACTCGCCAGGCGAGTTGTTGACTCGCCAGGGCGAGTGTTACAGGTCAGTGACACGAAATCTCGCCGTAGCGAGTGAGTACACGCCACAGCGAGTTTAGCAGGGACAAAACCTGCTTATTTTATTTTCTAAAAAAAAACTCTAACACTCGTTTTATATCCGAATGCAACTTGGATTTCATGGACATGTTTTAAATAGTGTAAAATGGATAATATGGTAAGAGAATAACAAGTGTATTTATTTTTTTGTATTAGTAACATGTTTAGGATACCCTGGGCGGGATATATTGGTTAGAACTGTTTCAAACTCATTGAATTAAATGGTATTACGCCATGTTAATAGAACTCCTCTGACTTCTATTATTTATTATGTGAGCCAACGTCGGAATCCGAGCCTCTGTTTCGGTAGTACGCAGAGTCAGGCACCTGAGACCGGCTTGCCTCAGGTGACCTTTGAAGAGTAATTTGACAAGATAATAACTTTGTGTTACACCTTATTTTACTATTATTATTGATAAATACATGGTTATGTAAAACAGTTGAACTTAGATTATCACACTATCTAGGTTCCCCGGTGTAGTCACCATTAGGAGGGTAGTAGGACTCACTGAGGCTTAGTAGTCTCACCCCACTCCAAATCAATTTTTTTTAGGTAAACAGGTTATTCAGAGCAAGGACCATGTAGGAGACTGATAGTTGGAGCTGAGCTTGGATTGTCAGCGTTGAAGATTTTTATTCTTCTCTTTGTTATTATATTACCTTGTTTACTCAGGAATTTAGTTTCTTTCCGCTGTAATTATTCAGTTCATCACGTTGTACTAGTATCAAGTTGTAACTTCATTATTTATTCTGAAATTTTCATGTACTCAGATCCATTTATTTATGTCTTGACTAAATATTCTAGATATTTTGGTTGGGGCGTTATACTTGGTATCAGAGCAGGTCGATCCAGTATCGGACCTTGCCATGAGTCATTCCAATCCTTTCCTAAGTAATACAGACCCTTTGGATCTGGACTGTATACGCTGAAACCATCACGTGCTGAGTCTGATCAGCTCAGTATTGTGTATGGTAGGCAGGGTATTTTGGTTTAGAACTGAAGTGGACTTTGAAATTCAAGCAGTAAGATCGTAGTGAGGATGCAATCGAGGAGCAGTCATGGGAGGAGGATCTTATGACTGAATATTGGAACAGTGGCAAATGGTGCCACAGGAGTAAGTTGTGTAGCACTAGCTAGTGGTGCAAGGAATTCAGACGTTGTAAATGGATTGAGATCATTAGTAAGAGGTAAGCCTGGAGATTGTAACGAAGTGGCTGACGAGAATGTGAGAATTAAGAGCAGTCTGACAGTGAGTTAATCTGGTGACGTAACTAGTACGAAGTAGAGTTGTAGCTTGAAGGAATGCAAGCGTACCATTGTACTGGAATGTGTAGTACATAACAGTATTCAACTGACACTGTGTGTCAGGTAAACTTCCTGAACCTAGAAATAACCTTATCCTAGCGAGAGCCTATATTCAGCCAAGTCTATTGACCGAGTAACACCCAGAAATAGTAGTAGTAAACCAAAACTCTTTCCCGAATAGATAGTTATTCAGTGCAAGCGAGGAATTCACCTGTGTTAGCTAAACTTAGTTAGACCTCATTCTTGTTCCGTTAGCTTTCGAGATTCCAACTCGACTAGACTATCCCAAGATTATCAAACATTAGTGTTCTCAATGGAACGGGAACACTCTAATAGAAACCCATATTTAAACTCAACCACTAGAAATTCCGTTTTAACTGGTATAGTGATTAGGATCCCTTATTAGCAGTACCGTACCCGAGAAAAACGTCGTAAGTAGCACCACTCTTATGTTCCAAAAATTAGTAACTCAGTGTAGTGGACCTGTTAGACATCTCAGCAATAGAAACTTCAAGACGAATTACTTAAGTTAGAGAACCAAAATTAGAACACCAGCACATACCAATATTCCTCCAATACCACCTTATTAGGATACCCTCTAGAATGTTCTCAATTAAGTTACCTTAACCCTTCGACTCTCAACAGTATTTCTACCATGCCAATAGGAGTCAAGTTTTAAACTAAACGATTAGAAATTTCTATTAACCACACCAGTCGTTAGTAGTAAACCCAACAAATTTTAGAGACCCAAACGTTAATTAGCTTAACAGTTAGGAATCAATTATAACCCCAGTACACACTTAAGTCAATTCAGGAAGCATCACCGTGAAATAGTTAGTAACCAAGTCAGTAATAAAAAAAAAAAAAACTAGTCGGCTTCGTGATTAATACTCGATATACATACCTTATCCCAGGAATCCAAAGTCATTAGTATACCATTTAGAAACCTCAATGTTATAATGTCCGACATTTGGACAGAAATATTACGTACCGTCACTTAATCACTGTAAGTTGCCAACTCAGCGTTACCAAGCAATTAGCTAACTCTATAAGGATAGTCGAACCAGAACTCATAGGTTTAGCATTCTCTCACCGCAAGCCTATTGAACTAACATTTTAATACTACCCTTAAATGACGATAAATAGGATCAGCCTATCACTCTATACCGGAAATTGCACCGAACCATCGTAGGTTAAGCCTTGACTAAATAACTAGTTAAGATCACCGTTAGCACAATCAGCCGCTAGAGTCGATCCGTAGTTGCCTTGTCATCAGATAGTTTAGAGACCGTTGACTCAGTTTCATGTTAGGTTGACCATCCAATATACGAATTCATACATTTGAACCAGTTAGTTAAGGGATCACCGTTATCCGTCCGTTGAGAGTTGTCTTTCAATCATCATTAGACTGGTAATTTAGTACTAGGGATTAATTAGCAACCCAGTTTGAGAATTAGTTTAAACCGCCATATTTTACCACTTAGAGTATTAATACTAGACGCCACCACTTAAAACAAATATTTTAGTATAAATCCAACCTTAACGCCAGATAGTAGCGGACATGACTCGAATAGATTGACAAGTAGACATCAACCATCCGGACAAATCCCTTAGGTGTGTATGCCAGTTACCCAGACACAAGTAATCAAGGTTGACTTTAGCTTCAGCCAGACGCTTGGCACTTCCATACATACAAACCTTTCAGCTAAGAGACGAAGTGTGTTATTTCAACCCTTCTATGAGAGTTTGTCAGCAGAAACCTACATGAGAACCCAATTGTCCTGACCCGAGAGAATTGTAAAGAGAAATAGAAGTAGGAAGTATAAGTGGGAATCCAGTAGAAGACGGATTTTCAATTGCCTATTCACTCTAAGGATCCTCATTCAGTATATTCGTCGAACCGAGCAATGTTCGATTCAATGTTCACAGGTCTTGGAACACCATGAACTTGTGTACTCTCTAACTTGTCTCATTATGCCTCAAACGGATAATTTCTTCTCGTGCCTTAAATGCTTGTCAGCCTTGTACAATGCATAAATTCAATTAAGATACACACTTTTCAAAATTTCTTGAAGCCAGTTAGGTGATCACATTAAGTGTTTTCAGTTGTGTTGCCAGTAGCTACAACAAATCTGCGGAGGTCAATTATTCTTGAAAAGGGTCATGAATAATTTCAGTTCAATTTCGTGCTCGTTTTGGTGGACATGTTAATTAATCAACATCCTTAACTGTTCTGGTACAAATAACTTAGCTCAGTATCAATACATCATTTAAACTTCGTGCACTCGAACCTTGTAACCAACTCTCCAATCTAGTTAGTTATCCATCGTTTACGGAGCCTAATAAGCTAAATCCAGAATTAAGATCGAATCCAGCCAATTTAGTGAAATTAAGTTATACTAAGTGAAATCGGTGTCAAGGATTCGAACCTTTCAGTTACCTTTTCGGAAATCATGTTTACTCAAGTGTATTAACCTTGAGTATCTCTACCAGAATGTTCCAGCCTTTTGTTTGTTATCAATAATCTACTTAAATCAAAACAAGTCAAAATTACTCGTATGGAGTAATGAACTACCTCTGTTTGGAAATTAAATTGTTGTTCTATTCTATTCTATTCGTTAGTTGAACCACTAACCATCCGGAGTTAAGCAAATCATTTCAGCCTCAACGTTAGAAGTTCAAGCTCCTTGTTCGACTAGCCAAGTTAGCATCCGATTGTTTTAGCCAAATTTCCCATCAAAGTTAGCTTATCAGCCCAATTTTCGAACAAGTCTGACCTTTACCCTTTAGTTAATCGTGTATCGTCAACCAGGCCAGATACTGACCTCCTAAGTCAGTTGAATTCGGAATTAATACTGATAGGAGTGGAAGAAGATTAACAGTAGTAGAAGAAGTTTAAGGGAAATAAAACGAGATGGTATACGACCGTGCTTTGAGAATGTAGACTAAAGCTGCAAGGACACAGTCTAGAGGATGCTAGCAAGTAGTCGAATCAGAGTGCGCAGCTTGAGAACAGTTGTAAATGTAGTTAATTGACTGACCTTTAGCCAATAACCTCTAAGAGAGGAAAATTTTATTTCAAGGGATTGAATGCAACTGATCGGAGAGTAGGTGAAGTATAGAGTTGGATGCGGACATAAACGATCTACCCTGATGTGAAATAAAGAAGATATGAATTTCGAGGACGAAATTCTTTTAAGGAGGGTAGATTGTAACATCCCAAATTTAATTATTAGGAGCATATTGATTAAAAGAGGATTAAAAAGAGTTTAATTGGGAACATTCTTCTAAAGAGATATGAAGTGTGTAAATTAATTTAGTAGGAAGTGGAGGGGCATAGTGGGTATTGCCCATAAAAAGGGTTTATAATGGTCAAACATTCACAATTCACTTCTCACTCTCTGAATCCAAAGTCAGAAGCTTGCTCCCTCCCTCTTTCTCTTCCACGCCTTTCTTCTTCATCCTCACCAACAACGTCAAAATTCTCCATCACTCATTTTCCACATGCAATTGAACATTCATGATCCTTAGGTTCTATGCTTCAAGAATTGGTAAGTTAATTTGTCTAATCCTCTTTCAATTCCTCTCAATCGTGCTCTATTTCCATTGTTCTATTAGCTTCAATTCTGACTTTGATTTCATGTGATGGATTGAGGAATTATATATGGTGGTTGTAGAAGAAAATAAGAAGAATTTGGAAGAAGATTGTGCAAACCCGTAATGGAAACAACACCCTCACATAGACGGTAATTAATCTCTGCTCGTAACTCTGATTGTGTTGATTCTTTTTGGATTAGTTTGCTATCGAAATTCCGGTCGTTTTGACGTAGGTTTCCCTAATTGTGGTCCAGTATTAAGCCCTGTGTGAATTTTGAAGTTGGAAGTTCAACACAGTATTTTTGCAGAAAATGTTTGGAACAGGTCTGTACTAAATCGAGCACTACTCTCTCCCTGTAACTCTGATTGAATTGATTCCAGTTGTCGTAGTTAGATAACTCAATTCCGGTCGTTTCGATGTAGGTTTCGTAATTTTAGGATCAATATTGAGGCCTGTGCGAATTTTTAAAGTTGGAGGTTTGAATCAGGATTTCTGCAGAAATGTGTTTGGATAGTGCTGCACTTAAAGGTTAACTGCGCTCTTTATGTAACTTGGTTTGAGATTCCGTTTGTTTCTATGGATATCTAACTCGATTACGGTCGTTGTGGTTCCGGTTTTGTGACTTTTCGTTAAGGGAAGAGGTCTGTAGGTAATTTTGAAGTTAATGCTCTATTGCCCAAACAATAATACTGTTATGGATTTAAAGCACTTCTTCGCTGCAAATTCAGTTTCTCGGAGAGCTCCAAATATGTCGTTAGCATTGTGTTTAAGCTTCTGAATTAATCTCAATTCCAGGTGGGTTCTTAGGATCTTACCATAGTTTTGCGTAGAGCCTAGTTTATTCCCCAAATATGATGAATTGCATGCCAACATATAGGTTTAGGACTTAATGAATGAAAGAGTAGGAATCATTCCCAATTCCTACTCCCATATAATTTATTATACACTATTGAATATGTCTGTAACGAGTTGCATAGAGATTGTAGGTGTTTTACTTTGAAAATTCATGTTTCTGCAATACAGGGGCTTGTTCTGATGAACTCGCCGTAGCGAGTAAGTACTCGCCAGGGCGTGTGTTGTTGTTGTTGCTTGTATAACTCGCCAGGTGAGTTGTTGACTCGCCAGGGCGAGTGTTACAGGTCAGTGACACGAAATCTCGCCGTAGCGAATGAGTACACGCCACAACGAGTTTAGCAGGGACAGAACCTGCTTATTTTATTTTCTAAAAAAAAACTCTAACACTCGTTTTATATCCGAATGCAACTTGGATTTCATGGACATGTTTTAAATAGTATAAAATGGATAATATGGTAAGAGAATAACAAGTGTATTTATTTTTTTGTATTAGTAACATGTTTAGGATACCCTGGGCGGGATATATTGGTTAGAACTGTTTCAAACTCATTGAATTAAATGGTATTACGCCATGTTAATAGAACTCCTCTGACTTCTATTATTTATTATGTGAGCCAACGTCGGAATCCGAGCCTCTGTTTCGGTAGTACGCAGAGTCAGGCACCTGAGACCGGCTTGCCTCAGGTGACCTTTGAAGAGTAATTTGACAAGATAATAACTTTGTGTTACACCTTATTTTACTGTTATTATTGATAAATACATGGTTATGTAAAACAGTTGAACTTAGATTATCACACTATCTAGGTTCCCCGGTGTAGTCACCATTAGGAGGGTAGTATGACTCACTGAGGCTTAGTAGTCTCACCCCACTCCAAATCAATTTTTTTTAGGTAAACAGGTTATTCAGAGCAAGGACCAGGTAGGAGACTGATAGTTGGAGCTGAGCTTGGATTGTCAGCGTTGAAGATTTTTATTCTTCTCTTTGTTATTATATTACCTTGTTTACTCAGGAATTTAGTTTCTTTCCGCTGTAATTATTCAGTTCATCATGTTGTACTAGTATCAAGTTGTAACTTCATTATTTATTCTGAAATTTTCATGTACTCAGATCCATTTATTTATGTCTTGACTAAATATTCTAGATATTTTGGTTGGGGCGTTATAGAAAGTGCTCCCCGTTTTCTATTCTACACTACTAAGAGATTTCTCTCTCTCCACCCCCCCCCCCCCCTCTCTCTCTCTCTCTATATATATATATATATATATCTCTATGTCTATCTCTCTTCTGTCTCCATTACATGACTCTATAGAGGCTTTATCTACAAAAAAAATAGGTTTTAATTAATTCTAAATTTTTTCTTAATGAATATCAATTAAATTTTCGTGCTTAGTTCTCACTATGATCTATATACACTTTTCATCATGGAGATCATGTTTTTTCGTGCTAGATAAAATTTTGAATAAGTTTTCCCGATGATAAAATATGAAATATGAAAATAAGGATAATTCTCGTATTTGGAATTCAAATTTTAATTCGTAAATGTGTATTTTTAATAGTGGGGTGGGAAATACTTGTCGTTTCTCATTCTCCAACACTGAGAGTTTCTCTCTCAAAATCTTCTATTTTGTTTTTGTCTCTAATGAACATTATTTTTTCTTCAAAATAAAATGTTTTTACGTAAAAAAAAAGTTTACAGATATGTCATAAGCTATTTTTTGGGTTAAAGACTTCAATTCTTCGAGTGATCTTATCAATGAAAAAGATAGTGTACTTTCTTATTTTAATTTGTTTAAGTAATCTAAATATAAAGTGTTCCTTCATTTTACAAAATTAAAATATTAAAAATGTACCAAGATAGTACGTGTGTCGCACAAGTGGTAGATATTTGAGCCTCTTAACCATTTGGTCTTAAGATCGATTCTGACTGGTGCATATGGAGAATCATTTCTTAGGAGAGGTAAATCCCTTAAATGGATCTCAGTTAAATCAAGAGGATTAACCTCTGTCGTTGCGCACGGATGATACTTTCGGTTTTAAAAAAAGTGTATATATATATGGAAAAATTACACGTTTGGTCATTTATCTTATTTTTTTTGTAACACTTTGGTCTTTTATCATTCATTTGTAACATTTTGGTCCTTGATCTTATCTTTTTGTAACACTTCGATCATTTATCTTTTATTTGTAACACTTTAATCCTTTAAAGAACATAAAGATATGAAAGAATTGATGAAGATGATGAACATATTCATCAAAATTATGAGTTTTATTTAATTTTAATAAAAAAGAATCTTAATAAATAAAATTCAGCATTTTTTTAATAAATAAAAAATATGTAAATAAGGGTTTATATGTGAATGTTATAAAAGATACAAGACTAAAGTGTTACAAATAAAAGTTAAGGGACCAAAGTGTTACAAATATATACGATAAAGGACCAAGGTACTACAAATAAAAGATAAAAGACCAAAATGTTACAAAAAAATAAGATAAAGGACCACACGTATAATTTTGCCTATATATATTGTACCGGTCAAAATAATTTAGGCCCAATTGTCATAGGGCCCGCCTTGCTTTGGCCCAATCCGCCTATACAAGGCCCAATTCGTTTCACCCCCTCGTCACGTGCACGCCCACGTCTTTCCCTAGCCAAGCAAAAGGCACATGTAAAACGTGGCCCAGTATCCACTAAGTGGAATGGCGCCAAATATAACCCCCCACTCTCCCTCGTGGGGGATGACAAAGCTAAGGAATAACCGTCACTCACCCCATGACTTGAGGAAAGATCGTGGGATCGTGGAGGCAAAGGGAAACCGTTCCTCTAGCTCTATAAATACAACCCCCAAAGCAAAATGGAAAGGCAAGCAATATCATAACCTCGTACCACTGCATAATCATAGCACCTAGCAAATATACTCCCCCTAGTGTTCTATCAGGAACATTTGGCGCCCACCGTGGGGCCCTGGTAAAACATTTCCCAGGCCTCAAGACATAACCAAAAAACATCTCAATAATCAATGGCAGGAGGTGCTCCTAACCACGAGAACCAGCCTAATTTGCAAGCAGCGATTAATGAGATACGTCGCCTCCAAGCGGAGGTCGCCGAAATCCAGAAGGACAAGGCAGAAGAAATAGCTAGAACAGAAGAAGAAGACAACATCGAGGTTTCACAACCCCTTGCACAGCAACTATGGGATGCTCAAGTTCCACCGAACTTCAAAATACTACAACTTCCAAGCTTCGACGGTAAAACAGATCCCTTAGAACACTTAATGGCAGTTGGCACTCAAACTGCCATCCTCGGAGCAGAAGAACATCTGAAGTGCAAGCTGCTGTCAAGCACGTTTAAGGACGCTGCCTTACGTTGGTATATGAACCTTCCCAATAATTCCATAACGGGATACCAAGATTTTCATCGAAAACTCATCCACCAGTTTTTAGGGAGCAAACACATACAAGTAACCGCCACGAATATGTTCAGCCTGAGACAAAAAAGCTCGGAAACCCTCAGAGAATATCTGGTGCGTTTCAGTGAAGCCACTATCAAGGTTTCAAATCCAAATCAGGAGATGTTCGTGGCCGCCTTTCACAATGGATTGCGCGCGGGACATTTCAACGAGTCGCTAGCCCAGAAGCCCGCCGAAACCATGCAGGAGGTAATGAAACGAGCGGAGTGTTACATCAAAGGCGAGGAGAGTAACGCCGAAAAACGCTCAAGGGACCACAAGGAAAGAGCCCCGGAATCTGGAGGCAGCAGATATCCAGACTACCACAGGCGACGTTGGCCAAACAAAGACCATAGGACGCCACAAAACGGCGGGAGCTCGTATTACCCCCAAAAAAGAGGACCCAAGCCCTTTGAAGAATATGCACCACTCAACAGAGCCAAAGTCCACATCCTCGACGAGATCTTACAGGCGGGGCTAGCGAAACGCCTGCCTCCTCCAGAACGACACTACACCATGGGGCGGAACGAGAATGAGTTCTGCCATTACCATCGTTGCAAGGGACATGATACAGATAAGTGTTTTCGCCTCAAAGACCTGATCGAAGAATTGATAAGGAGCGGGCACCTCAAAAAATTCATAGAGAGAGCAGCACAAGAGAACAAGGCGAGGCAAAGGTCGCCAAGATCACCGAGATCACCGCGCAACCCCCGAACAAAAGATGTAAGGGAAAAAGACCAACCCCGAATCTCCGTAAACACCATTGCTGGGGGATTCGCCGGCGGCGGCAACTCGAAAAACGCCAGAAAATGCTACGTAAGGAAATCAGAAAGAGACTTGGATATGGTAGGGCACGTGTCCTTCCCCCCAGCCCCGGACTTATCTTTCTCACCAAAGGATGCCACGAACATCGCCCCACACGATGATGACCCGCTCGTCATCCAGGTGCAGATCCTCAATTGCGACGTCAAAAGAGTATTAATGGATTCAGGGAGTTCAGCAGATATAATGTATTGGGACGCGTTTAAGGCGATGCAATTGGCGGGCGAACAACTGCAACCTTACCATGGCACCCTAGTTGGATTCACATGAGATCAAGCGGAAGTAATGGGGTACATCACCCTGCTGACGACTTTCGGAGTAAAGGAAAGCGCAAAGACGATCAAGGTAAGATATTTGGTAGTAAGAAACCCTTACGCATCTTACAACATAATCATAGGGAGACCAGCGTTCAACGCACTGGGAGCAGCGATGTCCATATTGTATCTCGCCATAAAGTATCCCCTTGACAATGGCGGAGTCGGAACAATAAGGGGCGACCAGGTACTAGCGCGGCAATGTTACGAATCAAGCCTCAAGATTAAAAAGAAAGAGATAAGCAGGCTTAGCGTGAACACCGCCAACAGCCACGAAATGACGGAGCTTGACCCAAGAGAAGATTTCCAAGAAAGAAGAGTCAGTCCCATTGAAGAGCTGAAAGAGATCCAGATAGGCAAAGAGCAACACCAAACAACCAGCATTGGCACTGCCATGGGCGAGGAAGAAAGGAGGGACGTTCTCGCCATCTTGAAGGAAAATGTGGACCTCTTCGCCTGGAAGCCAGAAGACATGCCAGGGATTGACGAAACCGTAATCACACACAAGCTAGCTATCGCCAGTAACGCCAAGCCAGTGGTACAGAGAAAAAGGAAGCAAGGAGAAGAAAGAAGGGCAGCAGTGGACGAGGAAGTAGCCAAACTAATGAAGGCCCAATTCATTGAGGAGATTAAGTATCCGGAGTGGCTCGCCAACGTAGTCATGGTAAAGAAAAGCAACGGGAAGTGGAGAATGTGCGTAGATTTCACCGACCTCAACAAAGCTTGCCCAAAGGATCCTTATCCCCTACCCAGCATTGATAGGCTCATAGACGGAGCCTCAGGGTACAAAACCCTAAGCTTTATGGACGCGTACTCCGGTTACAACCAAATAAAGATGAATGCAGCAGACGCCCCAAGCACCGCCTTCATGACAAATACTTGCAATTACTTTTACAAGGTCATGCCTTTTGGCTTGAAGAACGCAGGCGCCACCTACCAGCGCCTAATGGACATGGTATTTGCGCAGCAGATAGGAAGAAACCTGGAAGTATACATCGATGACATGGTAGTAAAAACCCCTGAAGGAGGAAGCCACAGCATGGATCTCGCCGAGATTCTATCCTCAGTTAGAAAGTACGATATGAGGCTCAACCCCGCAAAATGTTCCTTCGGCGTTCAAGCTGGAAAATTCTTAGGATTCATGCTAACAAGGCGCGGAATAGAGGCAAACCCTGAGAAGTGCCAGGCGATCATAAATATGCGAAGCCCGACGACAGTAAAGGAAGTACAACAGCTAACAGGACGAATCGCAGCGCTATCCAGGTTCCTGTCTTGTGCTGGTGAAAAATCCTGCCACTTCTTCGCAGCGCTAAAGAAAGGAGAAATCATATACGGTTTTGTTCGTTTTTTCACAAGGAATTCAAATATACAAATAGTTTTCTCTAATTCCTCA
The DNA here is from genome assembly GCA_030408175.1 of Trifolium repens. Lineage (NCBI taxonomy): Eukaryota > Viridiplantae > Streptophyta > Magnoliopsida > Fabales > Fabaceae > Trifolium > Trifolium repens. Next base: position 15,944,250 of record CP125844.1, on the reverse strand, counting down.
CCAAAATGAAAAAACGAAGAGAACAAGGTTTGAAAATAAAAACACAAAACCACGATTCAACACGAATTGAAGCAAACGAGCAGAACAGGAAGCATCTAGACATGAACACGAGTTGAAAGGTGTAGAAAATTACCTGGTTTGGCTTCTGAACACCACGATTCAAACTTGATTTTCTTCTTGGTGCCGTAGCTCTTCTCTGGCTTGTTTCCCTTAGCTTTTTGGTTAAATAGGAGCTGATTCTTCTTCCTGGAACTTTGGTGAAGGTGTTATGATGTTTAGTTTCTGTGTTTGAGTGAGAATTTTGAGGTTTGAAATTTTGAAAATGGAAGAAAAATGGTATTCTTGGTGTTACTGTAGCTGCGCCGTTTTTCTTTCTCCAAGGCTAACCCTAGGCTCTGAAAACAATGTGTTATTTATAGGGAGGGATTAGGTTAAATGGCATTGTGGTTTGTGAGAGTTAGTGAGGGTAATTTTGTGATTGAGCTCTTTTTTTTTGTACTATCTTTTGATCCTTTTGTTCCAAACAAAAATGGTGATGAGGTGTTAAGAAATGGAATGTTCTAGTCTTATGATGATGTGTCAATGATTGAAAATTTTTGGTACTTCTTTTGATTTTTTGGAATAAAACAAATTAGAAATAATACATGAAATAATAAACACAACATAAATATGTCAAAAATAAAAATATGCATGATGAGATATGATTATGTGAAATATTTATGGATCAAGAATGGAAGAAAAAAGAATTGAAGATTGATTTTTAAAAGGTTTCTTGAAATGCAAGTAACTAATTAAAGAAATAAAAATAAAAATAATGGAAGGGCAAAATGGTAAAATTTTGTCTCTTATGATCATGCTAAGCTATAATCATGCAAGAAAAATAATTCCATATGTTTTTTTGTGTCAACATTGATTTTTAAATCAAAAGGGATTTTGTTGACTTTTTAGTCAACATTTTGGCTTTGTTGACTTTTGGTCAAAGTTTTGACTTTGTTGACTTATTTTCTAAAGAATGCAAAAGTGAAAAATATCATGGGGCAAAATTAGGGTATGACAGCTGCCCCTATTTAATTAGCTTAAACCATAAGAATGCGAATAACCCTGGTATTCGTATTCTTTTGGTGGAAGATAATTAAATACAGAATGCCCTAATTTTGCCAGGAAGTGAATGGTGATGAGATAAGTGGATCGAGTATACCTGTTGTTATTCCTTTTGTGGAACCTGGCGAACTCTAAAATAGGACTAACCTTAACCAGCCATTAAAGTTGAGGAGATTTTATCCAGCCGCTCCCACTGAAGGTCAATCTGAAGTTGAGGAGATCTTATCCAGCCGCTCTCACTGAAGGTCAATCTGTAGTTGAGTAGATCTTATCCAGCCGCTTCTCACTGAAGGTCAATCTGAAGTTGAGTAGATCTTATCCAGCCGCTTCTCACTGAAGGTCAATCTGAATCATGCTTGCATGTATCGATACACACCTATGCCTCTCATAAATCCAGAAAGATCATGATGTATCGAATCATGCCTGCATGATTTGATACATATCAGTCAAGATTTCAAGAAACTGATATACGTATCGATACACACCCGTGTTTGTATCGATACATAGGTCAAATCTTTCAATTTGAACGCTGGTCAAAGGGTTTGTATCGATACAAACCATCATTTGTATCGATACACGTATGTTGAATTTTGCCCAAATTTGCTCAATTCTATTCTCTCTTTAAATAGCAATATGGTGTGTCATTGTAATTAGAGGAAACTAGTGAGAAAGTTCAGAAAACGCTTTGGGTTGTAAATTGAGTGAGAATTTGGATCAAAGGTTTTATTCATCACAAGTTCATCATCTTCATCAAGCTTGCAATCAAATTGAAGTTTGAGTATGGGATCAATTCAATAGAGATTGCATTTTTGTTTGATAACGTTCGATACGGTTCGCGGTGAATCAGAATCGTAGTCGGGTTGAATTGTGTGACGAAGGTTCTAGTTTCTCTCAAGGATTCAAGATCGTGCGTGTCTTGAAGGTTCGACAACAAGAAACGAGGGACTCAGCTGGACGATCGAGTGCGTATTGGCACGGGTTGGATCGTTGGAATCAGAGGGCGAAGTTTCGTTGTGTGTCGAGGTTTATTCGCATAGTTTACTTTTTGTTTCGGTATAGGATTATAAGATTCAATTGTAAACTGTGCACGTGTGTTCATCATTTTTGATCTATATACTCTCAAATAACCCGTTTGGTTATTTGGGGGGAGACGTACTCGGACAAACGCGTGGGCGACGCGAAATCCGGGGAACTCCCTAATCAAACCATTGTGTATTTCTCTCTCTCTCTCTCTCTCTCTCTCTCTCTCTCTCTCAATCTTTTACTTTGCATAATTTCTTTAATTTTGAATCAATTGAATTTTTTGTGTTCGTATTGATACACCAAAAATTCAATTGCTATTGCTTGATTGTGATTGGGTAAGTTTGATTTGTAACTTGCATGGGACTGAATTTAATTCATTGTTTATATTCAATCAATTTTGAACTCGATCATTTTCATATCTTTTCATAAATCGTTCAAAGGCTTATACTACATTTCCTTTGATCAATCGGTGCATAGACTACCGATCCGGTGGTTCTTCCGCGTGCGCTATTGAAACAAACATTAATTTTTTAAAACCTACATTGTTTCAAGGATCACTTATTCAACCCCCCCCCCCCTTCTAAGTGATAGCCAAGTAGTCTAACAAACTACACCACCGACTACAGATCAAGAAGTACAGGTAAAGGTAGAGATAACAGAACTGGAGAATGAAATGACGCAGCTAGAGTTAGAGACGGCTCAGGAATAGGAGGTACCCGAAGAACTCACTGAAAAATTGAAGAGTCTAACCATTGAAGTGGACATCCGAGCAACATGGGTCAAATCATGGGGTAGAAAACAAAAGGTGGCCAAAAAATCTAAGTTTGGGGTTAATACGCCACCTCTGAAGAAGCCTGCTGCTGAGAGAAAAGAGGAAAGAGAAAAGAAAAGCTCGGTTAATGCACCAAAAGAACAAAAGAAGGAACATCCACCAAAAGGCAGAGGGAAGTCCATCATAAAAACAGTACCTTCAGAAGATGATGGACAACTTATTTTTGCCACCTTCAAAGAAAAACAGAACCCAGAGAAGTATGAAAGAAGCAACAAGAAAGAGGGAGGAGCTAAGGCGAAAGCTCCTACCGAAGAGAGAGACATGCGAACTATCCTCTGTAATGGAGGAAATGTCTCAAGCTAATGAGAGGCTAAACAAGCGGGAGGCAACCCAAGGATGAGTATTAATTATTTTCAATTCAGTTTTTCAATTCAATAATGTATGCCTAGAATTCCGCATGTCATCTTCATCTGTCAACAACCCTTATTCAAACTTATAAAAAAAATTAAATAACTGCTTGCTGTTTATTATCTAGTGCATGACTAACTGTTATAGGTAAGATTGCGGCGAAATAAGTTATAAATCTCGATGAGACGAATTTCACACCTTCATACAGAAAACCAAAGGTGATTGCTCCGAAGTGCGAAGTTCGGGAGATAAAGAGACGAGTGATGAAGCTGATGTCTGTGAGACAAGTGTTCAACTTCGGATACCTAAGCCATGTGAGGATTTGAGCCAAATATTTCCAAACGGTATTACCACTTTCTTTCGAATTACTATGAGAGTATCGTGCACTTGTTTATTTTCTAGAACTTGCTCTAATTCTCTGCTGACTGGTTAATTTGATATTATATGCATTGAGGCAATTGTTTGTTATAACCCAGAGCCTTTTCAAGCCACCCTTATTATTATATCCTTTGCTAGCCAATTTTGAGCCGTAAAAAATAATATCCCTTTTGTTTCGGTGACAAACCACGATACAAGCCTATAGACCAGAAAAACAATGAAATTACCCTCTTTGGAGTTAGATAATAGTTCTCAAAGTCTTGGCAACAAAATAAGTTTGGGGTTGCTAATGGAACTAGCAACGTCTAAGTTTGGGGTGGGTATACGGAGAACTATCACTGCAAAAAGAAAAAATAAAAGAAAAGAGACGGGAAACCATAAAAAATTCCCAAAAAAAATAGTCTCTTCAAAAATAAAATGAAAAAGAAAGAGCCAAAGAGCAAAAACAGTGATAGAAAAGAACCACAGAAAGACACATCCGGTTCTAATCTCCAATACCAACACGAAAAGGCACCCTAAGAAACACAGGTTGCGCACACAAAAAGGAACAACAAATTAAGACTTAACTCCAATGTTTAGCCTACTATTCCCAAAAATGTCCTACCTTGACCTAAGTCACGTTATAACCCTGATAAGACCTCCAAAAATGCATGAACATTGAATTTTATCTGGTTGCTTAGAGTTCTTGCAAGCATATGGTAAAATGGCAGGTTGCACAATGATTGAGAGATAACCCTTTCAATTAATGAGCGAAAAACACAAATGTGAGAGAGAGAGAGAGAGAGAAAAGTTGGACATGAACTCTTGCGGGCATTTGTCCAATTTGCTACTATTGACGTCTCCTGAGCCTAGCAGGACTGAGCATGATCGCGGCGGTAAGAAATCAGCGGTACCATTGCTAACGATCTTTATTTATCTCTTGTTTTGCTAACGATCTTGTCTGACAGCATGTTACTTGAGGACAAGCAACATTTTAGTTTGGGGTTGTGATGACAGGAATTTCTACGGTATTTTTAGTAGTATTATTAGTAGTAAAATGACCAAGACAGGCTCAAATACGAAGGAAAACCTACAAAAGCATGAAAAAGCATCAAGACAGAGTCCAAGATGCAAAAAGACAAGAAAAAGCCCAAAAAGTGAAGAAAATTAGCATTCCATCGCAGCACGATGTGTGCCATCGTGCCACGATGGCAGCTACTTGCTCGCCAAGAAATCAGAAGAAATAAATCTTGAGAAAATCTTCCATCGCAGTACGATGCCCTACAACGCAGCACGATGGAGTAACTTGGCGCCCAAGCTGATGAAATGCACAGGATCAGTTATAAAATTGAACTGAATCTTAACATCGCAGTACGACCTTATCGTGCTGCGATGCCTTGCTGAGGCCCATTACGAAAACTATAAATAGAGCCTCCGTTTCATTGTTTTATTCATTCAGAAATAGTAGAACACTCTCTACTATAAGGAGAGGTTCAGAGGAGCTCTATTAGGCATAGTTTTCTCCCCTTACGGGAAAACTAATTCAGCAAGGTATGATTTCTTTAGGCTTTTGTATTTAGGTTATAATTTATTGTAATTTAAATATGTAGTCTTTATTATTTATGCCTTAGGTTGTGGTGGAGAAGATGAACTCCCCTATGAATATTTGGAATATTTGATTGAGTCTAAGTTATAATAAATGATATTCAGTAATTATGTTTGTTATTTACTTTCGCGCACTTTAATAACGTATTCTCGTAATCTGGCCGGATAAGCGGGAGCGCCCATATAATTGATATCAGGTTTTGCTTGATATGGTCCGGAACTCGTAGTAAATAATGCTAGGTGTATAGAGATGGTAACATCCTGAACTAGTCGTAAACTGAGCGGTTAGAGGAGGAATCATTCACTAGGTGTGATCTGAGCACTTAGAAGATGAATAGCCCGATACTAAGACCTAGAGGTTAATTGGTGAAGAGAATAATGCATGTTTATAAACAACTCACTTAGTAATTAGGGTATGTGACACATCGAGGTTAGGCTCTCGTAGGTACCTTAGTTGTTAACGTAGGGAAACTTTAATAGACACAGTGTAATAGTAAGGTAGTACTACAACAAGGATAATTCACCGCCAAACATAATCTAAATAACTATGTTATATACCGCTCATGCCAAATATGAAGAAGGGAGGGAGTCCAACCACCATACCTAGCCTCTATGTTTCTCGAATCTATTATATTTATTTATACATTCTGTCATTTATATTTCTGCAAGCATTACGCTCATTTTATAAAAACCTTTTCAAAACCCAAAGCGAATGCAAACCACAAACTTAAATAACGCTAGTGAAGCTTCGGCACGATTCCTGTGGATACGAACTCATTCTATACACTAGAGTGTTAATTATTACTCGACGATAGACTGTTGCACTTGCCAGACCCTAGTCAACACTAAAAGATTCTCTCTCTCTCTCTCTCTCTCTCTCTCTCTCTCTTTCTGTCTGTCTCCGAAGACTTTGTAGCGATTCCATCAACAAAAAACAATTGTAAATTCTATAATATTATATAAATGAATATTAACATAATTTAAACGAAGGTTTGTAGAAAGTTTAAATTATTCAAAACATTCCATAGATTATATAAAATAAAAAATTATATTAATTTATTTTAGGATTTTTATAGATTTCATCAATAATGAAAGCATGATGAACACAAACTTTGATAAAAATTTATAAAAGAAAAATTAGTGATATTTTCATTTGGGGTAGTGTGTAATTCGGAATTTCTAGTTTTTATAACTTATAATCATAAACGTTAGTTCATGTAGAGATGAGGTGCTCCCATGATAGTGGACAATATAAATCAAACGATGTAATTCAAAAAAAAGGATTTTAAATTTTTTAATTTTTTTGATAAAAAGATCAAATTGATGATTAATCAAATACTTATGAATCTGTTTTAAGAGAAAATCATATTCTCTTCTTATTTCATATTGATGGCGTTGGCTTGGCATTGGAATAATCGAGGGAAAGAGTGATCATATGAGACGAAGGGAAACATGGGTTACGATAAATTCAAAACTAATTTGGAGTCGTTAGAATAAATAAAACGGAAGGAAGAGATTTGAATTAATATAGTTGAGTTACTCTTGGAGTCAACAAATCATTCCTCAAATTAAAATATTATAAAAAATATATGAAAAAAATAAAAAATTATAAAAATTAGATTATTGTTGTCAATGAAATTTAAATAATAAACTTTGTAACAATAATATTAATAAGGTAGTTTTCTCTAAAAACCAAAAAAAGGTAGAATTCAATATAATATTATGAAAATTGAATTATCGTTGTCAATGAGATTCGAACCATAGACCTCGTGCTAAAAGCTCCGCATAAGTTGAAGCTCTTTAACAATGACACGTGAGATGTTTTTCTTGAGAATTCACGAGAGAGCTCCGTGGCAATCTCGTAATGTATATAATAGAGATAGAGATATAATAGAGATAGGGATAGAGATTTTTCAAGGTTAAATTTTATTTTTGGACACAAATATATCAAAAAAATATTTAAAAAAAAAAAGTTTCCAAATATATAGCATTAATTAGTTTTATTGAAAAAGACATGAGTAACTAACAAAGGGTACAATTGATAAATCTTACTCTTAAAATATCACATGAACAGTTAAATAGAAACATTAAATCCAACGTTTTTGGAGACTGAAAAAGAAACAAAGGTGGTATATATTAACTAAACAATCCTTGTGTATGAGAAATTTATGTACAAAAAATGTAGCACAAGTCATCCCTTAAATATACAACACTTGAGTTATTTATTTATATTATTTATGGAATCACAAACACAATAGAGCTAATTAAAAAAGTTATTGGTCATAACAGTGTTGGGAATATCTATAATTTACAAAGTTAAACCATGATCTATGAACTCGTAATTTACTATAGTTCAATTCTTAACTATTAAAAATACTATTACTGAGTTCAAGTTTTGGTGGAAATGATTTTTAGTTTTTTAAATTTATTTCAAAGTCGATCTTTGGATTATCAGGGCTATTTTTATTTGAAATTGAAGAATGAATAAAAAAAATATATTATTAGACGGGCCAAGATTGAAACTACAAAATATTGACACACCTATAATGTATGTGTATAACTATTTGATTACTAAAAAATAAAAAATAAAAGCATTCAAACAAAATCTTAATTATTATATACCATTCTCTTCTAGATGATAAAGGGGTCAGATTTCTCATTGAATCATAAGCACTAAGATTGAATGAAGTGGAACCATCCTACATCAAAATTCAGTTCACCAATACTAATCCATGTGCTAACGCAGCTCCACCTATTATAAGCAAAACAACAATTAAAAAAGAGATGAAAACTTTATGATGCTGAGAAAAAATGAAAAGTAGGCTCACACACTGCCAAGACCTAGGATCGCAACCATCCAAAATTTTATTAGCTCATAAAAGGATCACGGGCTGATCGGATTGTATACAGAGCAATGAGACATTGGAACGACAATGACCATAAATATGCATCTATCTTTAAAAGTGATTTTTAATTTTATTTATCAAAAAATGCTTGTAATGCATATTACAAGCAATTTTTTAAAAGAATAAAAATAAAAAAAACCAATAGACAAATACATACTTATGTTCATGGCCGCTCCAATGTATCCTTTCTCATTAATCTTCTATGGTTGGGAGCGTTGTTCATATCTGATTTCCCCCAAAATTTAATGTTACTTAGTTTGCACATCAAATCTTGAATATGCCATTGTATACTGAGGAATGAAACATCGGAACGACGATGATTGATATCATAAATAATGATACTTGTGTTCATGGCCATTCCAATGCATCCTTTTTCACACACCCTGTTTGGATCTGAGGACAACTTCAAAAGCTTTAAACATCAATTGCCGAAAGCTACGCAAGATAGAAAAATTAGGTTCCATACATATAACAAGAAATAACAAATTAGAAACAAGAAAAACAACGCAAGATATATTAAGCCACCATATAATACTAAGAACAATCAATAAGATTATTAAATTAAAATTTAAAAACACCAAGACTATATATGCAAGACTACACTAGAGAGAAAGTAATTAAGTAAGAGATTTATTAAAAAGAAAAAGATTGAAATTGAAACAATATTAGAAAGAACAAAAAACAACAATCATAGCAATTTCCCAAGGATAAAGCAAACCCATAATGTAAAGCGTATATATAAGCCTTCCACTAGATTAATGGATTTGGGAAAGGAATTGGAAGTTGCTTCTTCATGAAGAAAGGTTGCATTATAAAAAAAAATAGAAACAATAAGATAAATACAAAAAAAAAAGGGTTAATAGGTCTTTACCCCCTTGCTAAGTGGGCGTGTTTTGCGTTACCCCCCTGCTAAAAATTTCTTGAAGATTGCCCCCTTGCAAAGTTTTTTTTTTTGGTTTCCCCCCTTTTCCTCTCTTGGATGCAAGAAATTTTAACTTTTTAAATCGGTTGAACAAAATAACCGATTTGAAAAACATAATTTTTAAAATCGGTTTAACAAAATAACCGATGTAAAAAGTGCACTCAAGGGGGAAACCAAAAAAAAAAACTTTGCAAGGGGGCAATCTTCAAGAAATTTTTAGCAGGGGGGTAACGCAAAACACGCCCACTTAGCAGGGGGGTAAAGACCTATTAACCCAAAAAAAAATTATATGAGTCTATGGATACAAATAGAAACAAAAACAAATCTTTGTATCTCTTATTAGTATTACTAATTTATAACAAACAAAACCCTATTTAGCTTGCTACATTGGCGGCAATTCACTAATGAAAATGTCATTAATACCCTTTGAAAAATTTGCCTACAAAATAGCAAGCATTAAGTAAAAGGATTTGTATATTATACCGAAAGTATAATAATTTTTGAAGTCATATATATACTACTTCCCCCGTTCCTTTTTGTTTTTTGTTTGAGAAAAAATAGGCCAAATTAAGAAATTGTATTATTGTACTTTATTTTCCTATTATACCCTTTTTTTTGAGATATATTATACTCTAATTTTAATCCACCAAAAAATTCCTATTTTTTTGCACACACTTTCTCTTTCAAAAAAATTAAAACCACCAAAAAAAGATTACATGAAGAAGTTTAGTAAAAAAAAATACAATAAAAAGATTATATGAAGAAGTTTGGTAAAAAAAAAAGATACAATAAAATAATTATATAAAATTTAATCCATAAAAAAAATATTAGAAAGGAGGGTATAATAGACAACATATAACCTCAAATTATCAAAACAACAAACAATTTGAAACAAATTTATTTTTCAAAAACAACAAATAAAAAGGAACGGAGGGAGTAGTATGTTAGTTCGTGCCGTGCACGAGATTATTTTCTTTTTTACTATTATTTACTAGCCGCCAAACGGGCACGGCTCTTATTAGTATTACTAATTTATAACAAACAAAACCCTATTTAGCTTGCTACATTGGCGGCAATTCACTAATGAAAATGTCATTAATACCCTTTGAAAAATTTGCCTACAAAATAGCAAGCATTAAGTAAAAGGATTTGTATATTATACCGAAAGTATAATAATTTTTGAAGTCATATATATACTACTTCCCCCGTTCCTTTTTGTTTTTTGTTTGAGAAAAAATAGGCCAAATTAAGAAATTGTATTATTGTACTTTATTTTCCTATTATACCCTTTTTTTTGAGATATATTATACTCTAATTTTAATCCACCAAAAAATTCCTATTTTTTTGCACACACTTTCTCTTTCAAAAAAATTAAAACCACCAAAAAAAGATTACATGAAGAAGTTTAGTAAAAAAAAATACAATAAAAAGATTATATGAAGAAGTTTGGTAAAAAAAAAAGATACAATAAAATAATTATATAAAATTTAATCCATAAAAAAAATATTAGAAAGGAGGGTATAATAGACAACATATAACCTCAAATTATCAAAACAACAAACAATTTGAAACAAATTTATTTTTCAAAAACAACAAATAAAAAGGAACGGAGGGAGTAGTATGTTAGTTCGTGCCGTGCACGAGATTATTTTCTTTTTTACTATTATTTACTAGCCGCCAAACGGGCACGTTCCGTGCCCATTTGTGTAATCGATTTTTTTTGTGTGTGATCGATATTCTGTATTGTGCAAATATAAATAACTACTTAATCTCATTTTGTATTGGCCTTTGTTAATTGATAACTAAGTAACCTCATTTTCTTGTTGTGGTTAGTTATTAAGAAGAAAGAAAAAAAAATATACTATAAAAAAACTGAAAACCTACTTTTATGTGGAAGTTGTGCTTAATTATTAAGAAGAAAAAAAATTATTTACTAAAAAAAACTGAAAATCTATTTTTATGTGGAAGTTACTTTTTAAGGGTAAAATTGGAATAATAAAAAATCCATTCCAAAAATTTGTATCCCCTTTATATATTAGTATAGATATGTTTATTTTGATATATTATTTGGTTTAAAATTCTATAGTAAAATTGAGATATATTTTGGATGATATATATTTAACGATGTTACATAATAAAGCGATATTAAGAGTATTACTTCGCTTCCCATTTTACACTATTATGAGATTGATTCTTTATCTCATCTTCATCCTCGAAACTATATAGCGATCCTATAAATATCAAATAATTATAAACTTCATTCTCAAAGAAAATATTCTTTGATTTTTCATGGCCTTAAGATTTTTTTGGACTGTACACATAAAATTAAAATATATCATGATTTTTGTTTTTTCATTTCGAGGCAACTCTTTATAGAAAATTTACAGTCGATTCATTGTCAAACACGAGATAATTTTTTTTCCTATGAAAGTTGTCTTGTCTTTTTTTCATTTATATTATTTAAAAGGTTATCTATATTTTTTAAAATGTCTATGAGATTGATTACTTTTAGTTTATTTGAGTATGAAAATACGATATATCTTTAACACAAGACTCTTTAGGACTTCATAAAAAAAATTGTAAATTTTATACTATTTTTAAATGAATATTGTAACAGCCCTAGCCTTCGGCGTTCCCGGCACTGCTACCTCACGATCTTCTCCAACCCCCTTCTCTATTGGAGTTTTTTGCCTTCCGTGGGAATCGAACTCATGTACCTGGGGATAAGTACATGTTCAATCCATTCCCACTACCAATTTTTTTTAAACAAATTGGTAGAGAAGTACCTGTGTATCGAATCATGCTTGCATGTATCGATACACACCTATGCCTCTCATAAATCCAGAAAGATCATGATGTATCGAATCATGCCTGCATGATTTGATACATATCAGTCAAGATTTCAAGAAACTGATATACGTATCGATACACACCCGTGTTTGTATCGATACATAGGTCAAATCTTTCAATTTGAACGCTGGTCAAAGGGTTTGTATCGATACAAACCATCATTTGTATCGATACACGTATGTTGAATTTTGCCCAAATTTGCTCAATTCTATTCTCTCTTTAAATAGCAATATGGTGTGTCATTGTAATTAGAGGAAACTAGTGAGAAAGTTCAGAAAACGCTTTGGGTTGCAAATTGAGTGAGAATTTGGATCAAAGGTTTTATTCATCACAAGTTCATCATCTTCATCAAGCTTGCAATCAAATTGAAGTTTGAGTATGGGATCAATTCAATAGAGATTGCATTTTTATTTGATAACGTTCGATACGGTTCGCGGTGAATCAGAATCGTAGTCGGGTTGAATTGTGTGACGAAGGTTCTAGTTTCTCTCAAGGATTCAAGATCGTGCGTGTCTTGAAGGTTCGACAACAAGAAACGAGGGACTCAGCTGGACGATCGAGTGCGTATTGGCACGGGTTGGATCGTTGGAATCAGAGGGCGAAGTTTCGTTGTGTGTCGAGGTTTATTCGCATAGTTTACTTTTTGTTTCGGTATAGGATTATAAGATTCAATTGTAAACTGTGCACGTGTGTTCATCATTTTTGATCTATATACTCTCAAATAACCCGTTTGGTTAATTGGGGGGAGACGTACTCGGACAAACGCGTGGGCGACGCGAAATCCGGGGAACTCCCTAATCAAACCATTGTGTATTTCTCTCTCTCTCTCTCTCTCAATCTTTTACTTTGCATAATTTCTTTAATTTTGAATCAATTGAATTTTTTGTGTTCGTATTGATACACCAAAAATTCAATTGCTATTGCTTGATTGTGATTGAGTTAAGTTTGATTTGTAACTTGCATGGGACTGAATTTAATTCATTGTTTATATTCAATCAATTTTGAACTCGATCATTTTCATATCTTTTCATAAATCGTTCAAAGGCTTATACTACATTTCCTTTGATCAATCGGTGCATAGACTACCGATCCGGTGGTTCTTCCGCGTGCGCTATTGAAACAAACATTAATTTTTTAAAACCTACATTGTTTCAAGGATCACTTATTCAACCCCCCCCCCCCCCCCCCCCCTTCTAAGTGATAGCCAAGTAGTCTAACAAACTACACCACCGACTACAGATCAAGAAGTACAGGTAAAGGTAGAGATAACAGAACTGGAGAATGAAATGACGCAGCTAGAGTTAGAGACGACTCAGGAATAGGAGGTACCCGAAGAACTCACTGAAAAATTGAAGAGTCTAACCATTGAAGTGGACATCCGAGCAACATGGGTCAAATCATGGGGTAGAAAACAAAAGGTGGCCAGAAAATCTAAGTTTGGGGTTAATACGCCACCTCTGAAGAAGCCTGCTGCTGAGAGAAAAGAGGAAAGAGAAAAGAAAAGCTCGGTTAATGCACCAAAAGAACAAAAGAAGGAACATCCACCAAAAGGCAGAGGGAAGTCCATCATAAAAACAGTACCTTCAGAAGATGATGGACAACTTATTTTTGCCACCTTCAAAGAAAAACAGAACCCAGAGAAGTATGAAAGAAGCAACAAGAAAGAGGGAGGAGCTAAGGCGAAAGCTCCTACCGAAGAGAGAGACATGCGAACTATCCTCTGTAATGGAGGAAATGTCTCAAGCTAATGAGAGACTAAACAAGCGGGAGGCAACCCAAGGATGAGTATTAATTATTTTCAATTCAGTTTTTCAATTCAATAATGTATGCCTAGAATTCCGCATGTCATCTTCATCTGTCAACAACCCTTATTCAAACTTATAAAAAAAATTAAATAACTGCTTGCTGTTTATTATGTAGTGCATGACTAACTGTTATAGGTAAGATTGCGGCGAAATAAGTTATAAATCTCGATGAGACGAATTTTACACCTTCATACAGAAAACCAAAGGTGATTGCTCCGAAATGCGAAGTTCGGGAGATAAAGAGACGAGTGATGAAGCTGATGTCTGTGAGACAAGTGTTCAACTTCGGATACCTAAGCCATGTGAGGATTTGAGCCAAATATTTCCAAACGGTATTACCACTTTCTTTCGAATTACTATGAGAGTATCGTGCACTTGTTTATTTTCTTGAACTTGCTCTAATTCTCTGCTGACTGGTTAATTTGATATTATATGCATTGAGGCAATTGTTTGTTATAACCCAGAGCCTTTTCAAGCCACCCTTATTATTATATCCTTTGCTAGCCAATTTTGAGCCGTAAAAAATAATATCCCTTTTGTTTCGGTGACAAACCACGATACAAGCCTATAGACCAGAAAAACAATGAAATTACCCTCTTTGGAGTTAGATAATAGTTCTCAAAGTCTTGACAACAAAATAAGTTTGGGGTTGCTAATGGAACTAGCAACGTCTAAGTTTGGGGTGGGTATACGGAGAACTATCACTGCAAAAAGAAAAAATAAAAGAAAAGAGACGGGAAAACATAAAAAATTCCCAAAAAAAATAGTCTCTTCAAAAAAAAAATGAAAAAGAAAGAGCCAAAGAGCAAAAACAGTGATAGAAAAGAACCACACAAAGACACATCCGGTTCTAATCTCCAATACCAACACGAAAAGGCACCCTAAGAAACACAGGTTGCGCACACAAAAAGGAACAACAAATTAAGACTTAACTCCAATGTTTAGCCTACTATTCCCAAAAATGTCCTACCTTGACCTAAGTCACGTTATAACCCTGATAAGACCTCCAAAAATGCATGAATATGGTAAAATGGCAGGTTGCACGATGATTGAGAGATAACCCTTTCAATTAATGAGCGAAAAACACAAATGTGAGAGAGAGAGAGAGAGAGAGAAAAGTTGGACATGAACTCTTGCGGGCATTTGTCCAATTTGCTACTATTGACGTCTCCTGAGCCTAGCAGGACTGAGCATGATCGCGGCGGTAAGAAATCAGCGGTACCATTGCTAACGATCTTTATTTATCTCTTGTTTTGCTAACGATCTTGTCTGACAGCATGTTACTTGAGGACAAGCAACATTTTAGTTTGGGGTTGTGATGACAGGAATTTCTACGGTATTTTTAGTAGTATTATTAGTAGTAAAATGACCAAGACAGGCTCAAATACGAAGGAAAACCTACAAAAGCAAGAAAAAGCATCAAGACAGAGTCCAAGATGCAAAAAGACAAGAAAAAGCCCAAAAAGTGAAGAAAATTAGCATTCCATCGCAGCACGATGTGTGCCATCGTGCCACGATGGCAGCTACTTGCTCGCCAAGAAATCAGAAGAAATAAATCTTGAGAAAATCTTCCATCGCAGTACGATGCCCTACAACGCAGCACGATGGAGTAACTTGGCGCCCAAGCTGATGAAATGCACAGGATCAGTTATAAAATTGAACTGAATCTTCACATCGCAGTACGACCTTATCGTGCTGCGATGCCTTGCTGAGGCCCATTACGAAAACTATAAATAGAGCCTCCGTTTCATTGTTTTATTCATTCAGAAATAGTAGAACACTCTCTACTATAAGGAGAGGTTCAGAGGAGCTCTATTAGGCATAGTTTTCTCCCCTTACGGGAAAACTAATTCAGCAAGGTATGATTTCTTTAGGCTTTTGTATTTAGGTTATAATTTATTGTAATTTAAATATGTAGTCTTTATTATTTATGCCTTAGGTTGTGGTGGAGAAGATGAACTCCCCTATGAATATTTGGAATATTTGATTGAGTCTAAGTTATAATAAATGATATTCAGTAATTATGTTTGTTATTTACTTTCGTGCACTTTAATAACGTATTCTCGTAATCTGGCCGGATAAGCGGGAGCGCCCATATAATTGATATCAGGTTTTGCTTGATATGGTCCGGAACTCGTAGTAAATAATGCTAGGTGTATAGAGATGGTAACATCCTGAACTAGTCGTAAACTGAGCGGTTAGAGGAGAAATCATTCACTAGGTGTGATCTGAGCACTTAGAAGATGAATAGCCCGATACTAAGACCTAGAGGTTAATTGGTGAAGAGAATAATGCATGTTTATAAACAACTCACTTAGTAATTAGGGTATGTGACACATCGAGGTTAGGCTTTCGTAGGTACCTTAGTTGTTAACGTAGGGAAACTTTAATAGACACAGTGTAATAGTAAGGTAGTACTACAACAAGGATAATTCACCGCCAAACATAATCTAAATAACTATGTTATATACCGCTCATGCCAAATATGAAGAAGGGAGGGAGTCCAACCACCATACCTAGCCTCTATGTTTCTCGAATCTATTATATTTATTTATACATTCTGTCATTTATATTTCTGCAAGCATTACGCTCATTTTATAAAAACCTTTTCAAAACCCAAAGCGAATGCAAACCACAAACTTAAATAACGCTAGTGAAGCTTCGGCACGATTCCTGTGGATACGAACTCATTCTATACACTAGAGTGTTAATTATTACTCGACGATAGACTGTTGCACTTGCCAGACCCTAGTCAACACTAAAAGATTCTCTCTCTCTCTCTCTCTCTCTCTCTCTCTCTGTCTGTCTCCGAAGACTTTGTAGCGATTCCATCAACAAAAAACAATTGTAAATTCTATAATATTATATAAATCAATATTAACATAATTTAAACGAAGGTTTGTAGAAAGTTTAAATTATTCAAAACATTCCATAGATTATATAAAATAAAAAATTATATTAATTTATTTTAGGATTTTTATAGATTTCATCAATAATGAAAGCATGATGACCACAAACTTTGATAAAAATTTATAAAAGAAAAATTAGTGATATTTTCATTTGGGGTAGTGTGTAATTCGGAATTTCTAGTTGTTATAACTTATAATCATAAACGTTAGTTCATGTAGAGATGAGGTGCTCCCATGATAGTGGACAATATAAATCAAACGATTTAATTCAAAAAAAAGGATTTTAAATTTTTTTGATAAAAAGATCAAATTGATGATTAATCAAATACTTATGAATCTGTTTTAAGAGAAAATCATATTCTCTTCTTATTTCATATTGATGGCGTTGGCTTGGCATTGGAATAATCGAGGGAAAGAGTGATCATATGAGACGAAGGGAAACATGGGTTACGATAAATTCAAAACTAATTTGGAGTCGTTAGAATAAATAAAACGGAAGGAAGAGATTTGAATTAATATAGTTGAGTTACTCTTGGAGTCAACAAATCATTCCTCAAATTAAAATATTATAAAAAATATATGAAAAAAATAAAAAATTATAAAAATTAGATTATTGTTGTCAATGAAATTTAAATAATAAACTTTGTAACAATAATATTAATAAGGTAGTTTTCTCTAAAAACCAAAAAAAGGTAGAATTCAATATAATATTATGAAAATTGAATTATCGTTGTCAATGAGATTCGAACCATAGACCTCGTGCTAAAAGCTCCGCATAAGTTGAAGCTCTTTAACAATGACACGTGAGATGTTTTTCTTGAGAATTCACGAGAGAGCTCCGTGGCAATCTCGTAATGTATATAATAGAGATAGAGATATAATAGAGATAGGGATAGAGATTTTTCAAGGTTAAATTTTATTTTTGGACACAAATATATCAAAAAAATATTTAAAAAAAAAAGTTTCCAAATATATAGCATTAATTAGTTTTATTGAAAAAGACATGAGTAACTAACAAAGGGTACAATTGATAAATCTTACTCTTAAAATATCACATGAACAGTTAAATAGAAACATTAAATCCAACGTTTTTGGAGACTGAAAAAGAAACAAAGGTAGTATATATTAACTAAACAATCCTTGTGTATGAGAAATTTATGTACAAAAAATGTAGCACAAGTCATCCCTTAAATATACAACACTTGAGTTATTTATTTATATTATTTATGGAATCACAAACACAATAGAGCTAATTAAAAAAGTTATTGGTCATAACAGTGTTGGGAATATCTATAATTTACAAAGTTAAACCATGATCTAT
This sequence comes from Trifolium repens, assembly GCA_030408175.1. Classification (NCBI taxonomy): domain Eukaryota; kingdom Viridiplantae; phylum Streptophyta; class Magnoliopsida; order Fabales; family Fabaceae; genus Trifolium; species Trifolium repens. The sequence goes on along the minus strand of CP125844.1, from coordinate 15,926,271 downwards.
GAACTCGTAATTTACTATAGTTCAATTCTTAGCTATTAAAAATACTATTACTGAGTTCAAGTTTTGGTGGAAATGATTTTTAGTTTTTTAAATTTATTTCAAAGTCGATCTTTGGATTATCAGGGCTATTTTTATTTGAAATTGAAGAATGAATAAAAAAAATATATTATTAGACGGGCCAAGATTGAAACTACAAAATATTGACGCACCTATAATGTATGTGTATAACTATTTGATTACTAAAAAATAAAAAATAAAAGCATTCAAACAAAATCTTAATTATTATATACCATTCTCTTCTAGATGATAAAGGGGTCAGATTTCTCATTGAATCATAAGCACTAAGATTGAATGAAGTGGAACCATCCTACATCAAAATTCAGTTCACCAATACTAATCCATGTGCTAACGCAGCTCCACCTATTATAAGCAAAACAACAATTAAAAAAGAGATGAAAACTTTATGATGCTGAGAAAAAATGAAAAGTAGGCTCACACACTGCCAAGACCTAGGATCGCAACCATCCAAAATTTTATTAGCTCATAAAAGGATCACGGGCTGATCGGATTGTATACAGAGCAATGAGACATTGGAACGACAATGACCATAAATATGCATCTATCTTTAAAAGTGATTTTTAATTTTATTTATCAAAAAATGCTTGTAATGCATATTACAAGCAATTTTTTAAAAGAATAAAAATAAAAAAAACCAATAGACAAATACATACTTATGTTCATGGCCGCTCCAATGTATCCTTTCTCATTAATCTTCTATGGTTGGGAGCGTTGTTCATATCTGATTTCCCCCAAAATTTAATGTTACTTAGTTTGCACATCAAATCTTGAATATGCCATTGTATACTGAGGAATGAAACATCGGAACGACGATGATTGATATCATAAATAATGATACTTGTGTTCATGGCCATTCCAATGCATCCTTTTTCACACACCCTGTTTGGATCTGAGGACAACTTCAAAAGCTTTAAACATCAATTGCCGAAAGCTACGCAAGATAGAAAAATTAGGTTCCATACATATAACAAGAAATAACAAATTAGAAACAAGAAAAACAACGCAAGATATATTAAGCCACCATATAATACTAAGAACAATCAATAAGATTATTAAATTAAAATTTAAAAACACCAAGACTATATATGCAAGACTACACTAGAGAGAAAGTAATTAAGTAAGAGATTTATTAAAAAGAAAAAGATTGAAATTGAAACAATATTAGAAAGAACAAAAAACAACAATCATAGCAATTTCCCAAGGATAAAGCAAACCCATAATGTAAAGCGTATATATAAGCCTTCCACTAGATTAATGGATTTGGGAAAGGAATTGGAAGTTGCTTCCTCATGAAGAAAGGTTGCATTATAAAAAAAAATAGAAACAATAAGATAAATACAAAAAAAAAAAAAATTATATGAGTCTATGGATACAAATAGAAACAAAAACAAATCTTTGTATCTCTTATTAGTATTACTAATTTATAACAAACAAAACCCTATTTAGCTTGCTACATTGGCGGCAATTCACTAATGAAAATGTCATTAATACCCTTTGAAAAATTTGCCTACAAAATAGCAAGCATTAAGTAAAAGGATTTGTATATTATACCGAAAGTATAATAATTTTTTAAGTCATATATATACTACTTCCCCCGTTCCTTTTTGTTTTTTGTTTGAGAAAAAATAGGCCAAATTAAGAAATTGTATTATTGTACTTTATTTTCCTATTATACCCTTTTTTTGAGATATATTATACTCTAATTTTAATCCACCAAAAAATTCCTATTTTTTTGCACACACTTTCTCTTTCAAAAAAATTAAAACCACCAAAAAAAGATTACATGAAGAAGTTTAGTAAAAAAAAATACAATAAAAAAATTATATGAAGAAGTTTGGTAAAAAAAAAAGATACAATAAAATAATTATATAAAATTTAATCCATAAAAAAAATATTAGAAAGGAGGGTATAATAGACAACATATAACCTCAAATTATCAAAACAACAAACAATTTGAAACAAATTTATTTTTCAAAAACAACAAATAAAAAGGAACGGAGGGAGTAGTATGTTAGTTCGTGCCGTGCACGAGATTATTTTCTTTTTTACTATTATTTACTAGCCGCCAAACGGGCACGTTCCGTGCCCATTTGTGTAATCGATTTTTTTTCGTGTGTGATCGATATTCTGTATTGTGCAAATATAAATAACTACTTAATCTCATTTTGTATTGGCCTTTGTTAATTGATAACTAAGTAACCTCCTTTTTTTGTTGTGGTTAGTTATTAAGAAGAAAGAAAAAAAAATATACTATAAAAAAACTGAAAACCTACTTTTATGTGGAAGTTGTGCTTAATTATTAAGAAGAAAAAAATTATTTACTAAAAAAAACTGAAAATCTATTTTTATGTGGAAGTTACTTTTTAAGGGTAAAATTGGAATAATAAAAAATCCATTCCAAAAATTTGTATCCCCTTTATATATTAGTATAGATATGTTTATTTTGATATATTATTTGGTTTAAAATTCTATAGTAAAATTGAGATATATTTTGGATGATATATATTTAACGATGTTACATAATAAAGCGATATTAAGAGTATTACTTCGCTTCCCATTTTACACTATTATGAGATTGATTCTTTATCTCATCTTCATCCTCGAAACTATATAGCGATCCTATAAATATCAAATAATTATAAACTTCATTCTCAAAGAAAATATTCTTTGATTTTTCATGGCCTTAAGATTTTTTTGGACTGTACACATAAAATTAAAATATATCATGATTTTTGTTTTTTCATTTCGAGGCAACTCTTTATAGAAAATTTACAGTCGATTCATTGTCAAACACGAGATAATTTTTTTTCTTATGAAAGTTGTCTTGTCTTTTTTTCATTTATATTATTTAAAAGGTTATCTATGTTTTTTCAAATGTCTATGAGATTGATTACTTTTAGTTTATTTGAGTATGAAAATACGATATATCTTTAACACAAGACTCTTTAGGACTTCATAAAAAAAATTGTAAATTTTATACTATTTTTAAATGAATATTGTAACAGCCCTAGCCTTCGGCGTTCCCGGCACTGCTACCTCACGATCTTCTCCAACCCCCTTCTCTATTGGAGTTTTTTGCCTTCCGTGGGAATCGAACTCATGTACCTGGGGATAAGTACATGTTCAATCCATTCCCACTACCAATTTTTTTTAAACAAATTGGTAGAGAAGTACCTGTGTATCGAATCATGCTTGCATGTATCGATACACACCTATGCCTCTCATAAATCCAGAAAGATCATGATGTATCGAATCATGCCTGCATGATTTGATACATATCAGTCAAGATTTCAAGAAACTGATATACGTATCGATACACACCCGTGTTTGTATCGATACATAGGTCAAATCTTTCAATTTGAACGCTGGTCAAAGGGTTTGTATCGATACAAACCATCATTTGTATCGATACACGTATGTTGAATTTTGCCCAAATTTGCTCAATTCTATTCTCTCTTTAAATAGCAATATGGTGTGTCATTGTAATTAGAGGAAACTAGTGAGAAAGTTCAGAAAACGCTTTGGGTTGCAAATTGAGTGAGAATTTGGATCAAAGGTTTTATTCATCACAAGTTCATCATCTTCATCAAGCTTGCAATCAAATTGAAGTTTGAGTATGGGATCAATTCAATAGAGATTGCATTTTTATTTGATAACGTTCGATACGGTTCGCGGTGAATCAGAATCGTAGTCGGGTTGAATTGTGTGACGAAGGTTCTAGTTTCTCTCAAGGATTCAAGATCGTGCGTGTCTTGAAGGTTCGACAACAAGAAACGAGGGACTCAGCTGGACGATCGAGTGCGTATTGGCACGGGTTGGATCGTTGGAATCAGAGGGCGAAGTTTCGTTGTGTGTCGAGGTTTATTCGCATAGTTTACTTTTTGTTTCGGTATAGGATTATAAGATTCAATTGTAAACTGTGCACGTGTGTTCATCATTTTTGATCTATATACTCTCAAATAACCCGTTTGGTTATTTGGGGGGAGACGTACTCGGACAAACGCGTGGGCGACGCGAAATCCGGGGAACTCCCTAATCAAACCATTGTGTATTTCTCTCTCTCTCTCTCTCTCTCAATCTTTTACTTTGCATAATTTCTTTAATTTTGAATCAATTGAATTTTTTGTGTTCGTATGGATACACCAAAAATTCAATTGCTATTGCTTGATTGTGATTGGGTTAAGTTTGATTTGTAACTTGCATGGGACTGAATTTAATTCATTGTTTATATTCAATCAATTTTGAACTCGATCATTTTCATATCTTTTCATAAATCGTTCAAAGGCTTATACTACATTTCCTTTGATCAATCGGTGCATAGACTACCGATCCGGTGGTTCTTCCGCGTGCGCTATTGAAACAAACATTAATTTTTTAAAACCTACATTGTTTCAAGGATCACTTATTCAACCCCCCCCCCCCTTCTAAGTGATAGCCAAGTAGTCTAACAAACTACACCACCGACTACAGATCAAGAAGTACAGGTAAAGGTAGAGATAACAGAACTGGAGAATGAAATGACGCAGCTAGAGTTAGAGACGGCTCAGGAATAGGAGGTACCCGAAGAACTCACTGAAAAATTGAAGAGTCTAACCATTGAAGTGGACATCCGAGCAACATGGGTCAAATCATGGGGTAGAAAACAAAAGGTGGCCAGAAAATCTAAGTTTGGGGTTAATACGCCACCTCTGAAGAAGCCTGCTGCTGAGAGAAAAGAGGAAAGAGAAAAGAAAAGCTCGGTTAAAGCACCAAAAGAACAAAAGAAGGAACATCCACCAAAAGGCAGAGGGAAGTCCATCATAAAAACAGTACCTTCAGAAGATGATGGACAACTTATTTTTGCCACCTTCAAAGAAAAACAGAACCCAGAGAAGTATCAAAGAAGCAACAAGAAAGAGGGAGGAGCTAAGGCGAAAGCTCCTACCGAAGAGAGAGACATGCGAACTATCCTCTGTAATGGAGGAAATGTCTCAAGCTAATGAGAGGCTAAACAAGCGGGAGGCAACCCAAGGATGAGTATTAATTATTTTCAATTCAGTTTTTCAATTCAATAATGTATGCCTAGAATTCCGCATGTCATCTTCATCTGTCAACAACCCTTATTCAAACTTATAAAAAAAATTAAATAACTGCTTGCTGTTTATTATCTAGTGCATGACTAACTGTTATAGGTAAGATTGCGGCGAAATAAGTTATAAATCTCGATGAGACGAATTTCACACCTTCATACAGAAAACCAAAGGTGATTGCTCCGAAGTGCGAAGTTCGGGAGATAAAGAGACGAGTGATGAAGCTGATGTCTGTGAGACAAGTGTTCAACTTCGGATACCTAAGCCATGTGAGGATTTGAGCCAAATATTTCCAAACGGTATTACCACTTTCTTTCGAATTGCTATGAGAGTATCGTGCACTTGTTTATTTTCTAGAACTTGCTCTAATTCTCTGCTGACTGGTTAATTTGATATTATATGCATTGAGGCAATTGTTTGTTATAACCCAGAGCCTTTTCAAGCCACCCTTATTATTATATCCTTTTGTTAGCCTGTATTTTTGACAGGCAGTAATGAGTTGGAGTGAGATGATGAAATCTCATTTATTGTATATCATTACGTTTTAATATTCTCTTGGGAATTGATCTCAGTAATAAATCAAGAGAAGATCAAGGCATTTGACATCAAAGACTTTTAATGTGCAAAGTTAATTGTCAAAGCCTAGAGTTCTGTCGAATTCGACAGAACGATTGTTGTCTGAATAAGCTTGTCGAGTTCGACAGAACCATGTTTATCTAAATAAACATGCTGGTTCGACATTACTCTAATTGTCGAAAATATTATATATATATGTGTGAATATATGTATTTGTTTGGTTGTCTAACGTACTATGCAGAACGAAAGAAGTGTACTCTGGACTTAGCAAAATATTCAAAAGTGAATAACGTTGAAGGGTTCGCCAGGTGTCAAAGGGAATTCAAATTGTCAAGACACGTGGAGCATAGTTAGACGTATTGTAGGTTTATAGCAGTTATGTTAGTTTGTCTATAAATACAAGTTTCTGATAGAAGAAACGGGTCCACAATTCAATACACATGCAAATTCCTAAAATATTCAGAGTACCCATGTCAACGAGCGAAATGAATGACAGGAACATGTACGAATCTGTGTACCATCCTTTGTAAACATTTTACATTTGTTAAATGCGATTTACATTCTGCAAGTCTTGATTACTTGTTTGTCATTTAAAGTTTTATGCAATTTAAAGCTTTCTGCAACTTTATCATTCTGCAATTTATTTTCATTGCATTGTCTTTACTGTTTCAAAAGTCTTTCTTTAAACTTTATTTGCAATTCATTTACAAGTTTTCTGCAAATTTAACTTTGAAGCATTTTACCTTTAAAACAAACCATTTGACTTCGTCAAATGCTTTTACTTTTATTCAAATTGTCCGATTTAACCCAAAGATATGAATATGTTTTCATCATCTTCCACACAATCCATATGTCCCGAGATTTACTAGTTGATCTCTCTTGTAATAATTAAACTAGCGGTTGTTTACTAAAAATCGGGGTAAACAAATTGGCACGCCCAGTGGGACCTCTGGATTGTGTAATTTTTACTTAGTGAATTTTTGAAAATTTTTCATACAAAATTTGTTGTTTGGTGTTTGTGCTTTGATTGTGTCTATATTTGTATATGCATTTGAGAAGTGGTAAATCTCTTCCAGTATTTTCAAACATACCAAAGCGTCCTCGTTCCAGAATGGTGAGACCACCAAACAATCCTAATCCTAATAATATTAATAATAATAATAATAATGGGGCAGAAACCAATCCTGTTCTGAATCCGACAGGACCACCAAATCAACCAGTAACTGGCAATCCTGGCGCCAATCCTACTGGCGGATCAACAAATCCTGCCCTAAACTTTACAACTTTTGAAAGTATCCCAAGCAATAATCCTAATGGTGGGGGTACAAATCCTGTGATAAGTTCTGGAACCATTGGCGCAAGTGCCAGTGGATCAACAGTGTCTGCCACTACGTCAAGTATGGCAGGAGGGTTTGTTCCTCCAAATATGAGTGGTACAATAATGACACAAATGAATGTATCATCCATACCAACCAACGTATCACAAACACATGGATATACAGACGGTAGTCAAATTGGTGGAACTCCGTCGAGACCTCCTTGGTTGCCTAGAAACCCACAATATGGGATGCCAACGACAACGATGGCAAGCCTGTATAATTGGCCTTCTGTAGAAAGTTCTCCCTCGTCTTCTGCGATGGGAAATAGGGGAAATTCTCTGAACTTGACTAATAATTCTATGAATGTACTTAGGCAACAAATGGACGAAAGTAACCATGATATGGTGAACGCGTTGACCCAACAGATTGGCACAATCTTTAATCCTGTGTTACAAACAGCCAATGACAATTATTTATTGTTAGCCAATCAAATGGGAAGGATGGCAGACTTTTTTGGTGCCCCTGATGCTCCAAATAATCAAAGAATTCCCCGTGTAAACCCGGAGATTCAAACAGGAGTCCAAGCCCAACCAGTGCGCATCGAGAGAGAACAACAAGAACCAGAAGTAGTTTTGGTTAATAGAAACCAAGATGCTGATAATGTTCTTAGGCAAGCTCGACAAGAAAATGTTGCAGGGCAAAATAACTTGGCCAATTTAGTAGAAAATATTTTGGCCCAAAATGGTTTGAATACAGGGTTGCATAGACCAAATTTTGTGTCACCCTTGTCTGAATATGTATTACAGGCAGAATTGCCAAGGGGATGGAAGATTCCCAAATTCACAAAATTTGCTGGTGATACTAATGAATCTACTGTCGAACATATTGCCAGATATTTGGCAGAAGCAGGGAATTTGGCAAATAATGAAGATTTAAAAATGAAATTTTTTCCCAATTCCCTCACTAAAAATGCCTTTACGTGGTTTACCACACTTCCCCCTCATTCAATTCATACTTGGACTCAATTGGAAAGGCTATTTCATGAACAATTCTACATGGGACAATCTAGGATTAGTCTCAAAGAATTAGCCAGTATGAAGCGCAAAACCTCAGAAGCCATTGATGACTATCTAAACAGGTTTCGCCTCCTTAAGGCAAGGTGCTTTACCCAAGTGCCTGAACATGAATTGGTTGAGATGGCTGCTGGTGGCCTCGACTATTCCATTAGGAAAAAGTTAGATACTCAACATTTGAGAGACATGGCCCAATTAGCAGATCGTGTTCGACAGGTTGAACGCCTCAGGGCTGAAAAAGTCAGAAATTCTAAGTTTCACAAAAAAGAAAAAGTGGCATACATAGAAACTTATGAAAGTGAAAATGAGTTCGACGATGGTCAGGATTACATAGAAAATAATGAGGTTAACGTGGCTGAGTTAAAACCAGGCCCTCCTTATACCTGTAAAATGTTGAAACCATCAAATGGGAATAATCCTGTCGAACCAAAAAATGATAGATTTGTTTCTAAGACATACACTTTCGACATTACTAAATGTGATGAAATTTTTGACTTATTGGTCGCTGATGGCCAAATAATTGTGCCAAAGGGTTTAAAATTACCACCTTTGGACCAACGGAAGAAAAGAGGGTTTTGTAAATACCATAATTTCTTGGGTCATAGAACCTCACAATGTGTTCTTTTCAGGGATCTGGTCCAGAAAGCCCTACAGGAGGGAAGACTCAAATTTGGCGAAAAGCCAAAATCCAAACAACAGGTGGATGAAGATCCATTGCAGATTGCTGATGCTGCATACACGGAGCCATTCGAGTGCCTGATGTTGGAAGCATTGAACCTCACTGAAGGGGGGCAATTAATTTCCATTCCTGAGGAGGAGTACGAAAACAAAGTGGAAGAGGTGTATCCACAAGCAGGGGAGACTTTATTGGATTTCCTTCAACGCTGCAAAGAAAATGATGGCGAAGCTACATTATGTCCTCATTGTAGTGCCATGTTCGACAAGAAGGCTGCTGCAGGCCTCAACAAGTTTCTGCCTCATAGTCAAAACAGAAACAATTGGCCAAATCAAAAGCCAACTTATTCCAATATTCTGAATAGCCAGCAGGCACCTGTACACCAGAGGTTGGGACCACAAAAATCATTTGTCCCCTCAAACAGGACACCTGTCAACCAATGGGTTCATGGAAGAAGCATGGACTATGGTCAAAGGAATATAGAGAGAGGGAACTCCAGTAACAGCAATCCCAAAAAGGATCCTGAGTCAAGGAAATATGATTACAGGAATAATTACAAAGGGAAAAATCCCATGACAAGGTCCCAATGGCGTAGATATCAACGCCAGAAAAAAGTGGCTGCTCAACAATCCCCATTAACTACTGATGGTAATGGAAGAAGGCCTTTGGAATTGGCAAAGAAGCCAATGAAAGAAAGGTTAGGCGAATCGAAAATAGAGTCTTCAGTTGCTGATAATGTCGAAGATGACCACATGGAAGCAGATGACTTTTTGGATTCTGAGCCTGATCTCGACATAATCGTCAATGTTGTGTCAATCTTACCAAGGGAATTCGACGTTTGCTCTGAAGTGACAGATGACGAAGAGGAATCTGGAATGCAAATGGCCCTTCATAGGCCAGTATGTTACTATGTGACGAGCAATGGTGCTCTAGAAGATCAAATGGCTACATTTGAAAGGCCAGATGAAGGCATGAAGAGTCACTTGAAGCCTCTCTTCATACAGGCTAAAGTGAACAATGTGGGGATCAACAAAGTGCTAATTGATGGTGGTGCTGCTGTTAATCTCATGCCAGAATTTTTGCTCAGAAAGATTGGCAAATCTTTGGTGGATCTTCATCCTCACAACATAGTTCTTTCAAACTATGAGGGTGAAACTGGTTTCTCTTTGGGAGCAATCCAGTTAGAAGTGGTTGTTGGAAGCACTGTAAGGCCAACCTTGTTCTTGGTTGTGGCCTCTAAGGCAAATTACAATCTACTTCTAGGTCGAGAGTGGATTCATGGAGTAGGGGCAGTTCCTTCTACCCTGCACCAACGCCTCATTATCTGGCGAGAGGATGGAATAGTGGAAAATATTGAAGCAGATCAAAGCTACTTCAAAACTGAAGTCCATCATTTGACAAAGCACTCATTCGACAAGAAATTGGCAACAATTTCACCATGCACTGAGAAGGACTTTGCATATCGTCTAGCAAGAAATGGTCACCATGCAATCAAACTGGATCCCACACATGGTTTCTTGTGGGAGAGAGAGGATGGAAACAGCGAGGATGGCGAGTATGAAAGCCACAAATGCCCAACTGGTTGGGATGTCAAAGAAAACTACTATGTCTGAGTCCCAAACTTGGGCAAGGATTACGGCCTACATGGCTGAAAACAGAATCAAGATGGCTTTGGAAGCCAATTCATTTTCAGAAAATATGGCTGATATAGCCAATGGTGAAAAGATTGGCAAACAAGAGCCAGAATTGCAAAAACTGGACTGCATCTATGACGACGAACCCTTAGGATTTGAAAAAGATCCAATTAGTCAAAGTCATAAGATGCAAGCACAGGATCCTTTGCAAGAAATTGACCTTGGAGACGGTCTGATGAAAAGACCAACATATATTAGTGCAAACATTCCTCCAGATCTGAAGGCGAAAGTGGTGCAACTTCTAGTAGAATACAAAGATTGTTTTGCTTGGGATTACAATGAAATGCCAGGTTTGAGCAGAAAATTGGTGGAACATGAACTTCCAGTTCGACCAGACAAAAAACCAGTAAAACAATTGCCTAGAAGGTTTGCACCAGAAATTATGTCAAAGATCAAGGAGGAAATTGAGAGGCTGCTGAGGAGCAAATTCATCAGAACAGCAAGGTATGTCGAATGGTTAGCAAATATAGTGCCTGTGATTAAGAAAAATGGTTCTCTTAGAGTATGTATAGACTTTAGAGATTTGAATAATGCTACACCAAAAGACGAATATCCTATGCCTGTAGCAGAAATGCTAATTGATTCAGCAGCAGGATTTGAATATTTAAGTATGCTAGATGGTTATTCTGGCTACAACCAAATTTTCATTGCTGAAAATGATGTACCCAAAACTGCTTTTAGATGCCCAGAGGCATTAGGCACGTATGAATGGGTAGTGATGCCCTTCGGTTTGAAAAATGCTGGGGCCACTTATCAAAGAGCAATGAATCTAATTTTCCATGAGTACATAGACACTTTTATGCAAGTGTATATTGACGACATAGTTGTCAAATCCTCGTCAAAGGTTGATCATTTAGATCATTTGAAAAAGTCTTTTGAAAAGATGAGGAAATATGGATTAAAAATGAATCCATTAAAGTGTGCTTTTTGTGTTAATGCAGGAGATTTCCTTGGGTTTGTTGTGCACAAAAAGGGCATTGAAATAAATCAAAACAAAACGAAGGCTATCATGGAGACAAAATCTCCAACTACTAAAAAGCAACTTCAGTCCCTACTTGGGAAGATCAATTTCTTGAGGAGATTCATCTCAAATTTAAGTGGTAAAGCTCAGCCTTTCTCGCCATTACTTCGTCTCAAGAAAGAAGATATTTTCACTTGGGGGCAAGATCAACAACGAGCTTTTGACGAAATCAAGAGTTATTTGTCGAAGCCACCAATGTTGATGCCTCCAATAAGGAACAAGTTCATGAAGTTGTATATATCAGCATCAGATTCGACACTGGGTAGTATGCTTGCCCAGGAAGATGAAAATGGTGAAGAAAAAGCCATCTATTACTTAAGTAGGGTATTAAATGATGCTGAAACTAGATATAGTAGTATTGAAAAATTATGCTTATGTTTGTATTTTTCTTGTATGAAACTCAAGCATTATATAAAGCCTGTTGATGTTTTTGTTTATTCTCATTGTGATATCATCAAACATATGTTATCCAAACCTATTCTGCATAGTCGAATTGGAAAATGGGCTTTAGCCTTGACAGAATATTCATTAACTTATAAACCTTTAAAGGCAGTTAAAGGCCAAATTGTGGCTGATTTCATAGCAGATCATTCTGCATTAGAAACTCCACAGAACTATGTAGATTCAGAACCTTGGAAATTATATTTTGATGGTTCTAAACATAAATATGGAGTTGGAATTGGAATTTTAATTATTTCCCCCTCCAGAATTCCCACCAAGTTCAAATACAAAATTAATGGGTTCTGCTCAAATAACGAAGCAGAATATGAGGCTTTGATAACAGGCTTAGAAATTTTACTGGACTTGGGGGCAAAAAATATTTTGATCAGAGGCGATTCAGAATTGGTGTTGAAACAATTGACAAAAGAATATAAGTGCATAAAAGAGCACTTGATGAAATATTTTGTCATAGCAATTTCGTTGTTAAAACGTTTCGACCAAGTTATTTTTGAACATGTACCTCGCATAGAAAATCAAGAAGCCAATGATTTGGCTCAAATAGCTTCTGGTTATAAAATTTCTAGTGAGAAACTAGAAGAGTTGATTGATATTAAAGATAAACTCATTGTTGATCAACCTCCTTCTATGGAATTGTCAATGCCAAAACTTGTGGGGGCAGATGTACCACAAGACAATGGTCAAGATACCATTTATGATGGTGATGAAAATTCACAAATTGGCAAAGGTGACAATCTTCAAAACTGCCATTTCTCCCTTGCATATTCGACATGCAGTCGAAATTGGCATTTTTGAGGGGGCAATTTGTTAGCCTGTATTTTTGACAGGCAGTAATGAGTTGGAGTGAGATGATGAAATCTCATTTATTGTATATCATTACGTTTTAATATTCTCTTGGGAATTGATCTCAGTAATAAATCAAGAGAAGATCAAGGCATTTGACATCAAAGACTTTTAATGTGCAAAGTTAATTGTCAAAGCCTAGAGTTCTGTCGAATTCGACAGAACGATTGTTGTCTGAATAAGCTTGTCGAGTTCGACAGAACCATGTTTATCTAAATAAACATGCTGGTTCGACATTACTCTAATTGTCGAAAATATTATATATATATGTGTGAATATATGTATTTGTTTGGTTGTCTAACGTACTATGCAGAACGAAAGAAGCGTACTCTGGACTTAGCAAAATATTCAAAAGTGAATAACGTTGAAGGGTTCGCCAGGTGTCAAAGGGAATTCAAATTGTCAAGACACGTGGAGCATAGTTAGACGTATTGTAGGTTTATAGCAGTTATGTTAGTTTGTCTATAAATACAAGTTTCTGATAGAAGAAACGGGTCCACAATTCAATACACATGCAAATTCCTAAAATATTCAGAGTACCCATGTCAACGAGCGAAATGAATGACAGGAACATGTACGAATCTGTGTACCATCCTTTGTAAACATTTTACATTTGTTAAATGCGATTTACATTCTGCAAGTCTTGATTACTTGTTTGTCATTTAAAGTTTTATGCAATTTAAAGCTTTCTGCAACTTTATCATTCTGCAATTTATTTTCATTGCATTGTCTTTACTGTTTCAAAAGTCTTTAAACTTTATTTGCAATTCATTTACAAGTTTTCTGCAAATTTAACTTTGAAGCATTTTACCTTTAAAACAAACCATTTGACTTCGTCAAATGCTTTTACTTTTATTCAAATTGTCCGATTTAACCCAAAGATATGAATATGTTTTCATCATCTTCCACACAATCCATATGTCCCGAGATTTACTAGTTGATCTCTCTTGTAATAATTAAACTAGCGGTTGTTTACTAAAAATCGGGGTAAACACCTTTGCTAGCCAATTTTGAGCCGTAAAAAATAATATCCCTTTTGTTTCGGTGACAAACCACGATACAAGCCTATAGACCAGAAAAACAATGAAATTACCCTCTTTGGAGTTAGATAATAGTTCTCAAAGTCTTGGCAACAAAATAAGTTTGGGGTTGCTAATGGAACTAGCAACGTCTAAGTTTGGGGTGGGTATACGGAGAACTATCACTGCAAAAAGAAAAAATAAAAGAAAAGAGACGGGAAAACATAAAAAATTCCCAAAAAAAATAGTCTCTTCAAAAAAAAAATGAAAAAGAAAGAGCCAAAGAGCAAAAACAGTGATAGAAAAGAACCACACAAAGACACATCCGGTTCTAATCTCCAATACCAACACGAAAAGGCACCCTAAGAAACACAGGTTGCGCACACAAAAAGGAACAACAAATTAAGACTTAACTCCAATGTTTAGCCTACTATTCCCAAAAATGTCCTACCTTGACCTAAGTCACGTTATAACCCTGATAAGACCTCCAAAAATGCATGAATATTGAATTTTATCTGGTTGCTTAGAGTTCTTGCAAGCATATGGTAAAATGGCAGGTTGCACGATGATTGAGAGATAACCCTTTCAATTAATGAGCGAAAAACACAAATGTGAGAGAGAGAGAGAGAGAAAAGTTGGACATGAACTCTTGCGGGCATTTGTCCAATTTGCTACTATTGACGTCTCCTGAGCCTAGCAGGACTGAGCATGATCGCGGCGGTAAGAAATCAGCGGTACCATTGCTAACGATCTTTATTTATCTCTTGTTTTGCTAACGATCTTGTCTGACAGCATGTTACTTGAGGACAAGCAACATTTTAGTTTGGGGTTGTGATGACAGGAATTTCTACGGTATTTTTAGTAGTATTATTAGTAGTAAAATGACCAAGACAGGCTCAAATACGAAGGAAAACCTACAAAAGCAAGAAAAAGCATCAAGACAGAGTCCAAGATGCAAAAAGACAAGAAAAAGCCCAAAAAGTGAAGAAAATTAGCATTCCATCGCAGCACGATGTGTGCCATCGTGCCACGATGGCAGCTACTTGCTCGCCAAGAAATCAGAAGAAATAAATCTTGAGAAAATCTTCCATCGCAGTACGATGCCCTACAACGCAGCACGATGGAGTAACTTGGCGCCCAAGCTGATGAAATGCACAGGATCAGTTATAAAATTGAACTGAATCTTCACATCGCAGTACGACCTTATCGTGCTGCGATGCCTTGCTGAGGCCCATTACGAAAACTATAAATAGAGCCTCCGTTTCATTGTTTTATTCATTCAGAAATAGTAGAACACTCTCTACTATAAGGAGAGGTTCAGAGGAGCTCTATTAGGCATAGTTTTCTCCCCTTACGGGAAAACTAATTCAGCAAGGTATGATTTCTTTAGGCTTTTGTATTTAGGTTATAATTTATTGTAATTTAAATATGTAGTCTTTATTATTTATGCCTTAGGTTGTGGTGGAGAAGATGAACTCCCCTATGAATATTTGGAATATTTGATTGAGTCTAAGTTATAATAAATGATATTCAGTAATTATGTTTGTTATTTACTTTCGCGCACTTTAATAACGTATTCTCGTAATCTGGCCGGATAAGCGGGAGCGCCCATATAATTGATATCAGGTTTTGCTTGATATGGTCTGGAACTCGTAGTAAATAATGCTAGGTGTATAGAGATGGTAACATCCTGAACTAGTCGTAAACTGAGCGGTTAGAGGAGGAATCATTCACTAGGTGTGATCTGAGCACTTAGAAGATGAATAGCCCGATACTAAGACCTAGAGGTTAATTGGTGAAGAGAATAATGCATGTTAATAAACAACTCACTTAGTAATTAGGGTATGTGACACATCGAGGTTAGGCTCTCGTAGGTACCTTAGTTGTTAACGTAGGGAAACTTTAATAGACACAGTGTAATAGTAAGGTAGTACTACAACAAGGATAATTCACCGCCAAACATAATCTAAATAACTATGTTATATACCGCTCATGCCAAATATGAAGAAGGGAGGGAGTCCAACCACCATACCTAGCCTCTATGTTTCTCGAATCTATTATATTTATTTATACATTCTGTCATTTATATTTCTGCAAGCATTACGCTCATTTTATAAAAACCTTTTCAAAACCCAAAGCGAATGCAAACCACAAACTTAAATAACGCTAGTGAAGCTTCGGCACGATTCCTGTGGATACGAACTCATTCTATACACTAGAGTGTTAATTATTACTCGACGATAGACTGTTGCACTTGCCAGACCCTAGTCAACACTAAAAGATTCTCTCTCTCTCTCTCTCTCTCTCTCTCTCTCTCTCTCTCTCTCTCTCTCTCTCTCTGTCTCCGAAGACTTTGTAGCGATTCCATCAACAAAAAACAATTGTAAATTCTATAATATTATATAAATCAATATTAACATAATTTAAACGAAGGTTTGTAGAAAGTTTAAATTATTCAAAACATTCCATAGATTATATAAAATAAAAAATTATATTAATTTATTTTAGGATTTTTATAGATTTCATCAATAATGAAAGCATGATGAACACAAACTTTGATAAAAATTTATAAAAGAAAAATTAGTGATATTTTCATTTGGGGTAGTGTGTAATTCGGAATTTCTAGTTGTTATAACTTATAATCATAAACGTTAGTTCATGTAGAGATGAGGTGCTCCCATGATAGTGGACAATATAAATCAAACGATTTAATTCAAAAAAAAGGATTTTAAATTTTTTTGATAAAAAGATCAAATTGATGATTAATCAAATACTTATGAATCTGTTTTAAGAGAAAATCATATTCTCTTCTTATTTCATATTGATGGCGTTGGCTTGGCATTGGAATAATCGAGGGAAAGAGTGATCATATGAGACGAAGGGAAACATGGGTTACGATAAATTCAAAACTAATTTGGAGTCGTTAGAATAAATAAAACGGAAGGAAGAGATTTGAATTAATATAGTTGAGTTACTCTTGGAGTCAACAAATCATTCCTCAAATTAAAATATTATAAAAAATATATGAAAAAAATAAAAAATTATAAAAATTAGATTATTGTTGTCAATGAAATTTAAATAATAAACTTTGTAACAATAATATTAATAAGGTAGTTTTCTCTAAAAACCAAAAAAAGGTAGAATTCAATATAATATTATGAAAATTGAATTATCGTTGTCAATGAGATTCGAACCATAGACCTCGTGCTAAAAGCTCCGCATAAGTTGAAGCTCTTTAACAATGACACGTGAGATGTTTTTCTTGAGAATTCACGAGAGAGCTCCGTGGCAATCTCGTAATGTATATAATAGAGATAGAGATATAATAGAGATAGGGATAGAGATTTTTCAAGGTTAAATTTTATTTTTGGACACAAATATATCAAAAAAATATTTAAAAAAAAAAGTTTCCAAATATATAGCATTAATTAGTTTTATTGAAAAAGACATGAGTAACTAACAAAGGGTACAATTGATAAATCTTACTCTTAAAATATCACATGAACAGTTAAATAGAAACATTAAATCCAACGTTTTTGGAGACTGAAAAAGAAACAAAGGTAGTATATATTAACTAAACAATCCTTGTGTATGAGAAATTTATGTACAAAAAATGTAGCACAAGTCATCCCTTAAATATACAACACTTGAGTTATTTATTTATATTATTTATGGAATCACAAACACAATAGAGCTAATTAAAAAAGTTATTGGTCATAACAGTGTTGGGAATATCTATAATTTACAAAGTTAAACCATGATCTATGAACTCGTAATTTACTATAGTTCAATTCTTAGCTATTAAAAATACTATTACTGAGTTCAAGTTTTGGTGGAAATGATTTTTAGTTTTTTAAATTTATTTCAAAGTCGATCTTTGGATTATCAGGGCTATTTTTATTTGAAATTGAAGAATGAATAAAAAAAATATATTATTAGACGGGCCAAGATTGAAACTACAAAATATTGACACACCTATAATGTATGTGTATAACTATTTGATTACTAAAAAATAAAAAATAAAAGCATTCAAACAAAATCTTAATTATTATATACCATTCTCTTCTAGATGATAAAGGGGTCAGATTTCTCATTGAATCATAAGCACTAAGATTGAATGAAGTGGAACCATCCTACATCAAAATTCAGTTCACCAATACTAATCCATGTGCTAACGCAGCTCCACCTATTATAAGCAAAACAACAATTAAAAAAGAGATGAAAACTTTATGATGCTGAGAAAAAATGAAAAGTAGGCTCACACACTGCCAAGACCTAGGATCGCAACCATCCAAAATTTTATTAGCTCATAAAAGGATCACGGGCTGATCGGATTGTGTACAGAGCAATGAGACATTGGAACGACAATGACCATAAATATGCATCTATCTTTAAAAGTGATTTTTAATTTTATTTATCAAAAAATGCTTGTAATGCATATTACAAGCAATTTTTTAAAAGAATAAAAATAAAAAAAACCAATAGACAAATACATACTTATGTTCATGGCCGCTCCAATGTATCCTTTCTCATTAATCTTCTATGGTTGGGAGCGTTGTTCATATCTGATTTCCCCCAAAATTTAATGTTACTTAGTTTGCACATCAAATCTTGAATATGCCATTGTATACTGAGGAATGAAACATCGGAACGACGATGATTGATATCATAAATAATGATACTTGTGTTCATGGCCATTCCAATGCATCCTTTTTCACACACCCTGTTTGGATCTGAGGACAACTTCAAAAGCTTTAAACATCAATTGCCGAAAGCTACGCAAGATAGAAAAATTAGGTTCCATACATATAACAAGAAATAACAAATTAGAAACAAGAAAAACAACGCAAGATATATTAAGCCACCATATAATACTAAGAACAATCAATAAGATTATTAAATTAAAATTTAAAAACACCAAGACTATATATGCAAGACTACACTAGAGAGAAAGTAATTAAGTAAGAGATTTATTAAAAAGAAAAAGATTGAAATTGAAACAATATTAGAAAGAACAAAAAACAACAATCATAGCAATTTCCCAAGGATAAAGCAAACCCATAATGTAAAGCGTATATATAAGCCTTCCACTAGATTAATGGATTTGGGAAAGGAATTGGAAGTTGCTTCCTCATGAAGAAAGGTTGCATTATAAAAAAAAATAGAAACAATAAGATAAATACAAAAAAAAAATATTATATGAGTCTATGGATACAAATAGAAACAAAAACAAATCTTTGTATCTCTTATTAGTATTACTAATTTATAACAAACAAAACCCTATTTAGCTTGCTACATTGGCGGCAATTCACTAATGAAAATGTCATTAATACCCTTTGAAAAATTTGCCTACAAAATAGCAAGCATTAAGTAAAAGGATTTGTATATTATACCGAAAGTATAATAATTTTTTAAGTCATATATATACTACTTCCCCCGTTCCTTTTTGTTTTTTGTTTGAGAAAAAATAGGCCAAATTAAGAAATTGTATTATTGTACTTTATTTTCCTATTATACCCTTTTTTTGAGATATATTATACTTTAATTTTAATCCACCAAAAAATTCTTATTTTTTTGCACACACTTTCTCTTTCAAAAAAATTAAAACCACCAAAAAAAGATTACATGAAGAAGTTTAGTAAAAAAAAATACAATAAAAAGATTATATGAAGAAGTTTGGTAAAAAAAAAAGATACAATAAAATAATTATATAAAATTTAATCCATAAAAAAATATTAGAAAGGAGGGTATAATAGACAACATATAACCTCAAATTATCAAAACAACAAACAATTTGAAACAAATTTATTTTTCAAAAACAACAAATAAAAAGGAACGGAGGGAGTAGTATGTTAGTTCGTGCCGTGCACGAGATTATTTTCTTTTTTACTATTATTTACTAGCCGCCAAACGGGCACGTTCCGTGCCCATTTGTGTAATCGATTTTTTTTCGTGTGTGATCGATATTCTGTATTGTGCAAATATAAATAACTACTTAATCTCATTTTGTATTGGCCTTTGTTAATTGATAACTAAGTAACCTCCTTTTTTTGTTGTGGTTAGTTATTAAGAAGAAAGAAAAAAAAATATACTATAAAAAAACTGAAAACCTACTTTTATGTGGAAGTTGTGCTTAATTATTAAGAAGAAAAAAAATTATTTACTAAAAAAAACTGAAAATCTATTTTTATGTGGAAGTTACTTTTTAAGGGTAAAATTGGAATAATAAAAAATCCATTCCAAAAATTTGTATCCCCTTTATATATTAGTATAGATATGTTTATTTTGATATATTATTTGGTTTAAAATTCTATAGTAAAATTGAGATATATTTTGGATGATATATATTTAACGATGTTACATAATAAAGCGATATTAGGAGTATTACTTCGCTTCCCATTTTACACTATTATGAGATTGATTCTTTATCTCATCTTCATCCTCGAAACTATATAGCGATCCTATAAATATCAAATAATTATAAACTTCATTCTCAAAGAAAATATTCTTTGATTTTTCATGGCCTTAAGATTTTTTTGGACTGTACACATAAAATTAAAATATATCATGATTTTTGTTTTTTCATTTCGAGGCAACTCTTTATAGAAAATTTACAGTCGATTCATTGTCAAACACGAGATAATTTTTTTTCTTATGAAAGTTGTCTTGTCTTTTTTTCATTTATATTATTTAAAAGGTTATCTATGTTTTTTCAAATGTCTATGAGATTGATTACTTTTAGTTTATTTGAGTATGAAAATACGATATATCTTTAACACAAGACTCTTTAGGACTTCATAAAAAAAATTGTAAATTTTATACTATTTTTAAATGAATATTGTAACAGCCCTAGCCTTCGGCGTTCCCGGCACTGCTACCTCACGATCTTCTCCAACCCCCTTCTCTATTGGAGTTTTTTGCCTTCCGTGGGAATCGAACTCATGTACCTGGGGATAAGTACATGTTCAATCCATTCCCACTACCAATTTTTTTTAAACAAATTGGTAGTGGGAATGGATTGAACATGTACTTATCCCCAGGTACATGGGTTCGATTCTCACGGAAGGCAAAAAACTCCAATAGAGAAGGGGGTTGGAGAAGATCGCGAGGTAGCAGTGCCGGGAACGCCGAAGGCTCGGGCTGTTACAAATATTAACATACCTTGACCCTGTTTCTAAAATAATTGCTAATTCTATATTATTTTTTTAGTGAATATCAATAAAATTATCGTGTTAAGTTATCACTATCTTCTACATTCACTTTTCATCATCAGGATCACTTTTTATCGTGATATATAAAATTTTGAATAAATGATCTCCGTGATAAAACATTAAATATGAAAATATATATGGACAACCCCCGCAATCGGAATTCATAGTCAATGTGTATTTTTAATTGTCGGGTGGAAAGTGTAACATCCCAAATTTAATTATTAGGAGCATATTGATTAAAAGAGGATTAAAAAGAGTTTAATTGGGAACATTCTTCTAAAGAGATATGAAGTGTGTAAATTAATTTAGTAGGAAGTGGAGGGGCATAGTGGGTATTGCCCATAAAAAGGGTTTATAATGGTCAAACATTCACAATTCACTTCTCACTCTCTGAATCCAAAGTCAGAAGCTTGCTCCCTCCCTCTTTCTCTTCCACGCCTTTCTTCTTCATCCTCACCAACAACATCAAAATTCTCCATCACTCATTTTCCACATGCAATTGAACATTCATGATCCTTAGGTTCTATGCTTCAAGAATTGGTAAGTTAATTTGTCTAATCCTCTTTCAATTCCTCTCAATCGTGCTCTATTTCCATTGTTCTATTAGCTTCAATTCTGACTTTGATTTCATGTGATGGATTGAGGAATTATATATGGTGGTTGTAGAAGAAAATAAGAAGAATTTGGAAGAAGATTGTGCAAACCCGTAATGGAAACAACACCCTCACATAAACGGTAATTAATCTCTGCTCGTAACTCTGATTGTGTTGATTCTTTTTGGATTAGTTTGCTATCGAAATTCCGGTCGTTTTGACGTAGGTTTCCCTAATTGTGGTCCAGTATTAAGCCCTGTGTGAATTTTGAAGTTGGAAGTTCAACACACTATTTTTGCAGAAAATGTTTGGAACAGGTCTGTACTAAATCGAGCACTACTCTCTCCCTGTAACTCTGATTGAATTGATTCCAGTTGTCATACTTAGATAACTCAATTCCGGTCGTTTCGATGTAGGTTTCGTAATTTTAGGATCAATATTGAGGCCTGTGCGAATTTTTAAAGTTGGAGGTTTGAATCAGGATTTCTGCAGAAATGTGTTTGGATAGTGCTGCACTTAAAGGTTAACTGCGCTCTTTATGTAACTTGGTTTGAGATTCCGTTTGTTTCTATGGATATCTAACTCGATTACGGTCGTTGTGGTTCCAGTTTTGTGACTTTTCGTTAAGGGAAGAGGTCTGTAGGTAATTTTGAAGTTAATGCTCTATTGCCCAAACAATAATACTGTTATGGATTTAAAGCACTTCTTCGCTGCAAATTCAGTTTCTCGGAGAGCTCCAAAGATGTCGTTAGCATTGTGTTTAAGCTTCTGAATTAATCTCAATTCCAGGTGGGTTCTTAGGATCTTACCATAGTTTTGTGTAGAGCCTAGTTTATTCCCCAAATATGATGAATTGCATGCCAACATATAGGTTTAGGACTTAATGAATGAAAGAGTAGGAATCATTCCCAATTCCTACTCCCATATAATTTATTATACACTATTGAATATGTCTGTAACGAGTTGCATAGAGATTGTAGGTGTTTTACTTTGAAAATTCATGTTTCTGCAATACAGGGGCTTGTTCTGATGAACTCGCCGTAGCGAGTAAGTACTCGCCAGGGCGAGTGTTGTTGTTGTTGCTTGTATAACTCGCCAGGCGAGTTGTTGACTCGCCAGGGCGAGTGTTACAGGTCAGTGACACGAAATCTCGCCGTAGCGAATGAGTACACGCCACAACGAGTTTAGCAGGGACAGAACCTGCTTATTTTATTTTCTAAAAAAAAACTCTAACACTCGTTTTATATCCGAATGCAACTTGGATTTCATGGACATGTTTTAAATAGTATAAAATGGATAATATGGTAAGAGAATAACAAGTGTATTTATTTTTTTGTATTAGTAACATGTTTAGGATACCCTGGGCGGGATATATTGGTTAGAACTGTTTCAAACTCATTGAATTAAATGGTATTACGCCATGTTAATAGAACTCCTCTGACTTCTATTATTTATTATGTGAGCCAACGTCGGAATCCGAGCCTCTGTTTCGGTAGTACGCAGAGTCAGGCACCTGAGACCGGCTTGCCTCAGGTGACCTTTGAAGAGTAATTTGACAAGATAATAACTTTGTGTTACACCTTATTTTACTATTATTATTGATAAATACATGGTTATGTAAAACAGTTGAACTTAGATTATCACACTATCTAGGTTCCCCGGTGTAGTCACCATTAGGAGGGTAGTATGACTCACTGAGGCTTAGTAGTCTCACCCCACTCCAAATCAATTTTTTTTAGGTAAACAGGTTATTCAGAGCAAGGACCAGGTAGGAGACTGATAGTTGGAGCTGAGCTTGGATTATCAGCGTTGAAGATTTTTATTCTTCTCTTTGTTATTATATTACCTTGTTTACTCAGGAATTTAGTGTCTTTCCGCTGTAATTATTCAGTTCATCATGTTGTACTAGTATCAAGTTGTAACTTCATTATTTATTCTGAAATTTTCATGTACTCAGATCCATTTATTTATGTCTTGACTAAATATTCTAGATATTTTGGTTGGGGCGTTATAGAAAGTGCTCCCCGTTTTCTATTCTACACTACTAAGAGATTTCTCTCTCTCCACCACCCCCCCCCCCCTCTCTCTCTCTCTATATATATATATATATATATATATATCTCTATGTCTATCTCTCTTCTGTCTCCATTACATGACTCTATAGAGGCTTTATCTACAAAAAAAATAGGTTTTAATTAATTCTAAATTTTTTCTTAATGAATATCAATTAAATTTTCGTGCTTAGTTCTCACTATGATCTATATACACTTTTCATCATGGAGATCATGTTTTTTCGTGCTAGATAAAATTTTGAATAAGTTTTCCCGATGATAAAATATGAAATATGAAAATAAGGATAATTCTCGTATTTGGAATTCAAATTTTAATTCGTAAATGTGTATTTTTAATAGTGGGGTGGGAAATACTTGTCGTTTCTCATTCTCCAACACTGAGAGTTTCTCTCTCAAAATCTTCTATTTTGTTTTTGTCTCTAATGAACATTATTTTTTCTTCAAAATAAAATGTTTTTACGTAAAAAAAAAAAGTTTACAGATATGTCATAAGCTATTTTTTGGGTTAAAGACTTCAATTCTTCGAGTGATCTTATCAATGAAAAAAATAGTGTACTTTCTTATTTTAATTTGTTTAAGTAATCTAAATATAAAGTGTTCCTTCATTTTACAAAATTAAAATATTAAAAATGTACCAAGATAGTACGTGTGTCGCACAAGTGGTAGATATTTGAGCCTCTTAACCATTTGGTCTTAAGATCGATTCTGACTGGTGCATATGGAGAATCATTTCTTAGGAGAGGTAAATCCCTTAAATGGATCTCAGTTAAATCAAGAGGATTAACCTCTGTCGTTGCGCACGGATGATACTTTCGGTTTTAAAAAAAGTGTATATATATATGGAAAAATTACACGTTTGGTCATTTATCTTATTTTTTTTGTAACACTTTGGTCTTTTATCATTCATTTGTAACATTTTGGTCCTTGATCTTATCTTTTTGTAACACTTCGATCATTTATCTTTTATTTGTAACACTTTAATCCTTTAAAGAACATAAAGATATGAAAGAAATGATGAAGATGATGAACATATTCATCAAAATTATGAGTTTTATTTAATTTTAATAAAAAAGAATCTTAATAAATAAAATTCAGCATTTTTTTAATAAATAAAAAATATGTAAATAAGGGTTTATATGTGAATGTTATAAAAGATACAAGACTAAAGTGTTACAAATAAAAGATAAGGGACCAAAGTGTTACAAATATATACGATAAAGGACCAAGGTACTACAAATAAAAGATAAAAGACCAAAATGTTACAAAAAAATAAGATAAAGGACCACACGTATAATTTTGCCTATATATATTGTACCGGTCAAAATAATTTAGGCCCAATTGTCATAGGGCCCGCCTTGCTTTGGCCCAATCCGCCTATACAAGGCCCAATTCGTTTCACCCCCTCGTCACGTGCACGCCCACGTCTTTCCCTAGCCAAGCAAAAGGCACATGTAAAACGTGGCCCAGTATCCACTAAGTGGAATGGCGCCAAATATAACCCCCCACTCTCCCTCGTGGGGGATGACAAAGCTAAGGAATAACCGTCACTCACCCCATGACTTGAGGAAAGATCGTGGGATCGTGGAGGCAAAGGGAAACCGTTCCTCTAGCTCTATAAATACAACCCCCAAAGCAAAATGGAAAGGCAAGCAATATCATAACCTCGTACCACTGCATAATCATAGCACCTAGCAAATATACTCCCCCTAGTGTTCTATCAGGAACATTTGGCGCCCACCGTGGGGCCCTGGTAAAACATTTCCCAGGCCTCAAGACATAACCAAAAAACACCTCAATAATCAATGGCAGGAGGTACTCCTAACCACGAGAACCAGCCTAATTTGCAAGCAGCGATTAATGAGATACGTCGCCTCCAAGCGGAGGTCGCCGAAATCCAGAAGGACAAGGCAGAAGAAATAGCCAGAACAGAAGAAGAAGACAACATCGAGGTTTCACAACCCCTTGCACAGCAACTATGGGATGCTCAAGTTCCACCGAACTTCAAAATACTACAACTTCCAAGCTTCGACGGTAAAACAGATCCCTTAGAACACTTAATGGCAGTTGGCACTCAAACTGCCATCCTCGGAGCAGAAGAACATCTGAAGTGCAAGCTGCTGTCAAGCACGTTTAAGGACGCTGCCTTACGTTGGTATATGAACCTTCCCAATAATTCCATAACGGGATACCAAGATTTTCATCGAAAACTCATCCACCAGTTTTTAGGGAGCAAACACATACAAGTAACCGCCACGAATATGTTCAGCCTGAGACAAAAAAGCTCGGAAACCCTCAGAGATTATCTGGTGCGTTTCAGCGAAGCCACTATCAAGGTTTCAAATCCAAATCAGGAGATGTTCGTGGCCGCCTTTCACAATGGATTGCGCGCGGGACATTTCAACGAGTCACTAGCCCAGAAGCCCGCCGAAACCATGCAGGAGGTAATGAAACGAGCGGAGTGTTACATCAAAGGCGAGGAGAGTAACGCCGAAAAACGCTCAAGGGACCACAAGGAAAGAGCCCCGGAATCTGGAGGCAGCAGATATCCAGACTACCACAGGCGACGTTGGCCAAACAAAGACCATAGGACGCCACGAAACGGCGGGAGCTCGTATTACCCCCAAAAAAGAGGACCCAAGCCCTTTGAAGAATATGCACCACTCAACAGAGCCAAAGTCCACATCCTCGACGAGATCTTACAGGCGGGGCTAGCGAAACGCCTGCCTCCTCCAGAACGGCACTACACCATGGGGCGGAACGAGAATGAGTTCTGCCATTACCATCGTTGCAAGGGACATGATACAGATAAGTGTTTTTGCCTCAAAGACCTGATCGAAGAATTGATAAGGAGCGGGCACCTCAAAAAATTCATAGAGAGAGCAGCACAAGAGAACAAGGCGAGGCAAAGGTCGCCAAGATCACCGAGATCACCGCGCAACCCCCCAACATAAGATGTAAGGGAAAAAGACCAACCCCGAATCTCCGTAAACACCATTGCTGGGGGATTCGCCGGCGGCGGCAACTCAAAAAACGCCAGAAAATGCTACGTAAGGAAATCAGAAAGAGACTTGGATATGGTAGGGCACGTGTCCTTCCCCCCAGCCCCGGACTTATCTTTCTCACCAAAGGATGCCACGAACATCGCCCCACACGATGATGACCCGCTCGTCATCCAGGTGCAGATCCTCAATTGCGACGTCAAAAGAGTATTAATCGATTCAGGGAGTTCAGCAGATATAATGTATTGGGACGCGTTTAAGGCGATGCAATTGGCGGGCGAACAACTGCAACCTTACCATGGCACCCTAGTTGGATTCACATGAGATCAAGCGGAAGTAATGGGGTACATCACCCTGCTGACGACTTTCGGAGTAAAGGAAAGCGCAAAGACGATCAAGGTAAGATATTTGGTAGTAAGAAACCCTTACGCATCTTACAACATAATCATAGGGAGACCAGCGTTCAACGCACTGGGAGCAGCGATGTCCATATTGTATCTCGCCATAAAGTATCCCCTTGACAATGGCGGAGTCGGAACAATAAGGGGCGACCAGGTACTAGCGCGGCAATGTTACGAATCAAGCCTCAAGATTAAAAAGAAAGAGATAAGCAGGCTTAGCGTGAACACCGCCAACAGCCACGAAATGACGGAGCTTGACCCAAGAGAAGATTTCCAAGAAAGAAGAGTCAGTCCCATTGAAGAGCTGGAAGAGATCCAGATAGGCAAAGAGCAACACCAAACAACCAGCATTGGCACTGCCATGGGCGAGGAAGAAAGGAGGGACGTTCTCGCCATCTTGAAGGAAAATGTGGACCTCTTCGCCTGGAAGCCAGAAGACATGCCAGGGATTGACGAAACCGTAATCACACACAAGCTAGCTATCGCCAGTAACGCCAAGCCAGTGGTACAGAGAAAAAGGAAGCAAGGAGAAGAAAGAAGGGCAGCAGTGGACGAGGAAGTAGCCAAACTAATGAAGGCCCAATTCATTGAGGAGATTAAGTATCCGGAGTGGCTCGCCAACGTAGTCATGGTAAAGAAAAGCTACGGGAAGTGGAGAATGGGCGTAGATTTCACCGACCTCAACAAAGCTTGCCCAAAGGATCCTTATCCCCTACCCAGCATTGATAGGCTCATAGACGGAGCCTCAGGGTACAAAACCCTAAGCTTTATGGACGCGTACTCCGGTTACAACCAAAAAAGATGAATGCAGCAGACGCCCCAAGCACCGCCTTCATGACAAATACTTGCAATTACTTTTACAAGGTCATGCCTTTTGGCTTGAAGAACGCAGGCGCCACCTACCAGCGCCTAATGGACATGGTATTTGCGCAGCAGATAGGAAGAAACCTGGAAGTATACATCGATGACATGGTAGTAAAAACCCCTGAAGGAGGAAGCCACAGCATGGATCTCGCCGAGATTCTATCCTCAGTTAGAAAGTACGATATGAGGCTCAACCCCGCAAAATGTTCCTTCGGCGTTCAAGCTGGAAAATTCTTAGGATTCATGCTAACAAGGCGCGGAATAGAGGCAAACCCTGAGAAGTGCCAGGCGATCATAAATATGCGAAGCCCGACGACAGTAAAGGAAGTACAACAGCTAACAGGACGAATCGCAGCGCTATCCAGGTTCCTGTCTTGTGCTGGTGAAAAATCCTGCCACTTCTTCGCGGCGCTAAAGAAAGGAGAAAGGTTCACATGGACAGAACAATGCGAGGAAGCTTTTGGCAAACTGAAGGAATTTCTGGCATCGCCCACAGTTCTAGCTCGCCCCCAGCAGGGTGTAACGCCCCGAACCCGAGACTAATAATAATTTAATTTTCAAAAGACTTTTTCAATAATTCCTCTTTAAGAGACATCACGCAGCGGATAAAAGAAACTAGAATATTGGACCCAATATCAAAATTTATTTAAAATTATATTGAAGGTAAAATATGATAACTTTCTTTCCAATAAAATACATTAGTTTTGAAAATAAAGTAGCAAAACTTCCTAGACTCTAAGACTCCTTCCCAAGTGTCACAATCAGAGCGGGCTCCACTCGACTCGATCTCGAAACTCGACAACCTGTAGATACTACGATTTCACAATCGCAGGGTCAAGCCAGACAAGACAAAAAGCAAGGGGTGAGAATATATTCACACAAGCATCGGTGTATTAACACATAAGAATAGGGAAAACATAAAACACAAAATATCATCCTTTGGGACGATCAAACACATAAGCAAACACAACATCATAAACATAACAACTCAGTCAATTTAAATTCAACCCAATTAGACAATAGATGCAATGCGACCTAGACTCTTTAAATGCATGTGGTACCAATTCAACACCGATTTATCAACACCGAATTATCAACACCGAATTATCAACACCGATTTATCAACACCGAATTATCAACACCGATTTATCAACACCGGGACTGACACATGAATGAATGCATGAGCATATTTCGACCCGACAACATCAAATTCAATAACTATCACAATCAACATCTTTATAGAATCAACATCAATAATCAACAGCTTAAATATAACATCAATAGGAATTCCATATTTTCAACATCATTATCAACAGATTAGAATCAACAACAACACGACAAGTAACAACTACAACAACACAACAACGATAGCAACACGACAAACGGCAGCTCAAGGCCACCATAGCAACACGACAAACGGCGGTTCAAAGCCACCATAGCAACACGACAAACGGTGACACAACGGCCACCATAACATCAAGCAACAACACTAATTATATTTAATAAACTACCGCAAATTAAACCAACACCAAATAAATTCGACACCAAAACACCAATTAAACTCAACACCAAATAAACTCGACACCCATAAAACTCAACACCAAATTAATTAACACAAAATAGATTCAAATCCAATTACACTCGCATCTAGTTCATCTAGAAATCTTTATTAATTAAAATCAACAATAATAATGACACTAATTATCGACACCTAATAATTAGAGAGACTCGACACATATTTCATGAATTTAGTTATTAATAATAACTACTGCTCTTAAAAGAAACTGAACCAGCATGTCAAATTGCAAACAAAAGCATTCACAACACACAACTTGTATACAAATAACCACTTAATATAGATGCATCATTAGATAAATTAATAAAGTCAGGTAAGTTGAACTTAATTAAACACAGTATCAAATTAGGCACACAAGTTATGTAATTCTCTCATAATTAATTAATTTGTTATTAACATATTACTATGCACAGTGAACCTATCAATTGGCTATTCATGTATAGGTTAAACAATTGATCATAAAAAAAATGCATGTGAATCACATTCCTATATTAATCCCACGCATGTTGTCTAAGTTCACAAGAATAAAATAAACAAAGTGGCACATAGAAAACCTGTGAAACTCCTTGCGCAAAACAGGATATATGTATACGTACAGATTTGCGATATAAAATTTAAAACACTTGATTAAGCACTTTTAATCAAACAAGCATATAGTTATAAATATATAAACAGGTTAGGCATATTTCGGGTATAAATTTTCTTGCCAACAATCAAAAGAAAAATCATAAATAACTCAAGAATATCAAAAGGAAAAAGAGAAGAAAGAAAAAGGGAAAAGGGATGGAGGGCAAGGTCCCCTCAACTACTCTTATGGTTAACACTACCCCTATGCATGAACAATCTCCCCCCTTACCTCGATTATGCAGAAATTCTTTTAGTGATTTATTGTTGGTGATCCATCGTGCTATGCCCTAGCTCCCAAGGTCTGCCCATGTTTCTATCTGATTTTGCTCTCCTAATGATTGTTCTCTTTAGTCTATTTATAAGCAACTAACTAGGTTTCTTTTCCTAGAAGAAAATATATTCTTATCGGATTTGTTTCCACAATATCTATTCCTAAAATCTCTCATCTTATTTTTCATAAAAATCTAATCTTTTATTTTCATAAAATATTCCTAAAATATATCTCTAAATTATATCTCTAAAATATATCTTAATTAATTCTATTTTTCAAATAATTCTCTTGTTCTCACTAAATTAAATAAATTCTAACTTATCAAATAATTTACTTAGCACATAAACACCTAAATAAACCATATTCTAAATAAATAACTATTTCTAAATTTTGGGGTGTTACACAGGGCGTACCACTGTTGTTGTACCTAGCAGTGTCTGATCACGCCCTAAGCTCCGCCCTAGTGCAAGAAATAGAGGGCGAAGAGAGACCCGTTTACTTTGTCAGCAGGACGCTCAGAGGGGCGGAGCTGAGATATCAGAAGCTCGAGAAGTTGTCCTTAGCAATAATAGTAACTGCCAGGAGGCTCCGCCAGTATTTTCAAAGCCACAAGGTAATAGTTAAAACGGATTATCCCATCAAACAAGTTCTTAAGAAACCAGATCTAGCGGGGCGAATGGTGGCTTGGTCCATTGAGTTATCAGAATTTGACATGACATTTTCACCGAGAGGGGCTATAAAATCGCAAATACTAGCAGACTTCGTCCTCGAAATGACTTCCCCTCCTGAAGAAGAAGGTAACCTGCCCTGGACTCTATCTGTAGACGGGGCCTCAAATATAAGAGGAAGCGGCGCAGGGGTGGTCCTAGAAGGACCTGATGGAGTACTCATCGAACAGTCACTACGCTTCGCCTTCAAGGAAAGCAACAACCAAGCAGAGTACGAAGCCCTCATAGCAGGAATGAAGTTAGCTAGAGAGATGAAGGTTGCAGACCTGCGGGCGAAGAGCGATTCGCAGCTAGTCACAAATCAGGTATCTGGAAAATACCAAACGAAGGACCCACAGTTGGTCAAATACTTAGAAAAGGTACAGAGCTTAGCGTCACAGTTCAAACGTTTTGAGCTCATCTACGTACCAAGAGAACAGAACGCCAGGGCCGACCTTCTCTCCAAACTAGCTAGCACCAAAAAGCCAGGAAATAACAGGACGGTCATACAGGAAACAATAGCCAAGCCCAGCGCAGAAACAGCTGAAATACTAATGGTGGTGGAAGGTAGCGACTGGCGATATCCTTTGATCAGATACCTACAGAACGAAATCCTGCCAGAAGAAAAGGAGGAAGCAGCGAGACTAAAAAAGGCAGCAACCCACTACGCTATGATAGGAGACAAGCTATACAAGAGGGGATTCTCAGCTCCAATGTTACTTTGTGTGGGCGAGCTTGAATCACAAAGAATTCTGAAGGAAATCCACGATGGATCATGCGGAAATCACATTGGTGGAAGATCATTAGCAGGGAAGGTCATAAGAGCGGGGTTCTTTTGGCCAATAATCTTACAAGATGCAAAAAGCTACGTTCGAGCATGTGACAAATGTCAAAGGTACGCTGAGCTTCACCACGCCCCAGGCGAACCCCTGAAAACGGTCATGTCCCCATGGTCGTTCTTCATGTGGGGAGTCGACATCTTAGGACCTTTTCCCGCCTCATTGGGCCAGGTTAAATTCTTATTGGTAGCAGTGGATTACTTCACCAAATGCTTCACCAAATGGATTGAGGCGGAGCCGGTAGCTACAATATCATTTGAAAAGGTAATAAATTTTTATTGGAAGAAAATCATTTGCAGGTTCGGACTCCCCAAGTTCATCGTCTCAGATAACGGGACACAATTCACTAGTGAAAAAGTAGTTCAGTTCTGCGAAAGCTATGGCATACGAAATACCTTTGTGTCGGTAGAGCACCCTCAATCGAACGGACAGGCGGAGTCAGCTAATAAAGTAATCCTAAAAGCCATAAAGAGGAAGTTAGAAAGAAGAAACAAGAGCTGGGCAGAACCATTAGCAGCAATCCTTTGGTCATATCACACAACAGTCCAATCATCAACGGGCGAGACCCCGTTCAAAATGGTGTATGGATCAGATGCCATGATACCAGTAGAAATAGATCCCCCAAGCTGGAGACGAGAAACAGTGACAGCAGCAGAAAACAAAATGGCGCTCGAAGAAAACCTAGACCTACTGGAAGAAGTAAGGGAAGCTGCACACTTCAGGGAAGTCGCAATGAAACAAAGAGCAACAAGGAAGTACAACACAAGGGTTATGCCCAGAAGCTTCATGGAAGGCGACCTAGTTCTCAAGCGACCAATGGGCATGGACAAAGGGGGAAAGCTCGCCCCAAACTGGGAAGGACCATTCAGGATACGAGAAGTATTCGGGGGAGGAGCATACAGGCTGGAGACGTTAAGGGGAAAGGCGATGCCCAGGACGTGGAATGTGTCAAACCTCGGATTCTACTATAGCTGAAGCATAAGGGAGCAGCAGTAGCATAACAAGTAGTTTATCATTTAGTTTTTCTTTATCACAAGTTATTTTCACTTTCATTGTATTTACTTTTGAACTAAGACCATCAATAAAAGGGGCGATAGGACACTCTTTTCTCCTGCAAGGGCAGGAGTTTTTATCGAGGCCTATCGTCTGTTTCTAAAAAGCTTTTCCGTCCACACAAAAGTAGCATCTCAAAATTGACAGTATTAAGTAAATATTAAAACGCCATCATGTAAGTCTAAGACGTTGATGCGCGAAATTCCAGCTCGCCATGTAAGTCTAAGGCCTTGGCATAGTTTAAAAATTCATTGCGCCATGTAAGTCTAAGACTTTGGCGTAATATAAAATTCATTGCGCCATGTAAGTCTAAGGCTTTGGCGTAATATAAAATTCAAGGCGCCATGTAAGTCTAAGGCTTTGGCGTAATATAAAATTCAAGGCGCCATGTAAGTCTAAGGCTTTGGCGTAATATAAAATTCAAGGCGCCATGTAAGTCTAAGGCTTTGGCGTAATATAAAATTCAAGGCGCCATGTAAGTCTAAGACTTTGGCGTAGTATAAAATTCAATTCGCCATGTAAGTCTAAGGCTTTGGCATAGTTTAAAAATTCAATTCGCGATGTAAGTCTAAGGCTTTGGAGTAGTATAAAATTCAATTCGCCATGTAAGTCTAAGGCCTTGGCATAGTTTAAAAATTCAATTCGCCATGTATGTCTAAGGCTTTGCCATAATAAAGAACTCAATTCGTCGCGTAAGACTAAGGCTTTGGCGAAGTATAAAATCCAATAGCCATGAAAACTGAGGCTTTGGTAACACTTTAACAAGACTCATATCGCCACGTAAAGTTAAGGCAAAATTCTTCTGATTATCATGCAAGCAAAAGCTTTAGCAACGCGAAGGCTACAAAAGATTCAAGAGAATAAACAACAAACAAACCCAAAAGAAACATCCATTAAAGAGCCATGAAAAAGGCAACAAGCAAACACGTCACGCCCGAAGGCTTACATCAAAAAGAAAAAACAAAGCAACAAAAAGAAACTACTCCGTTCCTAAAAGCGTCACTTGGGGTGCTGTACCCCTGGAGATTTAGCAATCTTTGCTTTGGGCTCGACTGTAACCTGCGAACCGCTTTCTTCTTCAGAGGTATAGCCGCTATGATAAAATTCTTGAGGATTATGAGTCCTCAAAAACTCGGCATAATCTTCATCCACATAATCGGAACTGGAAGAATCTTGCGGAACCACGACAGAAGGATATCATTCCTCAGGACGATACGTCTTCAAGAACTCAGCATAATCCTCGTCTATTTCATCAGAACTTGAAGAATCCTGCGGAAGCCGGGGATTCTTTAGCTTAGCCTCCTTAAGGTCTTGAACACGCCTGGACCTCCGGCTAGGTTCACCTAACTTCTTCTTTCCCTTTAGAGTGCTCGACTCCGCAACAGTACTTTTCTTTGAGCTTTTTCTGGCCATTGAAAAACTAGGGTTTCTTGGAAAACTTATGAAAAACGAAAAGGAGAAGGCCCATATTTATAATAGTGTACTAAACCCAAAAAGGAGCAACTGAACTCCGCAATAAATACGGAAGAGCAGTTACAACTACCTATTTATGGGGAAGCGCATATATCAAAGATAACGGATAGTTACGAAGTTGGAACACATATACCAATGATAACGTCAGAAGAAGAACAATAAATATCTTCAGATTGAAAAATATTTTAATCATGGCGACATTAGCAGGCGATCATAAACTAGAAAGGCGATAAGAAAGGAAAAAGGCGAGATTAGCACAACTTCAAAATTACATTTCACGAAAATTCGGCTAATATTACAAAAGGCCAATCCAAAGGGCCAGGACAAAATTACTTCAAAAATAATACAAAATAGAAATACATATTAATAAAACAAAGTAGAGGCTCTAGGCTGGGAGGCGAGACACCAACTTTCCGTCTTCAACCCTCTTAAGGAAGTCCGCCTGGGCGAGCACATCGCCATCAATCCCAGGGAACAAAACCCTGAACTGCTCCAGCGCAGCCTGAAAGCCAGTCACAAATTTTCCAGCCATGCCTTCCTTCAATTCGTCATTCTCCGCCTCCAACTCCTTCAGATCGCCATTAAGTCTCTCCGTCGCCGAACTTCAACCCCGTGCCAACAGCTAGCTTTCGGAGCTCTTCCAAACTCATTGCATGAAGCCGGGATGAGTAGCCCTTCAGATTTTCCGAAACAAAGGCCAGCGGATCGAAGGTCTCGTCCCAGATGGGAGGCGATTCAGTCTTTGATTTTTCTCCCTCCATAGCTTCAGAACCAGCAACCTCGCCTTGAGGCATAATGGGCTTAGTGGACCCAGAAGAGCGTTGACGGCTAGATCTGCCACTCTTCACCGGGGGGGATCACCCTTATTCGAACGCCTTCATCATCGCCCCCCTCAACGGCGGCATCATCATCCAACTTCTGAACCTTGTTCGAAGCCAACGCTGTGTCATTCTTTCGGCCACGTTTCAGTCCTTTGCCACCAGCACCCTCTGTTATTACTACTTGGGACAACGGGTCGACCTGGGCATCCGGGGCGTCCAATTTTTGCTTCGCCCTAAGCAGATAGGAGGCGAACTCAGCATCTGAAATCGTTTTCATCCTTCCTGCAAGAAACAAAAGAGGCATAAGCAAAGACTCAACGCTTTAAAGACACATAAAAGGTGAAACACACCATGAAATAAAAAACTTACTCAGATAATCTATCTCCCCTCGAGGATTTGTCTCGAGTTTCACAATTTCCTTGGTACTGAGGGTGTTAAGAGAGTTTAAGAAAGCGACGGTTTCCGTTTCAAAAGGAGAAGGCTTTCAGCCTCAAAGCCCTTCACCAACCTAGGGCTAGGCGACCAGTAAAAAGGGAACAAAGAAGACCCATCGTTGTCGTACATCACGTTAGGACAATTGGGCCCCCCACGTACCCTATAGAAGGAATCCTGATAATTTTTGAAATTACTCGCATATAGGGCGAAGAGAGCTCTATTGGGTAAAGCACACAGGGAGACCAGGCGACCAGGAACAAAATGCTTAAGATGGTAAAATGAAAAGAAAATGCCTATGCTGGGCGTTATACCCAGAGCGAGGCAAACAATTTGGTAAGCCTTAGCAAAACCCCAACTATTGGGATGTAATTGGATGGGAGCAATATTCAAGGTCTGAAGCAAAGAAACCTCAAATTGGGTGAAAGGGAACCACAGGTTAAAGGTTTGTACGACAACCCCATACATCAAAAAATAGTGGGGGGGATTAGGATTAATTATGGTCACGAGATCCTCTCCGCCCACGGGCTCTATAATGACGTCACACTCTTTCCCGGAACCAGAAAACTTGACGGCTCCTCGAAGGGTCTCGACACTATCTTGGGAATGGTATTTGGACTTGGTGAACATCGTTGTAGCGGAAGGATCGAAGAGCACCAGTTCCTTTCCTGTGAAAGACGAGCGAGGGATTATTATACAGTCACTATCGCTATCGCTACTACTACTGCTGTAAGAATCGCTATCGCTCTCAAAAATGGGAAGGTTAAGCATTTCATCGAAGTACTTAACCTCATCAAAGGATCCATCTCACCTAATGCTATGAAAATAGATTTGACGCTCAGTGGCGGAGCCCAAAGGGGGAATCGAAGAAAAACCCCCTTCACTATCTTGTTCGCGGATAATAACCATCGTTAAAAAAGGAAAAGAAAACCTAAAAGAGTATAATCTAAAAAGAAGAAAGAATCTATACCTAAGAGATTGGATTGGAGCGACTAAGCGAAAGGAGAACAGCGAGCAAAATATTTTCGTTCGGAATGAGAAGATGAAGAAGCAAGAGAGGGAATGAGAAAGAAAAACTACAAGTTATGGTACTTTAAAGGCGAAAGAGGCTGTTCGTTTGTCCAAAAAATATTGGGAACTGAACCGTTCTAATACCCATTGGGTAATAGTGTGAATAACAGACACGCTACCAACACGTGTCAGCAGGGCAAAATGTAAAGTGAAAAGCGAAGAGTGACATCAGCGAAACATTATATTCCATCATCAAAAGTTGTTTATTACATAAATTCAAAGTACATGTACCAAAGCATAGCAAAAACAAAACGAAATTACAAATATCCTAAGGAAAAACTAGGCCTGATCCGCAGCCTCCCTAGCGCTATCCCAAAGCGCCTGAATCTTGTTGCGGCATTCCCGGGCGATCGCAAGATCGCCATGCACATCAGAGGCGTGCCCATCGTGAATCCGCATACGATCTTGTAGTTCCAGCATGGCGCGGCGCTTCTCCAATAACTTTGCTATGTCATCCTTGATGTCGCCCTTCAGCTGGCGCTTCTTCGCCTCCAGTTGGTCAATCTCGCCCCGCAGTCTGGCGAGCTGGTGATCAACGTCGTCCTCCTGATCGAAGCTAACTGCCAAGTTACTTTCGTACATGCGCATACCTTCCTTCGTAAGCCACATCTCGTTAAAAATCGCTGCGATCGTTCTCTGGCTATGGCAGCGCGATTCCTCAACAGCCGAGATGAAGGGGAAATCTTTGATCATCTGATCCCGCAGCGCCAGCACACTATCA
Organism: Trifolium repens; assembly: GCA_030408175.1. Classification (NCBI taxonomy): domain Eukaryota; kingdom Viridiplantae; phylum Streptophyta; class Magnoliopsida; order Fabales; family Fabaceae; genus Trifolium; species Trifolium repens. The sequence continues at coordinate 15,888,713 of CP125844.1, read as the reverse complement.
AGGAATTCATGCTGAGGCGGAGTTAATCGCCAGGAAAAGTTACGAAGGTTGGTTGCTAGTGAAGCGAAATCTTCATAATCATCCATCAAATCTTCTGGATCCTGCAAAAGTAAGGATTTCAGTGCGTCAATCAGGGAATCCACAGTAGAAGCCATGAGTAGGAGAGAGTAAAAGATGAGAAATGAAGCTACGAATACCTGCCTTTATAAAGGATGCAAAAATAGTTCACGAACTGGCGAAGAATGAGGGAATATTGAGCGTACAAATCACAAAGTTGGGGAAATACCGGGCATACATATCTCAGAGTTTGTTTCCCCAAATCAAAACGTGCCTAAAAAATAGGTTTATCCCAACAATACGAGCTTATCAGCACTACGCTTCCTTCGAGCCTTGTGCTTGGGGGGCTGTGTACCGGTCAAAATAATTTAGGCCCAATTCGTTTCACCCCCTCGTCACGTGCACGCCCACGTCTTTCCCTAGCCAAGCAAAAGGCACATGTTACACGTGGCCCAGTATCCACTAAGTGGAATGGCGCCAAATATAACCCCCCACTCTCACTCGTGGGGGATGACAAAGCTAAGGAATAACCGTCACTCACCCCATGACTTGAGGAAAGATCGTGGGATCGTGGAGGCAAAGGGAAACCGTTCCTCTAGCTCTATAAATACAACCCCCAAAGCAAAATGGAAAGGCAAGCAATATCATAACCTCGTACCACTGCATAATCATAGCACCTAGCAAATATACACCCCCTAGTGTTCTATCAGGAACATATATATATATATATATATATATATATAATATTTGAGAGTTTCTATAAAAAAAATATAATATTTGTGAAGTACTCCATTGTTCCTCGTTCAACAATGCTGATAGATTCTCTCTATCTCTCTCATCTCCCAAGATTTTGTAGGGACTCCATCAACATAAAATAATTGTAAATTATATATTATTTTTCAAATGAATATTAACATACTATGATCCTCATCCTAATCTTAGACTTTTCTTGTCACCGTAACACAAAGAAGTGATCTTCACGCGTGAGCGTCAAATGGAAAAAATCTATGTGTAAATCTCTACTCACATTGATAAATTAATTAACGTCCCTGAAAGGCTTGAACGAAACTTTATGGAAAGTTTAAAATTGGAATTATAAAAAAAATTCAAAGATTATAAAACTAAAATTATATTAAATTATTTTAGGTTTTCCATCGATTAATCAGCTGAAGGTAATTCTAATAAAAGTGTAACAAACACAAAATAATAAAATATGAATAACTCCCACAATCATATATAATTCAAATTTAATTATTCAAGGTGCACTTTTAATAGTGAAGGTGAAAAGTGATACGCGTTTTCCATTTTACACAAATGATAAATTCACACTCACTGACTCACTCTCTCCCTCTCTCTCTCTCTCTCTCTCTCTCTCTCTCTCTTTCTATATCTCTCCTACACGATAATTTTCATTTCTTAATGATTTATATTTGTTTAAGTTTTTTTTTTGATTTGAAGGTTGTCTATTTCATTTTATACTACTTTGAATGTTGTATATGTTTTTCTTTCAATTGTTCATGAGATTAATTTTATTTAATTTACTTGAGTATGAAAATATGATATATGTTTAAGGATGTTACAGGGACATAGTGGGGTGAGAAGTACGCCCTCATTTTGTTTCTCGTTCAAAAACACTAAAAGATTCTCTCTCTCTCTCTCTCTCTCTCTCTCAACAAAAAACAATTGTAAATTCTATAATATTATATAAATGAGTATTAACATAATTTAAACGAAGGTTTGTAGAAAGTTTAAATTATTCAAAACATTCCATAGATTATATAAATAAAAAATTATATTAATTTATTTTAGGATTTTTATAGATTTCATCAATAATGAAAGCATGATGAACACAAACTTTGATGAAATTTTATAAAAGAAAAATTAGTGATATTTTCATTTGGGGTAGTGTGTAATTCGGAATTTCTAGTTGTTATAACTTATAATCATAAACGTTAGTTCATGTAGAGATGAGGTGCTCCCATGATGTAGTGGACAATATAAATCAAACGATGTAAATTTTAAATTTTCTAATTTTTTTGATAAAAAGATCAAATTGATGATTAATCAAATACCTTATGAACTTGTTTTAAGAGAAATCATATTCTCTTCTTATTTCATATTGATGGCGTTGGCTTGGCAGTGGAATAATTGAGGGAAAGAGTGATCATATGAGACGAAGGGAAACATGGGTTATGGTAAATTCAGAACTAATTTGGAGTCGTTAGAATAAATAAAATGGAAGCAAGAGATATGAAAAAAACAAAAAATTATAAAAATTAGATTATTTTTGTCAATGAAATTCGAATAATAAACTTTATACCAATAATATTAATAAGTTAGTTTTCTCTAAAAACCAAAAAAAGATAGAATTCAATATATTATGAAAATTGAATTATCGTTGTCAATGAGATTCGAACCTCTATAACAATGACACGTGAGATTTTTTTCTTGAGAATGCACGAGAGAGCTCCTTGAGAATCTCGTAATGTATGTAATAGAGATAGAGATAGAGATTTCCCAAGGTTAAATTTTATTTTTGCACACAAATGTATCAAGAAAAATTTAAAAAAATAGTTTTCAAATATATAGCATTAATTAGTTTTATTGAAAAAGATATGAGTAATTAACAAAGAGTACGATTAATAAATCTTACTCTTAAAACATCACATGAACAGTTAAATAGAAACATTAAATCCAACGTTTGTGGACACTTAAAAAAAGAAACAAATGTAGTATATATTAACTAAACAATCCTTTTGTATGAGAAATTTATGTACAAAAAATGTAGCACAAGTTATCCCTTAAATTTTGTCAAAAAAAAAAAAATAGTCATCCCTTAAACATACAACACTTGATTTATTTATTTATTATTTATTTTATTTATGGAATCACAAACACAATAGAGCTAATTAAAAAAGTTATTGGTCATAACAGTGTTGGGAATATCTATAATTTACAAAGTTAAACCATGATCAATGAACTTGTAATTTTATTATAGTTCAATTTTTAGCTATTAAAAATAGTATTACCGAGTTCAAGTTTGGGAGGAAATGATTTTTAGTTTTTTATTTATTTCAAAGTCGATTTTTGAATTATCAAGGCTATTTTTATTTGAAATCGAAGAATGAATAAAAACAATATATTATTAGACGGGCCAAGATTGAAACTACAAAATATTTAGTTAGACACACCTATAATGTATGTGTATAACTATTTGATTACTAAAAAATAAAAAACAAAAGCATTCAAACAAAATCTCAATTATTATATACCATTCTCTTCTAGATGATAAAGGGGTCAGATTTCTCATTGAATCATACGGATATACGACGCATTTGCAATATCTCCGGTAATAAAAATAATAATTATTCCTCGTACGCAATAAGCACTAAGATGTGATTCAAAAATCTGCGGCCAAATTGAATGAAGTGGAACCATCCTACATCAAAATTCAGTTCACCAATACTAATCCATGTGCTAACGCATCTCCACCTATTATAAGCAAAACAACAATTAAAAAAGAGACGAAAACTTTATGATGCTGAGAAAAAATGAAAAGTAGGCTCACACACTGCCAAGACCTAGGATCGCCACCATCCAAAATTTTATTAGCTCCGGCATAAAATAGGTTGAACCTTCCACTTATAAAAGGATCACGGGCTGATCGGATTGTATACAGAGCAATGAGACATTGGAACGACAATGACCATAAATATACATCTATCTTTAAAAGTGATTTTTAATTTTATTTATCAAAAAATGCTTGTAATGCATATTACAAGCAATTTTTTAAAAGAATAAAAATAAAAAAAACCAATAGACAAATACATACTTATGTTCATGGCCGCTCCAATGTATCCTTTCTCATTAATCTTCTATGGTTGGGAGCGTTGTTCATATCTGATTTCCCCCAAAATTTAATGTTACTTAGTTTGCACATCAAATCTTGAATTCGCCATTGTATACTGAGGAATGAAACATTGGAACGACGATGATTGATATCATAAATATTGATACTTGTGTTCATGGCCGTTCCAATGCATCCTTTTTCACACACCCTGTTTGGATCTGAGGACAACTTCAAAAGCTTTAAACATAAATTACCGAAAGCAACGCAAGATAGAAAAATTAGGTTCCATACATATAAAAAGAAATAACAAATTAGAAACAAGAAAAACAACGTATAATATATTAAGCCACCATATAATACTAAGAACAATCAATAAGATTATTAAATTAAAATTTAAAAACAGCAAGACTATATATGCAAGACTACACTAGAGAGAAAGTAATTAAGTAAGAGATTTATAAAAAAGAAAAAGATTGAAATTGAAACAATATTAGAAAGAACAAAAAACAACAATCATAGCAATTTCCCAAGGATAAAGCAAACCCATAATGTAAAGCGTGTACTTATAAACAAAAGCATATATATATATATATATATATATATATATAAGCCTTCCACTAGATTAATGGATTTGGGAAAGGAATTGGAAGTTTCTTCCTCATGAAGAAAGGGTGCATTATAAAAAAAAAATTGAAACAATAAGATAAATACAAAAACAAATAAATTATATATGAGTCTATGGATACAAATAGAAACAAAAACAAATCTTTCTATCTCACTTATTAGCATTACTAATTTCTAACAAACAAAACCCTATTTAGCTTGCTACATTGGCGGCAATTCACTAATGAAAATGTCATTAATACCCTTTAAAAAATTTGCCTACAAAATAGCAGGCATTAAGTAAAAGGATTTAATTTGTACTAGTGTATTATACCGAAAGTATAACAATTTTATATATATATATATATATATATATATATATATATATATATATATATATATATATATATATATATTTTTTTTTAAATACTGCAATATATTAATAAGAGGAAATATACAAAAAAAAGAGGGGGGACATTAATAAACCTAACCCTCGCCAAAAAGATCAGCAGAAACGAAAAGAAGGAAAACCCAAACGGTTTCTATCGTAATCTACAGCAAGTTGCGGGGGAATGCAACTCCACCAAGTATAACCCTGAAGAGAGAGCCCTAAGTTAGCTAGCTTATCAGCACAGTGATTACCTGTAACATCCCAAGATTTAATTAATAGAAGATTATTAATTAAGAGAGGATTTTTGGAACTTAGCTAAATGAGAAATTTAAATTTAAATTTCTCCACTCTTTCCCCTCTTTTGCGCCCCCTCCATTACTTCTTGAACCCCTGTTATATTCCAACTTCTATATAAAAGGAACATGCAAGGCTAAGAGCAGAACATGTTGGATCAGCAACTACCTTCTTCTCTCCCCTTGCTCACGCCCTTGTCATCATCATCTTCAGCAGCAACTCCAACCACCAACTTCATGTTCAAGCTAAAAACACTCATCCTCATGCCATCTCTTCTTTTTACAAACAATAAACTTAGCATCTACAACTCATCTTCACAAACTTAAGTTCAGAATCAGCATGCAAAGGGGTTTTATTCATCCTCCAATTCAAGCATAATATGAATGGGTAAGAACCATACCTCACTCTTGTCTCTATTCCTCCAATTTCATGATTTTCCCCTTTTCCTTAATCTAAACCCCAAATTGTCAACTCCATTGGATTGTTGCTGCATGTGTGTCCAAGACCGCTCCAATTGATGGGAAGGACGATTAGAAGTAAGTGATGGAAGTGGGCATTACAACTGTAAGCAGCAAGACAATTTCTCTGCCAAATCGCAGAGCTCGCCTAGCGAGCAACACCACTCGCCGCAGCGAGTATGACAGAGCAGCACCTGCTGCTGTTGCATGTCTTCCATGCTCCGTAGCCTCTGTCATTAACCATTGGTAAGTCATTCCTACTCTTTCATCTACCCTTCTCAGTGTTGGTAATGACTATTCCATTGCTTGACCTCATCTAGCTCACAAACATTCATTAATCCATTTCTTTCTATGTTGCTCAAGAATACAAGTTTGGGGTTCAAGTGAGTTCTGGACCAGAAGGTTGGATGCTGTAGCAGGGCTAGTATTCAATGTGTTAAAGCTTATACCAGGTGGGTTCTTTAGGATAGTTAGCTAGTTACCCCAATTTAATGAATTTGCATGTTAATTTAGGAAATAATTAGGAAAGTTGTGTGAGGGGAATTAATCCCGGATTTCCCTCCATTCTGTTTATATATTATGTAAATTATGCTACTGCGCTGATAAAATGAGGATTGTAGGTGTAATTTTAGAAAAAATAAGATTTTTGGCAAAACAGGGCAAACTCTGCATGAACTCGCCACAGCGAGTAGCTGGCGAGCGTTCATGGCGAGCTGGGCTCTGAGCTAATGAAACTCGCCATGGCGAGCTTCTGCTCGCCGCAGCGAGTTGATTTAGGTCAGGACCTATAATCTCGCCATGGCGAGCTGGTGACTCGCCGTAGCGAGCTTGTACAGAATTGGCCTACATTATCCATTTTCTAAATAAAGATTTCTACACTCGTTTTATATCCTCACTATAATCAGATAGCTTGCAGTAATATAATTAATATAATGTCGAACAGAATGTTAACCACAGATAATCATTAGGGTATAACTTAGAAATAAAATAGGTTGCATGCTCCCCGGGTCTTGGGAAATATTGGTAGTAAGAACTAATTTAGTTTCAGTCAGTTATGATCGATTTTGTGATATCGCGTTATGGACTCCCAATGGGACAATCCATTAGGATACGTTATTGTGAGCTGCATGCCGTGACCGAATCGGTTGACGGATATGGCAGGCCTCTGAGACATGCTCACCTCAGAGTGTCCTTGTGTTTAAAATGAATAAGAGTTAATTTCTGTGTTACACATTTAATTTCAGTTCAGGATATGATTATATATATATGCTAGAATGATACGACTGATTTAGGTGCCCCCGGTGTAGTCACCTCTAGGAGGGTAGTAGGACTCACTGAGGCTTAGTAGTCTCACCCCACTCCAAATCAATTTTTTTTAGGTAGACAGGTTTTCTGGAGCAAGGACCAGGATGGAGCTGATGATTGGAGTTGAGCTTGGATCATCGCATTAGACGATTTAATCTTCCTTTGCTTTAGTTTATTCCTGCTATTTCAGAATCTTATTCGTTTCCGCTGTATTCGTTTTAGTTCATCTCTTGATGTACGAAATTCTTGTAATTCAGTTGTTTAAACTCGTTAATGTTATGTACTCAGTACCATTTATTTATGTCTTAACTAAATATTCTAGATATTTTAGTCGGGGCGTTATAATTGGTATCAGAGCAGGTCGATCCAGTATCGGATCTTGCCATGAGTCATTTCAATCTTCCCTAAGTAATACAGACCCTTTGGATCTAGACTGTTTACGCTGAAACCATCACGTGCTGAGTCTGATCAGCTCAGTATTGTGTATGGTAGGCAGTGTATTATGGTTTAGCACTAAAGAGAACTCTGAAATTCCAGCGTTAAATCCGTAGTGAAACTACAAGCGAGGAGCAGACGTCGAAGGAAAATCTTGTAAGTGGATTTTGGAACAGTAGCAGATGGTGCCACAGGAGTAAGTTGCGTAACACAAGACAGGAGTAAGAGTTGTAGCTTGAAGGAAAGTAAGTATGCCCTTAAGACTGAAGTGCGCAGTGCACAACAGTATTCCACTAACACAGTGTGTCAGGTGAATTTTCCAAGCCTAGAATTACCCTACCCTATCAGGAGCTATGTCCAACCAAATTTAGGAAGTCATCAACAATCTATACCAATAGGCATTCAATCAATCTAGTTAATGCTTGGGAAGTATGAGTGTTGTACCAGTAGAAATTTAGAAACCACAGAATAACCTTTCTCAGATCTGTCACACTCGCTTAGCGGACTGTTGTTAACCCTTAATGCTATCTTGCCTTCTATCCAGAAGTTCTGACCATGATGCACTGTGCTCAGCCCTATCCTATAATTCTCATGATTCCAGCTTTTAGAATTTTCGTACGTGAACACTTAGTTACCCTGTACGTTATGAGTTGTTAAGAGAGTGCCCCAAGGGTAATATCAGAATTGGAGACAACAAGAAATTAGAATGAGTATACCAGTCCTGTTAGAAGCCACTGACTAAATTGAAACCATTAGAAATTCATCCGTAATTAGTTCAACGATTGGAATCCTCATAGTCTGCACCATACACGAGAAAAACACATTAAGCTCAAACCACCCACAGGTATGGAGATATCAACCAAACTTCCTAGATTAGATAAACCGAATTAGAGCACAAACACATTATTACCTTTGCAAGTCACCTGTTAGAACTACTCTAGTATGCCACTTAGAAAAATTCCATTACAACACCCGACTCTTAGACTAACATAATAGCATCATCACCGAATAGTTAGAAAGTAAACCGAAGGTAGAACCTTGTTACGAAGGTATAACCTTGACTCACACCAAAGTTGAAATTTTCCCTAGCAATACCGTCATCTAAATAGGATTATTAAGGACCGTTACAATTAAGTGTCCATAGACTAGTAACCCAACACTTCCGACCAGTTGTTTACCCCGGTAAGAATAGAGAAATCTTAGCACTTGTACCTTAATAATTTCTTATCGCAAAACCGGCTGAGTAAACCCTTAAGATAACCACCTTTATATGTCATCAATAGGACCAATCTGTCGCCCTATACCAGAAATTACACCGAACCGCCACAAGTTAAGTTTTGGTTCGTAATAGCAATTGAGAGTACCTTTAGCACAATTGGTCACCAAAGCTAGTTCGTAGTTGTCTGACCATTAGATAGTTTAGAGACCGGTAAGGTTAGTAACCAGCCAATTAGAATATCATTTCGAATGTTAAGACTAGATATAGGTGAGTTAGAACCACCATCCAGTGCGAAACCAATATTAGTAGCAGACCGTAGCAAACATCAAACACTCAAACCAACCTGTAGGTACATGTTAGTTACACAGAAACAAGTAGCTAAGTTTAACTTTAGCATTAGCCATCTCCGACGTTCCCTCATAACTAAACCTTCCAATTTAGAGCCTAGGTGAATTAGTTAGATGGACCAACTGTGAGAAACCGTCAGCGAAGATCATTGAGTGAAACATAGTTGTCCTACCCTGAGAGAACTAACAGGAGAATTAGAATTGTAGAATATGAGTATAAACCAGTGGAAGACGAATTTTCAATTGTCCATTTACCCTTAGGAATGCTAACCCAGCAGAGTGATTGAACCGAACAATGCTCAATTCAATATCCACAAGTCTGGGAACACCATGAACGAATAACCCGTCTAATCATGCCTCAGTTGGACAAATTCTTCTCGTGCCTTAGTCAATTGACAACCACGTGCTGCACCTAAATTCAATCCGGATTCAACCTTTTCAAATTTCTCGAAGCCAGTTATTTACATCGAGAGTGATAATGTCACACTTAAGTAACCACATTAGATGTTGTTCTATTTTGCCAATTGTGTTACTACTAACAAAAATCTATCTGTGGAAGTTACTTATTCCTGAAAAGGTCAAGAATATTTCAGTTTCATTTCCCACTCGTTCGGTTGATTTGTCAATCAACGTACTTCAAGCCACCCCGGCAAAACTTATCTAGCCCAGTATTAACAAATCAATTAAACTTCGTACACATGAATCCAACAATCTGTTCTTCAATAAAGTTAGTTATCTACCCTGCGTAGCGGTATCAGTCGAATTCAGAATTAAGTTGAATCAGTTTCAAGTTCAATGGAAATAAATTATACCTGCGAAAGCAGTGTTGAGGATCCAAACCTGCTAACTTCGTGCTCCTAATCATGTAAGATCAGTGTGTTAACCTTGAGTGTCTCTGCCCGAACATTTCAACCTTCCAAAACTCAATTCCTATAATCTCGTGACATCAAGCGCTGAAGCTTGAACGCCTGGACCAGAATATTCCAATTCCAAGTCTTGTCGCCAGTAACTAGCTAGTATAAGTGTTAATTACTCGCCTGGGAAAAATACCATCCTCATTTAGAAACCCTTTCCTATCCTTAGTGATCTGTTAAGATAACTCATCAACCGTTCTAAGCCAAACCGTTCAATCCAGCCTTGGCATCACAAATTCAGACCTTATGCTTCCAGCTAGCCAAGTTTCATATACTGGTTACCAGCGAAGGACTTCAAACAAGTTTGACCTAACCCGGAGAATGATCTGAACCTAAGTGCGTCAGCGTGTTAAAGGTGCAACTTGATCAACGTGTCGTGTCGGGATAGATAGAGATTGTAGGTGGGATTTTATCGGATAATTATAAGTTCGTCTGCGGATGAGTTCCACTCGTTGGCAGAGGAACCAGTAGTGTCTAGACAAATTTTCCACTCGTTTTATATCTCGACCGATTCTGTAGTATTTATACAACACATGATACAGAAATACATCTAACATGTCAAGCATGAACATGTTTGAGAAATTTGGATTTGTCAATGTCAATACCAGGCCAGATACCGACCCTCTAAACCAGTTGGAACTGGAACTAACTCCTTTGGGAATGAAAGAAGTTTAATGGTAGTAAGAAGTTGAATCAGAGTGCGCAGCACCGAAACTCTTGAGAATGTGAGAATAACCCTTAAGAGAGGAAAGTTTTATTCCAAGGGATTGAAAGTTATTAACTGGAAAATAGACAGAGCGTGGAACTGTTTGCAGACATAAACAACCTACCCTAATGTAGAATGGAGAAGTTTAAATTTCGAGGACGAAATTCTTTAAGGAGGGTAGATTGTAACATCCCAAGATTTAATTAATAGAAGATTATTAATTAAGAGAGGATTTTTGGAACTTAGCTAAATGAGAAATTTAAATTTAAATTTCTCCACTCTTTCCCCTCTTTTGCGCCCCCTCCATTACTTCTTGAACCCCTGTTATATTCCAACTTCTATATAAAAGGAACATGCAAGGCTAAGAGCAGAACATGTTGGATCAGCAACTACCTTCTTCTCTCCCCTTGCTCACGCCCTTGTCATCATCATCTTCAGCAGCAACTCCAACCACCAACTTCATGTTCAAGCTAAAAACACTCATCCTCATGCCATCTCTTCTTTTTACAAACAATAAACTTAGCATCTACAACTCATCTTCACAAACTTAAGTTCAGAATCAGCATGCAAAGGGGTTTTATTCATCCTCCAATTCAAGCATAATATGAATGGGTAAGAACCATACCTCACTCTTGTCTCTATTCCTCCAATTTCATGATTTTCCCCTTTTCCTTAATCTAAACCCCAAATTGTCAACTCCATTGGATTGTTGCTGCATGTGTGTCCAAGACCGCTCCAATTGATGGGAAGGACGATTAGAAGTAAGTGATGGAAGTGGGCATTACAACTGCAAGCAGCAAGACAATTTCTCTGCCAAATCGCAGAGCTCGCCTAGCGAGCAACACCACTCGCCGCAGCGAGTATGACAGAGCAGCACCTGCTGCTGTTGCATGTCTTCCATGCTCCGTAGCCTCTGTCATTAACCATTGGTAAGTCATTCCTACTCTTTCATCTACCCTTCTCAGTGTTGGTAATGACTATTCCATTGCTTGACCTCATCTAGCTCACAAACATTCATTAATCCATTTCTTTCTATGTTGCTCAAGAATACAAGTTTGGGGTTCAAGTGAGTTCTGGACCAGAAGGTTGGATGCTGTAGCAGGGCTAGTATTCAATGTGTTAAAGCTTATACCAGGTGGGTTCTTTAGGATAGTTAGCTAGTTACCCCAATTTAATGAATTTGCATGTTAATTTAGGAAATAATTAGGAAAGTTGTGTGAGGGGAATTAATCCCGGATTTCCCTCCATTCTGTTTATATATTATGTAAATTATGCTACTGCGCTGATAAAATGAGGATTGTAGGTGTAATTTTAGAAAAAATATGATTTTTGGCAAAACAGGGCAAACTCTGCATGAACTCGCCACAGCGAGTAGCTGGCGAGCGTTCATGGCGAGCTGGGCTCTGAGCTAATGAAACTCACCATGGCGAGCTTCTGCTCGCCGCAGCGAGTTGATTTAGGTCAGGACCTATAATCTCGCCATGGCGAGCTGGTGACTCGCCGTAGCGAGCTTGTACAGAATTGGCCTACATTATCCATTTTCTAAATAAAGATTTCTACACTCGTTTTATATCCTCACTATAATCAGATAGCTTGCAGTAATATAATTAATATAATGTCGAACAGAATGTTAACCACAGATAATCATTAGGGTATAACTTAGAAATAAAATAGGTTGCATGCTCCCCGGGTCTTGGGAAATATTGGTAGTAAGAACTAATTTAGTTTCAGTCAGTTATGATCGATTTTGTGATATCGCGTTATGGACTCCCAATGGGACAATCCATTAGGATACGTTATTGTGAGCTGCATGCCGTGACCGAATCGGTTGACGGATATGGCAGGCCTCTGAGACATGCTCACCTCAGAGTGTCCTTGTGTTTAAAATGAATAAGAGTTAATTTCTGTGTTACACATTTAATTTCAGTTCAGGATATGATTATATATATATGCTAGAATGATACGACTGATTTAGGTGCCCCCGGTGTAGTCACCTCTAGGAGGGTAGTAGGACTCACTGAGGCTTAGTAGTCTCACCCCACTCCAAATCAATTTTTTTTAGGTAGACAGGTTTTCTGGAGCAAGGACCAGGATGGAGCTGATGATTGGAGTTGAGCTTGGATCATCGCATTAGACGATTTAGTCTTCCTTTGCTTTAGTTTATTCCTGCTATTTCAGAATCTTATTCGTTTCCGCTGTATTCGTTTTAGTTCATCTCTTGATGTACGAAATTCTTGTAATTCAGTTGTTTAAACTCGTTAATGTTATGTACTCAGTACCATTTATTTATGTCTTAACTAAATATTCTAGATATTTTAGTCGGGGCGTTATATTACCCTCCCTATAAATATGAGTAACAAAAAAATTCATCCTAGAACTGAGCAAAAGACAATTATCCCAACGATTTCTAAGGTGCCAAGGAACCACTTTAACAGAGTTAAAAGCTTTCAAAACAAGCATAGAATCTGTTTCCAGCCATAAATTAAACCAACCCTTTTGCACAGCAGTTTCAATTGCATACATAGCGCCAACCAGCTCAGCATTAAGAGAAGAAGAAGTGCCTAAGTTGAAAGCATAAGCACCTAAGAAAAGTGCATCAGAATTCCTAAAGATTCCACCACAAGAAGAAGGCCCAGGATTCCCAATAGAAGCTCCATCACAATTGCATTTCACCCAATTAAAAATGGAAGGAGTCCAAATAACCTCAATAATTTTAGGAGCATTAACATACTTCATGTTAACATGGAAAGCTTTTAATAAAACAAATTCAGAAATTTTAGAATAAGCTCTCAAAGAGGAATGATTTCCTGACAAATAGGTATTTCTTAAAATATTTTAGGAACAAATCTATTAAAGTGACACTATAATGTGATTTGATTGGATGCATGTGAAAAAATATTTTATGTACCAAAAAAATATTGTTTTAAAAAAAATTAGTTTTCCAAATATATAGCATTAATTTCTTTTATTCAAAAAGATATGAGTAATTAAGAAAGGATAAAATTGACAAATCATATTCTTTAAACATCAAATGGGCACTTACATAGGAAGAAGCTTAAATCAACGTGTGTTTTTGTTAGGGGTGTGCAAAATATCCGGTTAGAAGACCCAAACTCATAACTGGATCCAAATCCGTTTTAAAAAATCCGGATTTTGGTATATGGTTACTAACCAAACCATTTTCATCTGGTCGGTTATCCACCCAAATTAAATTTTCGGATTTGGTTTTTAATTGGTTAATATATCCTTTTCAAATTTGTTTTTGTCAACAACAAAAAAACAAACAATATCCTTTTTTTTTCACAAAACAAACAAATATCCGTTTTTTTTTTTTACAAAACAAACAAATATCTTTTTTTTTTTACAAATAAAAACAAATATCCTTTTATTTAAATTAATTCACGCACACACCATCACTGATTCACCATGTGCGTGTGATCTCTACAATTGTGATTTGCGATGAACCCTAAATCTCAAATCTACAATAATCTCTCCAATTGAACTCTAATCGACGATATTCTCTTCCAATCTAACCACAGTCATTCTCTGCAATTGCTTCCAGATGAAAAAAGAATTTACACTAATAATTTGTATACCCTCATCTTGTTGGAATTGGAAAAAAGAAATCTAGAAGAAGGAATGTGAATGGTCTTCTTCACATGTTTTTTTTCCATCTCTTTCAAACACATGTCAAAAGAAATTTGCTGCAAAGAATAAAAAAAGAAAAGTATTTTTTTACGATTTTTAATATGTTTTTCGTCTGTGTAAAAAAAAAACCAGACCAAATTAACCGTTTATTAATCCAGTTTTAAAAATAACCAGTTTAAAACTGGATTTAAAAATTAATCGCTTTAAAATCGGTTTTATAAAAATATCCAGTTATGTATCCGTATCCAAATTTATAACTGGTTACATAACCGGTTTATAAAAAATAATGGTTATGGTCAGGTATCCAAATCCATATATCTGGTTTTAGTTTGGATATAATTTGGTTTGACAAAATAACCGACCATGCACACTCCTAGTTTTTGTATTTCAAAATTAGATTACTATCTATCGAGAAACCATCTATTTACAATATATTAAAAAAATTACCATTAAAAATTCAAGTTTATCCTTATTACTTTTAACCACATCTCTAAACAAAAAAAAAACACAAAAAAAATAGGAAAAAAATAAGATAAGCATCAAATAAATCTTTCCATAAGAATTTAATTAAAATAAATTTGCACGTAAAAACATGAACAAAAATCTCTATTATATACATTACGAGATTCCACGGAGCTCTCTCGTGCATTCTCAAGAAAATAATTCTACGTGTCATTATTATAGAGCTTCTACTTATGCGTAGCTTTTGGCATGAGGTCTTTGGTTCGAATCCCATTGGCAACAAAAATTCAATTTTTTTGATATTATATAAAAAACTAAAATTATATTAAATTATTTTAGGTTTTCCATCGATTAATCAGCTGAAGGTAATTCTAATAAAAGTGTGACCGACACAAAATAATAAAATACTAGTATGTTAGCCCGTGCCATGCACGGGATAATTTTCTTTTTTGATATTATTTATATGTTTATTTTGTAATATTATTTGAGAAATTTGGTTTAAAATTCTACGATAAAAATTGAGATGATTTTTGAATTATATAGGTTTAAGGATGTTATAAAATAGAGCGACATGAAGAATATTATTACGCTTCCCGTTCTACACTGTTGATAGATAGATTATTTCTCCCATTTTAATCCACGTGACTATATAGTGACCCTTTAAATATAAAAGAATTATAAACTTTGTTTTCAAATGAAAATTTAATAAGTCTAAGTACATTTTTAATGGTGGGGTCGAAAGTGTTCCATGTTTCTCATTCTACACCCGTAAGAGTTCTATATCTCTCTCTCATTATTTCTACATCTCTCCCACAGAATAATTTTCATTTTTTAATAAGAGTCCTGCTATTTATTACGGAGGAATTGGCACACGAAACAAAAGAATAACACTTGGTCTATGCTAAATATAGGACTTGCGGTTACACTTTGTATTTTAGAGAAATCATGGAGTGGGTTTTATAATGAAGGGTGGAGATTCTTTCTTATCATTCGTATTTTCACTTTTCGTAAACATAAGCATTACTCTTTTAATAATATTTATTTGCTTTTTTTTTTCTTTTGCATGTTGTCTATGTCATTTTTAATTTTATATTATTTTGAATGTTGCCTATATGTTTAATTTAAAGATGTTACACGAGCATAGTGGGGTGGGAAATACTCCCTCATTCCCCGTTCAACAACACTATGAGTTTCTCTCTTCCTCCCTCTCTCACATCTCTACAGGGACTCCGTCAACAAAAAATAATTATAAATTTTATATTATTTTTCAAATGAATATTAACATAGTTTGACCATGTTCCCATTCTCAAACTTTTTTTTATCATTGTCCACAAAGAAGCAATTTTCACGTGTGAGCGTAAAATGGAAAAATCTATATATGAATCTTCACTTAGATTGATAAATTAGTATCCCGAAAAAATTTGAAATAAGGTTTATGGAAAGCTTAAAATTGGAGTTATAAAAAAAAATCCATTGATTATAAAAAATTAAAATTATATTAATTTATTTTTGGTTTCAATTCCCATAAATTTTTTCAGTTGGATGAAATATAGTGAAAGTCTGATAAACACAAAATATATAAAAAACTCCCGTAGTCGGAATTTAAATTTTAATTAGTCAATATATATTTTTAATCGTAGAATGAGAAGTGTTTCCCGTTTCCCATTGTTGATTTTTATCTATCTCTCATCTCCCTTACACGACTCTATAGGGGCTTCATCAACAACAAATAGTTGTTAATTCTATATTATTTTTATAATGAATATCAATAAAATTCTCTTGTTTATTAATTTATCACTATCTTTTACATACACTTTTCTTCATGGCGAACCAATTTTCATCGTGCTAAATAAAATTTTGAATAAGGGATCCTCGTGATAAAATATGAAATATGAAAATATGGATATGCCCTGCAGTCAGAATTCAAATTATATATAATTAGTCCATGTGTATTTTTAATAGTCGAGTGGAAAGTGTTCCCCGTTTTCCATTCTACACAATTGAGAGATCCTATCTCTCTCTCTCTCTCCCCCTCTCTCTCTCTCTCTCTCTCTCTCTCTCTATTTCTATCTCTCTATCGCCTCTATTACAGATCTATAGGGCCCTATCAACAAAAAAAGTTGTTAATTCTATATTTTTTTTATAATAAATATCAATAAAATTCGCGTGCTTAGTTCTCACTATCATATACATTCACTGTTCATCATGAGGATCATGTTTCACCGTGCTAGATAAAATTTTGAATAAGTAATCCCCATGATAAAATATAAAAATATGGATAACTCCTACCGTCAAAATTCAAATTTTAATTCGTCAATGTGTATTTTTAAAAGTGGAGGTTAGAAGTTCTTCCCGTTTCTCATTTCTCCAACACTAATAGATTTCTCTCTCTCTTTCTCTCTCTCTCTCTCTCTCTCTCTATATATATATATATATATATGGGGAGGGATCGAATTACACCGGTGTAATACTTGAGTAATATTACACCGCTCAATAATGCTTTAATGAATTTAAATTTTACAAAATCCATCGTTGGATTGGAAGATTATATCATATAGACCATTTATGTTGAATTTTACAAAAATCTAAAATTGTTTGATATGTTATTGAAACACATAAAGATTAACGGTTTATGCGTTTTTATTGAATACCGTTAACTTTTATGTGTTTCAAAAGCATGTCAAACTATTTTAGATTTTTATAAAATTCAACATAGATGATCTATATGATATAATCTTTCAATCTAACGGTGGATTTTGTAAAATTTGAATTCGTTAAAGCATTATTGAGCGGGGTAGCATTACTCAAGTGTTACACCGGTGTAACTTGATCCCTCCTCTCTCTATATATATATATATATATATATATATATATATATATATATATGGGTAATATTACACCGGTGTGACATTTGAGTAATATTACACCGCTTAATAACACTTTAACCAATACAAATTTTACAAAATACACCATTGGTTTGAAAGTTTATATCATATAGATCATCTATGTTAAGTTTTATGTAACACCCCGTTTTTCAATAGCCAAAAAGGGCATTATTTTTTTTTTTTTCTTTTTCAACTAACACTCAGAGTGCGCATAAAAGATTTTAAATGAACCGGCATTCAAATATACAAGGAACTCATTACTAAAAGGTGCTTCGACAAGCAAAGTGTATATCCTGAATAATTACAATCCAAGTCTAAGTATCAAAACAAGTTAGAAATCCTATGCTAACCAAAAAGCACGGTGCACAAAACACACCGGCGCATAGTCTAACTATTCTAGGCTACAACTCCAAACGCTCACTGGGGTCTGGAACAGCCACCGTCGTCGCCACGACCTAACCCATCATCTGGGTGGGATGAGCCCGCAAATGAAAGAAAGGGTCACCACAAAATACAAGTATATATATATATATATCCGGTGCGAAAAATTGTACACATAACAAATATTTCCACAAACACAAGAGAAAGCTCTTAATCTCAAAAGTAGTTCCCACCAACGGGCTTATATAAATAAATGCACACCAAGCCTAATGCAGACTTCTACAATGAGTGTGACACCAATCACTGGCTGCCACATGCATGATTTTCCGGAAAATTAACCTCTCCTCGAAGAGTCGTGGGGTAGGCAAAGCCACACAGAAATATACGTACCCGCACTAAAATGCCACACAAGGCAGGTGAAGTCACACAGACAAACACCAGGCGAAGTCACACAGACATACACCAACTCAATATAAATCCAGAGGGATTTGGCGAAGCCACACAGTCAAACGCCCGGTACGTAGGCAAAGTCACACAGACATACACCTAGGCACGCAACTATGAAATGCATGGCATATATTCTCTTGGCATATACAGGATAGTCACACAAGACAAAATCCTCGCGTAGTCTCATCAGACGCACGCATTCATATATGCTCATGCAAACAATCACATAGCCTAAAGCCTATGCACAAGTCGTCACAACATGCATACATTTTCCTAATCATATGTAAGTTGCACTTTTAATTTATAACCACGATCTCATCAACGAGAATACATAAGTACAAACATGCCAAGCACACAGCAAATGCATAACAGCAAAACAGAGCATGTCGTAACCATTTCGAAAGACGGAAATAAAGTGGAGCCCTTACCTCGTCAAGCACTCAACTATCACACGATCACACAACACTTACTCGCTTCCTAAAACAAGCAAAGTATTCAATCAAAACCATATCCAATCAATCCTTAATGAATTGGACTCTAAAACCCCAAAAACTCTAAAGGTTTCTAAGGAAAATTCACTCTTTCGGATACCATGCCAAAAACTACCGTATTGATCAACCCCCATGAGTTATATGTACTATTTTTAGGACCCAAAACAATTGTCAAAAGTCTTAAATAATTTGAAATGCAAAATGGCCGTTTTCTTGCGTTATAAGCTACGTACTTTCCGAGTACCCGAAAAACTCGTTTCCAATCCCCACCACTTCCATAAATTAATAAAAAGGGATTAGAAAGTTAAAAACCAAGTTTAGAAATCAGAATCCAAAATTTCAACTCTCAGAGCTCGCCCTGGCGAGTTGATGGCGAGTGAAGGCAGAGAGTACTGGTCTTACTCGCTCTGGAGATCGCCCTGGCGTGTTGTCAGGACCTGTGACACTCGCCCTGGCGAGTAACAACTCGCTCAGCGAGTTGCACCTGTCATGACAGCACAAGACAGCAACTCACACCACCTTTTCCACCCCAAGCCTAGTTTGATTCTTTTAATTCCCAACACTTTTTCAAGGCATAAAAGTAAACCATTTTCATAAGCAAGCAACACGTTTCCGAAAGCATGTTGGTTGCTTCGAGTGCAAGTTATTTGATTTTCATTTCTAAAATCAAAACCAAACCCAAGCACAAGTTTTATTACGGGCCTTAACCGTCCGGTAATCATTTTCAAACATGTTTTCAAAGTACAAAGCGACACCACATGTCACAATAGTTTTAAACCATTTTGACCCCAAAACACTACCCAAAAACACTTAGGAAATATTTTCATAAACCTCAAAAATATTTTTCATCGGATTTTCCAAAACAAAACCATACAACGCATTTCCCTTTCGCCCAAAGGTTCAAAGACAACTTTTCTTTTCAAAACCTTACAACATAACCTCATGTAATTGATCAATACTCTAAACTTTCAAAACCCTAACTTTTCTCATGAGATTCTCACAAACTCATGGAAAATTGGAATAACAAAGCCTAAACATGCTTCTCTAGACCTCATGAACAACATTCATGAAACACAAACCATGTAAAGTAACATTTTCTAACAAACCCTCATGAGAACATAAACCCAAAAACTCTTAAACTCTATAAGTCTACCAACCTAAGAGATGAGAAGAGAGGGTTACCTTTAGAAAGTGATTCTCTACAACTTTCTTCAAAGCTCCAAAGCTTGAAATGGAGTGAAAAGGTGAGGAATGGAAATTTGTGAAGGTTGGAAATGAAAGTAATGGAGTCTACGTGAAAGAGAGAAAGAATGAGATGATTTGGTGATGTTTTTCTAAGTGACCAAGTGACCAAACCTCCTTACTATGCCATAGCTCTTGCTCACTCATGGCCATTGGATCAAAAACAAAATGCCAAGACAAAACCCTAGCCATTGGATCAAACCAAAACAAACCCACTTGAGATAAAACTCAACACCTCTTGGAAACGCTCACACGTTCAGTTCTCGCGCGCCGCGACGAACGTAAATCACAAAAACATAAAACCTACGGAAAGAACGTCTACCATTTTTCCATTCCAAAACTTATCGCCGAATCTTTTTCCGCGACTGTAATTTTCTTCCATACCTTAGAAAATTAATCTCAGAATATATCCTCACTCGCGCAGATATATAAAACTTCCATCCGAAACCTCACTCAAAACAGACGCGATAAGATTTTACAACGACGGGTAAAATCCTACTCGTTTTTCCAAAAACAAGAATAATCCAAAACTTATTATTCTACAACCACATATAACTTCTTATACAAGAAACAGGATCACAAGACAAAAGTCTGTACATTTACAGTGCATGAGCACAAAACCGGCTCAATTACAGCAAAAGCTAATAATTACACGATGTTTCATCACACGAACACATCGAAACCCTAATATTCCTTAAACCAACTATACAATGAAATCTTGGGTCTTACATTTTACAAAAATCTTAAATTGTTTGATATGTTATTGAGAGCAATCAAAATTAACGGTTTATGCGTTTTTATTGAATACCGTTAATCTTGATTTGTCTCGATAACATATCAAACGATTTTAGGTTTTGGTAAAACTGAACTTAAATGATCTATATGATATAAACTTTCAATCCAACGGTGAATTTTATAAAATTTATATTAGTTAAAGTGTTATTGAACGGTGTAACATTACTCAAATGTTACACCGGATGTAATTTGATTCATCCCCTATATATATATATATATATATATATATATATATATATTATCTTTTAATGAATATTAATACAATTCTCATGCTCAGTTTTCATCATCATTTACCTAAACTTTTCATCATGAAAATCATTTTCATCGTGCTAGATAAAATTTTGAATAAGTAATCCCCATGTTAAAATATAAAAATACGGATCCACAATTGTAATTCAAATTTTCATTATTTAATGTGTTTATTTTAATAGTGGGGTTGCGAAATGCTCCCCGTTTTTTATTCTACACCACTGAGACTCTCTCTCTCTCTCTCTCTCTATATATATATATATATATATATATCTCATTCTACCCGTCTTTTGTGTCCGTTACAGGACTCTGATCGCTCCATGAACAAAAAATAGTTGTTAATTCTTTATTATTTTTTATTGAATATCAGTAAAATTCTCGTATTTAGTTCATACTATTATCAACGAACGCTTTTGATTATAACGATCACTTTTCGTCGTGCTAGATAAAATTTAGAGATATTTAGTTAAGGTATAATTTTAATAGTATGGTGTGAAGTGCTCTCTATATTCTATTCTATATTATTTTAGAGATTCACTTTATATCTATCTCTCTCACAATATATATATATATATATATATATATATATATATATGCCTTCCTGCTCCGGCCGCCAAGAAATGGTAGCAGCGGTAAGGAAAGACAACTAAATGAGAAGGAGTTGGATAGACAGAGATCTTGCTGCACGACGAGATATATATATATATATATATATATATATATATATATATATATAAAATTTATGTTGCATGACTCAAATTAATGTGTGCAATTTAATTATATAAGGATATGAAATATGATTTTTTCTTTCATCAATTTACACTAAAATTATCGTGCTCAGTTCCCACTATCATCTACGAACACACTTCATCACATGATTATATATATATATATATATATATATATATATATATATATATATGCCTTCCTGCTCCGGCCGCCAAGAAATGGTAGCAGCGGTAAGGAAAGACAGCTAAATGAGAAGGAGTTGGATAGACAGAGATCTTGCTGCACGACGAGATATATATATATATATATAAAATTTATGTTGCATGACTCAAATTAATGTGTGCAATTTAATTATATAAGGATATGAAATATGATTTTTTCTTTCATCAATTTACACTAAAATTATCGTGCTCAGTTCTCACTATCATCTACGAACACACTTCATCACATGATCACTTTTCATTGTGCTAGATACAATTTTAAATGAATGATCCAATAAAAAAAATATGAAATATGATTTAAATTTATTTTAAAACAAATCAACATAGAAATATAACATGTAATTGAATGATTAGATAATAGATACATGTCCAATCAAATTTTAGTCGAAGTGTTCACATAGTTTTTACATAGAAAATATATAATATTTAATGGATTAAATAAACTTGTCGTCATTACAAATATAATATATATTAATAATTAAAATATAATATTTGAATTTCTACAAAAAAAAATATATTAGAAAAGCTTTAATTAAATTTCACCTATGTAATAATATTAAAAAATAATATTAGAATTTCTAAAATAAAAAATTACCAATCCCCGCAAAAATAAATATTTTTACATGAAAAAGATATAATATCGAAGATTATACTAAAAAACTTAGAGTTTTTACAATAAATAAATATTAGAGAATCTCTAATTGAATGAAAAAAATAATTAAAACTCTAAAAAAAAGATACAAAAAAAAGAAGCTTGAGTCAAAAAACAAAAAAAGAGAGAAGCTCTAGTTTTAGTTGTATATATCCAACCATTTTTTTTTCAAACAATATGGTTTTTTTTTTTTAAAAAGATAGTCGCTCTCCATAATATTAAAATATTATAAAAATTGTATTATTGTTGTCAATAAGATTCGAACAACATACCTTATACTAATAATAAAAAAAAGTAGAATTTCATATAATATTATAAAAATTGAATTATTGTTGTCAATGAGTTTCGAACCGCAGATCACGTGTTAAAAACTCCACATAAGAAGAATCTCTATAATAATGCCACGTAAGATTTTTTTCTTGAGAATGCACGAGAGAGCTCCGTGGGAATCTCGTAATGTATATAATAGAGATATGAATAACTCCCACAATCATAATTTCTAATTTAATTATTTAAGGTGCACTTTTAATAGTGAAGGTGATACGCGTTTTCCATTCTACACAAATGATAAATTCTCACTCACTCACTCACTCTCTCTCCCTCCCTCTCTCTTTTTCTATATCTCTCTTACACGATAATTTTCATTTCTTAATGATTTATATTTGCTTATGTTTCTTTTTCTTTTGAAGGTTGTCTATTTCATTTTATACTATTTTGAATATTGTATATGTTTTTCTTTCAATTGTTCATGAGATCAATTTTATTTAATTTACTTGAATATGAAAATATGATATATGTTTAAGGATGTTACAGAGACATAGTGGGGTGAGAAGTACGCCCTCATTCTGTTTCTCGTTCAAAAACGCTAAAAGATTCTCTCTCTCTCTCTCTCTCTCTCCCTCTCCGTCTCCGGAGACTTTGTAGCGATTCCATCAACAAAAAACAATGGTAAATTCTATAATATTTTACAAATGAATTTTAACACAATTTAAAAGAAGGTTTGTAGAAAGTTTAAATTATTCAAAACATTCCATAGGTTATATAAAATAAAAAATTATATTAATTTATTTTAGGATTTTCATAGATTTCATCAATAATGAAAGCATGATGAACACAAACTTTGATAAAATTTTATAAAAGAAAAATTAGTGATATTTTCATTTGGGGTAGTGTGTAATTCGGAATTTCTAGTTGTTATAACTTATAATCATGAACGTTAGTTCATGTAGAGATGAGGTGCTCCCATGATGTAGTGGACAATATAAATCAAATGATGTAATTCAAAAAAAAGGATTTTAAATTTTTTAATTTTTTTGATAAAAAGATCAAATTGATGATTAATGAAATACCTTATGAATCTGTTTTAAGAGAAATCATATTCTCTTCTTATTTCATATTGATGGCGTTGGATTGGCATTGGAATAATTGAGGGAAGGAGTGATCATATGAGACGAAGGGAAACATGGGTTATGATAAATTCAAAACTAATTTGGAGTCGTTAGAATAAATAAAACGGAAGGAAGAGATTTGAAGTAATATAGTTCAGTTACTCTTGTAGTCAACAAATCATTCCTCAAATTAAAATATTATAAAAAATATATAAAAAAAACAAAAAATTATAAAAATTAGATTATTGTTGTCAATGAAATTCAAATAATAAACTTTATACCCATAATATTAATAAGGTAGTTTTCTCTAAAAACCAAAAAAAGGTGGAATTCAATATAAATATATAATATTATGAAAATTGAATTATCGTTATCAATGAGATTCGAACCTCTATAACAATGACACGTGAGATTTTTTTCTTGAGAGTGCACGAGAGAGCTCCATGGGAATCTCGTAATGTATATAATAAAGATAAAGATAGAGATTTCCCAAGGTTAAATTTTATTTTTGCACACAAATGTATCAAAAAAATATTTTAAAAAATAGTTTCCAAATATATAGCATTAATTAGTTTTATTGAAAAAAATATGAGTAATTAACAAAGAGTACAATTGATAAACCTTACTCTTAAAACATTATGTAACACCCTGATTTTTCAAAAGCCAAAAAGGGGCATTAATTTTTTATTTTTTTTAAAACAAAACAGAGCGCGCATACAAATTGTGACGAGCCGACATTAACCATACAAAAGAATTGAATATATATTAGTACAACCCAAGCATCGGCATAGTAATAATCATACATAAAGGTGCTTCAGAGAAGCAAAGTGTGTAACTGAATATTTACAATCCAAAAGACCACAGTCTACCAAAGGTATAATTACTCAAAATACAGTCATCCAAACTAAGGTCAGAAAACTACGCCTAACCAAAAGCACGGTGTACAGACACACCGACACAAAACACCTAACTAGATCCACCACGCCACTCGATCACTGAGGGCCCAAGAAGCCACCGTCATCCTCACGATCCACGGTCTCAAACGGGAATCCATCGTCTAGGGTGGGAGGAGCCCGCAAATGAATAATGAAAGGGTCACCACAAAATAAAAGTATATATATATATATATATATATATATATATATATATATATATATATATATATATGTATATATAACCGGTGCGAAATATGTACACATAACAAATTTCCACATACACAAGAGAAAGCTCTTTAACACAAAAGCAATTCCCATCAACGGGCTTATATATATAATGCACACCAGGCCTAATGTAGACTTCTACAATGGGTGTGGTACTATCCAAGCTACCAAATGCATGAATTCCGGAATCGTAGGTCCAACCCACTAAAGCCAGAAGGGCAGGTGATGCCACACAGACGCTATCACCAGGTGAAAATTGCCACACAGATGCTACCAGCCAAACAGATGCTGTCAGCCACACAGATGCTGTCACCAGGCGAAAATAGCCACACAGATGCTACCAGCCACACAGATGCTGTCGCCAACTATGAAATGCATGAGCATACTTTCTAATTAAGCATATATAGGGCAGTCACACAGACACAGCCCCGACGGAGTCACACAGACACATCCACCCGTGTAGTCCCAGCTGACTTACACGTTCCATACATGCTCATGCAACAATTACATATCACACAGATATATGTAAACCAAACACAACGACATACATACATTTCCAATCATATGTATTCCAACAACCTGTTCATACATATATTCTCATAATCATATGTAAACAGCGCAAGTATTTTAAACACGTTCTCATCACGAGAATACATCAACCAGACATGCCAAACACACAGCAAAGCATTACAGCAGAAATCCAAGCATGTCATAACCAGTTGAAAAGACGAAAATAAAGTGATGCCCTTACCTCGGCAAGCTTCCGTTAACTTTTCTCGCGAAATTCTACAATTCACGCTACCTAAAATATAAGCAGCGTAATATCAATAAAATACTCTCCACGTATCCTATCGAAACGAAACTCATTCTCTAAATTCTAGAGGGCTTAAGGTACTTTCTAACACTCTCCGATAGTGATTACGAGCCCTCCCCATAGTGATTAAAAATTCACGAAGTTAAATGCACTATTTCTCGCTACGCGAAAATTATTTCGTTTCAAAACATACTATGAAACACTTTTATTTCCAACACCAAAGAAATCAATTCCATCCAATAAAACCATTTGAAATCAACACATAAACTCTTCAAAAGAATTCAGAAAAATAAAAGTTTATAGTTGCATCACAAGTTACAAGTTTTTCTTCTCAAATAAAATAGCCATAACTCGTTCATTCTTTATCCGATCGAGATGAGCCATACGCCGAAATTTTCGTCTCGAAAAGACGGATCAAATAGATAAGTTTCCAGGTCACAAAAACAATTTGAAAAGGACCTAAATACCCTTAAAGATTTCGACCAGAATCTAAATCATACCAAAAACATTTTTTTATAAAACCAAACTATAACGCCCCAACTAAAATATCTAGAATATTTAGTCAAGACATAAATAAATGGATCTGAGTACAATAAATTAAACTAGATAACAGGAAATAATTCCTTACATCAGTTAATGAATTTAAGAAATACAGCGGAATAGAATAGAATTCCAAGATATACAAATAAACTAAAACAAGGAAAGACTAAAATCGTCTAATGTGATGATCCAAGCCTCGCTCCAATCATCAGCTCCATCCTGGTCCTTGCTCCAGTTAACCTGTCTACCTAAAAAAATTGGTTTGGAGTGGGGTGAGACTACTAAGCCTCAGTGAGTCCTACTACCCTCCTAGAGGTGACTACACTGGGGCACCTAAATCAGTCTTTACATACTAGCATAACTAACATGTCATAAATAGCATAAAGTAAAGGTGTATCACAGATTAATAAACTCTTATTCATTTTAGACACAAGGAAACTCTGAGGTGAGCATGTCTCAGAGGCCTGCCATATCCGTCAACCGATTCGGTCACGGCATGCAGCTCACAATAACTTATCCTAATGGATTATCCCATTGGGAGTCCATAGCGCGATATCACAAAATCGCTCATAATTGACGGAAATTAATTTAGTTATTACTACCATAAATTCCCAAAACCCGGGGAGCATACAAACCTAATAATAGTCTAAGTTATGCCCTATCAATTATCTGTGATTAACATTCTGTTCGACATTATATTAATTATATTACTGCAACCTATCTGGCTCTAATGAGGATATAAAACGAGTGTGTGGAGTTTCGTTAGAAAATAGAAAATGTAGGCAGACTCTGTACAAGCTCGCTGTGGCGAGTCACCAGCTCGCAATGGCGAGATTATAGGTCCTGACCTAAATCAACTCGCTGTGGCGAGCAGAAACTCGCTACGGCGAGTATCATCAGCCCAAAACCCAGCTCGCCATGAATACTCGCTGACTACTCGCTACGGCGAGTTCACACAGAAATTACCCTGTTTTGTCAGAAATCATAGTTTTCAAAGGAACACCTACAATCCTCATTTAACCAGTGCAGCAACATAATTTACATAATATAAAACAT
This sequence comes from Trifolium repens, assembly GCA_030408175.1. Classification (NCBI taxonomy): domain Eukaryota; kingdom Viridiplantae; phylum Streptophyta; class Magnoliopsida; order Fabales; family Fabaceae; genus Trifolium; species Trifolium repens. The sequence goes on along the minus strand of CP125844.1, from coordinate 15,860,974 downwards.
AATGGAGGGAAATTTGGGAGTTAATTCCCCTCACACAACAATTCCCTAAATTCCTAAGTTAACATGCAAGTTTATGATTTTGGGGAAACTATCTACACTATCCTAAAGAACCCACCTGATACGAAGCTTTATACTAACTCTGCGTGTTCCCTACGACTTTGAGATCAATTTCGGTTGTTTCAAGGAGTCCCCAATAGTGCCTCCAACTCCCTGGCATCAAATTTCCACACTTATAGAGCATTTCTGCCCTGAGAAACTCGCCGGGCGAGCTCTTACTCGCTACAGCGAGTACACCAGAATTTCAGCACAACTCAGCATCAGATCTCCAACTTCAAAATGCTCTACAGACTTCAATTTTAAGGCAAAACCTACGAAGTTTGTACTCAAAATGAAGGGAATTTTGTTAGCTATCCATAGAAAAAGGAATCGTTTCAAACGGAGTTACGAGGAGAGAGTAATCACCGTTTAAATACAGCCCTATCCAAACACGATTTCTGGAAAATCCTGTGTTGAACACTCTACTTCAAAACTTCGTACAGAACTCAATTCTCAACGAAAATTCATGAAACCAGCGCCAAAATGAGCGTGTTCAAGTTACCTTTCTATTCCAAAAATAATCATTCGAAACAGAGTTGTGAGGAGTGAAAACTTACTGTTTTAGTGAAGGGCATGCAAGGTATACGGGTTCATAATCTTCTTCCAATTTCTCCTTGTTTCTTAACAAACCTTCAAGACTTCCATGGGGTTTTGAATGCATGCAAGAAACTCATATTTGGGCTTGATAGCAGAGCACGAAGTTTAGAGAAAAGAGGAGGATTTGAGTGATTCTTGCATCTATTAGGAGTTATGGATCTAAGGACCAAGGAATTGCAATTGCATGTGGGTTTAGAACTTGGATTGATTGAGTTTTGGTACATGGTGCTGATGCTGAAACGAGAGAGAGAGGGAGAAGCTAACAGAGGTTGTGTTGTTATTCTAATTTGGATCATAAGTGCATTGGCCTTTATATAATACTATAACATGTATTTCATGTATAATGTCTACTTTGTCCTTCCATTTAACAACAATACTCTTGTCCATTTATTTTCCTCCTTTACTTGCCCACTTATGTAGGATTAATCTCTAGTAATAACGTCTAATCAATATTATTCTATTAATTAGAGCGGAATGTTACACAAACATAGTTAAAATAATCAAATCATTATTAATTTTCTCAAGAGTGATCAAGTTCTCATACCCACTCATTTGAATCAAAGAATACAATTTTTTTCTTCAAAACTTTACAAATTTCCACTTGTTCAATTAAATCACAAGCTACTAGTTTTCTTTCAAAACAAAACCACATTAATTATTCCTTTTAAAACCATGATCATGGCTTCCCATAGGACTTAAAAATTTGAAACATCAAGGACACAAACATACACATGCCACGGCCAAAACAACAAAATGTGGCTAGCTCCCAAAAATTTTCATTTCAAAACCATAGAAGAATTCATTTAGTTCCCAAAATCACTTTAATTGAATGAACAAAACATTTTCATAACACAATCCATAAATCAAAATAGTTTCCCCCAATTTCTCATGAACACAATATTTTTCTTCTTGTTTCACAAAATAAAACCCTTATTCTAACATCCATTTTCATAAAAGTTCCAAAAGCAACATCAATTTCACATTCACAAAACCCTAACTCATGTTCTTGATCAATATATATTTTCATCAAACCCTAACTCACAAATCTCTTGAGAACCTAATCAATCTTTGGAAAATCAACACATATAAGCCTAAACATGTTAGCTCATCACTTAAGAACAACTTCTAAGCAATCCTAACAAACATTATACAACTTTCTAGCAAAAACCTCACAAGAACATAATCTAAAAATCCACTAAAATTCATGATTTTGGCTAGTAAAGAGAAAGGAATGGATCAAGTCACCTTAGAAAAAACTTCTATGTAACTTCCCCTTGATGTTCCAAGCTTGAAATGAGATCAAAATGTGAAGAAATGAAAATTTGTGAAGGATTGGAAATGGAAAACAACTCACGGCAATGAGAAGAGAATGAGAGAGTTGTGTGATATTTTTCTAAGTCAACAAAAGCCTAACCTCCCTACTATTAACTTGTCTTGTTGCCTAATGGCCTTTGGATCAAATACTAAAATGTCATGATCAACCCTAGCCCTTGGATCAAATATGGTAATGATTACCTTTTAGAAAATATCTAGATATTTTCACTTTACGCTACTCAACTCTTGTTTTCGATCGCAGACGAGTCGTACTTTGCTAACGGTCTAACTTGCGAAAAATAGAAAATCTACGAAATAAAAGTTCGCCATAACCCATTTCTAAAAATTATCGCTAAACTTTATTCTCCGACTGAAATTTTTATCCTAGCCTTCTAAAATTATTCTGACAATATATCCTAACTCACGCCGATATATAAAACTCCCATCTAAATTTCTACGGAATTCAGACATCATAAAAATTTTCAACAGCGGGTAAATTTCCTACTCGTTTTTCCAAAAACCAGAATAAACCAAAACTCGCGATTCTGACTACACATAAACCTTCTTATACTCAAAAGAAGACTACGACCCAAAAGTCTGTGCCTTTCCAGCGCACGAGCACAAAACAGGCTCCATTTCAGCAAAAATTCTATTAACGCGACAATACTCACGAAACCGCTTCACCAAAAACCCTAAAAACTTAGCCGACACTAAAGTTCCTTAGAAGAACTGTACAGTGGAATCTTGGGTCTTACATTACTACCCTCCAAAAAGAAGTTTCGTCCTCGAAACTAAAGGTAAGAGTAACAACTCAACTAGTTATTACCATCATCAACACAACAAAATCCCTCAGGATAAGGTGTAGCCACAAAGATGCTAACACCAACACACTGGCACAACTATGCATAACGCAACTTTCTACATAGTCACACTGGTTTCAAACTCTAGACACAAGCTAGACATCTCACAATGAGTTCACCACCCAAAATTTACTTTAACACGAAGGTTCAAACACTCTAGTTCCCCAAGGATTCTAGGTCAACATGACAAATTTCCAAGGTCATCTTTTCCGCCTCCACGTCATAGCTCATTCCATTAGGTTCACGTGAAGAGGGTACTGGCTACCCTCCAAAAGAAACACCAAACTCTCCACGCACTACAAAAACTAGCAAAACTAGTCGATTCCAGTCAACAGGATTCCGTCTATTATTAACAAGAGATTAAGGGTGATTAGTTCCTCAATTTGTTAACAGATAGCCAACAATCATGATGGTGTCTTAGACCATTTTTACCTAACTTTAATAATGCTCCCTTCCAATTGTGCTTCAGGTCATCTGAGGCACAATGGTCCAACAATTTCCTCAATTCTTATTATCTCGATCTCGTCAGTGAGATCCAATCGCCCAAAACACGTCACGTGGACTCTCATGCTTCCACTCACGAAACATCCATTTAGTATCATTCAATCAGTAAGTACAAGGCCACCATGGCAAGTACCACTCATACCATTATACTCTGAAGGAAGTTGTCATCGCTATAGAACTCCACAACTTCTCCAATATCTATAAGTCCTTAACTTTTCCTTCAATCCCATAACTGTGTTGAACTGTACACTTTCACTTTCAAATCTCATTCTAACCATAAGCTTAATGACATCATCCCAACATCCGGTTGGTGATTACAACTCATCAATTTTTCTTGGCGCATGCAAGACGATACCATCTATTTCACTGTGACTTCTTTTATACAAATCTCAAATTCCCAAAATTCAATCCCTCGGCTGTCCATATTATCTTCCAAATTAATACCTAGCTTATACTTGCCACCCTTAGTATAAAACGTTTATCCTCGTTGACTGCCATCATTGGCACAAACCATTTCAAATCGTATTGTCATTCTATTTCTAAAATCTCTTTAGTTTCTTTCCTCTTACCATTAAATCCTCTCCTACTCTAAAGAGCTTGTCACCCTGGCCATTCTTAATTACTCCGACATCACCTCTCATGTCGAGATACCTACCTCCAGAATATATCTTAAGGTACTTCCCACATCACTATTATTCAACCGTCCATGATGACAATATCTGAAGTCCTTTACTTATTCAATACTGTTAGTGTTTTCAACCTGCAAGGTTGAGTTTATTTTAGGGTTGGCTTCATTTGTTAAAATAAGCCTTTGGTCCAGATGTGGTGACTGATGTGCACACATGTGGTACCTGAACTGAATACCCTATAAACACGCTTTCAAATATTTGCGTGTGATCTTTGAAAAAGATTTAAACTTATCCACGCTAGCTTGCGCGCCAAGAAACGAGCTGAAAGATTGAAGACGATTCAGAAAAGATTTAAAAGCTGGTTTGTTACAAGAAGATTGAAAAAGATTCAAAAAGATTTTAAACAAAACATATCTTTTATTAAAAGATCATATCTTTTGTTAAAAGATCAAGTTTGTTTTTTAAATACAACAAACAACTACCAGATCTTGTTCTCTATATAAAGGAGTGCTGAAGACTTGTTTTACTCACTGAAATCAATATTCATAAATATAGTCTTTAGGATTTCAAGTCTTTGTCCCTAGGATTTCTTGTTTCGTTTGAAACTTGAATTAGGGTTGTATTTAGCTCTTAAGCTTTTAAGCATAGAGCTTTCTTATCTTGGTTCTAGTTTGAAACAAGATTTGAACTTTGAATCACTCAAAGCTTTGAAGCACGAGTTGATTCTTTAGTTGAGGAGCGTATCTCCTTCATTGAGTTTGTCAAAACCCTTGTGGTATAGCAAGGTTCTTGTGGGAACAAGATTGTATAATTCCTTGTGGTGGCAAGGTACTTGCGGGAGCAAGACTAAAATCCATTGTGGTAGAGCAAGGTCCTTGCGGGAGCAAGGTGGATAGGCTGGGAATTGACTGGGGGAAGTCATATCTTGTGGAGGAGCAAGGTAGGGTTACACAAGGTAGTATCTAAGCGAGAGGTTGTAAACGGGGAGTTTAAGCTTTGAATTAGAGCTATCATAGTGGATTCATTCCTGGATTGGTATCCCCCAGACGTAAGTGAGTTACACTGAACTGGGTTAACAAACTCATTGTGTTCTTTATCTTCTGCACTTTATTTTCCTTGTTCATCAAGTTATCGTATGTTTATGATGTTGGCACATTAGGCAACACATCGTATATCTAAACCCTAACGTGCACCACATCACGCTGCACATCTGTAACTTGTTACCGGAATTTCAATTGGCATCAGAGCAAGCACCCTGTTCTGCTTTAGGGTGAGCTCCAGGGAAGATACTTTTTGGAAACATGGACAAGGACGAAACTTTGGTCAGCAAACCACCTCTTCTTGATGGCACAAACTATGATTATTGGAAATCACGCATGACTGCCTTCTTAAAATCCATTGATAGTAGAACTTGGAAAGCAGTGCTAAGAGGTTGGGAACATCCCAAAGTCAAGGATGCTAATGGAGTTGATACTTAAGAGCTCAAACCAGAAGAAGAGTGGACTCCAGCAGAAGATACACTAGCTCTTGGCAACAATAAAGCTTTAAATGCATTATTCAATGGAGTTGACAAAAACATGTTCAGACTCATCAAACAATGTATTGTTGCCAAAGATGCTTGGGAGATACTCAAGACAACCCATGAAGGGACCTCCAAGGTAAAAAGCTCAAGACTTCAACTTCTCTACACAAAATTTGAGAATCTCAGAATGAAGGAGGAAGAGACTATTTATGACTTCCACATGAATGTTCTTGACCTAGCAAATTCTTTTGATTCCTTGGGAGAAAGGTTGTCTGATGAGAAGTTGGTAAGGAAAATTCTAAGATCTTTACCTAAGAGGTTTGACATGAAGGTCACGACAATTGAAGAAGCTCAAGACATTGCTAGCATGAAAGTTGAAGAACTTGTTGGCTCTCTTCAAACCTTTGAGATGAACTTTAGTGATAAACCTGAGAAGAAAGGGAAAAATATAGTCTCTACCTCCAACGCTGAAAGTGAGGAAGTTGATGAAGAAGACCTCTCAGATGATATAGCTCTTCTTGGAAAACAATTTAATAAAATCTTGAAAAATGTGGGGAGAAAACCAAGGAGCAATGTGGAGCACATCCAGTTTGACATCAGGAAACAAGGAAATACTTCAGCAAAAACCAAAACTTATGACAAACCAATTCAAGACAGAGATGTTCAATGCCGTGAATGTGAAGGCTATGGCCACTATTGATATGAATGTCCTACCTACTTAAAGAAACAAAAGAAGGGGCTATATGTATGTTGTTCTGATGAAGATGACTTTGAGAATGAGTTGATAAATAAAGCTTCCAATCAAGTGAATGCTATGACTAGTGTGTGTCTCTCTGACAATGAATCATGTGATGGAGATCTCACTTACGAGGAACTAGCCTCAGCATACATAAAGCTATGTATAACGCCCCAACTAAAATATCTAGAATATTTAGTCAAGACATAAATAAATGGATCTGAGTACATTAAAATTAACGGAATAAACGAATAATTTACAACTTGAACGAATACAAATGAATAAATCCAACATAAATATACAACGGAAAGAGCTACTAGTACAAAACAGATAACTAAAGCAAGGAAGAAAAATACAATCTTCTCATCTGACAATCCAAGCTCGGCTCCAACTGCCAGTCCCAGCCTGGTCCTTGCTCTGGAGAACCTGTCTACCTAAAAAAATTTGATTTGGAGTGGGGTGAGACTACTAAGCCTCGGTGAGTCCTACTACCCTCATAATGGTGACTACACCGGGGGAACCTAGATAGTGTAATGATCTAAGTTCAACTATTTTACAATATACATGTATTGTTTAAATAATAAATAATAAGGTGTAACACACATTTATTATCTTGTCGATTACTCTTCAAAGACACGCCGAGGCAAGCCGGTCTCGGGTGCCTGACTCTGCGTACTACCGAAACAGAGGCTCGGATTTCGGCGTTGGCTCACATAATAAAATAGTAGAATTCAGAGGAATTCCTTAATCATGGCATATAATTACCATTTAATTTAAATGATTATAACAGTTCTAACCAATATATCCCACCCAGGGTATCCTAAACATGTTACTGAATCGTATAAAATATACTTATTACTCTCTGACCATATAATCTGTTAAACACTATAAAACAGGTTCAAGAAGCCAAGTTGCATTCGGGTATAAAACGAGTGATATAGAAATTTTCAAAGTTATACAGGTCCTGATCTAGTATGCTCGCTACAGCGCACCTTTACTCGCTACGGCGAGTTTTTATGTCACAGACCTGTAACACTCGCCCTGGCGAGTCAAAGCCTCGCCTGACGAGTTATACAAGACGTTAACACTCGCTGTGGCGTGTGGTCATGCGCTGCGGCGAGCTTAGCAGCTCAGGCCCCTGTTTATGAAAAATGACATTTTACCAAACAATTCACCTACAACCTCTATGCAACTCATTTTAAACATGTATTATAATATTTAATAGATTATATAGGAGCAAGAATTGGGATTTACTCTTGCTCTCGTTAATTTGATCCTAAAATTCTTATGTTTGCATGCAATTCATATTTTGGGGAAGGCTAGGCTTTCTATAATAAAACTATGGTTAAAGTACCTAAGAACCCACCTGAATGAGATTAACTCAGAAGCTTTAAACGTCAAGCTAACAATTTTGGAGCTCTCCGAGAAATAGAATTTTGCAACCAACACTTTAAATCGTAATCATATTTCTGCATAGTTGCAGCTTCATGTTCTCTACTTCAGAAGCATGTATAGACTTCGATATTGGTCCAAAAATAGCAAAACTTGTACTCAAAACGATGGGAATTTCGTTAGCTATCCATAGGAAAAAGAATCGTTACAAACAGAGTTACGAGGAGAGAGTAATTACCGTTTAATTGGAGGTCCTGTTTCCATTACGGGATTCAAACATTTTCTTCAAATTTCACAAGATTACCATTGCTCATTCCTCAATCTTAATTTCCAAAAGTCCTACTTGAAATCACAACACTTTGAGGCTTGATATTTGAAAGAGGCAACCAAAATTGCAAGGATGTTTAGGCCATCTAAAAGGGTTATAATGCAACAAACAGCCCTAAGCACAAAGTCTTGCGCCAATAGCATCAACAACATGGCAGTAACCCCAATTCCACTCCCTAACTTACTTCCAATCTCCAAGTTACCAACTTCTTCTAGTCTTTTGCCAAACTCAACTATCCTTGTTGCTTAACTTCCAAATAGCTAATATTCTCAGTTACAAACATGATTGGTGTTGAGAACTAGGAACACATGCACAAGCTCTTATTTGAAGTGAAACAAAATTGAGACTTTGACCCATAAATTGGATTCACGGCCAAGAAGAAGAGGGTAGAGAGGAAATGAATTTCTTCTTCTCACTTTGATTCCCATCACCCCAAGACTCAATTATTTGAGGGATTTCATTCATACTTGAACCTAAATGAACGGTTTGTGAAACATGGAGATTTGAGATAGGTTTGAAACTAATTAGAGAAAAAGCAATAGAATCTGAGCAAGATATTACTAGTAATGGGTTCAATTGATGATGGGTTTATGATTTTAACTCATGCATGTGCTTGAATTCAAGAAATTGAAGAGGGAGAATTTGGAGGTTGAGACTATGGAGGAAGGTCACTGAGAAGAGGAAGAGAGGAGTTTATGTTCCTGATTTTCTTGTTCAGGAAGTGTAGAAGGGTTTTGTTTCTTCAATAGTGGACGTGGGTCCCACTTGTAGTATTGTTTATTTCTTTACTCTACAAACCAATGTTCTTTTGCCCATATATATTTCTTCTTAATTATTTTCCACTAAAGTCCTACATTATAATTTTCTCCAACAATCCAATAAGCCTTAATTTTATTTTCTATTATGAGTCTCTAATTAACATCATTATTATTAATTAGCGTTGGGTTGTTACAATCTATCCCCCTTAAAAGAATTTCGTCCTCGAAATTCGAAACTCCTTTATTCCACATTAGGGTAGATCGTCTAAATTCACATCAAAACCGACACTTCATCTCTCTCTCCTGTCAAAACATTCAATCCCTTGGAATAAAACTTTTCTCTCTCAAGGAGTTATTGTCTGCAGATCAACTACTTATCCACACTTACGATGGTTCTCACGCTGCGCACTCTGATTCGACTGCTTACTCTCTTTCTCTTGACTGCATCACTGTAACCTTAACTCCATAATTCCTGAACGCAGTCTTATCTCCTCTGGTCTTATCCCCTTTACTACCTCTGCTACGATCAGTCTTCTTTCACTACCACCGATATTTAACTCCAACTTCAACTGACTTAGGATATCGGCATCTGGTCTGGTTGGGTACACACTAAAACCTAAGGTAACGATGACATCAACTATCTTACTGAAAGGTATAAGCTTGAGTATTACTACGGGCAAATTCTAAATCTTCCTTTCCAAGGTCGCTCCCTTTCCGAACTCTATCATGCATGACACGTCAAATGTACCCATGTACCACGTGTTGTCTAAATACTCCAGGATCGATCGAAACATAAAACGAGTGAAAAATTGTCTAAACACTACTGATTCCTCTGCCAACGAGTCAGACTCATCCGCAGACGAATCCATAGTTATCCGATAAAATCCCACCTACAATTTTAATCCATTATGGCACAACACGGTGATCGAGTTGCACATCTAACATGCAGATGCTCTTGGATTCAGATTATCTCTCAGGGTTAATGGTTAATCTGGTTTTAAGTCCTTCACTGGTAACTAAGGCATGGGAATTGGCTAAAACAGTCGAGTTCTAAACTTGGCTAATCGAACAGGTAAGGTTTGAACTTGTGTTGTTGTGGCTGAATGAAGTGCATTAGGTCGGGATGGTCAATAAGTTAACTAACTGGGTACTCAGAATAGAAATTGGTTTCTAGATGTGAAAGATACATTCCTCTAATTGAGCAATTAACTCTTATACTTATATGGACTGATTATTGATAACCAAACTGGAATTTAGAATACGTTCCGTTAGAGATACTTGGAGCTAACATGTAACAGCCCGGCGACCAGCCACACAGATGTTGAAGCCCCGCTGCTCGTTACCAGCTTAATCACTACCCCCCTTGTAGTGTTTTTGCCTCCGTAGTGATTCGAACCATGCACCCTGGGGATAAATACATGTTCAATGCATGCAATCACTACTACCAATTGAGCTACTAGCTCAATTGGTAGTAGTGATTGCATTGAACATGTATTTATCCCCAGGGTGCATGGTTCGAATCACTACGGAGGCAAAAACACTACAAGGGGGGTAGTGATTAAGCTGGTAACGAGCAGCGGGGCTTCAGCATCTGTGTGGCTGGTCGCCGGGCTGTTACATAACACATGTTCTAACATAGTTACAGAGAATGGAGTTGAAAGGTTGAAACACTCGGGTAGGGATACTCGGGGTTAACATACTGATCTCAAGTGATTTAGAACACGGAACTGAAAGGTTCGAATCCTCAACACTGATTTCACTTGTATAACTTAATTCCACTGAATTGGAACTGATCCGAACTCAATTCTGAATTCGGCTGATAAGGCCATGAAAGATAGGTAACTAATTACATTGAAGAACTTGAACTGGAATTATTTTTGACCTTCTCAAGAATAATTGACTTTCGCAGACAGGTTGAAGCTACGAGTAACACATCTGAAAGAAAACTGAAAACACAAAATGTGATTGCCTAAGAGTGACGTTTAACACTTATTAGTTTAACTAACTGGCTTCGAGAAATTTTGAAAAGTTAGCGTCTTAATTTTGAATTTATGTAATGCATGAGGCTGACAAACATTCGAGGTACGAAAAGAACTTATCCATCTGAGACTTGATCAGACGTGTTAGAGAGTACACACATTCTTGGTGTCCCAAGACTTGTGAACGTCGAATTGAACAGCGCTCGGTTCGGCGAATTGGCTGAATGAGGATCCTTATGAATGAAAAGGAAATTGAAGATTTATCTTCTACTGGGTTCAGACTTATGTTCCACAATTCTACTTCTTCTAGTTCTCTCAGGTAAGTACAACTAGGTTTTCACTCAAGTTTCTTGCTGGCATGATCTCACAGGGAGGTTTATCTGTTTCTGATAATCTCGTAGCTGATAGGTTTTGGAATAAGTGAGATTGTCGGATGGCTAATTGAAACTAAAACTTAAACTTGTTTACTTGCGTTGGGGTAACTAACATGTATATAACTAAAAGCTAGTCTAGGTGATTGGTCAACCTAATAGTGTCTCTTATTTGATGATTCCCATCCGGTCGTGCCTTCTACTGTCTGGTGCTAAAGCAGTGATAAAATGTGGCTGGGTAAGTCTAATCCTTTGAACGGGGTAGGTAGTTGGTTTATAATACTGATTTACTAACCTAAGAATAATTGATGGACAACTCTCAAGTGCACGGTCAATTTCTCCTACTAACTTATTAGCTAAGTGGTCATATGTATGAGTTTTGTTTGGTTAAAATCAAACTGGTATTTAATCTGGATTGTCGGTCTCTAAACTCTCTAGTGATAAGGCAACTACGGATCGATGTTGGCGACTGATGGTGCTAACGGTGATCCTGAATTGGTATTTAATCAAGGCTTAACCTACGGTGGTTCGGTGCAATTTCCGGCATGGAGTGATAGGCTGATCCTATTTATTGTCTCTTAAGGGTAGTGTTAAAATGTTAGCTCAATAGGCTTGCGGTAAGAGAATGCTAAACCTATGAGTTCTGGTTCAACTATCCTTATAGAGTTAGCTAATTGACTGGTAAAGCTGGGTTGGCAACTTATAGGAACTAAGTGACGGTACATAATATGTTTGTCCAAATGTCGGGCATTGTAACAATGAGATTTTCTAAATGGTATACTAATAACTTGGGATTCCTAGGATGAGGTATGATTATTGGATACGAACTGCGCGACTGAATAGGTTCTATCATTGGTTTGGTTGTTAAACTATTCGGTGATAATGTTCCAGGAATTTTGACTGAAGAGTTCCCATGATGCTGTAAAGACTCCTAACTGTTAATCTAGTTTATATTTGGAACTCTAAAAGTTTGTTGGGTCTAATGCTAAAGACTGGTGTAGTTAAAAAGGTAATTCCTAATTGTTGTACTAATTGAAACTTGACTCTTACTGGTAAGGTAGGAATGTTGTTACGAGTTGAAGGGTCGAAGTAGCTTAGTTAAGGGCAATCTAGAGGAAAGTCTAATAAGGTGATTTTGAAGAAATATTGGAATGTATTTGTGTTCTAATTTAGTCTCTCTAGCTTAGGTAGTCGATTGAATTTCTATGACAAGATAACTATTTGGTACATTACACTGGGTTACTAATTTAGGAACATAAGGGTGGTTGAATTTAAATGCGTCTCCCCGATACAGATAATATTATTAAGGATTCTAATTACGGCTATGTTCCTACTGGTTACAGTGTGTACTCGTTCCATTGAGAACATTAGGGTTTGATAATCTTGGGATAGTCTAGTCGAGTTGGAATCTCAAAAATTAACGGGACATGGATGAGGTCTAATTAAGTTTTGCTAACACAGGTGAATTTCTCGCTTGCACTGAACAACTATCTATTCAGGAAAGAGTTTTGGTTTACTACTACCATTACTGGTTGTAACTCGGTCAATAAACTTGGCTGAATTTAGGCTCTCGGTAGGATAAAGTTATTTCTAGGTTCAGGAAGTTTATCTGACACACAGTGTCAGCTAAATACTGTTGTGCACTACACACTTCAGTATAATGATACACTTGCATTCCTTGTTTGTTTGCACAACTTACTCCCGTGGCACCATTTGCCACCGTTCCAATATTCACTTATAAGAATTTCCTTCAACGACTGCCCCTCGATTGCATCTTCACTACGATCTTACAGCTTGAAGTTCAGAGTCCACTTCAGTTCTCAACTATAATACCCTGCCTACCATACACAATACTGAGCTGATCAGACTCAGCACGCGATGGTTTCAGCGTAAACAGTTCAGATCCAAGGGTCTGTATTACTTAGGAAAGGATTGAAATGACTCATGGCAAGGTCCGATACTGGATCGACCTGCTCTGATACCAATTATAACGCCCCAACTAAAATATCTAGAATATTTAGTCAAGACATAAATAAATGGATCTGAGTACATTAAAATTAACGGAATAAACGAATAATTTACAACTTGAACGAATACAAATGAATAAATCCAACATAAATATACAACGGAAAGAGCTACTAGTACAAAACAAATAACTAAAGCAAGGAAGAAAAATACAATCTTCTGATCTGACAATCCAAGCTCGGCTCCAACTGCCAGTCCCAGCCTGGTCCTTGCTCTGGAGAACCTGTCTACCTAAAAAAAATTGATTTGGAGTGGGGTGAGACTACTAAGCTTCAGTGAGTCCTACTACCCTCCTAATGGTGACTACACCGGGGGAACCTAGATAGTGTAATGATCTAAGTTCAACTATTTTACAATATACATGTATTGTTTAATAGATCTTTAGGTCCCTGTATGTTCTCGAATTTTTGGTTTTAGTCCCTGTATTTTGTTTTGTTGCAAATAAGTCCCCGAATGTATAAATTTTTTTGGTTTTAGTCCCTAAAGTCAAAATCCGCAGGAAAATTTGCAGTTTTTGTGAAAAAATTTCTTCAAATTTTCCTGTGGATTTTGAATTTAGGGACTAAAACCAAAAACATTTGTACATTGAGGGACTTATTTGCAACAAAACAAGATACAGGGACTAAAACCAAAAATTCACAAACATACAGGGACCAAAAGATCTATTAAGCCAATAATAAATAATAAGGTGTAACACACATTTATTATCTTGTCGATTACTCTTCAAAGACACGCCGAGGCAAGCCGGTCTCGGGTGCCTGACTCTGCGTACTACCGAAACAGAGGCTCGGATTTCAACGTTGGCTCACATAATAAAATAGTAGAATTCAGAGGAATTCCTTAATCATGGCATATAATTACCATTTAATTTAAATGATTATAACAGTTCTAACCAATATATCCCACCCAGGGTATCCTAAACATGTTACTGAATCGTATAAAATATACTTATTACTCTCTGACCATATAATCTGTTAAACACTATAAAACAGGTTCAAGAAGCCAAGTTGCATTCGGGTATAAAACGAGTGATATAGAAATTTTCAAAGTTATACAGGTCCTGATCTAGTATGCTCGCTACAGCGCACCTTTACTCGCTACGGCGAGTTTTTATGTCACAGACCTGTAACACTCGCCCTGGCGAGTCAAAGCCTCGCCTGACGAGTTATACAAGACGTTAACACTCGCTGTGGCGTGTGGCCATGCGCTGCGGCGAGCTTAGCAGCTCAGGCCCCTGTTTATGAAAAATGACATTTTACCAAACAATTCACCTACAACCTCTATGCAACTCGTTTTAAACATGTATTATAATATTTAATAGATTATATAGGAGCAAGAATTGGGATTTACTCTTGCTCTCGTTAATTTGATCCTAAAATGCTTATGTTTGCATGCAATTCATATTTTGGGGAAGGCTAGGCTTTCTATAATAAAACTATGGTTAAAGTACCTAAGAACCCACCTGAATGAGATTAACTCAGAAGCTTTAAACGTCAAGCTAACAATTTTGGAACTCTCCGAGAAATAGAATTTTGCAACCAACACTTTAAATCCGTAATCATATTTCTGCATAGTTGCAGCTTCATGTTCTCTACTTCAGAAGCATGTATAGACTTCGATATTGGTCCAAAAATAGAAAAACTTGTACTCAAAACGATGGGAATTTCGTTAGCTATCCATAGGAAAAAGAATCGTTACAAACAGAGTTACGAGGAGAGAGTAATTACCGTTTAATTGGAGGTCCTGTTTCCATTACGGGATTCAAACATTTTCTTCAAATTTCACAAGATTACCATTGCTCATTCCTCAATCTTAATTTCCAAAAGTCCTACTTGAAATCACAACACTTTGAGGCTTGATATTTGAAAGAGGCAACCAAAATTGCAAGGATGTTTAGGCCATCTAAAAGGGTTATAATGCAACAAACAGCCCTAAGCACAAAGGCTTGCGCCAATAGCATCAACAACATGGCAGTAACCCCAATTCCACTCCCTAACTTACTTCCAATCTCCAAGTTACCAACTTCTTCTAGTCTTTTGCCAAACTCAACTATCCTTGTTGCTTAACTTCCAAATAGCTAATATTCTCAGTTACAAACATGATTGGTGTTGAGAACTAGGAACACATGCACAAGCTCTTATTTGAAGTGAAACAAAATTGAGACTTTGACCCATAAATTGGATTCACGGCCAAGAAGAAGAGGGTAGAGAGGAAATGAATTTCTTCTTCTCACTTTGATTCCCATCACCCCAAGACTCAATTATTTGAGGGATTTCATTCATACTTGAACCTAAATGAACGGTTTGTGAAACATGGAGATTTGAGATAGGTTTGAAACTAATTAGAGAAAAAGCAATAGAATCTGAGCAAGATATTACTAGTAATGGGTTCAATTGATGATGGGTTTATGATTTTAACTCATGCATGTGCTTGAATTCAAGAAATTGAAGAGGGAGAATTTGGAGGTTGAGACTATGGAGGAAGGTCACGCGGCTGAGAAGAGGAAGAGAGGAGTTTATGTTCCTGATTTTCTTGTTCAGGAAGTGTAGAAGGGTTTTGTTTCTTCTATAGTGGACGTGGGTCCCACTTGTAGTATTGTTTATTTCTTTACTCTACAAACCAATATTCTTTTGCCCATATATATTTCTTCTTAATTATTTTCCACTAAAGTCCTACATTATAATTTTCTCCAACAATCCAATAAGCCTTAATTTTATTTTCTATTATGAGTCTCTAATTAACATCATTATTATTAATTAGCGTTGGGTTGTTACACTATGCATCAGAAGTGAAGAAGTATGCAGAAAAAATGCAGAACTAGAGACTACCATCAATCAACTTAAGTCAGAAAAATCAACAGCTGGAGAACAAAGGGCTATTATTGAGCAACTCAAGATGAAGGAACAGAAGCTACAGTCAAAAGTAACCAGCCTTGAAGATGAAGTCAAGCTAGTAACTTCTAAATTGGAGATCATGACCAAGTCTGTTAGGATGCTTGGCACAGGAACAAAGAAGCTTAACGAGATTCTCAGCATCAGAAATCATGTTAATGATCCAACTGGAGTAGGGTATGGGGTAACTTATAATAATGAAACCCTAGAATCAAACTTTGTTCCTGCTCAGAACAGATCTGACTTCAAGATGTTGCCACATCCTGCACCACATCAGAAACCTGTGAACAAAAGAAAATCCACTTCTTTGAAGTGTCACTATTGTGGTAAGTATGGCCATATCAAATCCTTCTGCTATAAGCTCTATGGTTATCCAAAGAAGAAGCCTCAACCTAGAGCATATCATAGAATAACCAGAACCAAGAAAGAATGGAAGCCAAAAGTCAAAGTAGCTGCTCATATAGCTCACACATCCTTCAAAGCCTCATCTAAAGAAGATTGGTACTTTGATAGAGGTTGTTCCAGACACATGACAGGAGATGAAAGGTTTCTGGTAGACATCGAGTCATATACTTCAAGTTATGTGACCTTTGGTGATGGTGCTGAAGGACAAATCATGGGAATTGGGAAACTAATCAATAATGGTTTGCCCAAGCTTGATAATGTTCTGCTTGTCAAAGGACTGAAAGCTAATCTGATCAGTATAAGCCAACTATCTAATCAAGGGCTTAAAGTTGACTTCTCAAAGAATGAGTGTCTGGTCACTAACAACAAAGGTGAATTATTGATGAAAGGAGCCAGATCAGAAGATAACTGCTACTTATGGGTTCCTCAAGCAACAACTCATTCAACCACATGTCTTATAAGTCAAGAAGATGAAACAAGACTATCACACCAAAGTTATAAGCATCTGAGTCTAAAGGGAATGAAGAAACTAGTTTTTGAAGAAGACATCAGAGGGCCACCAAAGCTCACTATTGAAGAAGGAGATATATGTGGTAAAGGTCATATTGACAAGCAAATCCAGAAGTCACATCAAATTTTTCAATATCAAGTGACATCGAAAGTGCATGATGTGGAACCAAATGTGGTCACATCAGACCTCCAACCTGAAGACTCTGAAGTTGAAGAAAATTCTGAGAAAGCAGATCAAGAGCCAGATCAAGGTCAAACAAGCAAGGGTCCTTCCATCAGAATTCAGAAGAATCATTCTAAAGAGCTCATCATAGGAAATCCAGAATTACAGGTCATGACTAGGTCAAGGGAGGTAATCTCCAATGCTTGCTTTGTATCCACCATAGAACCAAAGAATGTTAAAGAGGCCTTGACAGATGAATGTTGGATTAATGCAATGCAAGAAGAATTGAACGAGTTCAAGAGGAATGAGGTGTGGGACTTAGTTCCAAGACCTGATGGGGTCAACATCATAGGCACCAAGTGGGTGTATAGAAACAAGTCTGATGAAAATGGTGTTGTCACAAGAAACAAGGCCAGGCTTGTAGCACAAGGATACTCTCAGATTGAAGGTGTAGACTTTGATGAAACCTTTGCTCCAGTAGCTCGTCTTGAGTCTATAAGGTTACTTCTAGGAGTGGCATGTATTTTGAATTTCAAGCTTTTTCAAATGGATGTGAAGAGTGTCTTCCTCAATGGGTACTTGAATGAAGAAGTATATGTAGCACAGCCAAAAGGATTTATTGATCCTAATCTCCCAGATCATGTCTACAGATTGAAGAAAGCTCTGTATGGATTGAAGCAGGCTCCTAGGGCTTGGTATGAAAGGTTAACCAAGTTTCTTCTACAGCAAGGGTACAAAAAGGGTGAAACAGACAAGACCTTGTTTGTGAGACAAGAAAAAGGAAAGCTCATGATAACACAAATCTATGTAGATGATATTGTGTTTGGTGGCATGGCAGATGCTTTGGTGAAACAATTTGTGAATCAAATGCAATCTGAATTCGAGATGAGCCTTGTAGGTGAATTAACCTATTTTCTTGGTCTACAAGTAAAGCAAATGGAGGACACAATATTCATCTCTCAAAGCAAATATGCCAAGAATATTGTGAAGAAGTTTGGAATGGAGAGTGCAACACACAAGAGAACTCCTGCAGCAACTCATATCAAACTTACCAAGGATGAGAAAGGCGTCAGTGTTGATCAAAGCCTATACAGAAGCATCATTGGCAGTCTACTTTACCTCACAGCAAGTAGGCCTGATATCTCCTTTGCAGTTGGTGTATGTGCTAGATACCAAGCTGAACCCAAGATGAGTCATCTCACACAAGTCAAGAGAATTCTGAAGTATGTGAATGGCACAAGTGACTATGGAATCATGTACTCTCATGGTGAAGACTCAAGGTTGACAGGGTATTGTGATGTTGACTGGGCAGGCAGTGCAGATGATAGAAAGAGTACCTCAGGTGGATGTTTCTTTCTGGGCAACAACCTAATTTCATGGTTCAGCAAGAAACAAAATTGTGTAGCTCTTTCAACAGCAGAAGCTAAGTACATCGCAGCAGGAAGCAGTTGTTCTCAATTGCTTTGGATGAAGCAGATGCTGAGTGAGTACAATGTGGAGCAAGATGTGCTCACATTATACTGTGACAATATGAGTGCTATAAATATTTCCAAGAATGCTATCCAACATAGTAGGACCAAGCACATTGATATTCGTCACCATTTTATCAGGGATCTAGTTGAAGACAAGGTCGTGACCTTAGAGCATGTAGCCACAGATAATCAACTGGCTGACATCTTTACAAAGGCTTTGGATGCAAATAAGTTTGAGACATTAAGAGGCAAACTTGGTATTTTCCTTCTTGATGACCAATAGCAATCTTTCTATTAAAGCGTGCAACGGAGACCTGCCTACTACTTCCGTTTGTTTATGCACGATATCCAAAGGCAGTCATCACAGGTTTTTCTCAACATAATATATCAAGATTATTCCACCTTTCATACTGTGATGAAGAACTATGAAGAAGATCCTAATGTAGAGCTCAATGTGGTCCACATTGGAGCCTCTGAGAAGAAGAAGCCTTATCTGGAGCTGAAGACTACAAATCATGCTATCTGCAAGAGCATTACTGAAGGCAAGGTCAAAGAATGACCTTTTTGATATAGAAGGAGTAGATTATGTGCAAAACAACTCAAAAGCATTTAAGTTTGTAAGCATAGGGCAAAATCATAATCATAATCATAGCAATATGGATGATTCATTGTGCTTAGTCATGTTCATCGAAATATGGATGACTTTTATGCTTAGAATCACAGTCATAGAAATATGGGTGATTCACGTCACAGTCATAACAATATGGGTGACTTAGTTACATTCATAGAAATATGGGTAACTTGTACTTGCTTAACTATGAATGCACATACAGCAACCATGAAGAATGAAGACTACAAGACTATGGATTGCTAGACTATATGGATTCTGTGAAGACAACTACTGAAGAAGTTGAAGACTAATGAAGCATCTCTTTTTGAAGACCTTGGTCATGTGTTGATGCTTAGAACATTTGTCAGAGATCCATCTACTCTGTATATTGCACATTTAATGGCCCCAGTACTATTTGATTACTCTTTCTATTCTTAAACTTTTTGTCAACATTATGGCTAAAAAGGGGGAGAAAAGATAAGTAGTATATCCAAGGGGAGTAAGAGGAAAGGTAGTGCAATATGTTTACTCTGGTACATGATGTGATACCAGATGTGTGCACATCGTTGAAGACAGATTGTGCTTGTATTTCTGCACATCTTTTTGAAGACTTTGAAGAACCAGACGACTGAAGACTGATCCTTTGAAGACTGATAAAGATGGGGCTTGAATTTAGGGGGAGTAAAAATTTTACTGAAGATGCTGAAGACACTTCCCCTCTTAACTGTGTGCATGATTCATCACCATGCTTGTATGTTGAGAGTTCTATTCTCTGAGAAGATTGAGGCAAGATTCCGCTGCTGCAACGCCTCTGATGTTCTAATGATTCTCTCCAAAGTCTAGCTGGCTGACTCCAAAGGTTATTTTAGCCACAATTTGCCAAAGGGGGAGATTGTTAGTGTTTTCAACCTGCAAGGTTGAGTTTATTTTAGGGTTGGCTTCATTTGTTAAAATAAGCCTTTGGTCCAGATGTGGTGACTGATGTGCACACATGTGGTACCTGAACTGAATACCCTATAAACGCGCTTTCAAATATTTGCGTGTGATCTTTGAAAAAGATTTAAACTTATCCACGCTAACTTGCGCGCCAAGGAACGAGCTGAAAGATTGAAGAAGATTTAAAAGCTGGTTTGTTACAAGAAGATTGAAAAAGATTCAAAAATATTTAAAACAAAACATATCTTTTATTAAAAGATCATATCTTTTGTTAAAAGATCAAGTTTGTTTTTTAAATACAACAAACAGCTACCAGATCTCGTTCTCTATATAAAGGAGTGTTGAAGACTTGTTTTACTCACTGAAATCAATATTCATAAATCTAGTCTTTAGGATTTCAAGTCTTTGTCCCTAGGATTTCTTGTTTCGTTTGAAACTTGAATTAGGGTTGTATTTAGCTCTTAAGCTTTTAAGCATAGAGCTGTTCTTTTCTTGGTTCTAGTTTGAAACAAGATTTGAACTTTGAATCACTCAAAGCTTTGAAGCACGAGTTGATTCTTTATTTGAGGAGCGTATCTCCTTCATTGAGTTTGTCAAAACCCTTGTGGTATAGCAAGGTTCTTGTGGGAACAAGATTGTATAATTCCTTGTGGTGGCAAGGTACTTGCGGGAGCAAGACTAAAATCCCTTGTGGTAGAGCAAGGTCCTTGCGGGAGCAAGGTGGATAGGCTGGGAATTGACTGGGGGAAGTCATATCTTGTGGAGGAGCAAGGTAGGGTTACACAAGGTAGTATCTAAGCGAGAGGTTGTAAACGGGGAGTTTAAGCTTTGAATTAGAGCTATCATAGTGGATTCATTCCTGGATTAGTATCCCCCAGACGTAAGTGAGTTGCACTGAACTGGGTTAACAAACTCATTGTGTTCTTTATCTTCTGCACTTTATTTTCCTTGTTCATCAAGTTATCGTATGTTTATGATGTTGGCACATTAGGCAACACATCGTATATCTAAACCCTAACGTGCACCACATCACGCTGCACATCTGTAACTTGTTACCGAAATTTCAAATACATATTTCCATTATGCTACGTCTCTCTTCATTGTAACCACTACAATGAATCGAAGCTCTACTAGCTTCCACCAAACTTTGCCACTAGACAATTGCTTACCCTTTATTATTACCGCATGCAACACACACACCGCCATGACATCCATTCAGGTGGTGCTTTCGAATCCTTAATATACATGCACAATCATAATTTTCGAAATTATGTGGGAGGGAATTTCCTTTCGCCAATCCTCCATTGACATAAGCCACATTCTCATGTGCTTCTCTCTTACTCATTCTCAACACGACTTTCCAACGGCTAACATGCTCTGCGACTAATCTCATCGATCTACTAATTTGCTATTTTCCAGTTCAACAACTACCTAGGGTTGGTTCCCAAAACCATGGCCCACAACTTGTTGATTCCAACCAACATCTTTAATTCGTCGCACACAAGCCAATTACTCTCGTCCCACATCAACTTGTTTCCAAACAAGCACACTCTTCTCCCATTCGATTGATCCTTCATCATCGTGACTATTCTAAAGTCATAAAGTCTGTTCCCACTGAGGAATAAATTCCTAGACCTCAAGTTCTAGCTAACCAAGCTCTTACATCCCGTCACTCATCGTTTTCTTATTCACTTCTAACTTTTTACTAACAATCATCTCTTATGAATGACTATATCTAAACTCGTCCTTATAGGGTCACTGTAATTCGCCTACAAATCGACTCATCTTACTCAGCTATCAAACCTTTAACACTTATCTCAAATCTTAATGCTCGACTTATCAAAAATATCTACCAACGCACGACACTTCGCTATGATTTTATCCTTAGTACGTTCGATACCCAAATCAAACTCTTGAATTTACTGCTCAAGAACTACAATTACTTGTCATACCATCCGTTTAATCCTAATATACAATAAAAGTCCTTCCAACTATCAACTCTTATTGTCTTAGTACTCTTACTAACAACTCTTTTCCTGCTCATACACGACATTTCTAGAATATCTCCAAAAATTCTCGTCCATAACTTGAATTATTTAAAACTTGCCTACCTCGACTCTCATGGTATCATAAATTCAAGATGCCACTTAGTCCTTCAACCCTCTTGGTCGATCAAAATTGTTAACTTAAACTCACATCCACACAGGATCTCTACTCAAATCTTTACTAATCTCTTCAACTACTCAATAATTCTTGACTAATCCCTAAGATTTTCTCAAAATGTTTACTTTCTCTTATGGTTTACCTGCCAATAACTGACAATTCCAGCTTATACTGCTACAATTCTCTAGGTATTCTCATACTACACACCTCCGGTATCACCCGTCATCGACATACAACTCACTTTCCAAGGTTGAACTCCTCGTTCTTACCTAAACATCTCTCCAAATCCACCTTTTATCCAATAATCAATCACCTATAATTTCGTTTCACACCGACATCTATACTTACTATCTCCCGAACTATGTATAGATTGTCACTTATCAACGTGATACTTGGTCTCCTACCTTCAATCATCACAAGATCCATCCTTACTAATCTTAGTTTCGAATCTAATTTATCTCACACACTTGAATTAAACCCTTAAGGTACGCATCGTTCGCGAAACCGTCTTCTAACACCACCAAGTTTACTTACTCTTGACGCGCGATGCACTTTATTTCCAATACAAGTTGCCCCAATGATAATCCAATCATTGTAATTAAATCCAACTGACATCTCTGTATGCTCCACCATTCTACAGTGGTTGCATCCTCTTGACAACTGAATGACTTCATCAAGTCTCGTCCGAACTCACCAGAACGGATATCCAGCACCTTCTTCAAAAGGTATCCCAATCTGATCCTTACTTGCAATCCTTTATCAGTCGACGTCCACACGTCCGTACTCAACACCTCCGGGTGACAACGACCCATGCCAATTCAAATTCATCGAATTTCTTCCAAGAATCCTTTGTGGTTCTCGTTCGCTTCAAGTCCATCCTCCTCGGACCACTCTGTCTAAGGAATTCAGAGACACTTGTCGACTAAATTCGACCAAGGCTCGGGGTTTCACAATTCCACTTACTGAAGCCTCACTCCCTGCATTACTTCAGTAAGACACAAACCTGTGTCTAAGCATATCCCATGCTAGACTCAAAACAACTAACCACATAACCCACAACACAACAAAAACAACCGCTAGAACTAACACAACTCTAGCTATGTTCTAACCGACTCTGGACTAACGACTCAAGTGCACACTTTCCCTTTGAAGATTAAAAGCCGGGCTCTGATACCACAATGTAACACCCCGATTTTTCAAAAGCCAAAAAGGGCATTAATTTTTTTTTAAAACAAAACAGAGCGCGCATACAAATTGTGACGAGCCGACATTAACCATACAAAAGAATTGAATATATATTAGTACAACCCAAGCATCGGCATAGTAATAATCATACATAAAGGTGCTTCAGAGAAGCAAAGTGTGTAACTGAATATTTACAATCCAAAAGACCACAGTCTACCAAAGGTATAATTATTCAAAATACAGTCATCCAAACTAAGGTCAGAAAACTACGCCTAACCAAAAGCACGGTGTACAGACACACCGACACAAAACACCTAACTAAATCCACCACGCCACTCGATCACTGAGGGCCCAAGAAGCCACCGTCATCCTCACGATCCACGGTCTCAGACGGGAATCCATCGTCTAGGGTGGGAGGAGCCAGCAAATGAATAATGAAAGGGTCACCACAAAATAAAAGTATATATATATATATAACCGGTGCGAAAGATGTACACATAACAAATTTCCACATACACAAGAGAAAGCTCTTTAACACAAAAGCAATTCCCACCAACGGGCTTATATATATAATGCACACCAGGCCTAATGCAGACTTCTACAATGGGTGTGGTACTATCCAAGCTACCACATGCATGAATTCCGGAATCGTAGGTCCAACTCACTAAAGCCAGAAGGGCAGGTGATGCCACACAGACGCTATCACCAGGTGAAAATAGCCACACAGATGCTACCAGCCACACAGATGCTGTCAGCCACACAGATGCTACCAGCCACACAGATGTTGTCGCCAACTATGAAATGCATGAGCATACTTTCTAATTAAGCATATATTGGGCAGTCACACAGACACAGCCCCGGCGGAGTCACACAGACACATCCACCCATGTAGTCCCAGCTGACTTACACGTTCCATACATGCTCATGCAACAATTACATATCACACAGATATATGTAAACCAAACACAACGACATACATACATTTCCAATCATATGTATTCCAACAACCTATTCATACATATATTCTCATAATCATATGTATACAGCGCAAATATTTTAAACACGTTCTCATCACGAGAATACATCAACCAGACATGCCAAACACACAACAAAGCATTACAGCAGAAATCCAAGCATGTCATAACCAGTTGAAAAGACGGAAATAAAGTGATGCCCTTACCTCGGCAAGCTTCCGTTAACTTTTCTCGCGAAATTCTACAATTCACGCTACCTAAAATATAAGCAGTGTAATATCAATAAAATACTCCACGTATCCTATCGAAACGAAACTCATTCTCTAAATTCTAGAGGGCTTAAGGTACTTTCTAACACTCTCCGATAGTGATTATGAGCCCTCCCCATAGTGATTAAAAATTCACGAAGTTAAATGCACTATTTCTCGCTACGCGAAAATTATTTCGTTTCAAAACATACTATGAAACACTTTTATTTCCAACACCAAAGAAATCAATTCCATCCAATAAAACCATTTGAAATCAACACATAAACTCTTCAAAAGAATTCAGAAAAATAAAAGTTTATAGTTGCATCACAAGTTACAAGTTTTTCTTCTCAAATAAAATAGCCATAACTCGTTCATTCTTTATCCGATCGAGATGAGCCATACGCCAAAATTTTCGTCTCGAAAAGACGGATCAAATAGATAAGTTTCCAGGTCACAAAAACAATTTGAAAATGACCTAAATACCCTTAAAGATTTCGACCAGAATCTAAATCATACCAAAAACATTTTTTTCTAAAACCAAACATAGTTAAAATAATCAAATCATTATTAATTTTCTCAAGAGTGATCAAGTTCTCATACCCACTCATTTGAATCAAAGAATACAATTTTTTTCTTCAAAACTTTACAAATTTCCACTTGTTCAATTAAATCACAAGCTACTAGTTTTCTTTCAAAACAAAACCACATTAATTATTCCTTTTAAAACCATGATCATGGCTTCCCATAGGACTTAAAAATTTGAAACATCAAGGACACAAACATACACATGCCACGGCCAAAACAACAAAATGTGGCTAGCTCCCAAAAATTTTCATTTCAAAACCATAGAAGAATTCATTTAGTTCCCAAAATCACTTTAATTGAATGAACAAAACATTTTCATAACACAATCCATAAATCAAAATAGTTTCCCCCAATTTCTCATGAACACAAAATATTTTTCTTCTTGTTTCACAAAATAAAACCCTTATTCTAACATCCATTTTCATAAAAGTTCCAAAAGCAACATCAATTTCACATTCACAAAACCCTAACTCATGTTCTTGATCAATATATATTTTCATCAAACCCTAACTCACAAATCTCTTGAGAACCTAATCAATCTTTGGAAAATCAACACATATAAGCCTAAACATGTTAGCTCATCACTTAAGAACAACTTCTAAGCAATCCTAACAAACATTATACAACTTTCTAGCAAAAACCTCACAAGAACATAATCTAAAAATCCACTAAAATTCATGATTTTGGCTAGTAAAGAGAAACGAATGGATCAAGTCACCTTAGAAAAAACTTCTATGTAACTTCCCCTTGATGTTCCAAGCTTGAAATGAGATCAAAATGTGAAGAAATGAAAATTTGTGAAGGATTGGAAATGGAAAACAACTCACGGCAATGAGAAGAGAATGAGAGAGTTGTGTGATATTTTTCTAAGTCAACAAAAGCCTAACCTCCCTACTATTAACTTGTCTTGTTGCCTAATGGCCTTTGGATCAAATACTAAAATGTCATGATCAACCCTAGCCCTTGGATCAAATATGGTAATGATTACCTTTTAGAAAATATCTAGATATTTTCACTTTACGCTACTCAACTCTCGTTTTCGATCGCAGACGAGTCGTACTTTGCTAACGGTCTAACTTGCGAAAAATAGAAAATCTACGAAATAAAAGTTCGCCATAACCCATTTCTAAAAATTATCGCTAAACTTTATTCTCCGACTGAAATTTTTATCCTAGCCTTCTAAAATTATTCTGACAATATATCCTAACTCATGCCGATATATAAAACTCCCATCTAAATTTCTACAGAATTCAGACATCGTAAAAAATTTCAACAGCGGGTAAAATTCCTACTCGTTTTTCCAAAAACCAGAATAAACCAAAACTCGCGATTCTGACTACACATAAACCTTCTTATACTCAAAAGAAGACTACGACCCAAAAGTCTGTGCCTTTCCAGTGCACGAGCACAAAACAGGCTTCATTTCAGCAAAAATTCTATTAACGCGACAATACTCACGAAACCGCTTCACCAAAAACCCTAAAAACTTAGCCGACACTAAAGTTCCTTAGAAGAACTGTACGGTGGAATCTTGGGTCTTACACATCGCATGGACAGTCAAATAGAAACATTAAATCCAACGTTTGTGGACACTTAAAAAGAAACAAATGTAGTATATATTAACTAAACAATCCTTGTGTATAAATAAGCACTAAGATAAAAAATCTGCGGCCATAAGCACTAAGATGTGATTCAAAAATCTGCGGCCAAATTGAATGAAGTGGAAACATCCTACATCAAAATTCAGTTCACCAATACTCATCCATGTGCTAACGCAGCTCCGCCCATTATAGGCTCACACACTGCCAAGACGTAGGATCGCCACCATCCAAAATTTTATTAGCTCCGGCATAAAATAGGTTGAACCTTCCACTTATAAAAGGATCACAGGCTGATCGGATTGTATACAGAGCATTGAGACATTGGAACGACAATGACCATAAATATGCATCTATGTTTAAAAGTGATTTTTAATTTTATTTATCAAAAAATGCTTGTAATGTATATTACTAGCAATTTTTTAAAAGAATAAAAATAAAAAAACCAATAGACAAATACATACTTATGTTCATGGCCGCTCCAATGTATCCTTTCTCATTAATCTTCTATGGTTGGGAGCGTTGTTCATATCTGGTTTCCCCCAAAATTTAATGTTACTTAGTTTGCACATCAAATCTTGAATACGCCATTGTATACTGAGGAATGAAACATTGGAACGACGATTATTGATATCATAAATATTGATACTTGTGTTCATGGCCGTTCCAATGCATCCTTTTTCACACACCCTGTTTGGATCTGAGGACAAGAAATTAGGTTCCATACATATAACAAGAAATAACAAATTAGAAACAAGAAAAACAACGCAAAATATATTAAGCCACCATATAATACTAACAACAATCAATAAGATTATTAAATTAAAATTTAAAAACAGCAAGACTATATATGCAAGACTACACTAGAGAGAAAGTAATTAAGTAAGAGATTTATAAAAAAGAAAAAGATTGAAATTGAAACAATATTAGAAAGAACAAAAAACAACAATCATAGCAATTTCCCAAGGATAAAGCAAACCCATAATGTAAAGCGTGTACTTATAAAC
The DNA here is from genome assembly GCA_030408175.1 of Trifolium repens. NCBI lineage: Eukaryota > Viridiplantae > Streptophyta > Magnoliopsida > Fabales > Fabaceae > Trifolium > Trifolium repens. Next base: position 15,833,113 of record CP125844.1, on the reverse strand, counting down.
AAAAGCATATATATATATATATATATATATATATATAAGCCTTCCACTAGATTTGTAACATCCCAAATTAATTAATAGAAGAGTATTAATTAAAAGAGTGTTATTGGAAACAATTTGAGAATAGGTGAACTAGTGTGGAGAAATAATTAACTTACACAAGTAAATTAGTTGTTTAAAGGAAGGACCAAATGGGAATTGAACATAAGGCAAGTTGCAATTGTAGTATTTATATACCAAGACCAAAGACTAATTCCTTCCCAACACTTTCATTTTACAAAGTCAGAAACCTTCCTCCTCTTGCTCTCACACTCTCACGTAAACACCATAACCTTTCCCTCCATAGATGAAGCACCAGAACACACCTCAACCTTGTAAGCTCACATGCAATCATGAAATCTTAACCCTTGAATTAACATTAGCCAAGCCAAAAGCTCAATTTCATTCCTTTTCCCCTTTTTGGCCGATTCCACCCTTTTTCCTACCTATGAGAAATTCTAGAAATTATTGATTATGGGAGACAACCTGTGTATATTGAATTGAAGTTCAACTTTCTGGGTGCTAAAGGATTGTGAGGTAAGATCAAATTAATCAATTCCATTCTTTTCCTTTTCTTCTAAACCTAAAACTTGAACTTCCATTCTTACACCTTCTGTGACTGCATGTGTATGGTTATCATCCAAAATGTGACTCTGAGACGGTTGGGAACGTTTTAGATGCTGAAGAAGTGGAGGATTCGAGCCAAAACGACAGAACTTTGTGTCCAGGTCTGTCGCGCTCGCCACGGCGAGCTGGTACTCGCCTAGCGAGTTTAGCAGCTGCTGCTGCATGTGTTGCTCTGTTGTGTACTCAGTTCTGCAGCTTTATTCACCCTTCTGGTAAATTATTCCTATCAATCTGTGAACCTTTCTCAGTTATGACGAGCATTGTTCATTCCTTAACCTTAGAGATCTCTCGGGAAAATTCACTAATCCATTCCTTGCCTTGCTTGTTAATTTGTGGATTTTAGATAACGGAGTTGAGGCTTAAGAAATTGCAGAGAACAACCCGTGACTAATTCAGCACTCAGAAGCCTCTATTCATCATTTTCGTATTCGTAAGAGCTAGTTGGGGTTTCCCAAATATGAGTCCTGGTACACTAGAGCTTGTGACTGTTGCAGAGCATTTGTATCAAAGAAAAGCTTCTGAGTTGATCTCAATACAGGTGGGTTCTTAGGATAGTTTAGTTAGTTGCCCAATTTATGAATTTTGCATGATAACTTAGGAAATAATTAGGAAAAGTTGTGTGAGGGGAATTAATCCCAAATTGCCCTCCATTCTGTTTGTATATTATGTAAATTAAGTCACTGCACTGATAAAAGGAGGATTGTAGGTGTATTTCTAAAAAACTATGATTTTGGCTAAATAGGGTACATTCTGCATGAACTCGCCACAGCGAGTAACTGGCGAGTATTCATGGCGAGCTGGGTTCTGGGCTGATGAAACTCGCCATGGCGAGCTACTGCTCGCCACAGCAAGTTGATTTAGGTCAGGACCTATAATCTCGCCATGGCGAGCTGGTGACTCGCCATAGCGAGCTTGTGCAGAACTGAACTCCATTTTCTAATTCCTAAAAATAAAGATTTTCACACTCGTTTTATATCCTCATTATAATCAGATAGCTTGCAGTAATATAATTAATATAATGTCGAACAGAATGTTAATCGCAGACAATCATTAGGGTATAACTTAGAGATTAAATAGGTTTGCATGCCCCCCCCCCCCCCCCCGGGTTTTGGGAAATATTGGTAGTAAGAACTTAATTAGTTTCAGTCAGTTATGAGCGATTTTGTGATATCGCGTTATGGACTCCCAATGGGACAATCCATTAGGATACGTTATTGTGAGCTGCATGCCGTGACCGAATCGGTTGACGGATATGGCAGGCCTCTGAGACATGCTCACCTCAGAGTGTCCTTGTGTTTAAAATGAATAAGAGTTAATTTCTGTGTTACACATTTACTTTCAGTTCAGGATATGATTATATATATATGCTAGAATGATACGACTGATTTTAGGTGCCCCCGGTGTAGTCACCTCTAGGAGGGTAGTAGGACTCACTGAGGCTTAGTAGTCTCACCCCACTCCAAACCAATTTTTTTTAGGTAGACAGGTTAACTGGAGCAAGGACCAGGATGGAGCTAATGATTGGAGCTGAGCTTGGATCATCGCATTAGACGATTTAGTCTTCCCTTGTCTTTAGTTTATCTGTGTATCGGGGAATTTAATTCTAATGTCCGCTGTATTATTTAAGCTTATCAACTGTTGTAATGAATTATTTGTAATTCATGTGTTTTATCTCGTTAAATTTATTGTACTCAGATTCAATTATTTATGTCTTGACTAAATATTCTAGATATTTTAGTTGGGGCGTTATAATTGGTATCAGAGCAGGTCGATCCAGTATCGGACCTTGCCATGAGTCGGAACAACTCATTCCTAAGTAATGCAGACCCTTTGGATCTGGACTGTTTACGCTGAAACCATCGCGTGCTGAGCCTGATCAACTCAGTATTGTGAATGGTAGGCAGGGTATTATGGTTTAGAACTGAAGTGAATTCTGGAATTCCACCGTTAAATCCGTAGTGAAACTACAGTCGAGGAGCAATCGTCGAAGGAAGTTCTTTTAAGTGGATTTTGGAATGTGGCAAATGGTGCCACAGGAGTAAGTTGCGTAACACAAGACAGGAGTAGAGTTATAAATTGAAGGAATGTAAGTGTACCTTTAAAACTGAAGTGCGCAGTGCACAACAGTATTCCACTGGCACAGTGTGTCAGGTGAATTTCCTGAATCTAGAATTGCCTTATCCACCGAGAGCCTAAAATCAGTCAAGTATATTGACCAAGTGACACCAGTGATAGGAGTAAGCCAAACTTATCTCGGGACGTTTAGTTATCCAGTGCAAACGAGGAACTCCCCTTTATTAGGAAGACTTAGATAAACCTCACATGTATTCCATTAATTCTTGTGAAGCCGAGAAGTTCACCCTGTTAGGAGACAACTTAGTAATACCTCAGCCAAGTAACACTAATCCCTGAGGACAACCAGTTAAGCTTACCCCAAGATTATTAAGCCTTAAGTGTTCTCATTGGAATGAGTACCCTCTCTCAATTAGTAACCAGTAATTATTCCGAACGATTAGAGACTTGGCCTTCATTAGTATAGCGACTAGGATTCTTGGAATTGGACACAATCAGGAATTAGAATGAGTATACCTTTCCTATTAGGAGCCTATGAGCATTTTGAGACTAATAGGAAAACCCAGCCTTAAACCAGTATTAGCAATCAGATTTCCCTTCTAAGAGTACCTTACCCAGAGGACGTATTAAGTAGTAGTACATAGGTGTTCCAGATTTAGCAGGGTTAGTATAGTGAACCTGATGGATATTAGTAATAGGGATCCAACCCGAAATACCTAAGTTAGAGGAACCAAGATTAGAATGCTAGCACTTATCTTTATCACCCAGGTTACCTTATTAGATTATTAGTTAGAATATCCTTAACTAAGTTATTCTTACCCTTCAACTCGTGAGAACCCTTCTACCTCACCCTGAGGGACAAGTTACTTTTAGTACGACAATTAGAAAATCACCTTGCAACTACACCAGTCTTTAGCAGTAGACCCAGCGAAACTTTAGAAACCCAAATATAACGAGATCAACAGTTAGGCCATATCACGAGAACTCTTCAGTCAAAGCCTCTAGGACATTATTACCGAATAGTTTAACAACCAAATCAGTAATAACACACTGTCACATAAGTATAAAGTTCTCCCTTAGCAATACCATCACCAAATAGGTTTACTGAAGACCGTTAATTTGAGTACCCATAAACTAGTAATCCAGCACTTTTGACCAGTTAATTACATTAATAAAAATAGTGGGACCTTAGCATCCTTACCTTAGTATTAGCTCATCACAAGACCGTTAAGTTAACGCTTGCGACAGCTACTCCTAGATGCCCATGAGATAAGACAACCTGTCACTTACCCTAGTAATTGCACCAACCCATCACAGGATAAGTTTGATTAGTAATAATAATTGAGAGTTACCTTTAGCATGACCTGTCCCCAAGGTTGAACCATAGATACCTCATCATTAGGCGGTTTTAGGGATCAGTAACTTAGTTCCATACTAGTTAGGCTACCCACTATATAAGTTTGTACATATAAATCCGTCAGCTAGTAAATCAATAGGTTCAGTTGACCATACCTTGAGAGATGCCACTCAGTCATCCTTAAACTAGACATTCAATCGTATAGGCTAAATAGTTAACCAGTTGAGATTCAGATCTAACCAACCATAGTTTACCTCTACCGTAGTGCCGAAGGTAGGAAACCAATACTTGACGGAAATAACAAATAGGATGGCTCTATTAATGATCCTTACCACTCGGACTAACCTTTTAGATACACATTAGTTAACCAGAGACAAGTAATTAAGATCGACCTTAGCTTCAGCCAACAGTCGACACTTTCTGCATAATTAAAATCTTCAGCCAAGAGACTATTAGAACCAGTTAGACCTACCTGTGAGAACTTGTCAGCAATGAACGTGAGTGAAAAACTTAGTTGCCCCAGCCCGAGAGTCTGGCAGGAATAGGAATGCGAAACACTAGTCTCAATGCAATAGGAGACCAATTTTCAGTAGCCTCCATTTCGTTCTGAATTTTCTTCAGCCGACTCGTTGGACCGAGCATTGGTCAAATTTTATGTTCATAAGTCTTGAAACACTAAGGATGTAGGTACCCTCTAATTTATCTGCTTACGAATCAGATGAGAAAATTCTTCTCGTGCCGTAATAACTGGACAACCATGTGCAATGCCAAAATTTAATTAGGATGCAATTTCCCAAACTTCCTCGAAGCCAGTTAGTTAAACTAATGGTAATCAGCGTCATTCTTAGGTAATCATAGTAATTGTTCTCAGTTTCTTTCAGTTGTGTTATCAGTGGCTCCATCCTATATGAGGAAGTTAAATATTCTTGAGAAGGTCAAGAACAATTTCAATTTAATTTCTTGCTCACTTCAGCTGATCCGTTAATTCCACATGCTTCAAAACTACTTTGGTAAAAACTTACCTAGCTTAGTGTCAGTAAACCCTTTAGACCTTCATTCTCGCAATCGTCGAAGTCATTATTCCAGCTGAATTAGTTAACTCTTCTCTACCAAGCTTCATCAGTTAAAATCAGGATAAGTTTCAGTTCCATCAGCTTAAGTGAAACCTAGAAAATAAGAATGTTATCCGGGTTCGTTGTATATCGGTCCCACACTCTGGAATCATGTTAGATCAGTGTATTCACCTCGAATACTTCTGCCGAACGTTTTGACCTCCCAGATTCAGTTCTTGTACCTTGTAATACCAAGTTCCTAACTCAGACACCATGACTAGAGCTTTCCAAACCTTAAGACTAATTATCCAAATCCGGCTCAGATAAGTGTGTGTTAACTGCCCGTTTAAGATGATGTATCATCGTCCTTGGAACTACTTTCTGTCCTTGGTAATCAGCCAGTTATTTCAGTAAATCATCTTGAGTCGAGTATAATTATTTCAGCCTTAGCTTTACAAATTCAAGCTGTGCGTGTACTATCAGCCAAGTTTAGAATCTGATCATTCTAGCCATAATTCCACGCATCAGTCACCGGTAAAAGGTTTCAAACAAGATGAACCGTTAACCCTGGAAGATAGTTTGAACCTAAATGCATCTTCAGGTTAAATGTGCGAATGTGATCACCGTGTTGTACCAGAATGGATTAAAATTGTAGGTGGGATTTTATCGGATAACTATAGATCCGTCTGCGGATGGGACTGACTCGCCAGCAGAAGAATCAGTAGTGTCTAGACGATTTTCCACTCGTTTTATATTTCGATCGATTCTGGAGTATTTAGATAACACGTGGTACAGGTGTACATTTGACATATCGTGCATGATAGCGTTCGAAAGGGAACGACCTTGGAAGGAAGATTTAGAATTTGCCCGTTATGACACTCAAGCTTATACCATAGGTTCTAGTTGTACCCAACCAGGCCGGATACCGACATCCAAGTCCGCTGAAGTTGGAGTTATACCGGTGGTAATGGAAAAAGACTGATCATAGTAAAGGTGCCCAAAGAATTATGGACTAGGATGATGGCGCTCCTGTCAGAAGGTGACAGTAAGCATTTGAATCAGAGTGCGCAACACAGGAACCTTGAGAATGTGAGGACAACCTTCAGCCAGTAACCTTATAAGAGGAAAGTTTTATTCCAAGGGATTGAATACAGTTGGCCGGAGAATAAGGGAAGCATGGATGTCGAGTGCAGATACACACGATTTACCCTGAAGAGAACGAAGGAGTTTAAATTTCGAGGACGAAATTTCTTTAAGGAGGGTAGATTGTAACATCCCAAATTAATTAATAGAAGAGTATTAATTAAAAGAGTGTTATTGGAAACAATTTGAGAATAGGTGAACTAGTGTGGAGAAATAATTAACTTACACAAGTAAATTAGTTGTTTAAAGGAAGGACCAAATGGGAATTGAACATAAGGCAAGTTGCAATTGTAGTATTTATATACCAAGACCAAAGACTAATTCCTTCCCAACACTTTCATTTTACAAAGTCAGAAACCTTCCTCCTCTTGCTCTCACACTCTCACGTAAACACCATAACCTTTCCCTCCATAGATGAAGCACCAGAACACACCTCAACCTTGTAAGCTCACATGCAATCATGAAATCTTAACCCTTGAATTAACATTAGCCAAGCCAAAAGCTCAATTTCATTCCTTTTCCCCTTTTTGGCCGATTCCACCCTTTTTCCTACCTATGAGAAATTCTAGAAATTATTGATTATGGGAGACAACCTGTGTATATTGAATTGAAGTTCAACTTTCTGGGTGCTAAAGGATTGTGAGGTAAGATCAAATTAATCAATTCCATTCTTTTCCTTTTCTTCTAAACCTAAAACTTGAACTTCCATTCTTACACCTTCTGTGACTGCATGTGTATGGTTATCATCCAAAATGTGACTCTGAGACGGTTGGGAACGTTTTAGATGCTGAAGAAGTGGAGGATTCGAGCCAAAACGACAGAACTTTGTGTCCAGGTCTGTCGCGCTCGCCACGGCGAGCTGGTACTCGCCTAGCGAGTTTAGCAGCTGCTGCTGCATGTGTTGCTCTGTTGTGTACTCAGTTCTGCAGCTTTATTCACCCTTCTGGTAAATTATTCCTATCAATCTGTGAACCTTTCTCAGTTATGACGAGCATTGTTCATTCCTTAACCTTAGAGATCTCTCGGGAAAATTCACTAATCCATTCCTTGCCTTGCTTGTTAATTTGTGGATTTTAGATAACGGAGTTGAGGCTTAAGAAATTGCAGAGAACAACCCGTGACTAATTCAGCACTCAGAAGCCTCTATTCATCATTTTCGTATTCGTAAGAGCTAGTTGGGGTTTCCCAAATATGAGTCCTGGTACACTAGAGCTTGTGACTGTTGCAGAGCATTTGTATCAAAGAAAAGCTTCTGAGTTGATCTCAATACAGGTGGGTTCTTAGGATAGTTTAGTTAGTTGCCCAATTTATGAATTTTGCATGATAACTTAGGAAATAATTAGGAAAAGTTGTGTGAGGGGAATTAATCCCAAATTGCCCTCCATTCTGTTTGTATATTATGTAAATTAAGTCACTGCACTGATAAAAGGAGGATTGTAGGTGTATTTCTAAAAAACTATGATTTTGGCTAAATAGGGTACATTCTGCATGAACTCGCCACAGCGAGTATTCATGGCGAGCTGGGTTCTGGGCTGATGAAACTCGCCATGGCGAGCTACTGCTCGCCACAGCAAGTTGATTTAGGTCAGGACCTATAATCTCGCCATGGCGAGCTGGTGACTCGCCATAGCGAGCTTGTGCAGAACTGAACTCCATTTTCTAATTCCTAAAAATAAAGATTTTCACACTCGTTTTATATCCTCATTATAATCAGATAGCTTGCAGTAATATAATTAATATAATGTCGAACAGAATGTTAATCGCAGACAATCATTAGGGTATAACTTAGAGATTAAATAGGTTTGCATGCCCCCCCCCCCCGGGTTTTGGGAAATATTGGTAGTAAGAACTTAATTAGTTTCAGTCAGTTATGAGCGATTTTGTGATATCGCGTTATGGACTCCCAATGGGACAATCCATTAGGATACGTTATTGTGAGCTGCATGCCGTGACCGAATCGGTTGACGGATATGGCAGGCCTCTGAGACATGCTCACCTCAGAGTGTCCTTGTGTTTAAAATGAATAAGAGTTAATTTCTGTGTTACACATTTACTTTCAGTTCAGGATATGATTATATATATATGCTAGAATGATACGACTGATTTTAGGTGCCCCCGGTGTAGTCACCTCTAGGAGGGTAGTAGGACTCACTGAGGCTTAGTAGTCTCACCCCACTCCAAACCAATTTTTTTTAGGTAGACAGGTTAACTGGAGCAAGGACCAGGATGGAGCTGATGATTGGAGCTGAGCTTGGATCATCGCATTAGACGATTTAGTCTTCCCTTGTCTTTAGTTTATCTGTGTATCGGGGAATTTAATTCTAATGTCCGCTGTATTATTTAAGCTTATCAACTGTTGTAATGAATTATTTGTAATTCATGTGTTTTATCTCGTTAAATTTATTGTACTCAGATTCAATTATTTATGTCTTGACTAAATATTCTAGATATTTTAGTTGGGGCGTTATAAGATTAATGGATTTGGGAAAGGAATTGGAAGTTGCTTCCTCATGAAGAAAGGGTGCATTATAAAAAAAAATAGAAACAATAAGATAAATACAAAAAAAAATAAAAAATTATATGAGTCTATGGATACAAATAGAAACAAAAACAAATCTATGTATCTCACTTATTAGTACTAGCCGCCAGTGCCCGTTTGTGTGATCGATATTTTTTTGTTTGTTTGTTGTGATCGAAATTCTCTATTGTGTAAATATAAATAACTACTTAATCTCCGGAGTAAACCGACCATGTTTTGCTCTGGCGATTCAAAAAGCGAATCTGCACTATTCATCGTCTCCTTCCCTCAGATCTAGATCCGCATGGCTAAATCAAGTCTGATGGCTTCTGATTCCTACGCTATCCCTTGGTCTTGTCTTCCCTTTCTTGAATCCACACCAATCGCCAAACAACCAATCTCTAAACCATCCAAATCTTTCGCCGACGCGGTTACTAATGTTTGCGATATTCCAACCAATCAGTTTCCAATTCCTTGTTTCAAAGGTGATGCTTATGCTATTCCAATCCCTGAAGATGAGTATCTGGCAGGTTTGGAGACTTGTAAACACAATCTTCATGCTCGTATTATCTGGCCCAAAGGTACGACACCCCCAACTGTTATGTCATTGCGTGACAAGCTTAAGACCTTGTGGAAGGGTTTAGGTCGATGGGGAGTAATGTCTTTAGGAAAAGGGTTCTATGAATTTGCGTTTTCATCTTTGGAGGATGTTAGAAGGGTTCGTTCGGTGGCTTCGTGGAACTTAAACCCAGGGCTGCTGAAACTCTTTGCTTGGTCCAACGATTTCATCCCTAGTGTGCAACAAAACACTTCAGCTCAAATTTGGGTAAGGTTATATGGCTTAGCTCAAGAATATTGGCGTCCTAAAATAATATTTGCTATTGCTAGTAGTATCGGTACTCCAATTTGTATTGATGCAGCGAGTAACAAATCAATGTTTGATCGAACCTTTGGTCATTATGCTAGGGTATTGGTCGATATTGATTTTTCAAGAGAGCTAAGATACAAAGTTTTGGTCGAAAGAAAAGGTTTTGCTTTTTTAGTTGATTTAGATTATGAAAACATTCCTGATTTCTGCACTTTTTGCAAAACTGTAGGCCACCATGTTGGAATGTGCAGAAGAATGAAACCAATTGAAACTGAAAAAACAAATAAAGTAGAGGTGGGCAAGAAGAAGGAAGCAGTCACAAATAGAGTGGAGCATGGTACTGAAACTTGGAAAGAAAAAGAGAAAATTGTTGTTGATATTGATGGTTCTACATCTAACAGTAAGGATCATTCCCTTCCCAAAGACAACACAGTAGGACAACATGAAAAAATTTCAGCATCTGGTGATGTAGACAAAACTGTGCATCCAATTTCAAGTCCTTCCCAGGAATTGATTGATGTTCCCAACCAATGTCCAGCAGCACAAGTAGATTTAAATGATCGTTTGGTTTCTATTGGAGGTGATCTTCCTTTAAAACATGTAGAAGAGGTTCATACTGTTGATGCGACTGATATTCAAAATCCTCCTCCTTGGTGTGGTGTGATTTCAGATGAATTTTTAAACTCCAATGTTGATCAGGATTTAGCGATTTTGAAGCAATATTGGGAGTTTAAGGATGCTAGGGAGCAAAGAGTTTATACAGATGAGGAAGAGAGAGAGGCAGCTATAAATTTTTTGAAGAGTCGTGCTGCTACTGGAGAAGTGCCTTTCACTACGGTGGTTTCTAAGGCAAAAAAAAAGAAGAATATGCAGAAGGGTTTTCAGGTTCATAACACCCGTTCTAGGGGTAGTCATCCGGATTGAGATTCTCTTGTTCTTGTTTTATTTTTCTTTTTTTTTTGGGGTTCTTTTGATTTTCTTGTTGGAGAAGGTTTTAGTCTTTGTCCCCCTTCTCATTTTGTTGTTATTTGTTTTTATTTATATATCTAGGGTGTTGCAGTTGGTTCACCTACTGCAACCCTTTGCTTAAAAAAAAAAAACTACTTAATCTCCTTTTTTTATTGGACTTTAGTTAATTGATAACTACTTAACCTCCTTTTTTGTTGTGGTTACTTATTAAGAAGAAAAAAATATTTGTTTTTTTACTATACAAAAACTGAAAACCTACTTTTATGTGGAAGTTGTGCTTAGTTGTTTTTTTTTTTTAGTTTTTTTAAGGGTAAAATAGGAATATTGAAAAAGTCATCCCAAAAATTTGTATCCCCTTTATATATTAGTACTAGCCGGCAAACGGGCACGGACGTGCCCGTTTGTGTGATCATATTCTCTTCTTTATTGTTTGTGATCGATATTCTCTATTGTGCAAATATAAATAACTATTTAATCTCCTTTTTTATTGGATTTAGTTAATTGATAACTACGTAACCTCTTTTATTTTTGTTAGTTATTAAGAAGAAAAAAATATTTTTTTTTTTACTATAAAAAAACTGAAAACCTATTTTATGTGAAAGTTGTGCTTAGTTGTTAAGAAAAAAGATAAAATATTATTTACTAAAAACAACTGAAAATCTATTTTTATGTGGAAGTTATTTTTTAAGGGTAAAATAGGAATAACAAAAAAACCATCCCAAAAATTTGTATCCCCTTTATATATTAGTATAGATAGATTACTAATTTCTAACAAACAAAACCAAATTTAGCTTGCTACAATGGCGGCAATTCACTAATGAAAATGTCATTAATACCCTTTAAAAAATTTGCCTACAAAATAGCATGCATTAAGTAAAAGGATTTAATTTGTATATTATACCGAAAGTATAATAATTTTTTAAGCCATATATATATATATATATTATTAGTCCGTGCCGTGCACTAGATTATTATTTTTTTTACTATTATTTATATATTTATTTTGATATATAATTTGATTAATTTGGTTTAAAATTCTATAGTAAAATTGAGATATATTTTGGATGATATATATTTAACGATGTTACATAATAAAGCGATATTAAGAGTATTATTTCGTTTCCCATTTTACACTATTATGAGATTGATTCTTTATCTCATCTTCATCCTCGAAACTATATAGTGATCCTATAAATATCAAATAATTATAAACTTCATTCTCAAAGGAAAATATGCTTTGATTTTTCATGGCCTTAAGATTTTTTTGGACTATACACATAAAATTAAAATATATCATGATTTTTTTTTTATCTCAAGGCAACTCTTTATAGAAAATTTACAGTCGATTCATTGTCAAACACGAGATAATTTTTATTTTTTTCAATAATATTTATTTTCATATGTTATTTTTTCTTATGAAGGTTGTCTTGTCTTTTTTTCATTTATATTATTTAAAAGGTTATCTATGTTTTTTCAAATGTCTATGAGATTGATTACTTTTAGTTTATTTGAGTATGAAAATACGATATATCTTTAACACAGGACTCTTTAGGACTTTATAACAAAAAATAATTGTAAATTTTATACTATTTTTAAATGAATATTAACATACTTTGGACCTGTTTCTAAAATAGTGTATAATTCTATATTATTTTTTTAGTGAATATCAATAAAATTATCGTGTTAAGTTATCACTATCTTCTACATACACTTTTAATCATCAGGATCACTTTTTATCGTGATAAATAAAATTTTGAATAAATGATCCACGTGATAAAACATTAAATATGGAAATATGGACAACCCCCGCAACCGGAATTCATAGTCAATGTGTATTTTTAATTGTCGGGTGGAAATTGCTCTCTGTTTTCTATTCTACACTACTAAGAGATTTCTCTCTCTCCCCCCCCCCCCTCTCTCTCTCTTTCTCTCTCTCTCTCTCTCTCTCTCTCTCTCTCTCTCTATGTCTATCTCTCTTCCGTCTCCATTACATGACTCTATAGAGGTTTCATCAACAAAAAATAGGTTTTAATTAATTCTATATTTTTTCTTAATGAATATCAATTAAATTTTCGTGCTTAGTTCTCACTATGATCTATATACACTTTTCATCATGGAGATCATGTTTCTTCGTGCTAGATAAAATTTTGAATAAGTTTTCCCGATGATAAAATATGAAATATGAAAATAAGGATAATTCTCGCATTTGGAATTCAAATTTTAATTCGTAAATGTGTATTTTTAATAGTGGGGTGGGAAATACTTGTCGTTTCTCATTCTCCAACACTGAGAGTCTCTCTCTCAAAATCTTCTATTTTGTTTTTGTCTCTAATGAACATAATTTTTTCTTCAAAATAAAATGTTTTTACGTAAAAAAAAGTTTACAGATATGTCATAAGCTATTTTTTAGGTTAAAGACTTCAATTCTTCGAGTGATCTTATCAATGAAAAAAATAGTGTACTTTCTAATTTCAATTTGTTTCAAAGTAATCTAAATATAAGTCACTACAAGAAATATGATTTTTTGCAACAACTTTTTTGTTAAATGTTGTTACAAGTCGCTGGCAAAACTACCCAAAATAGTTTTGCCAGCGACCTGTAACAAAAAAAGTTGTTGGCAAAAATCATATTTGTTGCAGTGAGTGTTCCTTCATTTTACAAAATTAAAATATTAAAAATGTACCAAGATAGTACGTGTGTCGCACAAGTGGTAGATATTTGGGCCTCTTAACCATTTGGTCTTAAGATCGATTCTGACTGGTGCATATGGAGAATCATTTCTTAGGAGAGGTCAATCCCTTAAATGGATCTCAGTTAAATCGAGAGGATTAACCTCTGCCGTTGCGCATGGATGATACTTTCGGTTTAAAAAAAGTGTATATATATATATATATATATATATATATATATATATATATATATATATATGTGTGGCAAAATTACACGTTTGGTCCTTTATCTAATTTTTTTTCTAACACTTTGGTCCTTTATCTTTCATTTGTAACATTTTGGTCCTTGATCTTATTTTTGTGTAACACTTGGATCATTTATCTTTTATTTGTAACATTTTAATCCTTTAAAGAACATAAAAATATGAAAGAATTGTTGAAGATGATGAACATATTCATCAAAATTATGAGTTTTATTTAATTTTAATAAAAAGGAATCTATATCTATACTAATATATAAAGGGGATACAAATTTTTGGGATGACTTTTTCATTATTCCTATTTTACCATTAAAAAAATACCAAAAAAAAAAAAACTAAGCACAACTTCCACATAAAAGTAGGTTTTCTGTTTTTTTATAGTAAAAAAAAAATATTTTTTCTTCTTAATAACTAGCCACAACAAAAAAGGAGGTCAAGTAGTTATCAATTAAATAAGTCCAATAAAAAAGGCGATTAAGTAGTTATTTATATTTGCACAATAGAGAATATCGATCACAGCAAACAAAAAAAAAGAATATCGATCACACAAACGGGCACAACGTGCCCGTTTGGCGGCTAGTTATCTATACTAATATATAAAGGGGATACAAATTTTTGGGATGGCTTTTTTGTTATTCCAATTTTACCCTTAAAAAATAACTTCCACATAAAAATAGATTTTAAGTTTTTTTAGTAAATAATTTTTTTTTGGTTCTTAATAATTAAACACAACTTCCACATAAAGTAGGTTTTCAGTTTTTTTATAGTAAAAAAAAATATAACGTTTTCTTCTTAATAACTAACCACAACAAAAAAAGAAGGTTACGTAGTTATCAATTAACAAAGTCCAATAAAAAAGAAGATTAAGTAGTTATTTATATTTGCACAATACAGAATATCGATCGCACACGAAGGAAAAAAAAATTGATTACACAAGTTTGGCGGCTAGTTAATATATAAAGGGGATACAAATTTTTGGGATGGCTTTTTCATTATTCCTATTTTACCCTTAAAAAAACTACCATAACAAAAAGTAACCACAATTCCAAATTATTATCACAATTGATGAATAAAATCACCAAATTAATAGAGATGATTTGTTATCTATTATCTATTACTATTATCTATACCAATAAATAAAGATAATACCCCATTTCGCATGGACTTTTCTTATTATCATTTTTTCTCTTCAATCTATTTAAATATTTGTATATGTTGAAAAATAACTTCCACAATAGAGAATATCGATCGCACGGAACGTGCCCGTTTGGCGGCTAGTTTTAATAAATAAAATTCAGCATTTTTTTAATAAATAAAAAATATGAAAAAAGGGTTTATATGTGAATGTTATAAAAGATAAAGAACTAAAGTGTTACAAATAAAAGATAAGGGACCAAAGTGTTACAAATATATACGATAAAGGACCAAGGTACTACAAATAAAAGATAAAAGACCAAAATGTTATAAAAAAATAAGATAAAAGACCACACGTATAATTTTGCCTATATATATATATATATATATATATATATATAATATTTGAGAGTTTTTATAAAAAAATATAATATTTGTGAAGTACTCCATTGCTTCTCGTTCAACAATGCTGATAGATTCTCTCTATCTCTCTCATCTCCCAAGATTCTGTAGGGACTCCATCAACATAAAATAATTGTAAATTATATATTATTTTTCAAACGAATATTAACATACTATGACCCTCATCCTAATCTTAGACTTTTCTTGTCACTGTAACACAAAGAAGTGATCTTCACGCGTGAGCCACTACAACATTTTATGCTTTCGGCAACCCCAGAAAAGCGTTGCTTAAAGTACAAAAACCGTTGCCGAAACCTTTACGCAACGGTTTTGCAGGCGTGGGATATACGGCCGTTGCCTATTCAAAAGGGCAACGGTTTTTTACACTTTAGCAACTGATCCTTGAAACCGTTGCGGTACATATGAGAAGGCAACGGTTTTTGCAGTCGTTTCTGGCAACGGTTTTCGACATGCAACAGGATATAACCGTTGCCGAAACCATTTGTAAAGGCAACGGTCATGATTAAGCAACACTCTAAATCCGTTGCCTATAAGTCAAATCCACTAGATTAAAAATTATCACATTTATTTAAAATAAGTATATTAAATTACATGTAAATTGTAATGAGATTCATTTGTATCACTAGATCAAATAATCTACCACAGACAAAAGTATATAAAGTAATATTCTATTTAAAGTTTAATATAAAACAAAAAACTCTCGTTCCATGTATCGTGACAACATCTTGCCTAAGCAAGTATTACACTAGATTACATGATAAATTTCTACTTCTAATTTTACCGTGATGTATACATTCACGAGCTTTCATTTTTATCACCTAAAGTATAACTATTTTGTATGGAACTCAAACTTGAAGACTGATATTGCTTTCTCTACTTTACATGACAATATGATGTAGTTTTTCTATCATCCGATGCTTCCTCATATTCAGGCTGCACAATCCAACTGAAGCACTCCTCAACAACATGTGATGAATTTATTAGACCTTCCATGATCATCTGAAGCATGATTAACATATGAAGAAAGTTAAATATCTATGTGAAACTAATAACTGCAACTACACAAACCTATAAAGGCCACTACAACAAAATTGGCATAACACAAATATAGACCCAAATGGAGGCTCAACAATTTGCACAAGAGACTTAATCCTATATTGTGATTATAATTTACATCCCTACAAATTCAATTCATGAAGTAATAATGAAATTACAACTTGTCTCACAAAGAAAAACCTTCAACACATTAACAAGTAATGATAAAGTAAGCAAGTAAGTAATTAATGATTAAGTAACAAAATTAGTGGTGTACTTTCCACAAATGCACTTAAGCTTATAACAACACTATTGCTATCAGGTTCTTCTAAATTCCAAATCAAGGTTCTTTTGCACTTAAAGCTTGACTCATATTTCAACTTTACAAGACTAATAGACCATAAGCTAATTACTGTGATGTTAAGTACTCACTAAAATGCCATCCATTATAAATCTTATAACTAACAAAAAAAACAAGTAAGCTGCACAATTTATTAAGGTTAACAAACAAGAATATAAATTAATACTTCCAAAACAGATCCTAATTATCCTTTGGTTACTACTTCCAAAACAGATCCTGTAATTAAGGGACTAGGATTGTTTCCAACAGCTCTTGTTCTTACAAATTAGATTTTATAGTTGAGAACTCAGTTCAGTGGGTGTATTGACTCTTGACATGAGAGCTCCTTTTTTCTTGTATGCTTACTTTTTCATTTGTTCTGAAAAACATTTAAGCACAAAAAATATTTCAACAATTGTCTATCATATAAATTTGACAATAATAAACACTCAACTAATACCATATCATAAATCCATTGAAGTCATATAGCACACAAAGCTGCAAGAAGCATGAAGGTTCATACTTATTATATATAATAGCACCAACTACCAATTCCACACTCATATTTCACCAAAACAGGGTAGCATACTGTCCATATTTCACAAAAAACAATTCCTAGTACCTCTAGTTCAAGTTTACAAATCTTTACTCAGGTGTTTTTATTGGACTTTTAATACAAGGATATAAGTCTATCTATCTGAATGAGAACTTCAGAGAACTATCAGCAGGAGCTATGAATTGATTGGGTCTTAACACACAAGATATGGGCATTTTAAGGTAGTAATTGGGAGGAACTTTAACCAACACAACATGATTTCAAATATACACATCCAAATAGCAAAACCTCAAAAAACATGTCAGTATTATTGTTGATCTAAAAATAGCAATCAAACTGAACATATACATGTTTCCCTTGAACTTGAACCACACCTAAGTACAATGAATGTGTCCAATGCCAAGCTCATCTTTACACAGACAACTGAGCTGAATTAAATCTCCACTTTGTAGCATCAACATTTTGAGCTGAATTAAATCTTTACACACACAAAGAGAGAAGTACACGAGTAGAGAGAGGAGTTTGACATGTGCCCTTGTTAAGATTGAACAGAAACATGTCTTTCTCATAGTTTTCACACATGTTAAGATTGTAAATCATATAATCAATAGTCAACTAGGAAATTTGATTAAAACGTTAGACATGAATTCTACTTAACTGAACATACAAAATCCTTTACAAGCTATAAAAAACACAATATTGAACAATAAACTTTAATCATAAATTTTCAGTTGTATAAAGAATGAAAACAACACGGCAACATAATGTTAAACAAACCCTAATATTAATTACAACATTGCCAGAAAATAAAGAAAATAAAATCATATCCTAAGCATTCATAAGATAAAATTGAAAAGAAAAAAAAAAATCAAATCTTTAAGCAAAGTTAAAATAAATTGAAAATAAATCCTAATTCTCTCAATCAAATGTTAAATTAGAAAATAGGCAATTACTTGAAACGATGAGAAAGAAAATACCTTCAAATGAGATATTGAGAAGTGTGATTCCTACAAATGAGAAGTGTAAATCTGAAAACAAGAAAGAGAATAAACCTGATAAATCACAACCAGAGAGCTTCAATTCGATTTCAGAAATTACAACCAGGGTATTTGTGTGACTAGGGTTTAGATTTTCGTTGGAAGGAAAGGTTTGCGAATTGCGATAAGGAAGAAGAATCGATATGGAACAAGAAGAAGAAGGAATCTATGGAAGAAGAGTTCTGCGATAAGGAAGAAGGGATCGATATTGTGACTAGGGTTTTGGGTGTTTTGCGTTTTCGTTTCACTGTTCGCGTGTTTGTGTAGTCTGAGAGTTTATGGGAACTAATTGTCTTATTTTTTTTTATTTTAATTAATAAAAGGAAAGCAGGGGTGGAATATATAAACAAAAAAAATTATGACATTGGGCGACGGTTTTAAATCTTTTTAGACAACGGTTTTATAAGGGTGGTTTAAACTAATACAAAACCGTGGACAAAAGGGGTTTAGGCAACGCGTTCTTATGAGTTGTCTGTTGAAGAGGAAAAAGCAACGGTTATATTTCCCCAACGCGTAAATAACTGTGGCCTAATCCAAACTGGCAACGGCTTTCATAAGGATAGTGAACAAACTGTCGAAACCTGGCAACCCGTGCATAAGCGTTGCCTATGAGACTTTAGGCAACCGTTTTGCAGCCGTTGCCTATTGTTTCGTTGCCAAAGGTCAAAAATGTTGTAGTGAGCGTCAAATGGGAAAAAATCTATGTGTAAATCTCTACTCACATTGATAAATTAATTAACGTCCCTGAAAGGCTTGAACGAAACTTTATGGAAAGTTTAAAATTGGAATTATAAAAAAAATTCAAAGATTATAAAACTAAAATTATATTAAATTATTTTAGGTTTTCCATCGATTAATCAGCTGAAGGTAATTCTAATAAAAGTGTAACAAACACAAAATAATAAAATATGAGTAACTCCCACAATCATATATAATTCAAATTTAATTATTCAAGGTGCACTTTTAATAGTGAAGATGAAAAGTGATACTTTTTTTTTTCAACCAAAAGGTGGAAAGCAATGTGCTAACCACCGAAAAATTTATTGAAAGAGAAGTAAATCAATACAAGATGAGGGGGACTAGACCAAAACCTCAACTAAGACAAACAAAGTCTAAAGTTAGGAATTCCTTGCTTGTTCTTGACAATACAATCCTTAATAAACAAAGTTAACCCATGATTAGCTAAAAGGTCCGCAACCTGATTACCTTCTCTATAGATGTGAGTGACAATGATATTCATATGACTGGCCATAAAAATCGCATTTTTCCATCTGTTACTAAGGCTCCAAGCAACTGGCTTTTCAGGATGATTGAAAGCTGACACCACCAATAAAGAGTCCGTTTCAATCCAAAGTTGATTCCAATGCTTTTGATACGCAATTTCAATCGCTCTCATGAAACCGCATAACTCCGCAATAAAAGCACTAGAAGCCGTTAAAGGCTCAGCAAAACCGTACACAAACTCCGCTTCATGATCTCTGAAAATACCACCGCACGAAACATTACCAGAACTCCCACAAAACGCACCATCAATGTTACATTTATACCATGAGAGCATGGGAGGAGTCCATAGAACCTCTTTTAAGACAGTTGGCCGAGGTTGATGAATTGTGATTTTGAACAATTTCAAGAAAGAAAAATCCCGCATAGAATTGGAAGAGGTTTTGAGCGTGTTATTACCTGATAAAGATGTGTTGCTAATGATCAAAGAAATCGCGGATTGCCAAGATATATGAATGTTGTCAAACCGAGCTTTGTTGCGAACTAGCCAAAGAGTATTCAGCAAGTCGATAATAGCAGCTGTTATGGTAACTTTGCTTTGCGGTGACCAATTCAAATCACACAACTTCCATATGTCATCCGTTGAATAAAACTAAAGCGTAACATTCAAACATCCCGCCAACTAAGACCATAGTTTGAAAGCATAGTTACACTCAAAAAATAAATGGAAAGAAGACTCCACATGATTTTTGCACAGGTTACACATAGAGGGAATGGCGCAACCTTTTTCCATTAGGCAGGAAGGCCTGCTGCTGCATGTTGTTGTTTATTCATTTCTAAGACATTCCAGCCCATGTTCTGTAGATAGAAACTAAGGTAAAATTTCCAACCATGATTCCATTTATCCCTCTTATTTTGAATTCCAAATCCTAACTACAGACTTCTCCTAATTGGAATAGTTGAATGAGATTGTACGATGACGTTTTGGACCTTGGAAGGACAAGACTCAAGGGTTAGAAGCTGGATGGATTCTAGTGTTCAAGTGCCATAAGTAGAGATTGAGATCAAGCTCTGTGTCAGGTGGGTTCTTAGGCTAGTTTAGTTAGATTTCCCGATAATTAAACTTTGCATGATAACTTAGGAAAATTAGGAGAATGTTGTGTGAGGGGAATTAACTCCCAAATTTCCCTCCATTCTGTTTTATATTATGTATATTACTTTACTGCACTGATTTAATTGAGGATTGTAGGTGTCACTTTCGAAAAATAATGAATTTCGCAAAACAGGATGTTTTCTGCATGAACTCACCATAGCGAGCTGCTAGCGAGTGTTCATGGCGAGCTGGGTTTCTGGGCTGATGAAACTCGCCATGGCGAGCTTCTGCGCACATAGCGAGTTGATTTAGGTCAGGACCTATAATCTCGCCGTAGCGAGCTTGTGCAGAACATACCTGCATTTTTCATTTATTTTAATAAAGCCTCACACACTCGTTTTATATCCTCACAAAGTCAGATAGTTTGCAATAATGTAATTAATATAATGTCGGACAGAATGTTAATCACAGATAATCTATAGGATGTAACCTAGGAATTAAATTAGTTTGTATGCTCCTCGGGTTTGGGAATTATGGTAGTATGAATAATTAAGAAAATTAGATAGTTTCAGTCAATCATGAGCGATTTGTGATGTCGCGCTATGGACTCCCAATGGGATAATCCATTAGGATATGTTATTGTGAGCTGCATGCCGTGACCGAATCGGTTGACGGATATGGCAGGCCTCTGAGACCTGCTCACCTCAGAGAGTCCTTGTGTTTAAAATGAATAAGAGTTTGTTTATCTGTGATACACCTTTATTTTATGCTATTATGTTATGTTAGGATTTATTATGTTACGACTGATTTTAGGAACCCCGGTGTAGTCACCTTTAGGAGGGTAGTAGGACTCACCGAGGCTTAATAGTCTCACCCCACTCCAAAACCATTTTTTTTAGGTAGACAGGTTAATTGAAGCAAGGACCGGGTGGGAGCTGATGATTGGAGCTGAGCTTGGATCATCGGACTAAAAGATTTAAGTCTTCCCCTTGTTTTAGTTTTATCTGTGTATCTTAGAAGCTTATTCTATTTCCGTTGTATTGTTTAAGTTCATCAATTGATGTAAGGAATTCTTGTAAATTCAGTTATTTATCTCGTTTAATTTAATGTACTCAGATCCATTTATTTATGTCTTGACTAAATATTCTAGATATTTTAGTTGGGGCGTTATAATATTAATTTATTTTAGGGTTTCCGTAGATTTCATCAAATGGAGATAATTACAATAATGAAAGCATGATGAACACAAAATATGACTACTTTTACAGTCGAAATTCAAATTTTATTGAGTCAAAGTGTATTCTTAATAGTGGATGGTGAGAAGTGTTTCCCATTTCTCATTCTACACCATTGAAAAATTTCATATTATCAATTTATATAAAATTAGAGTTTCTACAAAAAAAAAATAATATTATCCCTCCGTTTCTTTTTATTTGTCTTTTTAGAATAGTAACACCAAATTAAGGAAGTGTATTTTTGCACTTTATCTTTCTATTATACCATAATTTTAATCCACCAATAAATTCCTATTTATTTGCACACATTTTCTCTTTCCAATAAATTTAATATATTACGCAAAAAAAAAAAAGAGATTTAGTTTTCCAAATATATAGCATTAATTGGTTTTATTGAAAAAGATAAAAGCAATTGACAAAAGGTATAATTGACAAATCACACCCGTAAAATATAAAAATGACAATTAAAAAGAAACGCTAAATAATCTGACAATAAAAAGCAAATAAAAAGAATCCGATGGATTATTAGAGAAGCTTTAATTGAGTGCTTTTTCAAAAATAAAATTGACATTAAAAAAAAACTCTTTTGATTGATAAAAATATAAATTTTTTATTGTTGATTGAAGAAATAAAATCTAATAAGGTAGTTTTTATTGTAAAAAAAAGTAAAGTTGTTTTTTCTAATTAAAAAAGGATAGTAGTTTTCCATAAAATTAAAAGAGAATGGATCTGTTGACTTCAAGTCTCTACTCTCCATTTTATTTAATCCAACGACCTTCATTAATTATAATTTGATCTCACGTGATCACAATTTTCCCTCTCTTATTCCCTTGCAAGTTGCCGACGCAATCGGCTAGAAGAAAATAAGGTTTTATATCTCCCACGGCAGCGAGAAGAGTGGTTATGGTGCATAAGCTTTTTCCATATGCACCGTGCATAAATAATGGAAATTGGTTAATGCACCCCGCATATTGTTTAGCGAACCCTCATATTTCTACCACACTTCCCAAATTTCTAGCGCACCCCCCAGATTTTTAGTGCACCTCCTAGAAATCTGGAGGTGCGCTAAACAATCTTGGGAATGCGCTAGAATTTGGGGGTGCTCTAAGCTTATTGTAACACCCCGATTTTCAAAGACTAAAAAGGGCATCAATTTTATTTTTTTTTATAAAACAAAACAGAGCGCGCATAAATTTTCATGATGAGCCGGCATTAATCATACAACAGGGCTAATTAAACATTAGTGCTTCAGAGAAGCAAAGTGTGATACCTGAATATTTACAACTCCAAAGACAAAGGGTCTAACAACTACAAAAGTAAATATACAGAATACAGTCATCCAAAAGAGTCTGATCCTATGCCTAATCCAAAAAAGAGCACGGTGTACAAACCACACCGGCGCACCACCTATAACTAGATCCACCACGCCACTCGATCACTGAGGGCCCAAGAAGCCACCGTCATCCTCACGATACACGGTCTCAGACGGGAATCCATCGTCTAGGGTGGGAGGAGCCCGTCATATTCATTGTAAGGGTCACCACAAGTACCACAATAATACAATTACCAAATATGGAAAACAAGTAAACATATAACATTTTCACGTCAACGTACATGATATAATTAAATGCACACATAGCCTATCAATGCAGACTCTACATGATCGTGACACCAATCACTGGCTGTCACATGCATGAATTCCGGAATTAACCTCTCCGCAGAGAGTCGTGATCTACTCATCACTAAAAATCAATACAATCTCGACGATCTTCTAACCGAAGGATTAGGGTGGATCTTCTAATCGCACCCCGTGATCTTCTAATCACAATATTGGACTCAATCAAATCCCGCAGGACGAAAGGTGGATCTGCTAATCGCACCAAGTGGTCTTCGAACCACACTATGAATGCATGAGCATACGATCTTCAAATCTATGCTAATGCAATAAATTATATATTCCTACAATCATATATAACGTACCACATGCTCATACATATATTCTCACAAATCATATGTAAATAACACATGTATCATAAACACTTTCTCATCAACGAGAATACATAATACAAACATGCCCAAAGCATTCAAAACACGTCACAGAAAATAACCAAGCATGTTATTAACCAGTGAAAAGACGGAAAATAAATGGTGCCCTTACCTCGGCAAGCTTCCAACACACCAACTTACGCTACACAAGAAATATCAGTCTCTCTCGACGAAATCCTCAATCCGGATAATCCTCTTAACCTTTTACAACACATAACTTATCTAAGTTAATACCACATTCTAATTGATCACTCAAATAGTCCTAACTCGGCTACTAATGGATCAAGGCCTATGGTTGTTCTTTCACAACTAACTAGGCTCAAGTCATATTGAAAACAAGTCTTGAAAATATTAACACATTGAAAAGATAATTCCTCATCACGAATCATCTTTTAAATAAACCTCGGCTATTTTAAAACACTTAAAAAGCCAAATCCTTTTTCAAAACCACTCTTGAAAATACAACACTTTAATAAATAGCTTTTCTTGTAAATGCGCTATAACGAATAGTTTTATCCAAAAACGTCGTCAAATAAATTCAAACTATTTTAAAACTTTTCCAAAAGCAAATCTCTTTTCAAACAAATTATGCCTCAAACCATAAGTTCCTAAATCTTTTTAAAACTAAACAAGTCCGAACTAAAACTTTTCTCGGTCGACTTATAACAACATACTTTTCGCGTGTACGTAACTAAAACGTTTTCTAAATAATTCACAAACATCGAACTCTTAGAAATGTAAATCCTCGACCAAATATTTTTAGCATAAAATCAAACAATTCAAATCACAATTTTTCTCTTGATTCTATCATGCAGAATATTTCATACAGGTCATACCCCTTCTATCATGCAGAATACTTTCTACAGGTAAGACCCCTTCTATTATGCAGAATACTTTCTACAGGTAAGACCCCTTCTATTATGCAGAATACTCAAGCCTATTCATGGATCAAGACACTCAAAAATACCCATTTCCATTTTCAAAATCATAGTAATATTCTACTAGTTCTTAAAGTCCTTGTTTTGAACAATCAAAATCTTTTCATAACACAATCCATAAATTTAAAAATAGTTTTTCACAAATTCTCAAGAACACCACAATTTTTTTTTTCTTGTTTCTCAAAACAAATTCATTATTCATGTATCCATTTCTCTAAAAACTCCAAAAACAACTTCATAAACAAAATCAACAAACAAAAATTCATGTTTAAGATCAATTTAAAACTTCTCATAAAACCCTAGCCCAAAATTTTGTGAGAAACTCAATCCGCCATGGAAATCAAAATAACTAAGCTTAAAGGTACTAGTTAAACTCTCAAGACATTTCTATGGAACCAAAAACTCATTAAACTAACTTCTATAAAATTTCTCCTCAAGAACATAAAAATAGAATCTTAATCTATGAGGGATTGAACCAACAAAAGGAAGGAATAAGCTAGTTACCTTAGGAAGAGATGATTCCTAGCAATTTTTACTTGTTCTAACAAGCTTGAAATGGATTGATTTGGTGAAGAAATGAGATTTTTCTCAATGGTGAGAGAGAGAAAGAAAGCTCACGGCCAAACAAGAGAAGGGAGTGAAGTTTTGTGATTTTTCTTCAGACTACAAAGTGACTAAAAGTCTCCCTTAAGACTTGGTCTTGTTCAATAATAGCCTTTGGATCAAATAGTATAAAGTTCTAAGATTACATCCTAGCCATTGATTCTCTCCCTCACATGTTTATAATAATAATATCCTAGATAAATATCTAGATATTATCATGGTCTTGCCAACTCATCTTGCTCAGTCTCCGCACTCACGCTTAAATGAGTCGTATCTCGCGTACCGATAAACTTTACAGAAACAGAAAATTCTACCGTAAACCACTTAATTAAAACAATTCCCAAATTTTTGAATAAACTTTATTCCAAATAAATTTTCGCTCCTAAGCTCGGAAAAATATAATGAGATCAAATTCTCATCACAGTCAATATATAAAGTCTCCATATAAATTTTGACGGAAATCGGAAGCCGTAAAATTTTCAAACAGCGGGTATATCTTGCCCGTTTCTCAAAAACCACTAGAAAAATATTTTCAACACTTCAACGAGACAAAAATGTTTCTAAACTCATTTAAAGCTTATAAAATCATCGTGCCCATTTTCCAAACATTAAACTACGCGCAGGCACAATCTCAGGAAAAATGTTGTTAAAACAGACAATCAAATAGAAAACCGATAAAAATAAATAGCAGAATATCGTTTAATATATCTCAATTCTAATTCCGGCTATTGAAATTATACGGGTCTTACACTTATGCACCATAACTTGTGCCGGCAGAGAGTGTTCTATCTCCATTCAATATATGTGTGTGTCGTCACCCAAATTGAGTGGTCCAGTGGTTCATCTTGTTTGTACATATATCACAGCAAACTTTGGAGTAGTGCTGGACTTGATTCTAGGTTCTTCAATATTTCTCCCATTTTATGTCCTTTGAATTAATCCTGATTTGGTCTAAACTCTAAAATATTCAAACTTTGATGAAATTTTATAAAAGAAAAATTAGTGATATTTTCATTTGGGGTAGTGTGTAATCATAAACGTTAGTTCATGTAGAGATGAGGTGCTCCCATGATGTAGTGGACAATATAAATCAAACGATGTAATTCAAAAAAAAGGATTTTAAATTTTCTAATTTTTTTGATAAAAAGATCAAATTGATGATTAATCAAATACCTTATGAACTTGTTTTAAGAGAAATCATATTCTCTTCTTATTTCATATTGATGGCGTTGGCTTGGCAGTGGAATAATTGAGGGAAAGAGTGATCATATGAGACGAAGGGAAACATGGGTTATGGTAAATTCAGAACTAATTTGGAGTCGTTAGAATAAATAAAATGGAAGCAAGAGATATGAAAAAAACAAAAAATTATAAAAACTAGATTATTTTTGTCAATGAAATTTGAATAATAAACTTTATACCAATAATATTAATAAGGTAGTTTTCTCTAAAAACCAAAAAAAGGTAGAATTCAATATCTCTATTATATACATTACGAGATTCCCACGGAGCTTTCTCGTGCAATCTCAATAGTAATTG
This sequence comes from Trifolium repens, assembly GCA_030408175.1. Taxonomy (NCBI): domain Eukaryota; kingdom Viridiplantae; phylum Streptophyta; class Magnoliopsida; order Fabales; family Fabaceae; genus Trifolium; species Trifolium repens. The sequence goes on along the minus strand of CP125844.1, from coordinate 15,806,341 downwards.
CTTATGTGGCATTCAATTAAGCTTTTCTTGCTTAGGTGTCATTCAGAGTTTTTAGCTTAAAGTATGTTGTTCGAATCCCACTGGCAACAATAATTGAATTTTTATAATATTTTAAGGAAATTACTTTATAATTACTAACAAAGGTATGTTGTTCGAATCCCATTGACAACAATAATTGAATTTTTATAATATTTTTTTTTGTAAAAACTCTTTCAAATATTTTTTTTTTCTTTTTGAAGAAACTTTTTCAAATATTTTTTTTTAACTCGCAATTTTTTTATTTTTTATTTTTTGTAAAAACTCTCTCAAATATTATATACTATCTTTTTTTTAGAAACTCTCAGAAATATTATATATTTTTTTATAGAATCTCTAAAATATTATATTTATATATATATATGCACATTTTTTATTGGTAAACCAAAGGTATCATCCGTGCGCAATTGCAGAGATTAATTAAACCCCCAGATTTACCTAAGATCTATTTAAGGGATTGACCTCTCCTAAGAAATGATTCTCCATATGGACCGGTTAGAATCGATTTCAAGACCAAATGGTTAAGGGGCCCAAGTATCTACCACTTGTGCGACACTATCTTGATACATTTTTTTAATATTTTAATTTTGTAAAATGAAGAAACATTTATATTTAGATTACTTTGAAACAAATTGAAAGAAGAAAGTACACTATTTTTTTCATGGATAAGATCACTCGAAAATTTTGAATTCCGACGGCGGGAGTTATCCATATTTTCATATTTAATATTTTATCATGGGGATCATTTATTAAAGATTTTATTTAGCACGATAAAAATATCCTCCAAGATGAAAAGTGTAAGTAGAAGATAGTGATAACTTAACACGAGAATTTTATTGACATTCATTAAAAAAATACTCGAATTAACAACTATTTTATTGTTGATGGAACTCCTATAGAGTATTGCGATGGAGATAGGAGAGAGAGAGAGAGAGAGAGAGAGAGAGAGAGAGAGAGAGAGAGAGAGAGAGAGAAATCAGTGGTATAATATAATAGAAAATTGATAACATTTCCCACCCCACTATTAAAAATACACATTGACTAATTAAAATTTGAATTTCGACTAAAGGTTTTTTTTCATATTATGTGTCCATCGCACTTTCATTAAATTACATATGGCTGATGAAATCTGTGGAAAATCTAAAATAAATTAATCATTTTGATTTTTTGTAATGTATGCTATTTTAAACTTTCCATAACCTTCTAAATAATATAAAATGAAAAAAAGACATAGGCAACCTTCAAAAGAAAAATAACATATGGAAATAAATATTATTGAAAAAAATAAAAATTATCCCGTGTTTTACAATGAACCTAATGTAAGTTTTCTATAAAGAGTCGGCACGAGATGAAAAAAAAATCATGGTATATTTTAATTTTATGGGCACTAGGGGTGAGCACGAACCCGCAACCCGACTCGAAACCGACATAACCGCCAACATATGGAAGCACTCGGTCGGGTGCGGGTCGGGTCTCGGGTCAACAATTGTGAAAAATCGGTCATGAACGGTTGTATACGGGCGGGTGCGGGTCTCTAAAATTTATTTCTTCATAACCGAAACCGACCGAACAATTACTAAAATATAAATTTTTTTTTTCTTCAGTTTTGAGCACCTCTTAATCTCTTATACTCTTTGTTTGTTAATTTTGTCTATCTTTGATAGAGAAGAAAAATGTTATATTTTACAAGTTTATGCTTGTAATAGGTTGATAAAGGAGATGTGAAAGATAATATTCTAGATTTATATTAATTTTTACTTCTCATCTACTATCTATTATTGTCGTTGGATTAACAAATTTGAAACAAAATAATTGCATCCCATCATTTTTATTGTATCATTTGTTGTAGTGTGTACAAAATATTTAACTATTTGAAGAATAATATTTTTTTGATCAATGAAATTTAAGATGTAACAACAAAGTTTATGTAACCCGTTAAAACCGATCCGCTATACCCGCCACCCGTATTACCCGAACCCGAACAAACCGAAAATATAGACGGTCGGAATTGGGTCCAAATTAAGAGGCCGCGGTTTTTATCAGTTTTACAATTTTCGGCCCGAATCCGACCGAACCCGACCGATGCTCACCCCTAATGGGCACGGTCCCAAAAAATCTTAAGGCCATGAAAAATCAAAAAATATTTTCATTTGAGAATGAGTTTATAATTATTTTATATTTATAGGATCACTATATAGTTTCGGGGATGAAGATGGGATAATGAATCTATCTAATAATAGTGTAAAATGGGAAACGAAATCATACTCTTTATCTCGCTTTATTCTGTAACATCGTTAAATCTATATCATGCAAAACATATCTCAATTTTACCTTAGAATTTTAAACAAAATAATTAATCAAATAATATATATAAATAATATTAAAAAAGAAAATAATCCCGTGCACGGCACGGGTTAACATACTAGTAATCTCTATTATATACATTACGAGATTCCCACGGAGCTTTCTCGTGCAATCTCAATAGTAATTGCTTATGTGGCATTCAATTAAGCTTTTCTTGCTTAGGTGTCATTCAGAGTTTTTAGCTTAAAGTATGTTGTTCGAATCCCACTGGCAACAATAATTGAATTTTTATAATATTTTAAGGAAATTACTTTATAATTACTAACAAAGGTATGTTGTTCGAATCCCATTGACAACAATAATTGAATTTTTATAATATTTTTTTTTGTAAAAACTCTTTCAAATATTTTTTTTTTCTTTTTGAAGAAACTTTTTCAAATATTTTTTTTTAACTCGCAATTTTTTTATTTTTTATTTTTTGTAAAAACTCTCTCAAATATTATATACTATCTTTTTTTTAGAAACTCTCAGAAATATTATATATTTTTTTATAGAATCTCTAAAATATTATATTTATATATATATATGCACATTTTTTATTGGTAAACCAAAGGTATCATCCGTGCGCAATTGCAGAGATTAATTAAACCCCCAGATTTACCTAAGATCTATTTAAGGGATTGACCTCTCCTAAGAAATGATTCTCCATATGCACCGGTTAGAATCGATTTCAAGACCAAATGGTTAAGGGGCCCAAGTATCTACCACTTGTGCGACACTATCTTGATACATTTTTTTAATATTTTAATTTTGTAAAATGAAGAAACATTTATATTTAGATTACTTTGAAACAAATTGAAAGAAGAAAGTACACTATTTTTTTCATGGATAAGATCACTCGAAAATTTTGAATTCCGACGGCGGGAGTTATCCATATTTTCATATTTAATATTTTATCATGGGGATCATTTATTAAAGATTTTATTTAGCACGATAAAAATATCCTCCAAGATGAAAAGTGTAAGTAGAAGATAGTGATAACTTAACACGAGAATTTTATTGACATTCATTAAAAAAATACTCGAATTAACAACTATTTTATTGTTGATGGAACTCCTATAGAGTATTGCGATGGAGATAGGAGAGAGAGAGAGAGAGAGAGAGAGAGAGAGAGAGAGAGAGAGAGAGAGAGAATCAGTGGTATAATATAATAGAAAATTGATAACATTTCCCACCCCACTATTAAAAATACACATTGACTAATTAAAATTTGAATTTCGACTAAAGGTTTTTTTTCATATTATGTGTCCATCGCACTTTCATTAAATTACATATGGCTGATGAAATCTGTGGAAAATCTAAAATAAATTAATCATTTTGATTTTTTGTAATGTATGCTATTTTAAACTTTCCATAACCTTCTAAATAATATAAAATGAAAAAAAGACATAGGCAACCTTCAAAAGAAAAATAACATATGGAAATAAATATTATTGAAAAAAATAAAAATTATCCCGTGTTTTACAATGAACCTAATGTAAGTTTTCTATAAAGAGTCGGCACGAGATGAAAAAAAAATCATGGTATATTTTAATTTTATGGGCACTAGGGGTGAGCACGAACCCGCAACCCGACTCGAAACCGACATAACCGCCAACATATGGAAGCACTCGGTCGGGTGCGGGTCGGGTCTCGGGTCAACAATTGTGAAAAATCGGTCATGAACGGTTGTATACGGGCGGGTGCGGGTCTCTAAAATTTATTTCTTCATAACCGAAACCGACCGAACAATTACTAAAATATAAATTTTTTTTTTCTTCAGTTTTGAGCACCTCTTAATCTCTTATACTCTTTGTTTGTTAATTTTGTCTATCTTTGATAGAGAAGAAAAATGTTATATTTTACAAGTTTATGCTTGTAATAGGTTGATAAAGGAGATGTGAAAGATAATATTCTAGATTTATATTAATTTTTACTTCTCATCTACTATCTATTATTGTCGTTGGATTAACAAATTTGAAACAAAATAATTGCATCCCATCATTTTTATTGTATCATTTGTTGTAGTGTGTACAAAATATTTAACTATTTGAAGAATAATATTTTTTTGATCAATGAAATTTAAGATGTAACAACAAAGTTTATGTAACCCGTTAAAACCGATCCGCTATACCCGCCACCCGTATTACCCGAACCCGAACAAACCGAAAATATAGACGGTCGGAATTGGGTCCAAATTAAGAGGCCGCGGTTTTTATCAGTTTTACAATTTTCGGCCCGAATCCGACCGAACCCGACCGATGCTCACCCCTAATGGGCACGGTCCCAAAAAATCTTAAGGCCATGAAAAATCAAAAAATATTTTCATTTGAGAATGAGTTTATAATTATTTTATATTTATAGGATCACTATATAGTTTCGGGGATGAAGATGGGATAATGAATCTATCTAATAATAGTGTAAAATGGGAAACGAAATCATACTCTTTATCTCGCTTTATTCTGTAACATCGTTAAATCTATATCATGCAAAACATATCTCAATTTTACCTTAGAATTTTAAACAAAATAATTAATCAAATAATATATATAAATAATATTAAAAAAGAAAATAATCCCGTGCACGGCACGGGTTAACATACTAGTAATATTATGAAAATTGAATTATCATTGTCAATGAGATTCGAACCTCTATAACAATGACACGTGAGATTTTTTTCTTGAGAATGCACGAGAGAGCTTCATGGGAATCTCGTAATGTATATAATAGAGATAGAAATTTCCCAAGGTTAAATTTTATTTTTGCACACAAATGTATCAAAAAAATATTTAAAAAAATAGTTTCCAAATATATAGCATTAATCTTGTCAAAAAAAATATATAGCATTAATTAGTTTTATTGAAAAAAATATGAGTAATTAACAAAGAGTACAATTGGTAAACCTTACTCTTAAAACATCACATGAACAGTCAAATAGAAACATTAAATCCAACGTTTGTGGACACTTAAAAAGAAACAAATGTAGTATATATTAACTAAACAATCCTTGTGTATGAGAAATTTATGTACACAAAATGTAGCACAAGTCATCCCTTAAATATACAACACTGGATTTATTTATTTATTTTATTTATGGAATCACAAACACAATAGTGCTAATTAAAAAAGTTATTGGTCATAACAGTGTTGGGAATATCTATAATTTACAAAGTTAAACCATGATCTATGAACTCATAATTTATTATAGTTCAATTCTTAGCTATTAAAAATACTATTACCGAGATCAAGTTTTGGTGGAAATGATTTTTAGTTTTTTAAATTTATTTCAAAGTCGATCTTTGGATTATCAGGACTATTTTTATTTGAAATTGAATAATGAATACAAAATAATATATTATTAGAGGGGCCAAGATATTTTTTTTGGTAAGATTAGAGGGGCCAAGATTGAAACTACAAAATATTTACTTTGACACACCTATAATGTATGCAAGGTTTTAAAAAACGGTCGCGGTCGCGTCTCGGTTACGTAAAGGTTTTCGCGATTTCGGTCGGTACAGGTGTTACGACACTAATTGCGGTCGTCGCGGTGTGAATTAATCACAATTTGTTCTTTAATATAAAAACAGTGATACACAGTAACGGTATCGGCACCTACAAAAAACGTTTTGTCGCGGCCGTTTTCGCGGTCGCGTTCATTTATTTAAAACCCTGAATGTATGTGTAAAACTATTTGATTACTAAAAAATAAAAAATAAAAGCATTCAAACAAAATCTCAATTATTATCTACCATTCTCTTCTAGATGATAAAGGGGTCAGATTTCTCATTGAATCATACGGATATACGACGCATTTGCAATATCTCCGGTAATAAAAATAATAATTATTCCTCGTACGCAATAAGCACTAAGATGTGACTCAAAAATCTGCGGCCAAATTGAATGAAGTGGAACCATCCTACATCAAAATTCAGTTCACCAATACTCATCCATGTGCTAACGCAGCTCCACCTATTATAAGCAAAACAACAATTAAAAAAGAGATGAAAACTTGATGATGCTGAGAAAAAATGAAAAGTAGGCTCACACACTGCCAAGACCTAGGATCGCCACCATCCAAAATTTTATTAGCTCATAAAAGGATCACGGGCTGATCGGATTGTATACAGAGCAATGAGACATTGGAACGACAATGACCATAAATATGCATCTATCTTTAAGTGATTTTTAATTTTATTTATCGAAAGAATAAAAATAAAAAAACCAACAGACAAATACCTACTTATGTTCATGGCCGCTCCAATGTATCCTTTCTCATTAATCTTCTATGGTTGGGAGCGTTGTTCATATCTGATTTCTCCCAAAATTTAATGTTACTTAGTTTGCACATCAAATCTTGAACACGCCATTGTATACTGAGGAATGAAATATTGGAACGACGATGATTGATATCATAAATATTGATACTTGTGTTCATGGCCGTTCCAATGCATCCTTTTTCACACACCATGTTTGGATCTGAGGACAACTTCAAAAGCTATAAACTTAAATTATCGAAAGCAACGCAAGATAGAAAAATTAAGTTCCATGCATATAACAAGAAATAACAAAATAGAAACAAGAAAAACAACGCAAAATATATTAAGAACAAAAAACAACAATCATAGCAATTTCCCAAGGATAAAGCAAACCCATAATGTAAAGCGTGTACTTATAAACAAAAGCATATATATATATAAGCCTTCCACTAGATTAATGGATTTGGGAAAAGGAATTGGAAGTTGCTTCCTCATGAAGAAAGGGTGCATTATAAAAAAAAATTGAAACAATAAGATAAATACAAAAACAAATAAATTATATATGAGTCTATGGATATACAAATAGAAACAAAAACAAATCTTTCTATCTCACTTATTAGCATTACTAATTTCTAACAAACAAAACCCTATTTAGCTTGCTACATTGGTGGCAATTCACTAATGAAAATGTCATTAATACCCTTTAAAAAATTTGCCTACAAAATAGCTAGCATTAAGTAAAAGGATTTAATTTGTATATTATACCGAGAGTATAATAATTTTTTTCATTCAAAAAAAAAAAAGAGTATAATAATTTTTTAAGCCATATATATATATATATATATATATTACTAATTATTTTTATCTAATTTTAATTAAAATAAATCATTGTTAATTTAATCTATACTTCTATACTAATATATAAAGAGGATACAAATTTTTAGGATGACTTTTTCATTATTTCTATTTTACCCTTAAAAAATAACTTCCACGTAAAAATAGAAATTCAGTTTTTTTTAGTAAATAATTTTCTTTTTCTTCTTAATAACTAAGCATAACTTCCACATAAAAGTAGGTTTTCAGTTTTTCTATAGTAATTTTTTCTTCTTCTTAATAACTAGTCACAAAAAAAAAAGAGGTTACATAGTTATCAATTAACAAAGTCCAATAAAAAAGGAGATTAAGTAGTTATTTATATTTGCACAATAGAGAATATTGATCAAAAAAAAAAAAGAATATCAATCACACAAACGGGCACGGTTGTGGCTAGTTCATAATAAATGATATATATTTTTAAGGCAACCTTTATTTTTTATTGGGTGCATATCTTGTAAAATAGGGGAAAACACAAATTCAGTTGTTATATCATAACTAGTATGTTAGCCCGTGCCGTGCACAGGATAAGTTTCTTTTTAAATATAATTTATGTGTTTAAAATTATATGATTAAATTGAGATAGTTTTTGAATTATATAAGTTTAAGGTTGTTACAAGAAAGAGCGAGATGAAGAGTATTCATTCACTTCCCGTTCTGCAATATTAGAAGATTTTTTTCTGTCATCTTCATCCCCGTTATTATATAGGGGTTCTATATATATAAAATAATTATAAACTTCATGGCCTTAAGATTTTTTGGCAGCATAGTTTTCTATAAAATTAAAATATACCAAGATTATTTGATTGCGATAAATTCCCTCAAGGATGGTTGTCTGCTAAATCATCTTCAACCGACTTTTTTTTCTTTTAAAGGTTGTCTATGTCCTTTTTTATTTTATATTAATTAGAAGGTTGTCTATATTTTTTTGCTAATGTGTATGAGATTAATTTTATTTTGTTAATTTGAGTATGAAAATACAATATATGTTTCAGAATTTTATATGAGCATAATGAGATGTGAAGTACTCCATCGTTCCTCGTTCAACAATGCTGGTAGATTCTCTCTATCTCTCTCATCTCCCAAGATTCTGTAGGGACTCCATCAACATAAAATAATTGTAAATTATATATTATTTTTCAAACGAATATTAACATACTTTGACCCTCATCCTATTCTTAGACTTTTATTGTCACCGTAACACAAAGAAGTGATCTTCACGCGTGAGCGTCAAATGGGAAAAAATCTATGTGAAAATCTCCACTAACATTGATAAATTAATTAACGTCCCTAAAAAGGCTTGAACGAAAGTTTATGGAAAGTTCAAAATTGGAATTATAAAAAATTTTCAAAAATTATATAAAAAACTAAAATTAGAGCCTCCCTTTCATTGTTTTATTCATTCAGAAATAGTAGAACACTCTCTACTATAAGAAGACGTTCAGAGGAGCTCTATTGGGCATAGTTTTTTCCCCTTACGCGAAAACTAACTCAGCAAGGTATGATTTCTTTAGGCTTTTGTATTTAGGTTATAATTTATTGTAATTTAAATATGTAGTCTTTATTATTTATGCCTTAGGTTGTGGTGGAGAAGATGAACTCCCCTATGAATATTTGGAGTCTGTGATTGAGTCTAAGTTATAATAAATGATATTCAGTAATTATGTTTATTATTTACTTTCGCGCACTTTAATAACGTATTCTCGTAATCTGGCCGGATAAGCGGGAGCGCCCATAGAATTGATATCAGATTTTGACTTGATATGGTCCGGAACTCGTAGTAAATAATGCTAGGTGTATAGAGACGCACTACAACATTTTCATTCTATAACAACGTTGAAAAACCGTTGTGTAATGCAAAAAACCGTTGCCATAGGCTACGAGAACGGTTTTCAGGCCGTTGTGCACCGAGGCGTTGTCTTAGCCTTTCGCAACAGTTTTTTTCTCAACGGCAACGCCTTGTAGATAACCGTTGTCTTGGAGTCTCTAACAAAACGGTTTTCAAAGTTTCCAACAACAACAATTTTTATCTGTTCTTAGTGAAAAACCGTTGCCATTGGTTGTGTTTAGAAAACGGTTTTGTGTGGACTATCACAACAATTTTCCACCGTTGCTCAATCAAAAACCGTTTTGGTAGACCCTTTACTATATGATTATTCAATAGGTACGACAACGGTGTTGATGTTACAGAAACGTTTTCTAATTGTTGCCTAATCGAAAACTGTTCTAGTAGACCCTTTCCTATATAAATCAAGTAGCTACGACAACGGTTTTGTAGATACAACAATGGTTTCTCAACATTGCTCTATCTAAAACCGTTCTAGTAAACTCATTACTATATGACCTATTAGTAGCTACAACAACGGTTTCTTTGCTAGATAAATGTTCTCTCAACATTAAAAAACAAAAGTTTTATTTTAATGATTTACAAATATTGATATAATCTGGTGTAAATCAAATTAAATTTTTGAACCTTAAAAATAATAATAATTATTATTATTATTATTATTATTATTATTATTATTAGACTTAAAGAACAATAATTTCAATATGATCCTAAAATAAGAATTACATAACAAAATAAAATCATTGTCATTCATTCAAATATATCAAAATAACATCGATCAACAAAAAGTTGTCCTAATATTGTCAATCATTCACAATCAAACTAACATCTTAAATGTATATCCTAATGTGAATCACTCACCATTAAACTAACATCTTCAAAATGTATATCCTATTACAAAAACTTAAACATCTACGTCTTCATCTTCAAAATCTTACATATCTTCATCGATATCATCATTATTTATCATCTGCAAAATAAAAGTAATATAATTAAAATTTAGAAAAAAAAAAAGAAAAATGCGAAGATGAACTATCTAGTTAAAAAGCTCTAAAAACAAAATCCTGCACTAACATACCTATTCAAGTCTCATCATGACAGAGACATCCAAAATAGAAATAGCTATGCACATACTAAACTAATTACAACATCATAAATCAAAAACCAGGTCTATGCAATTCAATTGAGCATCCAAAGTGAAACAGACTATGCATTGCTACTGACACATTTAGTTTCAATTTTTTTGTATATGTTAGTAGTGATCAGATTGAGTTTCATACTGGATGATTAGGCTACCATATAACAATCATATACTTCAATAAATCAATTATTTTTCTGGTGTACTATTTAAAATTTCACTTGCATCAATCCATGTCTATGACTATTGAACAATGAGCATACCTTCTTGAAGAGTAGTCTCTCTTAAGCATTAATATATAAATGTCCTGATCGAGAGGAAGACGAAGTTGAAGTATGGAATATAAATAGAAGTTGCTAATGCAAAAACATATAGTTATTAAAGTTGTCAAAAATAGCGGAGATCACTAATGCTAATTAATAAAAGAGTAATGCTGTAACCCCTCCTGAACCAGAACAGAAAAAGCCAAATAGCTACAGTACCAACTAATAAGGAATATACTCTGGAAATAGAGAAACACAACAAATGGAAAAACTTTAAATGTGAATAAATTCTAATAAAGAGGAATGCATACATGATAGTTATGTTATAGGACTTCCCAAAGAAACATAGTTAAATTAGGGAGTTTGAGGAATTAAGCTATTTGTTCTCTGCACACAAAAACTTGTCATCAGAAAATGTATTATCATAGCTAAGAGATAATTATTATATAAATAAAAATATCTAATGCCACATAATGAGACTTGTTTATTTTTTAACTACATAATTCAAACCACATGTCAAGTTTCAGACTCAAAGGTAAACACTAAACAATACTAGGTAAGTAAATCAAGGATATAAAGCTTGCTTGCAAGAATAGCAGTACTGAGGTAGACCAAATCAAACACACATATTCCATTTTTCTTATGAAAGGAAAATGCATAGAATACAAAGACAAGATATGTTAGCAAAAAGGGAGAGAAAATGTAATGCAACAAAGTCAGATAAATGAATGTCAAATTAAAGAGTAAAAGTGAATAAATGAAGAAGGAGCTAATCAGTATGAAACCAACGCACCATATGTTTTTCTTGTGTGTTAAACCAATTTCAGCAACCACTGCAAACATATTCCATAGTTGAGAATATGATGATGTGTAGTAAAACTGCTAAGCCCAAACCTAAAAAATAAGAACAAGAGAAAATAAGAGAGAAATGAACCCTTTATTAAACATTAAGCCATAACATAAGTTTATAACATATGCCAAATGTAAGACATACTTGCAATTGCTTATATAGTAATTCTTGGCACAATGTTTAGTCCACTAAAAGGGGACGGTATCCTTATCCATACTACACCACTTCACTAGCTGAGAAGAAGCTCACTAAAGTAGTTCCATACGTGAAATGACAAAAAATAACAACCGAAAAATACAATTCACAGAGCAACAACAATAACAAAGTCACAAAAGACCTCTTGAGTCAAATGAATGACGCTTTAAGAGAAATGAGCAAAGAAAACCTCTTGATTCCAAACAGAGAAGAGTTTTGTCCAGGAACTAACCACAAATTGAGCACTTAAGGTTTAAATAGCATCCTTGGCTAGTGCATCTGCAATGGAATTCACATCCAGCTACTCGAATCAGACTCCAATAAGAAGTTTTGGAAATAGTCGCAATTATTCAGTATGCATTTAAGCCATAACAGACCATATTTACACTACACACCATAGCAGAACCACATCAGAGGAAGCATTATTAGTTCCAGCTTGCACAATACAGTGTACATAGTAAATCATATTTTCACAACACATATCATGGTATAATCACAACTGATGGCAACAAATTAAGATTCAGCTTGCACAACACACCAATAAAACTAACAGTAAATAGATCACTAATCACACACTAAAGCATGACAAGAAATTAAGACACCATGAGCATCATATCTAAACACCAAATGCAAAACAAAATCTGTCCCTCAACCATCCCACTTTTCACGAATATCATGGTTAGCTATATCAACTTACTTATACATAGTAAAACATAATATAATATTCTGACATTCTATGAAAGAGTATATAATCTGTTGAATTTAATAACTTATTAGAGAGCGGAAGAAAGGCATCCTTTACTCAAGTATGTAGCTTTAATGAACTCACGATATACAAGCAAAATGCAAAATAAGAAATAAATATGAAATTATTTTGCTCTAGGGATTAAATATTTAGGATCCAATAAGACAAGAACCTACCATTGAATGACAATAGATGACTCTAGGGATTAACTTCCTAAAGAACAACTCACCTTGTGTATACTTCTCTTTTAATATTACTAAAATTAATCTCTTTTTGCCTCTTAAAACACACACACACACACAAACTAAATCACAAAATAAACAACTTGATCATCACCAACCTATCAATTCACTCTAAAAAACCATGGCAACAACAACTAACAACTATCGAATTAGAACACCAACCTATCTGTAACCGTCACTGAGTTACTCTTCGAGTTCGGCTGAGTCCGAACTCTACAACTCATCAAAAAGCTTTAATGCCAATTCCAAATACCCTGAATTTCCCAAAACCATCCACGCTTCTTGTTTTCACGTTTTAGTTTATATACATTATTGTGTCAAATAACATAACACACAACACACATGGCAGAATTAAAAGAAGAAGAAGTGAGTACCTTGCGAGAATCCCAGCGCACGCTTTGACGAGACGAATAGTTCGCGTTTTGACGACTGAGGCTAGCTAGGGTCGTTGCTTTCTTGGAATGAACAGTTTATCAACAGTTTATTCGTCGCTTTCTTGTGAGCAGCAGAATCGCTTTAGGGTTCGTTTGGGGAGAATTGATTTTGAGAAGAAGAAATTTCTGAGAATCAATCTCAAAGTTGGGGATGAACAGATTCGTTGGGGAAAATTGATTTTGAGAAGAAGAAATTTGGGGAAAACAAATTTGATGATGAAATTTGGGTTCTGAGGAAGTATAAACTGTTATTTGTTGAGTTGAGCGAAAGTAGTTGAGTGTGAAGTATAAACTGTTTTTTTTTTAGCGAAATTAGAGTTTGTTTTTCAAAATTTCAACAAAAAAAAGAAGAAAAAGAGTTGTAACAAAAATATTTTCCGCTAATAGCATAAGCCAATCAGAACGGTTCTATTTGTATTTCATCCAATCTAAAAGAATGGTTTTAAAAAGGTCAATTACGATGCAAAGGCACAAAACTTACTTATTTCATCCCTTGGGATTGAAAATTTTTATCATGTGTCGCATTGTTCTACGGCCAAGGAAATGTGGGATACATTAGTTACTCATTTTGAGGGAACTAATGAGGTCAAAATTTCGAAAATAAACACCTTAACTCAAGAGTTCGAATTGTTTCATATGCAAGATGGTGAAACCATTGCGGATATGCAACAAAGATTTGTAAAAATCACCAACAAGTTATATGGTCTAGGTAAACCAATCACAAATCAAGATGCTACTAATAAGATTTTGAGATGTCTTAATAGGTCATGGCAACCAAAGGTCACCGCAATCAAAGAAGCGAATGATCTTACAACTTTGAGTCTCACAACCTTATTTGGTAAGCTAACGGAACATGAACAGGTGCTTAATTTGTTGGAAAAGCACGAGAAAGGTGAGAAAAAGGAGAAACACAACGAAAAGGAAAAAGAAAAGGATAAGAGGTCCATTGCTCTAAAGGCCTCCAAATCCAAGTCCAAAAAGGTTGAGCAAGTGGAAAGTAGCTCAAGCTAAGACGATTCCGATGATGAGGAAATGGGGCTCTTCGTTAGGCGCTACAATAGATATGTGAGAAAGAATGGGATAAGACACTCCGATGACAATCTTAAGAAGTTTCGGAAAGATAATGGTTACCGCCGGAAGAGTGATAGTGGTACATACTCCAAGAAAGGGGCATGCTATGAATGTGGCTAAGTGGGTCATTTCAAACTGGATTGCCCTAAGTTGAAGAGAAAAGATAAGGAGTCACCGTCATTCAAAAAGGGAAGCAAGGTCAAGGGAAAGAAAGCTTTTGTTGCATGGGAAAGTGGAAGCTCATCTTCCTCTTCATCATCAAGCTCTAGCTCAAGTGGTGAAGATGTATTGGCAAATGTGTGCTTAACATCCTATGATCGTAAGAAACTTGCTCCTAAAAAGGTAAATCAAAATCCCTCTAGCTCATATACGCTTTTAGAATATCATGAGTTGCAAGTCGCTTTTGAAAAGTTACACAAAGAAACTAAAGAGGCTTTTCAACGACTAAAAGGTTTAATGGAAGTTAATAAATACCTTGAGGCAAAAGTTTCGGAAACGGAGCTTGAGTTGAAAGCCCTCAAAGAGTCTATGATTCAAAAACCTCTTGTAACTTTTGATAGTTATGGTAACAATAAGACCGGATGTGATGGATGTTTTTACTTATATAGAGACTTGCGAAAGTTACAAGATAAGTTAAAAGAACCATCCAAGCCGGAGATTACTTTTGCAATTGATCCATCTAAGTTCAACAAATCATTAAAACCTAGAAATAAAATGTATAAATTTGCTGAAAAGGATCCTAAGAAAAGTAATCCTCATATTGTTTGTCATTATTGTTGTGACAAAGGTCATACTATTGCAAAGTGCCATGCTCGAAAAGTTTTGGTACCAAAAGGCAAATTGCAATGTGTTACACCCCAATTTTCAAAGGCTAAAAGTAGGCACTTTTTTTTTTTTACAACAAAGACTTTGAAATAAAACATTCACGGTCACCTTTAAATTAAATCAGAGTAAACCTTTTCCAAAATAGCGATCGGAATGCAATGCCTCTTTTATAAATTGTTTTGACGAATAAAAGTTTTAGAATATAAACCAAACACTATGTCTAAACTAACATAGCGGCACCATTTATTCCAAATAAATATCATAATACAATTTCACAATACAAATGCAGCGGACAAATAAATAAGAGTAAACAGAACTCTTAAACTACTACCCCTAAGCTGATCTTTGAACTCTAACTGAAGATGTCTAGGTGACGAAGACCCACAGACAGCTTCAAGCCTCGCCGCTGCTCCACGCGGTACAAATAAAATCCATAAAAAAATGCTCGTAGAGGGTCACCTTCTAAAAACCACATATAACTAAAAATACACAGCGCAAGATACACAACACATGGCAACAAATACGCATTTAATCATATGAATCACACATCATACAAAGTAAGTGCACATATAGTCTATCAATCACACGCAATAGTATTCAAATGCACAATTAGCCTATCAATGCAGACTCTACATGAGCGTGACACCAATCACTGGCTGCCACATGCATGAATTTCGGAATTTAACGGTGGGATAACACCGGGTACGATCACCTAGATCAAGTACCGACTCAATTTGGTGGAATACCCCGAGTACAATCACCTAGATCAAATACCGACTCAATTAACGGCGGGTACAATCACCTAGATCAAATACCGGCTCAATTAAAGGCGGGATATCACCTGGTAGAATCACCTAGATCAAATACCAACTATGAGTGCATGAGCATACGATACATCTTATCTATGCTAATGCACCAATTACATACCATCCAGCATATGTAATTCTCAACCACATGTCAACACATATATTTTGCCAAATCATATGTAAGACAATCAAACATCAGGTTCACACAGATATTCTCAAAATCATATGTAAACCAATCACAACACATACATATATTCTCAACTATATGTAAACCAATCATATGTTCATACATATATTTTCACAATCATATGTAAAACAAATAAACATCATGTACAACCAGATATTTAATCAAGTACATGTACCAACATTTCATATTATTTAATCATATGAAATTCACAACAACCACTCAAACTTGTGTAGAATATAGCAAGTTCTCAAACAAGTTCTCGTCACGAAAATACATCACAAAACAATTATGCTCATAATTCTCATTGCATCACATCAAGCAAATACACATATTTCGAGCGAACAATTACACATGCATAAAAAAGCACTCGATATTTCGAGGTATATGGAATCGTTAGAAAGTGCCCTTACCTCGGCAAACGTTCCAACACGTACAACTTACTCTACGCGAGCAAAATCGTCTCTCTCGATGGAGTCTCCAATCCCGCTAATCCTCTTAACCTTTTACAACACATAATTTATCTAAGTTAATACCACATTCTAATTGGTCACTCAAATAAGTCCTAGCTCGGCTACTAATGGATTCAAGACCTATGGTTGTTCCCTCACAACTAACTAGGCTCAAATCATTTTCAAAATAACTCTTGAAAACATTACACTTAAATCAAGAGTTTTTCTCGCAAAAGCGCTATAACAAATAGTTTTATCCAAAAACGTTGCCAAATAAATTCAAACTATTTTAAAGTTTATCCAAAAGCAAGAATACTTTTTCGAATAACTTACACACTTCTTTATGAAACCAAACAAGTTCAAGCTACTAAAACGTTTCTCGTACGACTTATAATAAAATACTTTTAGCGCGTACGTAACTAAAACATTTTTCGAAATAGTTCACAAAGGTCAAATTCTTAAAATATAAGTCATCGACAAAAGAATGTCCATTTCAATTTACAAATCGATGTCAAAACATGTTTCTCTTTTCGTAGAAAAATAATCTCTATTATTTTTCTACTACTTTACTTCAGTTTCAACAATGGCAATAAAACAATTACAAACTTGAAACGGCCATAACTCGTTCAATTTTTATCCGATCGAGACGAGCCATACGCCAAAATCTTCGTCTCGAAAAGACGGATCAAATGTTTAAGTTTCCAGGTCACAAAACAATTTTTAAAATGACCTAAATGTCCTTCAAGATTTTCGACCAGAATTGGAATCAAACCAAAATATTGTTGTTCACAAAACAAACATAGTTTAAAACACTCCAATCATCAATAGTTTTCTCAAATTGATCAAGCACTCACACCAATTTCATTTGAATCAAAAATGCCAATTTTCTACAAGACTTTGCAAAAGGTTTCACTTGTTCAATCAAGCCACAAGCTACTAGTTTTCTTTCCAAACAATACCTCTAACTTATTCCAAAGAAAACCATGATCATGCCTTCCCAATTATGGCTTAAAATTTAGAAATCTCATAGACATATACATAATATGCCACGGCCAAATTCTAAAAACAAGGCTAGTTCCCATTTTTTTTTATTTCAAAAGCATAGGATTAATCCTTTAGTTACCAAAATCACTTAATTGAATGAACAAAACATTTTCATAGCACAATCCACAATTCAAAATAGTTTTTCCTAATTTCTCATGAACACAAAATATTTTTTTCTTGTTTCTCTAAACACAACCATTTCTCATATATCCATTTCTATAAAAAGTCTTAAAACAACATCATTAACACAACCTCTAAACAAAAATTCATGTTCATGATCAAGAGAAATTTTTCATCAAAACCCTAACCCAAAATCTCATGAAAATCTCATCACTGCATGGAAATCAACAATACTAAGCTTAAACATGCTAGACTAACACTCATAAACAACTTCTATTGAACAAAAAAAATTATGAACCATTCCTAAAATTTTCCATCTCATGAACATCAATTAATAATCCATCAAACTCCAAGAGTTTGGACAGCAAAGAGAAGGGAAGAGGTTCTAGTTACCTTAGGAGATGATTCCTAGAAATTTTCTCTTGATCCAACAAAACAAGAATGGGTTGATTTGGTGAAGAATTGCAAAATTTCAATGGTGGAAGGACCAAAGAAAACTCACGGGCAAAGAGAGAAAGAATGGAGTGAAGTTTGTGATTTTTCTAAGTCCACAAAGTGACTTCCAAAGTCTACTAAATAATGGTCTTGTTTCATCCTAGCCCTTGGATCAAATAGTGACAAGTCGTGGTAGGGCTGGCAATGACCCGAGCCAACTCGTGAATAGTTTGAAGCTCGATTCGATAATTGACTCGTGAACTTGATTCGTGAACCAAATGAGCTGAACTTGAGTCAAAAAATAAGTTCGTTAATTAAATGAGCTGAACATAAACTACATATAGTTCGACTCGTTTGATTCATGAACTAGCTCGGTTATATATATATATATATATATATATATATATATATATATATATATATATATATATATATATATATATCGTTCCAAACTTTTTTAACTTGACACATCAATGAACTTTTCAATTTCTTATGTACTGATAGTAGTCACTCTGCCCTTACGAAAAAAAATTACTCCTTTAAACTCTCTCTTTCTCAAAAGACTTTTCATTTTTCATTTCCCATTACCTTTCCTCTTCTTTATTTTAATTTAATATTTGTCTTTTTCTTTTAAATAAATAGTTTAAAAGGTTAAAGATCAAATTTTTAAATTTTGACAAAAAAATGATCAAAATCATGTGATTTGACTTAACGAGTTGAACCTAACAAGCCGAACCGAACTGTTCGTGAACTTTAAACGAGCCGAACTCGAGCTGAAAAAATAGTTCGTATCAAACTCGAGCCGAGTTTTGAGCTAAACCAATTCCTATCGAGTCGAGTCGAACTCAGACGAGTTCGACTCAGCTCGACTCATTTCCAGCCCTAAGTCGTGGAATCAAATCCTAGCCAACCATAATCTCTTGGTCACCAAGCAACTCCTAAAATATCTAGTGAACTTGCCAACTCATCCCTCTCAATCTCCACGTTCGCTCTTAAACGAGTCGCAATTCACTCACGGATAACTTTTTCGAAAACAGAAAAATTATACCGTAAACCACTTAATTAAAACAATTCACAAATATTCGAATAAATTTTATTCCGAATAAATTTTTGCTCCTTAGCTCCGAAAAATATAATGAAATCAAATTCTCATCTCAGTCGATATATAAAGTCTCCATTTAAATTTTGACGGAAATCGGAAACCGTAAAATTTTCAAACAGCGGGTATATTTTGCCCGTTTTCTCAAAAACCACTAGAAAAATATTTTCAACATTTTGACGAGACTAAAATATTTCTAAACTCATTTAAAACTTATAAAACCATTGTGCCTATTTTTCAAATGTTAAACTAACGCACAGGCACAATCTCAGCAAAAATTCTGTCAAAACAAACAATTAAACAGAACGCGATAAAAATAAATAGCAGAATATCATTTAATATTTCTAAATTCTAATTCCTGCTATTAAAATTCTACGGGTCTTACACAATGGTTACCTAAGTTAGGCAATAATGGTACTACTAATCAACTAGGACCCAACATGAGTTGGGGACCTATTTCACATGTCTAAGTATGTAGGGAAGCGTCTTGAAACCATTGACACAAAACACCGTCAACAATGGAGTTCAAGACTTACGAACAAGGAAAGCGATGAGAAAAGCTTCAACTCGACACCTACAATGGTGCGGAAATTGATCACTTCCTCCACCTAATATTCAAGGGAAGATTCTATTCTCTACCTTTACCTTTATACTTTTTACTTAGCATTTGTTTATGTGCTCATATACATACAACTTATATCTTAATGTGATACTTGTCTTGATAGTTGTCTCATCCTTCATTTCCAAGAATTTTGCTCAAAGATATTGATAAGTCTTTGAGACTCATACGTCTTAAATGGGGATTTGACAAAAATCATTACAATTACCATATTAAGTTCATACTTGGTTCGTATATGTGTGTTTTTGTTCTTATATATGTGACTTTATGTGCATAGATAGACATATATCTTTTCCATATAATTAATTTTTGGTACTTTGACTCATTTGTGCGGATGCTTTATTATGCATATATGGTTTAACATGTGTTCTCATGTTATAATGTGCTTTGGTATTTTGTTTTGCTCTCATACTCAAGAATGTACCTTATTGGTTATATGTGTTTCATACATACATGCTATTTGGAAGTCATAAAAATTATTTTTGAAACTTATAAGTTCATGTGTTTTAAGAAAAATTGAAAACAATGCATTTTGGATCGATACAAATAAATATTGGATGGATACATGTTAGTTATTTTTCAAATTTTCAAAATGAACTGATATGTATCGATATATATGATGCTTGTTTCGATACATAGCTCTTCAGTTTGAACAGAAGGTAACTCATGTATCGATGCATGCTTGCATGCTTCGATACATGCTGCGAATCAACTAACTTGTATCGATACAAACATGCATTTGTATCGATACAAACGCGTGAAAACAGCTTTATGTATCAATTTTCATTCATTCATTCATTTATTCATCAAACAACACAAACTTCTTCTTCTACACGAAAATTCCACCAAAAACCCTCATTCCCAAATTCTTAATCTCCCTCAAAACTCAACCAAAACTCACAAAACTTGTCCCTAAACCACTTCAAATCCATTACCCATTCACATTCCTTCATCAATTTCGTGGTTCAAGCTTCAAAATCTCCACATTCAACACAAGGATTCATCAATTTGGGGTTTGTGAAAATTCTTCAAGTTCTTCGTCAAAAATTCATGGTAATTCATTCTACTTCTTAATCTCCTAGGAATGGCACCAAAGAAATCTGGAAGAGGAAAGGAAATAGAAAGTAGTGTTGGTGAGGTTCCTAACTTTGGACTTAGGGAAGATGAATATGTTCATAAAGATTGCATTACTACTTACACTCAATATTGTAGAAATAGGAGTGTGTTACCTCAGAAATCTGTTAGTATTGAAACTCTCAAGAATTTACATTTGAATGATATTGCGGAGATTCTAGAAAATGAACAACTTAACACATTTTGTGATTTGCAAACCAAATACAATGATACTTTGGTTAGGATTTTCTATGCTGGACTGCAGGAAAGAAATGGTGCTGAGTTTGAATTTCGTTGGGGACATAAGACTCACAAGTTTAGTGCAAATATGTGGTTTGATTTGTTTGGAATGAGTACAGGTAGTAGGATAGCCGGAGAAGATCTTCTGGCCTATTCTGAAGCAAGTCAGGTTGATTATGACTCTAATGTTTTCATCTCATCCATTACTAGAAATGGAAATATTCCGGAAACTATGGGAACCGGAAAATTAACTGTGAACGCTAGAGTGATTTATTGGATTGTAAGTCACATATTGCGTCCAAAGAGTGCTAGTTCTAGAATGGATAGGAAAGACATTGATCTCATGTTTTTGCTAATGGAGGACCGAAAAGTTGACTGGCCATTCTATATTGTAAGTAGGATGTTTGACTTAAGAAACTCTAGTAAGG
The DNA here is from genome assembly GCA_030408175.1 of Trifolium repens. Lineage (NCBI taxonomy): Eukaryota > Viridiplantae > Streptophyta > Magnoliopsida > Fabales > Fabaceae > Trifolium > Trifolium repens. The sequence continues at coordinate 15,784,684 of CP125844.1, read as the reverse complement.
ATCAAAGCTTTGGTTACTATAGCTTGATTGCTAGCATCTTGAAGAAGTTCAAAGTTGGCCAAAATCTTCCAATTCAGTACACTACTCTTGGAAGATTCCAAAAATTCAGTGAGACACAAATGGCCAAGATGAACTGGGCATTAAATGTTGACAATGTGTATGTCTACCATGGTGAAGATGATGAGCATGAAGGTCAAGCTGCTGCTCCAAGAGGTAGGAGACAAAGGAGGAATGCTAGGCAAGGTGAAGGTGAAGGTGAGGGTCAAGGTGAAGAGGGTGGTAATTGGAATGAAATGATGGACTTGATGAGAAATATGAGCATGCAACAAACCACCTTCTACAATGAGTACACTCAAAACTATCAAACTCAAAATGCTAGGATTGAAGAATTGTACACCACCACCAATGACCTCTGAACCTATGTGACCACCCGATTTGATGAGATACAGGCTCAGATGCATGGTTACTATAACCCTAACCCTCCTCCTAACCCGGACAATATGGATGAATGAAGACAGTGATGCTTGATGTTGTTTTTAGTGCATTTTATTTCTTTTTCCGCATGAACAATTTCTTGTTATTTCTTATGACTTTGCTTATTTCGATTTGGTTGTACGGATTATTTTTAATGTTGTCATGTTTGGACAACATTCATTTTGGATTATGTATGACTTAATATCTTGGATAATTTCGTATGTATGGATAATTTGCCTTATGTTTATGCATTTGTTGCATTGGATTGTTTATTTCGTCCCATATTTGGATATGTTGGTTGATTTAAAATGTCGATGTGTTACAATATTCATGCGTTGGTTTTGGTTTGTTATTCTACATTCCATGTTTGTCATGAAATTTGGTATTCGTCATTGATATATTTTGGCATATCTTTGTATGTATTTATATTTATTAGGAACTTCATCATATATGTGCATTTCGACAAATGTAAGTGCACAATATGACTTTGGATAAAAATGATTGAACTTAATACTTCTAATAGACTCTCTTCTTCTTTTTGATATTGTCAAAGGGGGAGAGATTTGGATGCACAAGCTAAGGATGAATAGCTAAAAGAGTCTTGAATACTATACACTACGACAATCGCATTATGACATCAACTCAGGGGGAGCGTACTTATTTGTTTGCCTTGGTGTTTAATTGCGTCTGTATACATATTTCTATTTTATTGCATATTAGGTATAGGCTTAGTTAGCTTATGCATAGTTTTGACAATTATCAAAAAAGGGGAGAATGTAAGTGCACCAGTTCATCCTCATGTTTTAATAATTGTCAAAACACATGAAAATAGAGTAGAACATATTTTGGCAACATTACAAATGACTTGACAGCGAAAAACTATTTTTAAATCTTTGAAAAATTGTTTTTAGGTATTATGTATCGATACATAAACATGTGTATCGATACAAATGCCCTGAAATTACTTCAGACTGATTTTGTGTATTTTGTATCGATACATACATCACTTGTATCGATACAAAAGCGGTTTCTCAGAGGTAGAGAAGTACCTGTGTATCGAATCATGCTTGCATGTATCGATACACACATATGCCTCTCAGAAATCCAGAAAGATCATGATGTATCGAATCATGCCTGCATGATTTGATACATATCAGTCAAGATTTCAAGAAACTGATATACGTATCGATACACACCCGTGTTTGTATCGATACATAGGTCAAATCTTTCAATTTGAACGCTGGTCAAAGGGTTTGTATCGATACAAACCATCATTTGTATCGATACACGTATGTTGAATTTTGCCCAAATTTGCTCAATTCTATTCTCTCTTTAAATAGCAATATGGTGTGTCATTGTAATTAGAGGAAACTAGTGAGAAAGTTCAGAAAACGCTTTGGGTTGCAAATTGAGTGAGAATTTGGATCAAAGGTTTTATTCATCACAAGTTCATCATCTTCATCAAGCTTGCAATCAAATTGAAGTTTGAGTATGGGATCAATTCAATAGAGATTGCATTTTTGTTTGATAACGTTCGATACGGTTCGCGGTGAATCAGAATCGTAGTCGGGTTGAATTGTGTGACGAAGGTTCTAGTTTCTCTCAAGGATTCAAGATCGTGCGTGTCTTGAAGGTTCGACAACTAGAAACGAGGGACTCAGCTGGACGATCGAGTGCGGATTGGCACGGGTTGGATCGTTGGAATCAGAGGGCGAAGTTTCGTTGTGTGTCGAGGTTTATTTGCATAGTTTACTTTTTGTTTTGGTATAGGATTATAAGATTCAATTGTAAACTGTGCACGTGTGTTCATCATATTTGATCTATATACTCTCAAATAACCCGTTTGGTTATTTGGGGGGAGACGTACTCGGACAAACGCGTGGGCGACGCGAAATCCGGGGAACTCCCTAATCAAACCATTGTGTATTTCTCTCTCTCTCTCTCTCTCTCTCAATCTTTTACTTTGCATAATTTCTTTAATTTTGAATCAATTGAATTTTTTGTGTTCGTATTGATACACCAAAAATTCAATTGCTATTGCTTGATTGTGATTGGGTTAAGTTTGATTTGTAACTTGCTTGGGACTGAATTTAATTCATTGTTTATATTCAATCAATTTTGAACTCGATCATTTTCATATCTTTTCATAAATCGTTCAAAGGCTTATACTACATTTCCTTTGATCAATCGGTGCATAGACTACCGATCCGGTGGTTCTTCCGCGTGCGCTATTGAAACAAACATTAATTTTTTAAAACCTACATTGTTTCAAGGATCACTTATTCAACCCCCCCCCCTCTAAGTGATAGCCAAGTAGTCTAACAAACTACACCACCGACTACAGATCAAGAAGTACAGGTAAAGGTAGAGATAACAGAACTGGAGAATGAAATGACGCAGCTAGAGTTAGAGACGGCTCAGGAATAGGAGGTACCCGAAGAACTCACTGAAAAATTGAAGAGTCTAACCATTGAAGTGGACATCCGAGCAACATGGGTCAAAGCATGGGGTAGAAAACAAAAGGTGGCCAGAAAATCTAAGTTTGGGGTTAATACGCCACCTCTGAAGAAGCCTGCTGCTGAGAGAAAAGAGGAAAGAGAAAAGAAAAGCTGGGTTAATGCACCAAAAGAACAAAAGAAGGAACATCCACCAAAAGGCAGAGGGAAGTCCATCATAAAAACAGTACCTTCAGAAGATGATGGACAACTTATTTTTGCCACCTTCAAAGAAAAACAGAACCCAGAGAAGTATGAAAGAAGCAACAAGAAAGAGGGAGGAGCTAAGGCGAAAGCTCCTACCGAAGAGAGAGACATGCGAACTATCCTCTGTAATGGAGGAAATGTCTCAAGCTAATGAGAGGCTAAACAAGCGGGAGGCAACCCAAGGATGAGTATTAATTATTTTCAATTCAGTTTTTCAATTCAATAATGTATGCCTAGAATTCCTTTGCTAGCCAATTTTGAGCCGTAAAAAATAATATCCCTTTTGTTTCGGTGACAAACCACGATACAAGCCTATAGACCAGAAAAACAATGAAATTACCCTCTTTGGAGTTAGATAATAGTTCTCAAAGTCTTGGCAACAAAATAAGTTTGGGGTTGCTAATGGAACTAGCAACGTCTAAGTTTGGGGTGGGTATACGGAGAACTATCACTGCAAAAAGAAAAAATAAAAGAAAAGAGACGGGAAAACATAAAAAATTCCCAAAAAAAATAGTCTCTTCAAAAAAAAAATGAAAAAGAAAGAGCCAAAGAGCAAAAACAGTGATAGAAAAGAACCACACAAAGACACATCCGGTTCTAATCTCCAATACCAACACGAAAAGGCACCCTAAGAAACACAGGTTGCGCACACAAAAAGGAACAACAAATTAAGACTTAACTCCAATGTTTAGCCTACTATTCCCAAAAATGTCCTACCTTGACCTAAGTCACGTTATAACCCTGATAAGACCTCCAAAAATGCATGAATATTGAATTTTATCTGGTTGCTTAGAGTTCTTGCAAGCATATGGTAAAATGGAAGGTTGCACGATGATTGAGAGATAACCCTTTCAATTAATGAGCGAAAAACACAAATGTGAGAGAGAGAGAGAGAAAAGTTGGACATGAACTCTTGCGGGCATTTGTCCAATTTGCTACTATTGACGTCTCCTGAGCCTAGCAGGACTGAGCATGATCGCGGCGGTAAGAAATCAGCGGTACCATTGCTAACGATCTTTATTTATCTCTTGTTTTGCTAACGATCTTGTCTGACAGCATGTTACTTGAGGACAAGCAACATTTTAGTTTGGGGTTGTGATGACAGGAATTTCTACGGTATTTTTAGTAGTATTATTAGTAGTAAAATGACCAAGACAGGCTCAAATACGAAGGAAAACCTACAAAAGCAAGAAAAAGCATCAAGACAGAGTCCAAGATGCAAAAAGACAAGAAAAAGCCCAAAAAGTGAAGAAAATTAGCATTCCATCGCAGCACGATGTGTGCCATCGTGCCACGATGGCAGCTACTTGCTCGCCAAGAAATCAGAAGAAATAAATCTTGAGAAAATCTTCCATCGCAGTACGATGCCCTACAACGCAGCACGATGGAGTAACTTGGCGCCCAAGCTGATGAAATGCACAGGATCAGTTATAAAATTGAACTGAATCTTCACATCGCAGTACGACCTTATCGTGCTGCGATGCCTTGCTGAGGCCCATTACGAAAACTATAAATAGAGCCTCCGTTTCATTGTTTTATTCATTCAGAAATAGTAGAACACTCTCTACTATAAGGAGAGGTTCAGAGGAGCTCTATTAGGCATAGTTTTCTCCCCTTACGGGAAAACTAATTCAGCAAGGTATGATTTCTTTAGGCTTTTGTATTTAGGTTATAATTTATTGTAATTTAAATATGTAGTCTTTATTATTTATGCCTTAGGTTGTGGTGGAGAAGATGAACTCCCCTATGAATATTTGGAATATTTGATTGAGTCTAAGTTATAATAAATGATATTCAGTAATTATGTTTGTTATTTACTTTCGCGCACTTTAATAACGTATTCTCGTAATCTGGCCGGATAAGCGGGAGCGCCCATATAATTGATATCAGGTTTTGCTTGATATGGTCCGGAACTCGTAGTAAATAATGCTAGGTGTATAGAGATGGTAACATCCTGAACTAGTCGTAAACTGAGCGGTTAGAGGAGGAATCATGCACTAGGTGTGATCTGAGCACTTAGAAGATGAATAGCCCGATACTAAGACCTAGAGGTTAATTGGTGAAGAGAATAATGCATGTTTATAAACAACTCACTTAGTAATTAGGGTATGTGACACATCGAGGTTAGGCTCTCGTAGGTACCTTAGTTGTTAACGTAGGGAAACTTTAATAGACACAGTGTAATAGTAAGGTAGTACTACAACAAGGATAATTCACCGCCAAACATAATCTAAATAACTATGTTATATACCGCTCATGCCAAATATGAAGAAGGGAGGGAGTCCAACCACCATACTTAGCCTCTATGTTTCTCGAATCTATTATATTTATTTATACATTCTGTCATTTATATTTCTGCAAGCATTACGCTCATTTTATAAAAGCCTTTTCAAAACCCAAAGCGAATGCAAACCACAAACTTAAATAACGCTAGTGAAGCTTCGGCACGATTCCTGTGGATACGAACTCATTCTATACACTAGAGTGTTAATTATTACTCGACGATAGACTGTTGCACTTGCCAGACCCTAGTCAACACTAAAAGATTTTCTCTCTCTCTCTCTCTCTCTCTCTCTCTCTCTCTCTGTCTGTCTCCGAAGACTTTGTAGCGATTCCATCAACAAAAAACAATTGTAAATTCTATAATATTATATAAATGAATATTAACATAATTTAAACGAAGGTTTGTAGAAAGTTTAAATTATTCAAAACATTCCATAGATTATATAAAATAAAAAATTATATTAATTTATTTTAGGATTTTTATAGATTTCATCAATAATGAAAGCATGATGAACACAAACTTTGATAAAAATTTATAAAAGAAAAATTAGTGATATTTTCATTTGGGGTAGTGTGTAATTCGGAATTTCTAGTTGTTATAACTTATAATCATAAACGTTAGTTCATGTAGAGATGAGGTGCTCCCATGATAGTGGACAATATAAATCAAACGATTTAATTCAAAAAAAAGGATTTTAAATTTTTTTGATAAAAAGATCAAATTGATGATTAATCAAATACTTATGAATCTGTTTTAAGAGAAAATCATATTCTCTTCTTATTTCATATTGATGGCGTTGGCTTGGCATTGGAATAATCGAGGGAAAGAGTGATCATATGAGACGAAGGGAAACATGGGTTACGATAAATTCAAAACTAATTTGGAGTCGTTAGAATAAATAAAACGGAAGGAAGAGATTTGAATTAATATAGTTGAGTTACTCTTGGAGTCAACAAATCATTCCTCAAATTAAAATATTATAAAAAATATATGAAAAAAATAAAAAATTATAAAAATTAGATTATTGTTGTCAATGAAATTCAAATAATAAACTTTGTAACAATAATATTAATAAGGTAGTTTTCTCTAAAAACCAAAAAAAGGTAGAATTCAATATAATATTATGAAAATTGAATTATCGTTGTCAATGAGATTCGAACCATAGACCTCGTGCTAAAAGCTCCGCATAAGTTGAAGCTCTTTAACAATGACACGTGAGATGTTTTTCTTGAGAATTCACGAGAGAGCTCCGTGGCAATCTCGTAATGTATATAATAGAGATAGAGATATAATAGAGATAGGGATAGAGATTTTTCAAGGTTAAATTTTATTTTTGGACACAAATATATCAAAAAAATATTTAAAAAAAAAGTTTCCAAATATATAGCATTAATTAGTTTTATTGAAAAAGACATGAGTAACTAACAAAGGGTACAATTGATAAATCTTACTCTTAAAATATCACATGAACAGTTAAATAGAAACATTAAATCCAACGTTTTTGGAAACTGAAAAAGAAACAAAGGTAGTATATATTAACTAAACAATCCTTGTGTATGAGAAATTTATGTACAAAAAATGTAGCACAAGTCATCCCTTAAATATACAACACTTGAGTTATTTATTTATATTATTTATGGAATCACAAACACAATAGAGCTAATTAAAAAAGTTATTGGTCATAACAGTGTTGGGAATATCTATAATTTACAAAGTTAAACCATGATCTATGAACTCGTAATTTACTATAGTTCAATTCTTAGCTATTAAAAATACTATTACTGAGTTCAAGTTTTGGTGGAAATGATTTAGTTTTTTAAATTTATTTCAAAGTCGATCTTTGGATTATCAGGGCTATTTTTATTTGAAATTGAAGAATGAATAAAAAAAAAATATTATTAGACGGGCCAAGATTGAAACTACAAAATATTGACACACCTATAATGTATGTGTATAACTATTTGATTACTAAAAAATAAAAAATAAAAGCATTCAAACAAAATCTTAATTATTATATACCATTCTCTTCTAGATGATAAAGGGGTCAGATTTCTCATTGAATCATAAGCACTAAGATTGAATGAAGTGGAACCATCCTACATCAAAATTCAGTTCACCAATACTAATCCATGTGCTAACGCAGCTCCACCTATTATAAGCAAAACAACAATTAAAAAAGAGATGAAAACTTTATGATGCTGACAAAAAATGAAAAGTAGGCTCACACACTGCCAAGACCTAGGATCGCAACCATCCAAAATTTTATTAGCTCATAAAAGGATCACGGGCTGGTCGGATTGTATACAGAGCAATGAGACATTGGAACGACAATGACCATAAATATGCATCTATCTTTAAAAGTGATTTTTAATTTTATTTATCAAAAAATGCTTGTAATGCATATTACAAGCAATTTTTTAAAAGAATAAAAATAAAAAAAACCAATAGACAAATACATACTTATGTTCATGGCCGCTCCAATGTATCCTTTCTCATTAATCTTCTATGGTTGGGAGCGTTGTTCATATCTGATTTCCCCCAAAATTTAATGTTACTTAGTTTGCACATCAAATCTTGAATATGCCATTGTATACTGAGGAATGAAACATCGGAACGACGATGATTGATATCATAAATAATGATACTTGTGTTCATGGCCGTTCCAATGCATCCTTTTTCACACACCCTGTTTGGATCTGAGGACAACTTCAAAAGCTTTAAACATCAATTGCCGAAAGCTACGCAAGATAGAAAAATTAGGTTCCATACATAAAACAAGAAATAACAAATTAGAAACAAGAAAAACAACGCAAGATATATTAAGCCACCATATAATACTAAGAACAATCAATAAGATTATTAAATTAAAATTTAAAAACACCAAGACTATATATGCAAGACTACACTAGAGAGAAAGTAATTAAGTAAGAGATTTATTAAAAAGAAAAAGATTGAAATTGAAACAATATTAGAAAGAACAAAAAACAACAATCATAGCAATTTCCCAAGGATAAAGCAAACCCATAATGTAAAGCGTATATATAAGCCTTCCACTAGATTAATGGATTTGGGAAAGGAATTGGAAGTTGCTTCCTCATGAAGAAAGGTTGCATTATAAAAAAAAATAGAAACAATAACATAAATACAAAAAAAAAAAATATTATATGAGTCTATGGATACAAATAGAAACAAAAACAAATCTTTGTATCTCTTATTAGTATTACTAATTTATAACAAACAAAACCCTATTTAGCTTGCTACATTGGCGGCAATTCACTAATGAAAATGTCATTAATACCCTTTGAAAAATTTGCCTACAAAATAGCAAGCATTAAGTAAAAGGATTTGTATATTATTCCGAAAGTATAATAATTTTTTAAGTCATATATATACTACTTCCCCCGTTCCTTTTTGTTTTTTGTTTGAGAAAAAATAGGCCAAATTAAGAAATTGTATTATTGTACTTTATTTTCCTATTATACCCTTTTTTTTGAGATATATTATACTCTAATTTTAATCCACCAAAAAATTCCTATTTTTTTGCACACACTTTCTCTTTCAAAAAAATTAAAACCACCAAAAAAAGATTACATGAAGAAGTTTAGTAAAAAAAATACAATAAAAAGCTTAAATGAAGAAGTTTGGTAAAAAAAAAAAGATACAATAAAATAATTATATAAAATTTAATCCATAAAAAAAATATTAGAAAGGAGGGTATAATAGACAACATATAACCTCAAATTATCAAAACAACAAACAATTTGAAACAAATTTATTTTTCAAAAACAACAAATAAATAGGAACGGAGGGAGTAGTATGTTAGTTCGTGCCGTGCACGAGATTATTTTCTTTTTTACTATTATTTACTAGCCGCCAAATGGGCACGTTCCGTGCCCATTTGTGTAATCGATTTTTTTTCGTGTATGATCGATATTCTGTATTGTGCAAATATAAATAACTACTTAATCTCATTTTGTATTGGCCTTTGTTAATTGATAACTAAGTAACCTCCTTTTTTTGTTGTGGTTAGTTATTAAGAAGAAAGAAAAAAAAAATATACTATAAAAAAACTGAAAACCTACTTTTATGTGGAAGTTGTGCTTAATTATTAAGAAGAAAAAAAAATTATTTACTAAAAAAAAATGAAAATCTATTTTTATGTGGAAGTTACTTTTTAAGGGTAAAATTGGAATAATAAAAAATCCATTCCAAAAATTTGTATCCCCTTTATATATTAGTATAGATATGTTTATTTTGATATATTATTTGGTTTAAAATTCTATAGTAAAATTGAGATATATTTTGGATGATATATATTTAACGATGTTACATAATAAAACGATATTAAGAGTATTACTTCGCTTCTCATTTTACACTATTATGAGATTGATTCTTTATCTCATCTTCATCCTCGAAACTATATAGCGATCCTATAAATATCAAATAATTATAAACTTCATTCTCAAAGAAAATATTCTTTGATTTTTCATGGCCTTAAGATTTTTTTGGACTGTACACATAAAATTAAAATATATCATGATTTTTGTTTTTTCATTTCGAGGCAACTCTTTATAGAAAATTTACAGTCGATTCATTGTCAAACACGAGATAATTTTTTTTCTTATGAAAGTTGTCTTGTCTTTTTTTCATTTATATTATTTAAAAGGTTATCTATGTTTTTTCAAATGTCTATGAGATTGATTACTTTTAGTTTATTTGAGTATGAAAATACGATATATCTTTAACACATGACTCTTTAGGACTTCATAAAAAAATTGTAAATTTTATACTATTTTTAAATGAATATTGTAACAGCCCTAGCCTTCGGCGTTCCCGGCACTGCTACCTCACGATCTTCTCTAACCCCCTTCTCTATTGGAGTTTTTTGCCTTCCGTGGGAATCGAACTCATGTACCTGGGGATAAGTACATGTTCAATCCATTCCCACTACCAATTTTTTTTAAACAAATTGGTAGTGGGAATGGATTGAACATGTACTTATCCCCAGGTACATGTGTTCGATTCTCACGGAAGGCAAAAAACTCCAATAGAGAAGGGGGTTGGAGAAGATCGTGAGGTAGCAGTGCCGGGAACGCCGAAGGCTCGGGCTGTTACAAATATTAACATACCTTGACCCTGTTTCTAAAATAGTTGCTAATTCTATATTATTTTTTTAGTGAATATCAATAAAATTATCGTGTTAAGTTATCACTATCTTCTACATACACTTTTCATCATCAGGATCACTTTTTATCGTGATATATAAAATTTTGAATAAATGATCTCCGTGATAAAACATTAAATATGAAAATATATATGGACAACCCCCGCAATCGGAATTCATAGTCAATGTGTATTTTTAATTGTCGGGTGGAAAGTGTAACATCCCAAATTTAATTATTAGGAGCATATTGATTAAAAGAGGATTAAAAAGAGTTTAATTGGGAACATTCTTCTAAAGAGGTATGAAGTGTGTAAATTAATTTAGTAGGAAGTGGAGGGGCATAGTGGGTATTGCCCATAAAAAGGGTTTATAATGGTCAAACATTCACAATTCACTTCTCACTCTCTGAATCCAAAGTCAGAAGCTTGCTCCCTCCCTCTTTCTCTTCCACGCCTTTCTTCTTCATCCTCACCAACAACATCAAAATTCTCCATCACTCATTTTCCACATGCAATTGAACATTCATGATCCTTAGGTTCTATGCTTCAAGAATTGGTAAGTTAATTTGTCTAATCCTCTTTCAATTCCTCTCAATCGTGCTCTATTTCCATTGTTCTATTAGCTTCAATTCTGACTTTGATTTCATGTGATGGATTGAGGAATTATATATGGTGGTTGTAGAAGAAAATAAGAAGAATTTGGAAGAAGATTGTGCAAACCCGTAATGGAAACAACACCCTCACATAAACGGTAATTAATCTCTGCTCGTAACTCTGATTGTGTTGATTCTTTTTGGATTAGTTTGCTATCGAAATTCCGGTCGTTTTGACGTAGGTTTCCCTAATTGTGGTCCAGTATTAAGCCCTGTGTGAATTTTGAAGTTGGAAGTTCAACACAGTATTTTTGCAGAAAATGTTTGGAACAGGTCTGTACTAAATCGAGCACTACTCTCTCCCTGTAACTCTGATTGAATTGATTCCAGTTGTCATAGTTAGATAACTCAATTCCGGTCGTTTCGATGTAGGATTCGTAATTTTAGGATCAATATTGAGGCCTGTGCGAATTTTTAAAGTTGGAGGTTTGAATCAGGATTTCTGCAGAAATGTGTTTGGATAGTGCTGCACTTAAAGGTTAACTGCGCTCTTTCTGTAACTTGGTTTGAGATTCCGTTTGTTTCTATGGATATCTAACTCGATTACGGTCGTTGTGGTTCCGGATTTGTGACTTTTCGTTAAGGGAAGAGGTCTGTAGGTAATTTTGAAGTTAATGCTCTATTGCCCAAACAATAATACTGTTATGGATTTAAAGCACTTCTTCGCTGCAAATTCAGTTTCTCGGAGAGCTCCAAAGATGTCATTAGCATTGTGTTTAAGCTTCTGAGTTAATCTCAATTCCAGGTGGGTTCTTAGGATCTTACCATAGTTTTGTGTAGAGCCTAGTTTATTCCCCAAATATGATGAATTGCATGCCAACATATAGGTTTAGGACTTAATGAATGAAAGAGTAGGAATCATTCCCAATTCCTACTCCTATATAATTTATTATACACTATTGAATATGTCTGTAACGAGTTGCATAGAGATTGTAGGTGTTTTACTTTGAAAATTCATGTTTCTGCACTACAGGGGCTTGTTCTGATGAACTCGCCGTAGCGAGTAAGTACTCGCCAGGGCGAGTGTTGTTGTTGTTGCCTGTATAACTCGCCAGGCGAGTTGTTGACTCGCCAGGGCGAGTGTTACAGGTCAGTGACACGAAATCTCGCCGTAGCGAGTGAGTACACGCCACAGCGAGTTTAGCAGGGACAAAACCTGCTTATTTTATTTTCTAAAAAAAAACTCTAACACTCGTTTTATATCCGAATGCAACTTGGATTTCATGGACATGTTTTAAATAGTGTAAAATGGATAATATGGTAAGAGAATAACAAGTGTATTTATTTTTTTGTATTAGTAACATGTTTAGGATACCCTGGGCGGGATATATTGGTTAGAATTGTTTCAAACTCATTGAATTAAATGGTATTACGCCATGTTAATAGAACTCCTCTGACTTCTATTATTTATTATGTGAGCCAACGTCGGAATCCGAGCCTCTGTTTCGGTAGTACGCAGAGTCAGGCACCTGAGACCGGCTTGCCTCAGGTGACCTTTGAAGAGTAATTTGACAAGATAATAACTTTGTGTTACACCTTATTTTACTATTATTATTGATAAATACATGGTTATGTAAAACAGTTGAACTTAGATTATCACACTATCTAGGTTCCCCGGTGTAGTCACCATTAGGAGGGTAGTAGGACTCACTGAGGCTTAGTAGTCTCACCCCACTCCAAATCAATTTTTTTTAGGTAAACAGGTTATTCAGAGCAAGGACCAGGTAGGAGACTGATAGTTGGAGCTGAGCTTGGATTGTCAGCGTTGAAGATTTTTATTCTTCTCTTTGTTATTATATTACCTTGTTTACTCAGGAATTTAGTTTCTTTCCGCTGTAATTATTCAGTTCATCACATTGTACTAGTATCAAGTTGTAACTTCATTATTTATTCTGAAATTTTCATGTACTCAGATCCATTTATTTATGTCTTGACTAAATATTCTAGATATTTTGGTTGGGGCGTTATACTTGGTATCAGAGCAGGTCGATCCAGTATCGGACCTTGCCATGAGTCATTCCAATCCTTTCCTAAGTAATACAGACCCTTTGGATCTGGACTGTATACGCTGAAACCATCACGTGCTGAGTCTGATCAGCTCAGTATTGTGTATGGTAGGCAGGGTATTTTGGTTTAGAACTGAAGTGGACTTTGAAATTCAAGCAGTAAGATCGTAGTGAGGATGCAATCGAGGAGCAGTCATGGGAGGAGGATCTTATGACTGAATATTGGAACAGTGGCAAATGGTGCCACAGGAGTAAGTTGTGTAGCACTAGCTAGTGGTGCAAGGAATTCAGACGTTGTAAATGGATTGAGATCAGTAGTAAGAGGTAAGCCTGGAGATTGTAACGAAGTGGCTGACAAGAATGTGAGAATTAAGAGCAGTCTGACAGTGAGTTAATCTGGTGACGTAACTAGTACGAAGTAGAGTTGTAGCTTGAAGGAATGCAAGCGTACCATTGTACTGGAATGTGTAGTACATAACAGTATTCAACTGACACTGTGTGTCAGGTAAACTTCCTGAACCTAGAAATAACCTTATCCTAGCGAGAGCCTATATTCAGCCAAGTCTATTGACCGAGTAACACCCAGAAATAGTAGTAGTAAACCAAAACTCTTTCCCGAATAGATTGTTATTCAGTGCAAGCGAGGAATTCACCTGTGTTAGCTAAACTTAGTTAGACCTCATTCTTGTTCCGTTAGCTTTCGAGATTCCAACTCGACTAGACTATCCCAAGATTATCAAACATTAGTGTTCTCAATGGAACGGGAACACTCTAATAGAAACCCATATTTAAACTCAACCACTAGAAATTCCGTTTTAACTAGTATAGTGATTAGGATCCCTTATTAGCAGTACTGTACCCGAGAAAAACGTCATAAGTAACACCACTCTTATGTTCCAAAAATTAGTAATTCAGTGTAGTGGACCTGTTAGACATCTCAGCAATAGAAACTTCAAGACGAATTACTTAAGTTAGAGAACCAAAATTAGAACACCAGCACATACCAATATTCCTCCAATACCACCTTATTAGGATACCCTCTAGAATGTTCTCAATTAAGTTACCTTAACCCTTCGACTCTCAACAGTATTTCTACCATGCCAATAGGAGTCAAGTTTTAAACTAAACGATTAGAAATTTCTATTAACCACACCAGTCGTTAGTAGTAAACCCAACAAATTTTAGAGACCCAAACGTTAATTAGCTTAACAGTTAGGAATCAATTATAACCCCAGTACACACTTAAGTCAATTCAGGAAGCATCACCGTGAAATAGTTAGTAACCAAGTCAGTAATAAAAAATAAAAAAACTAGTCGGCTTCGTGATTAGTACTCGATATACATACCTTATCCCAGGAATCCAAAGTCATTAGTATACCATTTAGAAACCTCAATGTTATAATGTCCGACATTTGGACAGACATATTACGTGCCGTCACTTAATCACTATAAGTTGCCAACTCAGCGTTACCAAGCAATTAGCTAACTCTATAAGGATAGTCGAACCAGAACTCATAGGTTTAGCATTCTCTCACCGCAAGCCTATTGAACTAACATTTTAATACTACCCTTAAATGATGATAAATAGGTTCAGCCTATCACTCTATACCGGAAATTGCACCGAACCATCGTAGGTTAAGCCTTGACTAAATAACTAGTTAAGATCACCGTTAGCACAATCAGCCGCTAGAGTCGATCCGTAGTTGCCTTGTCATCAGATAGTTTAGAGACCGTTGACTCAGTTTCATGTTAGGTTGACCATCCAATATACGAATTCATACATTTGAACCAGTTAGTTAAGGGATCACCGTTATCCGTCCGTTGAGAGTTGTCTTTCAATCATCATTAGACTGGTAATTTAGTACTAGGGACTAATTAGCAACCCAGTTTGAGAATTAGTTTAAACCGCCATATTTTACCACTTAGAGTATTAATACTAGACGCCACCACTTAAAACAAATATTTTAGTATAAATCCAACCTTAACGCCAGATAGTAGCGGACATGACTCGAATAGATTGACAAGTAGACATCAACCATCCGGACAAATCCCTTAGGTGTGTATGCCAGTTACCCAGACACAAGTAATCAAGGTTGACTTTAGCTTCAGCCAGACGCTTGGCACTTCCATACATACAAACCTTTCAGCTAAGAGACGAACTGTGTTATTTCAACCCTTCTATGAGAGTTTGTCAGCAGAAACCTGCATGAGAACCCAATTGTCCTGACCCGAGAGAATTGTAAAGAGAAATAGAAGTAGGAAGTATAAGTGGGAATCCAATAGAAGACGGATTTTCAATTGCCTATTCACTCTAAGGATCCTCATTCAGTATATTCGTCGAACCGAGCAATGTTCGATTCAATGTTCACAGGTCTTGGAACACCATGAACTTGTGTACTCTCTAACTTGTCTCATTATGCCTCAAACGGATAATTTCTTCTCGTGCCTTAAATGCTTGTCAGCCTTGTACAATGCATAAATTCAATTAAGATACACACTTTTCAAAATTTCTTGAAGCCAGTTAGGTGATCACATTAAGTGTTTTCAGTTTTTCAGTTGTGTTGCCAATAGCTACAACAAATCTGCGGAGGTCAATCATTCTTGAAAAGGGTCATGAATAATTTCAGTTCAATTTCGTGCTCGTTTTGGTGGACATGTTAATTAATCAACATCCTTAACTGTTCTGGTACAAATAACTTAGCTCAGTATCAATACATCATTTAAACTTCGTGCACTCGAACCTTGTAACCAACTCTCCAATCTAGTTAGTTATCCATCGTTTACGGAGCCTAATCAGCTAAATCCAGAATTAAGATCGAATCCAGCCAATTTAGTGAAATTAAGTTATACTAAGTGAAATCGGTGTCAAGGATTCGAACCTTTCAATTACCTTTTCGGAAATCATGTTTACTCAAGTGTATTAACCTTGAGTATCTCTGCCAGAATGTTCCAGCCTTTTGTTTGTTATCAATAATTTACTTAAATCAAAACAAGTCAAAATTACTCGTATGGAGTAATGAACTACCTCTGTTTGGAAATTAAATTGTTGTTCTATTCTATTCTATTCGTTAGTTGAACCACTAACCATCCGGAGTTAAGCAAATCATTTCATCCTCAACGTTAGAAGTTCAAGCTCCTTGTTCGACTAGCCAAGTTAGCATCCGATTGTTTTAGCCAAATTTCCCATCAAAGTTAGCTTATCAGCCCAATTTTCGAACAAGTCTGACCTTTACCCTTTAGTTAATCGTGTATCGTCAACCAGGCCAGATACTGACCTCCTAAGTCAGTTGAATTCGGAATTAATACTGATAGGAGTGGAAGAAGATTAACAGTAGTAGAAGAAGTTTAAGGGAAATAAAATGAGATGGTATACGACCGTGCTTTGAGAATGTAGACTAAAGCTGCAAGGACACAGTCTAGAGGATGCTAGCAAGTAGTCGAATCAGAGTGCGCAGCTTGAGAACAGCTGTAAATGTAGTTAATTGACTGACCTTTAGCCAATAACCTCTAAGAGAGGAAAATTTTATTTCAAGGGATTGAATGCAACTGATTGGAGAGTAGGTGAAGTATAGAGTTGGATGCGGACATAAACGATCTACCCTGATGTGGAATAAAGAAGATATGAATTTCGAGGACGAAATTCTTTTAAGGAGGGTAGATTGTAACATCCCAAATTTAATTATTAGGAGCATATTGATTAAAAGAGGATTAAAAAGAGTTTAATTGGGAACATTCTTCTAAAGAGATATGAAGTGTGTAAATTAATTTAGTAGGAAGTGGAGGGGCATAGTGGGTATTGCCCATAAAAAGGGTTTATAATGGTCAAACATTCACAATTCACTTCTCACTCTCTGAATCCAAAGTCAGAAGCTTGCTCCCTCCCTCTTTCTCTTCCACGCCTTTCTTCTTCATCCTCACCAACAACATCAAAATTCTCCATCACTCATTTTCCACATGCAATTGAACATTCATGATCCTTAGATTCTATGCTTCAAGAATTGGTAAGTTAATTTGTCTAATCCTCTTTCAATTCCTCTCAATCGTGCTCTATTTCCATTGTTCTATTAGCTTCAATTCTGACTTTGATTTCATGTGATGGATTGAGGAATTATATATGGTGGTTGTAGAAGAAAATAAGAAGAATTTGGAAGAAGATTGTGCAAACCCGTAATGGAAACAACACCCTCACATAAACGGTAATTAATCTCTGCTCGTAACTCTGATTGTGTTGATTCTTTTTGGATTAGTTTTCTATCGAAATTCCGGTCGTTTTGACATAGGTTTCCCTAATTGTGGTCCAGTATTAAGCCCTGTGTGAATTTTGAAGTTGGAAGTTCAACACAGTATTTTTGCAGAAAATGTTTGGAACAGGTCTGTACTAAATCGAGCACTACTCTCTCCCTGTAACTCTGATTGAATTGATTCCAGTTGTCATAGTTAGATAACTCAATTCCGGTCGTTTCGATGTTGGTTTCGTAATTTTAGGATCAATATTGAGGCCTGTGCGAATTTTTAAAGTTGGAGGTTTGAATCAGGATTTCTGCAGAAATGTGTTTGGATAGTGCTGCACTTAAAAGTTAACTGTGCTCTTTCTGTAACTTGGTTTGAGATTCCGTTTGTTTCTATGGATATCTAACTCGATTACGGTCGTTGTGGTTCCGGTTTTGTGACTTTTCGTTAAGGGAAGAGGTCTGTAGGTAATTTTGAAGTTAATGCTCTATTGCCCAAACAATAATACTGTTATGGATTTAAAGCACTTCTTCGCTGCAAATTCAGTTTCTCGGAGAGCTCCAAAGATGTCGTTAGCATTGTGTTTAAGCTTCTGAGTTAATCTCAATTCCAGGTGGGTTCTTAGGATCTTACCATAGTTTTGTGTAGAGCCTAGTTTATTCCCCAAATATGATGAATTGCATGCCAACATATAGGTTTAGGACTTAATGAATGAAAGAGTAGGAATCATTCCCAATTCCTACTCCCATATAATTTATTATACACTATTGAATATGTCTGTAACGAGTTGCATAGAGATTGTAGGTGTTTTACTTTGAAAATTCATGTTTCTGCATTACAGGGGCTTGTTCTGATGAACTCGTCGTAGCGAGTAAGTACTCACCAGGGCGAGTGTTGTTGTTGTTGCCTGTATAACTCGCCAGGGCGAGTGTTACAGGTCAGTGACACGAAATCTCGCCGTAGCGAGTGAGTACACGCCACAGCGAGTTTAGCAGGGACAGAACCTGCTTATTTTATTTTCTAAAAAAAAACTCTAACACTCGTTTTATATCCGAATGCAACTTGGATTTCATGGACATGTTTTAAATAGTGTAAAATGGATAATATGGTAAGAGAATAACAAGTGTATTTATTTTTTTGTATTAGTAACATGTTTAGGATACCCTGGGCGGGATATATTGGTTAGAACTGTTTCAAACTCATTGAATTAAATGGTATTACGCCATGTTAATAGAACTCCTCTGACTTCTATTATTTATTATGTGAGCCAACGTCGGAATCCGAGCCTCTGTTTCGGTAGTACGCAGAGTCAGGCACCTGAAACCGGCTTGCCTCAGGTGACCTTTGAAGAGTAATTTGACAAGATAATAACTTTGTGTTACGCCTTATTTTACTATTATTATTGATAAATACATGGTTATGTAAAACAGTTGAACTTAGATTATCACACTATCTAGGTTCCCCGGTGTAGTCACCATTAGGAGGGTAGTATGACTCACTGAGGCTTAGTAGTGTCACCCCACTCCAAATCAATTTTTTTTAGGTAAACAGGTTATTCAGAGCAAGGACCAGGTAGGAGACTGATAGTTGGAGCTGAGCTTGGATTGTCAGCGTTGAAGATTTTTATTCTTCTCTTTGTTATTATATTACCTTGTTTACTCAGGAATTTAGTTTCTTTCCGCTGTAATTATTCAGTTCATCATGTTGTACTAGTATCAAGTTGTAACTTCATTATTTATTCTGAAATTTTCATGTACTCAGATCCATTTATTTATGTCTTGACTAAATATTCTAGATATTTTGGTTGGGGCGTTATAGAAAGTGCTCCCCGTTTTCTATTCTACACTACTAAGAGATTTCTCTCTCTCCACCCCCCCCCTCTCTCTCTCTCTCTCTCTCTCTCTATATATATATATATATATATATATATATATATCTATGTCTATCTCTCTTCCGTCTCCATTACATGACTCTATAGAGGCTTTATCAACAAAAAAATAGGTTTTAATTAATTATAAATTTTTTCTTAATGAATATCAATTAAATTTTCGTGCTTAGTTCTCACTATGATCTATATACACTTTTCATCATGGAGATCATGTTTTTTCGTGCTAGATAAAATTTTGAATAAGTTTTCCCGATGATAAAATATGAAATAAGGATAATTCTCGTATTTGGAATTCAAATTTTAATTCGTAAATGTGTATTTTTAATAGTGGGGTGGGAAATACTTGTCGTTTCTCATTCTCCAACACTGAGAGTTTCTTTCTCAAAATCTTCTATTTTGTTTTTGTCTCTAATGAACATTATTTTTTCTTCAAAATAAAATGTTTTTACGTAAAAAAAAAAAGTTTACAGATATGTCATAAGCTATTTTTTGGGTTAAAGACTTCAATTCTTCGAGTGATCTTATCAATGAAAAAAATAGTGTACTTTCTTATTTTAATTTGTTTAAGTAATCTAAATATAAAGTGTTCCTTCATTTTACAAAATTAAAATATTAAAAATGTACCAAGATAGTACGTGTGTCGCACAAGTGGTAGATATTTGAGCCTCTTAACCATTTGGCCTTAAGATCGATTCTGACTGGTGCATATGGAGAATCATTTCTTAGGAGAGGTAAATCCCTTAAATGGATCTCAGTTAAATCAAGAGGATTAACCTCTGTCGTTGCGCACGGATGATACTTTCGGTTTTAAAAAAAGTATATATATATATGGAAAAATTACACGTTTGGTCATTTATCTTATTTTTTTTGTAACACTTTGGTCTTTTATCATTCATTTGTAACATTTTGGTCCTTGATCTTATCTTTTTGTAACACTTCGATCATTTATCTTTTATTTGTAACACTTTAATCCTTTAAAGAACATAAAGATATGAAAGAATTGATGAAGATGATGAACATATTCATCAAAATTATGAGTTTTATTTAATTTTAATAAAAAAGAATCTTAATAAATAAAATTCAGCATTTTTTTAATAAATAAAAAATATGTAAATAAGGGTTTATATGTGAATTTTATAAAAGATACAAGACTAAAGTGTTACAAATAAAAGATAAGGGACCGAAGTGTTACAAATATATACGATAAAGGACCAAGGTACTACAAATAAAAGATAAAAGACCAAAATGTTACAAAAAAATAAGATAAAGGACCACACGTATAATTTTGCCTATATATATTGTACCGGTCAAAATAATTTAGGCCCAATTGTCATAGGGCCCGCCTTGCTTTGGCCCAATCCGCCTATACAAGGCCCAATTCGTTTCACCCCCTCGTCACGTGCACGCCCACGTCTTTCCCTAGCCAAGCAAAAGGCACATGTAAAACGTGGCCCAGTATCCACTAAGTGGAATGGCGCCAAATATAACCCCCCACTCTCCCTCGTGGGGGATGACAAAGCTAAGGAATAACCGTCACTCACCCCATGACTTGAGGAAAGATCGTCGGATCGTGGAGGCAAAGGGAAACCGTTCCTCTAGCTCTATAAATACAACCCCCAAAGCAAAATGGAAAGGCAAGCAATATCATAACCTCGTACCACTGCATAATCATAGCACCTAGCAAATATACTCCCCCTAGTGTTCTATCAGGAACATTTGGCGCCCACCGTGGGGCCCTGGTAAAACATTTCCCAGGCCTCAAGACATAACCAAAAAACACCTCAATAATCAATGGCAGGAGGTACTCCTAACCACGAGAACCAGCCTAATTTGCAAGCAGCGATTAATGAGATACGTCGCCTCCAAGCGGAGGTCGCCGAAATCCAGAAGGACAAGGCAGAAGAAATAGCCAGAACAGAAGAAGAAGACAACATCGAGGTTTCACAACCCCTTGCACAGCAACTATGGGATGCTCAAGTTCCACCGAACTTCAAAATACTACAACTTCCAAGCTTCGACGGTAAAACAGATCCCTTAGAACACATAATGGCAGTTGGCACTCAAACTGCCATCCTCGGAGCAGAAGAACATCTGAAGTGCAAGCTGCTGTCAAGCACGTTTAAGGACGCTGCCTTACGTTGGTATATGAACCTTCCCAAGAATTCCATAACGGGATACCAAGATTTTCATCGAAAACTCATCCACCAGTTTTTAGGGAGCAAACACATACAAGTAACCGCCACGAATATGTTCAGCCTGAGACAAAAAAGCTCGGAAACCCTCAGAGAATATCTGGTGCGTTTCAGCGAAGCCACTATCAAGGTTTCAAATCCAAATCAGGAGATGTTCGTGGCCGCCTTTCACAACGGATTGCGCGCGGGACATTTCAACGAGTCGCTAGCCCAGAAGCTCGCCGAAACCATGCAGGAGGTAATGAAACGAGCGGAGTGTTACATCAAAGGCGAGGAGAGTAACGCCGAAAAACGCTCAAGGGACCACAAGGAAAGAGCCCCGGAATCTGGAGGCAGCAGATATCCAGACTACCACAGGCGACGTTGGCCAAACAAAGACCATAGGACGCCACGAAACGGCGGGAGCTCGTATTACCCCCAAAAAAGAGGACCCAAGCCCTTTGAAGAATATGCACCACTCAACAAAGCCAGAGTCCACATCCTCGACGAGATCTTACAGGCGGGGCTAGCGAAACGCCTGCCTCCTCCAGAACGGCACTACACCATGGGGCGGAACGAGAATGAGTTCTGCCATTACCATCGTTGCAAGGGACATGATACAGATAAGTGTTTTCTCCTCAAAGACCTGATCGAAGAATTGATAAGGAGCGGGCACCTCAAAAAATTCATAGAGAGAGCAGCACAAGAGAACAAGGCGAGGCAAAGGTCGCCAAGATCACCGAGATCACCGCGCAACCCCCCAACAGAAGATGTAAGGGAAAAAGACTAACCCCGAATCTCCGTAAACACCATTGCTGGGGGATGTTGGAACAAAGTGGGTCTGACTTGAACCTCTAATGTTTTAAGTAGTTTTGATGATAACAAAGTATTAAAATTGCAATTGGTATTACTAATGATTATTCTAGTGTGCAGAATTATAAGTCAAAATTCATTCAGAAGCACTATGAATAGTAGCAGAGAAGCCAGTCAAAACAAGCTCTGAAAGCACGACACTGTTCGTCAGAAGCTTAAATTTTGAATGCTGAAGAAAGTGACTCTGAGGATAAAACAAGGCTCTGAAGGACTCAGAAGCTAAAAGACCTCAAGAAGCTATGGCAACAGCATCAGAAGCAAAAGGAATTTACGTCACTCAAGAGCTGACCTATATAGAACTAATGATTGAAGAACAATCCACTTCAAGGCTCTGTCACATCCACAGGAAGGAATATTCGTTGGTACAACGTTAACCTTATCCATAAGTGGAGCGCATTTGAGGATTGTACTATCGTACTATTATTACTCAAAATGGAGGAGTGATAAATTGAATAGCTAGGTAGTGGAATTGGAATTCCTTACCAAAGAAGGCAATATACAGCTATCAATTGTACGAGTAAATTCCAGCTGGCACCTCTCTCTCTGCAACGGTCATCATCTTCCTCCAAGTATAAATAGAAGACTCAAATGGAAGAAATGACTACTGTTCCTACTACTGTTCTATTACTGCGTTCAAAGACTAAGAAGCATTCTGACATCATATTTTAAATCTGTCATTCTAAGTCTTAGAACAAATTGAGTTGTATTTTGTAAACACCTCTGATAGTATATCAAGTGTTCCTTAACATTCATTCTTATTCTTAAGTTTGTTTGAGAAGTCTCTTGTTAAGTTTAACTTGAGCATTTGAGAAGTCTCTTGTTTAGTGAAACTTGAGCACCTGAGAAGTCTCTTGCAAGTGTGCTTGAGCAATTTGTAATCTTTAGTAGATTATAGTGAAAATCTCTTGTTAGTAACAAGGGGACTGGAGTACTCTCGATTTGTGAGGGGAACCAGGATAAATTCTGTGTCTTTCTTTCTCTCTCTCAGCACCCTCTCGTTAATTTGTGTTTTTATCCGCTGCATACTTAGTCGCTATTAGGCAAAAAGTTTTATTTTTTAAAACACAATTCAACCCCCCCTTCTTGTGTTTTTCCACCTTCAATTGGTATCAGGAGCTGGGCTGTTGCCTAACTCTCACCTATCAGTGAAACAGTTAAGATTCAGGGAGGAAAAACATGTCTGCTGAGAAGAATCTCAATGAAGTTCCATTTGACTATGATTCTAATTCTAAAGACAGAAGGTCTTCTGACAAAATTCCCTTTTTCAATGGAACTGAGACTGGTTATCCATTCTGGAAAACCAAGATGTACAGTCACATCATGGCGATTGATTGTGATCTGTGGGATTTGGTAGAAGATGGAGTGAACTTTGAAAATATGGACTTAGAAGGCGTTGTTAGCTCTAAAGACAGGAAGGCTTTTACACCCACTCAAAAGCTGGAATATAAGAAGCACCACAGTGTAAAAGGGATGATGACAAATGCCATCTCTCATGATGAGTACTTGAAAATTGGAGATAAGAGAACGGCTAAGTCTATCTGGGATTCTCTTAAATCCAAGTATGAAGGAAATAAACAAGTTAAGGAGGCTAAGGCTAACTTGTTAGTACATCAGTATGAATTATTTAAAATGAAGGACGGAGAGGACATTGAGACAATGTTCTCTAGGTTTCAAATTCTTGTTTCTGGACTTCAAGTTTTAGATAAGAGCTACACTGAGGCTGATCATGTAAGGAAAGTACTCAGAAGCTTGCCGCCAAAGTGGAGACCAAAAGTGACAGCGTTTCAGGAATCTAAGGATTTAGATACTGTGTCTCTTGAAAGCTTGGTTAGTTCTCTAAAGAGTCATGAGATGGAACTCATGACTGATGAATCGACTAAGAAGCTAAAAGGGATAGCACTAAGCACCAAGAGTTCTTCTAAGGCTCTGAAGGCGAAGGTTATAGTATCTGATGAAGAAGCTTCTGAAGAAGGTCACGAGATGGATTCTGATGGGGAAGAAGAAGCAAACCTAGCCTTGATGGCAACCACTTCTGACCAAGAGAACTCTGAGCACGAAGATGACTCAGATTCAGAAGATGAAGATGAGGTACTTGCTAAACTTTCTCGTTCTGAATTAATAGATTCCTTAAAAGATGCCTTAAAACTTTTAACCAAAAAGGCAGGTGAGTGTAAGGTCCTTAAAAAGGCTTATAACAACCTGACCGAAAAGGCAAATGAAATAATTGAACAAAATGAGTCTCTAAAATCAAGAAATGAATTTATGGAAACTCATTATGTTTTTGATGATAAGGTTCCTCCAGAACATGAATTTGCTCTTCAGGAATTCCTTATCAATGGAATGAAAAGAAGTAAAATAGCCTCTTTGATTTATCATGTAAGTAGAAATAGAGGAGAAGGTCTTGGATTCTCTCGTTTTAAAGATAATCCATTATCTTCAAAGTCCTCTAATATAGATAAATCAAAACCTAAGGTCGTCTTTGTAAAGAGTCAATCAGAAGTTCTAAATGAGTCAGCTTCTAATAGAACATCAAAACCAGAGGCTCAAAAGTCAAAGACTCTGAAGGATAAAACCTCAGAACCTAAGATTGTTAAGTCTCAAGCTAATGTTAAATCTAAAGAAGCTCTGACACATTCAAGAACAAAGCTCAAGAGCTATACTAAACCCAAAAACTTTTCAACAAGGGTGGTTAACTCTAGAAGCTCTGATAGGTCCTTCAAACAAAGACCACCTGAACCTGTAAAGACTAACACAAAAGGACCCATAAAGATATGGGTACCAAAATCTCAAATAATATTTGCTTCAGGTTTGCACACTAAGAAGGCCAAAGCAGCAATGCTGGTACCTGGACAGTGGCTGCTCACGACATATGACGGGAGAAAGGCATATGTTCCAAACCCTGACTCTGAAAGAGGGAGGTACTGTGGGGTTTGGAGGAAACCAAAAAGGGAAGATCATTTGTAAGACCCAAGATTTCTTTGTATAGTTGGTTTAAGGAATACTAGGGTTTCGATGTGTTCGTGTGATGAAACATCGTGTAATTATTAGCTTTTGCTGTAATTGAGCCTGTTTAGTGCTCGTGCACTGTAATTGTACAGACTTTGGTCTTGTGATCCTGTTTCTTGTATAAGAAGTTACTGGTGGTTTCAGAATAATAAGTTATGGATTATTCTTGTTTTTGGAAAAACGAGTAGGATCTTACCCGTCGTTGTAAAATCTTATTGCGTCTGTTTTGAGTGAGGTTTCGGATGGAAGTTTTATATATCTGCGCGAGTTAGGATATATCCTGAGATTAATTTTCTGAGGTATGGAAGAAAATTACAGTCGCGGAAAAAGATTCGGCGATAAGTTTTGGAAATGTTAAACGTTAGACGTTCTTTCCGTAGGTCTTACGTTTTTGTGATTTACGTTCGTCGCGGCGCGCGAGAGCTGAACGTGTGAGTGTTTCTATGAGGTATTGAGTTTAATCTCAAGTGGATTTGGTTTGGTTTGATCCAATGGCTAGGGTTTTGTCTTAGCAATGTGTTTTTGATCCAATGGTCATGAGCTAGCAAGAGCTTTAGCATAGTAAGGAGGTTTGCTCATTGTGGACTTAGAAACATCACCAAACTATCTCATTCTTTCTCTCTTTCACGTGGAACTCCATTTCTTAACCTTAAACCTTCACAAATTTTCCATTCTTCACCATTTCACTCCATTTCAAGCTTGGAAGCTTTGAGGAAAAGTGTAGAGAATCACTTTCTAAAGGTAACCCTCTCTTCTTATCTCCTAGGTTGGTAGATTTTTAGAGTTGTGAGGTTTTTGGGTTTATGTTCTTAAGAGGGTTTGGTGAGAAATGTTGTTCTTGCTAGTTTTTGTTTCATGAATGTTGTTCATGAGAGTTTTGTAAGCATGCTAGGCTTTGTTGTTTCAACTTTTCCATGAGTTTGTGAGAATCTCATGAGAAAAGTTAGGGTTTTGAAAGTTTAGAGTATTGATCAATAACATGAGGCTATGTTGTAAGGTTTTGAAAAGAAAAGTTGTCTTTGAACCTTTGGGCGAAAGGGAAATGCGTTGTATGGTTTTGTTTTGGAAAATCCGATGAAAAATATTTTGAGGTTTATGAAAATATTTCCTAAGTGTTTTGGGTAGTGTTTTGGGGTCAAAATGGTTTAAAACTCTTGTGACATGTGGTGTCGCTTTGTACTTTGAAAACATGTTTGAGAATGATTACCGGACGGTTGAGGCCCGTAATAAAACTTGTGCTTAGATTTGGTTTTGATTTTGGAAATGAAAATCAAATAACTTGCACTCGAAGCAACCAACAAGCTTTCGGAAAATGAATTGCTTGCTTATGAAAATGGTTTGCTTTTGTGCCTTGAAAAAGTGTTGGGAACTAATAGAATCAAACTAGGCTTGGGTGGATAAAGGTGGTGTGAGTTGCTGTCTTTTGCTGTCATGACAGTTGAAACTCGCCAGGCGAGTGGTTACTCGCCAGGGCGAGTGTCACAGGTCTTGACAACTCGCCAGGGCGAGCTCCAGAGCGAGTAAGACCAGTACTCTCTGCCTTCACTCGCCATCAACTCGCCAGGGCGAGCTCTGAGAGTTGAAATTTTGGATTCTGATTTCTAAACTTGGTTTTTAACTTTCTAATCCCTTTTTATTAATTTATGGAAGTGGTTGGGATTGGAAACGAGTTTTTCGAGTACTCGGAAAGTACGTAGCTTATAACGCAAGAAAACGGCCATTTTGCATTTCAAATTATTTAAGACTTTTGGCAATTGTTTTGGGTCCTAAAAATAGTACAAATAACTCATGGGGGTTGATCAATACGATAGTTTTGGTATGGTATCCGAAAGAAGGATTTTTCCTTAGAAAACCTTTGGTTGTTGGGGTTTTAGAGTCCAATTCATTAAGGATTGATTGGATGTGGTTTTGATTGAATACTTTGCTTGTTTTAGGAAGCAAGTAAGTGTTGTGCGATCGTGTGATAGTTGAGTGCTTGACGAGGTAAGGGCTCCACTTTATTTCCGTCTTTTAAAACGGTTACGACATGCTTGAAATTGCTGTTTATGCATTTGCTGTGTGCTTGGCATGTTTGTACTTATGTATTCTCGTTGATGAGATCGTGGTTATAAATTAAAAGTGCAACTTACATATGATTAGGAAAATGTATGCATGTTGTGACGACTTGTGCATAGGCTTTAGGCTATGTGAATGTTTGCATGAGCATATATGAATGCGTGCGTCAGATAGGACTACGCGAGGATTTTGTCTTGTGTGACTATCCCGTATATGCCGAAGAGAATATATGCCATGCATTTCATAGTTGCGTGCCTAGGTGTATGTCTGTGTGACTTTGCCTACGTACCGGGCGTTTGACTGTGTGGCTTCGCCAAATCCCTCTGGATTTATATTGAGTTGGTGTATGTCTGTGTGACTTCGCCTGGTGTTTGTCTGTGTGACTTCACCTGCCTTGTGTGGCATTTTTAGTGCGGGTACGTATATTTCTGTGTGGCTTTGCCTACCCCACGACTCTTCGAGGAGAGGTTAATTTCCGGAAAATCATGCATGTGACGAACCAGTAATCGGTTGTCACACTCATTGTAGAAGTCTGCATTAGGCTTGGTGTGCATCATATATATAAGCCCGTAGGTGGGAATTGCTTTTGTGTTAAAGAGCTTTCTCTTGTGTATGTGGAATTATTGTTATGTGTAAAATCTTTCGCACCGGTTATATATATATATACTTTTATTTTGTGGTGACCCTTTCTTTCATTTGCGGGCTCATCCCACCCAGATGATGGGTTAGGTCGTGGTGACGACGGTGGCTGTTCCAGACCCCAGTGAGCGGTTGGAGTTTTAGCTTAGAGTAGTTAGACTATGCGCCGGTGTGTTTTGTGCACCGTGCCTTTTGGTTCTAGGCATAGGTTTCTAACTCGTTGGTTGTAAGTTTTTGAATACTTAGACTTGGATTGTAATTATTCAGGAAATACACTTTGCTTGTCGAAGCACCTTTTAGTGATAAGTTCTTTGGTATATTTGAATGCCGGTTGATTTAAAATATTTTATGCGCACTCTGAGTGTTAGTTGAAAAAGAAAAAAATTAATGCCCTTTTTGCGTTATGAAAAACGGGGTGTTACATTTTGGTATCAGAGCTCGGCTTTAAATCTTCAAAGGGAAAGTGTATACTGGAGTCGTTAGTCCAGAGTCGGTTAGAACGTAACTAGTGTTGTGTTAGTTCTAGTGTTTGTCCTGTGTCGGGTTTCGAGTTAGTAATCCGTGGGGTGAGATATTCTGTTTGGATTCAGAATTGTTTGACTAAGGATCTAATCAGAATTGGTATTGTGCAGAAATTGAATGCCTCCAAGAAGGGCACCTACTGTACCTATGGCGGACAATGTGGATGTGAATCAGATGGCTTATGCCATGCATACAATGGCAGCGGCTGTGACTGCTCAGAGCCATGCTAAGGCGCAGAGAGATCTGGAAAAGCGCGAAAGAGAAATACTTGCGGCTGGATCTAGACTTCTTTCAAATTTCAACCACCAAACTCCTCCAAAGTTTAACGGGGAGGGAGGTCCGGAAACGGCTGATTTATGGCTCCAATCTGTGGAGAGGATATTCGGGGCAATTCATTGTCCAGAAGGAGAGAAGGTAGTCTTAGCTACCTATCAGTTGCTAGGGGGTTCAGAGTATTGGTGGAGGAACACCCGTATTATCATGGAGAATGGCCATGAGGAATTGAATTGGGAGAACTTCAAGAGGAGGTTCTTGGCCAAATACTTCCCTGAGACAGCTAGGGAAAGGTATGGTGAAGAGTTCCTGAGGCTGAGGCAAGCGGGCATGAATGTTGAGGCATATGCCAAGAAGTTTGAATCACTATCCCGTTTCTTCCGCTTCTTTAGGGATGGGATAGATGAGGATTATATGTGCCGTCGCTTCCAAGATGGGCTGAGGTACGAGTTGCAGGACGCGGTTGTGCCGTTGGGTATTCGACAAT
This sequence comes from Trifolium repens, assembly GCA_030408175.1. Taxonomy (NCBI): domain Eukaryota; kingdom Viridiplantae; phylum Streptophyta; class Magnoliopsida; order Fabales; family Fabaceae; genus Trifolium; species Trifolium repens. The sequence goes on along the minus strand of CP125844.1, from coordinate 15,755,258 downwards.
TCCAGGTCTTGGTTGAAAAGTGCCAAGAGGTGGAAGACATGAAAAATAAGCGGGTGAACCGTCAAGGGAATTCTAATGCCGGAGGACCAAGTCGTACCAATGATCGCGGTTCGACTCAGAATAGTGGGAGGCAAGGGAGTAAGCCTTATAACCGTCCTCAGAATAGTAAGGGACCGGGCCGATCGGTGAATCAGGGAACCCGGGGAAAGTCAGAGGGTAGTAAGGGGACTTGCTACAACTGTGGAGAAGCGGGGCATTTTTCCAATGAGTGCACGCAACCGAAGGTGGGAAACACCTGCTACAATTGCAAGAAGCCGGGACACTTTGCTAGAGATTGCAGAGCCCCGAAGACTGGGCCGTCGGCAAATGTGGCACAAGGCTCACAGGGTGCCAGACCTGCGGCAAAGGCACGTGCTTACTGTATGGGCACTGAACTGAGTGGGCAGGCTAGCAATGCCATCCACGAGAGCTGTCACATCGCAGGTAATTCTTTAACTGCTTTGATTGACACGGGGGCAACCCACTCATTCATATCTTTGGCATGTGCAAATCGTTTGAGTTTGAATGTATCTGTGCTTCCGTTTGATTTGAATGTTTTGACTCCTGCTAAGGATTTGGTAGTGAATACTGCATGTTTGCATTGTTTGGTAGTAATCCAGAATAGGGATTTTCTGGTCAATTTGGTTTGTCTACCGCTTTTATCTCTCGAGATCATCCTTGGGATGGATTGGTTGTCTTATCATTATGTGATTCTAGACTGCGCTCGGAAATTGGTTTTCTTTCCCGAGCCAGGTGTGCGAAGGTACTTGTCTGCGAATCGACTTTCTGTGGTTATGTGTAATGGAGAACCGGAGATAGTTTCACTTGCTAGTTTGGGAGTGACGTCGGAGATCCGAATTGAGGAAATTCGAGTGGTTCAGGATTTCCAAGATGTGTTTCCATCGGAGATTCCAGCTTTTCCTCCGTGTAGAGAGGTGGAATTCTTCATTGATTTGCAACCGGGTACGGGTCCGATTTCAGAATCAGCCTATCGGATGGCTCCAGCTGAGTTGGTAGAGTTGAAAGGTCAGATCGAGGACTTGTTAGGTAAAGGTTTCATAAGGCCTAGTGTGTCGCCTTGGGGAGCACCGGTCTTGTTGGTTAAGAAGAAGGATGGGAAATCTCGTCTGTGTGTGGATTATCGGAAGCTTAATAAGGTAACTATCAAGAACCGATATCCATTGCCGCGTATTGATGATTTGATGGATCAGTTGAGGGGAGCCTCAGTGTTTTCCAAGATTGACTTGAAATCTGGTTATCACCAGATAAGAGTGCGAGATGAGGATATTCAGAAAACGGCGTTTAGGACGCGGTATGGGCATTATGAGTTTTTGGTGATGCCGTTTGGAGTGACGAATGCACCTGCGATCTTCATGGCCTACATGAATCGGATGTTCAATTCATTTTTGGACAAGTTTGTGGTGGTGTTCATTGATGACATTTTGGTGTATTCGAAGAATGAAGAGGAACATCTAGAGCATCTTCGCTTGGTTTTGCAAGTTTTGCGGGAGAAAAGGTTGTATGCAAACCCGTCAAAGTGCGACTTTTGGTTGGAAGAGGTGAATTTCCTTGGCCATGTTATATCAAAAGAGGGAATAGCCGTGGATCCAGCCAAGATTGATACGGTACTTTCATGGAAGCAGCCTCAAACAGTGACTGATGTGAGGAGTTTTGTTGGTTTGGCCGGTTATTACCGGAGGTTTATAGAAGGATTTGCTAAGATTGTGGCACCAATGACACAACTTACACGAAAAGATCAACCTTTTGCTTGGACAGAGAAGTGTGAGTTGAGTTTTCAGTTGTTGAAGGAGCGTTTGACGACTTCACCGGTGTTGGTGTTACCACAGTCGGATGAACCGTATGAGGTTTATTGTGATGCTTCTCATCAAGGGTTGGGTTGTGTGTTGATGCAACACAAGAGAGCAGTGGCTTATGCATCACGGCAGTTGAAGGTGCATGAGAAGAATTATCCGACGCACGATTTAGAGCTTGCGGCCGTTGTCTTTGCATTGAAGATTTGGAGACATCATCTTTATGGTTGCACTTTTGTCGTGTTTAGTGACCATAAAAGCCTTAAGTATCTGTTCGATCAGAAAGAGCTTAATATGAGGCAACAGAGGTGGATGGAAACATTGAAAGATTTTGATTTTACGTTGGAATACCATCCGGGAAAGGCTAATGTGGTAGCCGATGCCTTGAGTAGGAAGAGTGTGTCGGTTTGTTCGGCACAATTGGCTAGTCAACAAGAGTTGTTGAGAGAGTTTCGTGATTTGCACCTTGAGGTAGAGTTTGCGTTAGGGAATATGAGACTGGGTATGATTACCATCTCAAGCGGTTTGTTAGAGGATATTGCTAATTGTCAAGATGACAAGTTTCTCTTGGAGAAAAGAGCGTTGATTGTTCGAGGAACCAACCGAGATTTCAAGGTGGGATCGGACAATATCTTGAGGTGTCAAGGGAGAGTGTGTGTACCCGAAGCTAGGAACTTGAGAAACATCATTCTAGGGGAGGCACACAAGAGTAAGCTTAGTATGCATCCCGGGGCAACAAAAATGTATCAGGACCTGAGGCAAGATTTCTGGTGGCCGGGTATGAAGAGGGATGTGGCTGAGTATGTGGCGTCGTGTCTGACTTGTCAGAAGGCGAAGATTGAGCATCAGAGACCGGCAGGGATGCTGCAGTCGTTAGATATCCCCGAGTGGAAGTGGGATAGCATTTCTATGGATTTCATCACTGGTTTACCCAAGACCAGGAGGAAGCATGATTCCATTTGGGTGATAGTGGATCGTTTGACGAAGTCCGCTCATTTTCTACCGGTAAGGATTACGGATACGGCGGCAAAGTTGACCGATGTGTATATTGCTGAGATTGTGAGGTTACATGGGATTCCGTCAAGTATAGTGTCGGATAGAGATCCGAAGTTTACTTCACATTTTTGGAAGACTTTGCATGAGGCGTTGGGGACGAAATTGAGATTGAGTTCTGCCTATCATCCCCAGACCGATGGGCAGACTGAGAGAACAAATCAGTCACTAGAGGATTTATTGAGAGCTTGTGTGCTGGATGATCGTGGGAGTTGGGACGACGTGTTGCCGTTGATAGAGTTCACGTACAACAATAGTTACCATTCGACTATCGGGATGGCACCATATGAGGCTTTGTATGGGAGAAGGTGTCAGACTCCTTTGTGTTGGTACCAAGATGGGGAAAGTATGATAGTAGGACCGGAAATGGTACAACAGACGACGGACAAGGTCCGAAAGATAAGGGCAATGATGAAGGTTGCTCAAGATCGACAAAAGAGTTATGCGGATAGGCGTCGGAGGCCTTTAGAGTTTGAGGAGGGAGATCATGTATTTCTCCGTGTTACTCCAACGACGGGTGTTGGGAGGGCTTTGAAAGCGAAGAAGTTGACTCCGAAGTTTATAGGGCCTTATCAGATTTTGGAACGGATTGGGAAGGTAGCATACCGGATCGCGTTGCCACCGGTACTATCTTTGATTCATGATGTGTTCCATGTGTCGCAATTGCGGAAGTATACACCGGATCCATCACATGTGATCACACCTGATGATATCCAGTTGAGGGATAACTTGTCATTTGAGGTTCCGCCGATCAAGATTGCGGATAGGAAGATGAAGCGTTTGAGAACGAAAGAGATACCTTTGGTGAAGGTGATATGGAACGAAGCTACAGGAGATACCACCTGGGAGCTCGAGAGTAAGATGAAAGAATTATACCCCAGTTTGTTTGACGACGTCTAAGTTTCGAGGACGAAACTTCTTTTAGGAGGGTAGTATTGTAAGACCCAAGATTTCTTTGTATAGTTGGTTTAAGGAATACTAGGGTTTCGATGTGTTCGTGTGATGAAACATCGTGTAATTATTAGCTTTTGCTGTAATTGAGCCTGTTTAGTGCTCGTGCACTGTAATTGTACAGACTTTGGTCTTGTGATCCTGTTTCTTGTATAAGAAGTTACTGGTGGTTTCAGAATAATAAGTTATGGATTATTCTTGTTTTTGGAAAAACGAGTAGGATCTTACCCGTCGTTGTAAAATCTTATTGCGTCTGTTTTGAGTGAGGTTTCGGATGGAAGTTTTATATATCTGCGCGAGTTAGGATATATCCTGAGATTAATTTTCTGAGGTATGGAAGAAAATTACAGTCGCGGAAAAAGATTCGGCGATAAGTTTTGGAAATGTTAAACGTTAGACGTTCTTTCCGTAGGTCTTACGTTTTTGTGATTTACGTTCGTCGCGGCGCGCGAGAGCTGAACGTGTGAGTGTTTCTATGAGGTATTGAGTTTAATCTCAAGTGGATTTGGTTTGGTTTGATCCAATGGCTAGGGTTTTGTCTTAGCAATGTGTTTTTGATCCAATGGTCATGAGCTAGCAAGAGCTTTAGCATAGTAAGGAGGTTTGCTCATTGTGGACTTAGAAACATCACCAAACTATCTCATTCTTTCTCTCTTTCACGTGGAACTCCATTTCTTAACCTTAAACCTTCACAAATTTTCCATTCTTCACCATTTCACTCCATTTCAAGCTTGGAAGCTTTGAGGAAAAGTGTAGAGAATCACTTTCTAAAGGTAACCCTCTCTTCTTATCTCCTAGGTTGGTAGATTTTTAGAGTTGTGAGGTTTTTGGGTTTATGTTCTTAAGAGGGTTTGGTGAGAAATGTTGTTCTTGCTAGTTTTTGTTTCATGAATGTTGTTCATGAGAGTTTTGTAAGCATGCTAGGCTTTGTTGTTTCAACTTTTCCATGAGTTTGTGAGAATCTCATGAGAAAAGTTAGGGTTTTGAAAGTTTAGAGTATTGATCAATAACATGAGGCTATGTTGTAAGGTTTTGAAAAGAAAAGTTGTCTTTGAACCTTTGGGCGAAAGGGAAATGCGTTGTATGGTTTTGTTTTGGAAAATCCGATGAAAAATATTTTGAGGTTTATGAAAATATTTCCTAAGTGTTTTGGGTAGTGTTTTGGGGTCAAAATGGTTTAAAACTCTTGTGACATGTGGTGTCGCTTTGTACTTTGAAAACATGTTTGAGAATGATTACCGGACGGTTGAGGCCCGTAATAAAACTTGTGCTTAGATTTGGTTTTGATTTTGGAAATGAAAATCAAATAACTTGCACTCGAAGCAACCAACAAGCTTTCGGAAAATGAATTGCTTGCTTATGAAAATGGTTTGCTTTTGTGCCTTGAAAAAGTGTTGGGAACTAATAGAATCAAACTAGGCTTGGGTGGATAAAGGTGGTGTGAGTTGCTGTCTTTTGCTGTCATGACAGTTGAAACTCGCCAGGCGAGTGGTTACTCGCCAGGGCGAGTGTCACAGGTCTTGACAACTCGCCAGGGCGAGCTCCAGAGCGAGTAAGACCAGTACTCTCTGCCTTCACTCGCCATCAACTCGCCAGGGCGAGCTCTGAGAGTTGAAATTTTGGATTCTGATTTCTAAACTTGGTTTTTAACTTTCTAATCCCTTTTTATTAATTTATGGAAGTGGTTGGGATTGGAAACGAGTTTTTCGAGTACTCGGAAAGTACGTAGCTTATAACGCAAGAAAACGGCCATTTTGCATTTCAAATTATTTAAGACTTTTGGCAATTGTTTTGGGTCCTAAAAATAGTACAAATAACTCATGGGGGTTGATCAATACGATAGTTTTGGTATGGTATCCGAAAGAAGGATTTTTCCTTAGAAAACCTTTGGTTGTTGGGGTTTTAGAGTCCAATTCATTAAGGATTGATTGGATGTGGTTTTGATTGAATACTTTGCTTGTTTTAGGAAGCAAGTAAGTGTTGTGCGATCGTGTGATAGTTGAGTGCTTGACGAGGTAAGGGCTCCACTTTATTTCCGTCTTTTAAAACGGTTACGACATGCTTGAAATTGCTGTTTATGCATTTGCTGTGTGCTTGGCATGTTTGTACTTATGTATTCTCGTTGATGAGATCGTGGTTATAAATTAAAAGTGCAACTTACATATGATTAGGAAAATGTATGCATGTTGTGACGACTTGTGCATAGGCTTTAGGCTATGTGAATGTTTGCATGAGCATATATGAATGCGTGCGTCAGATAGGACTACGCGAGGATTTTGTCTTGTGTGACTATCCCGTATATGCCGAAGAGAATATATGCCATGCATTTCATAGTTGCGTGCCTAGGTGTATGTCTGTGTGACTTTGCCTACGTACCGGGCGTTTGACTGTGTGGCTTCGCCAAATCCCTCTGGATTTATATTGAGTTGGTGTATGTCTGTGTGACTTCGCCTGGTGTTTGTCTGTGTGACTTCACCTGCCTTGTGTGGCATTTTTAGTGCGGGTACGTATATTTCTGTGTGGCTTTGCCTACCCCACGACTCTTCGAGGAGAGGTTAATTTCCGGAAAATCATGCATGTGACGAACCAGTAATCGGTTGTCACACTCATTGTAGAAGTCTGCATTAGGCTTGGTGTGCATCATATATATAAGCCCGTTGGTGGGAATTGCTTTTGTGTTAAAGAGCTTTCTCTTGTGTATGTGGAATTATTGTTATGTGTAAAATCTTTCGCACCGGTTATATATATATATACTTTTATTTTGTGGTGACCCTTTCTTTCATTTGCGGGCTCATCCCACCCAGATGATGGGTTAGGTCGTGGTGACGACGGTGGCTGTTCCAGACCCCAGTGAGCGGTTGGAGTTTTAGCTTAGAGTAGTTAGACTATGCGCCGGTGTGTTTTGTGCACCGTGCCTTTTGGTTCTAGGCATAGGTTTCTAACTCGTTGGTTGTAAGTTTTTGAATACTTAGACTTGGATTGTAATTATTCAGGAAATACACTTTGCTTGTCGAAGCACCTTTTAGTGATAAGTTCTTTGGTATATTTGAATGCCGGTTCATTTAAAATATTTTATGCGCACTCTGAGTGTTAGTTGAAAAAGAAAAAAATTAATGCCCTTTTTGCGTTATGAAAAACGGGGTGTTACATCATTGGTACAGGTATAGTTGGTAACTCTTCTCTTTCAATTAAAAATGTTTGGTTAGTTGATGGCCTCAAACATAATCTGCTTAGCATTAGTCAATTTTGTGATAGCGGATTTATTGTTAAATTTGATAAAGAGGCATGTACAGTAATCAATGATTCTGACAAGTCCATATTGTTTAAAGGATTAAGAAGAGGTAATGTTTATAAGGTGAATCTGTCAGAACTCACTGAGCAGAAGATAGTTTGTCTTCTATCTCTGAATGATGAAAAGTGGGTCTGGCACCAACGCTTAGGTCATGCTAACTGGAGATTAATCTCTAAGCTTAGCAAACTAAAGTTGGTTAAAGGCCTGCCAAATCTTAAATATCATTCAGATGCTCTGTGTGGTCCTTGTCAGATTGGCAAAATTTCAAAAACTTCTTTTAAACCTAAAAACATTGTCTCTACCTCAAGACCCTTAGAACTACTTCACATTGATTTGTTTGGTCCAGTAAGTACTGCCTCAATCAATGGAAAGAAATATGGATTAGTCATTGTTGATGATTACAGTAGATGGACTTGGGTGAAGTTTCTAAGAGTGAAAGATGATGCATATGATGTGTTCAGCATCTTCTGCACTCAAGTGCAAAATGAGAAAAGTCTCAAAATCTTAAAAGTTAGAAGTGATCATGGTGGTGAATTTGAAAATGAATCATTTGCATCTTTTTGTGAAGATCATGGCATTGTCCATGAGTTCTCTGCCCCTAGAACACCACAACAAAATGGTGTTGTAGAGAGAAAGAACAGGTCTTTACAAGAAATGGCAAGAACCATGATGCATGAGACAAAACTTGCTAAGCACTTCTGGGCAGAAGCTGTAAACACAGCTTGTTATATTCAAAATAGGATCTATATAAGACCTCTATTGAATCTAACAACATATGAACTCTTCAAAGGAAGAAAGCCCAACATCTCTTACTTTCATCAGTTTGGATGTACATGTTACATTCTAAACAACAAGGCCTACAAAAGAAAATTTGATGCCAAAGCTTGTAAGGGAATCTTTATAGGTTACTCTGAACGCTCAAAGGCATACAGAGTGTATAATTCTGAAACCAACACAGTGGAAGAATCTATACATGTTAGATTTGATGATAAAGAGCCTGACAGTAAAATGTCAGAGCAAGATAATAGTTATGCAGGTGTTCCATACCAATACATCGATTCAGAACCTGAAAAAGCATCAGAAGCTGTTGAAGCTTCAGAAGCTGTATTGGAAGAAGATGCTGAAGAAGCACCTCAATTAGAAGCATCACAAGAACATGATGACACTTCAGAAGAAGACACTCAACCAAGTGCTGATGTTGATGAAGCTCCAAGAAGGAAGTTCAAATATAGATCATCACATCCAGAAGACTTAATTCTTGGAAACAAAGAAAGTCCAAGAAAGACAAGATCAGACTATCAACAACTTGATTCTCTTCTGGGACTAATCTCAATGATAGAACCAAAGAATGTTGATGAAGCACTTACTGACGATGGATGGATTGTAGCTATGCAAGATGAGCTCAATCAGTTTCAAAGAAATGATGTATGGGACTTAGTGCCAAGACCAGCACATAAGAACATCATTGGAACTAAGTGGGTATTTAGAAACAAGATGAATGAACAAGGTGAAGTGGTAAGAAATAAAGCTAGACTGGTAGCACAAGGCTACAGTCAGCAAGAAGGTATAGACTTCACTGAAACATTTGCTCCAGTAGCAAGACTGGAAGCAATCAGGTTACTTCTTTCATATGCTGTTAACAATGGAATCACATTGTACCAAATGGATGTTAAGAGCGCCTTTCTTAATGGTGTTATTTCTGAAGAAGTATATGTCAAACAACCCCCAGGTTTTGAGGATTTGAAAAATCCTAATTATGTTTATAAACTTAAGAAATCACTCTATGGTCTCAAACAAGCTCCAAGAGCTTGGTATGAAAGACTGAGTAATTTCCTTTTAGAAAATGGTTTTCAAAAAGGTCAAATTGACAATACATTATTCAGAAAGACATCTAAGAAAGATATCTTAATCATTCAAATTTATGTAGATGATATAATTTTTGGTTCAACTAATGCTTCTCTTTGCAAGAATTTCTCTAAGCTTATGCAGGATGAATTTGAAATGAGTATGATGGGTGAATTGAAGTTCTTCCTTGGAATCCAAATTAATCAAGGAAAAGATGGCACTTACATTCATCAAAGCAAGTATACAAAAGAGCTTCTGAAGAAGTTCAACCTTGATGACTGCAAGATAATGTCTACACCCATGCATCCTACCAGCAGCTTAAGCAAAGAAGAGATAGGAAGCAAAGTAGATCAGAAGCTGTATCGAGGTATGATTGGTTCTTTACTCTACCTTACAGCATCTAGACCTGATATTTTATATAGTGTATGCTTGTGTGCTAGATTCCAGTCAGATCCTAGAGAACCTCACTTAACTGCTGTTAAAAGGATCTTTAGATATCTGAAAGGAACTACTAATCTAGGACTTCTTTATAAAAAATCCCTAGATAGTAAGTTAGTTGGATTCTGTGATGCTGACTATGCTGGTGATAAGATTGAGAGGAAATCCACTAGTGGAAATTGCCAATTCATTGGTGAGAATCTCATATCTTGGGCCAGTAAGAGACAAACAACCATTGCTTTGTCTACAGCAGAAGCAGAATACATCTCAGCTGCTAAATGCTGCACACAGCTTCTCTGGATGAACTATCAGTTGGAAGATTATAACATAGCTGAAAGGAGTATTCCACTATATTGTGACAATACTGCTGCTATTCATTTGTCTAAGAACCCTATTCTACACTCAAGAGCTAAACATATTGAAATAAAGCATCATTTTATAAGGGATCATGTTCAGAAAGGTACAATAGATATTCAATTCATTGATACTGAACATCAATGGGCTGATATATTTACTAAACCTTTAGCTATTGAAAGATTTGATTTTATCAAAAAGAATTTGAACATGCACTATATCTCTGAAGAAAATTAGCTCTGAGAAGTAGAAACAGAATTAGCATCTGAAGCTCTATCAGAACCTCTTATAATTTAGAGTATCCCTTGGGAAGCTCTGAATAATTTAGGCTCTGAAGAGTAACAGGTTCTGATGAGGTGTCAGATACAAATGAGTGAGGCTCTGAACCTTTTAGAAATGAAACGTTCAGTACGTGTAAGTGTACAACAGTTGTCTATACACGCGTCAGATTTGTTTAAACTTTTTCAACACGTGTCTAGATCCTGACGGGCAGAGAACAGTTAATGATGATTATGGCAGTTAAGTATATTATTTAATTTTTAAAACTGCTCGCGCTCCCTCCCAATGTTTACTTTCTCTGTGTATGTGTGCTAGTTACTATTTATAAGTCACTTCACTCACTTGCACAACTTTTTACACAAAATCACTACCTACACAACCCTAGGCTTTACAGAAAATTCCCAATCTTCATCTTCTCATTTTTCTGAAACAATGGCTGCTCGTTCATCAAACGAAATCATTCAAGAACCCTTTAACCCTACGTTACCACCCATCATCGATCTCAATTCAAAAGATAACCTAGTCTACGAACATCATCAAACTGACGCTGGACCAGATGCTTATGATTTCTTCACTGAGAAGTTCGTGGATTTTGAAAGTTTGAAAGCGAATGGGATTGACATTCAATACTTGTTCTACAACCAACAATGGCAAAATTACTTTGAGATGCTTAATGGCTTCGTATACTACGACATAGTGAAGTATTTCTGGCAGAAGGCTAAAGTGTACGATAGAGCAAGTGCTGATAAAGAATACAAGAATATGGTTGAGAAGAACCAGGAATTACGAGGGAAAACAAGAAAGGAACTTGGTCTTAAACCTTATAGAGAAAGGGAAATTAGGTCAAATATTTTGGGAATCAATGTTGTGATAACTCAGGCACACATTGCTAAGATTCTGGGTTTAGACAACAAAGGAGAAGATATAGAAGTGTATGATAAGAGAAGCAAACATTTGGATTCAATTCATCAGGACCTCTTTAAATCTGGTTGCACACAAAAGGATTTTGGAAAAGTAATGCACATGAAGAACACATTTGAATTTGCTTTCAGAATGTGTTTGTCCACTATCTTCACCAGAAAAGGTGGATTGGATACCATCTCCATTCCACACAAACATCTCATCTGGTTCTTATACAAGAGGGTAAAAGTTAATTTGGCTAAGATTCTTTTTGATCACATGTGCCTTACCATCAATGAGGGTAGAACTAAAATACCATCGGTCATTCATCACCCAAGATTAATTTCAGAACTGATAAGGCAAACCAAACTCACAGACATTGTGAGTGCCAAAGAAAAACTTAGAGTTTTCCAAACTGCTAAGTATGATGCATCAGTTCTGGTCAACATGAAGAGAAAAACCAAGGAAGAAATCATTCAAGTGAAAACACCTCTACAGCAAGTGTACGAAAAGTACTTCTGGTGTGATGGGTTTCCCACCATATCAGAACATGATAATGATGAGGTCATCAAAAACTTTCTTGAATCAGTAAGAAGAGAAACTGGGGTCAGTGTGCCCAGGAAAATGGTTGTAAGTGTTCCTAATTGGGATATCTTCAAGGGACCAAGAGATATTACAAGGAGCAGAAGAAAGCCAAGAACTACTGAGCAAGAAATGATTGATGAAGGCTCTGATGATCAAGGACATGCTAGTGCTGATGAGATTGAGGAAGGTGCTGAAAATATGATGACTGAAGCTGTTCAGAAGGAAAAGCGGACAAAGAAAAGGCATGATAGGCCTTCAGCTTCTGAGGAAGATCAGAACCCTGCTAAACCTGCAAAGAGACTAAAGACCAGAGCTTCTAAACCAAAAGGTAAGATCTCTGAATCTAATACTTCTAGCATTCCTGTAGCTCAGGTTATTGGTTCTGAACCTCAACCCTCTATTGCTAAACCATCTATTTCTCAACCTCCATCATCTACCAATCAACCTCAACCCATAGACTTCACTGTTCCTATTAGTGTAGTCTTACCTGATCACAAACCATCATCATCATCTTCATCAGATACCAGCACTGCCTCGGATGAGTTAATTGCTACACTCATCAGAGAATCCAACCCAAAACAAAAGAAAACTCTTACACCAAAGAGAACCTCTTTCAAGAAAACCACAAAGAAGATCACCATAAAGCCCATTCATCTTTCTTCTGATGAAGAACCTACTATTAATGTAGACACCACCATTCTCCATCAATCCACAAATCAAGGTTCTGTCATAGAACATCTTGAACAACACATGTGTGGTGTTGCATTTACCAACTCAAATCCAAATTCACCAAATCATTTTCCATCCATGAATCTCACAAATGATTCACCCGTCCATAAAACACAAAACACACAGGTCATTCACACACCCCCTCCCTCACTTGATCACATCTCACGAGTAAATCCACCTACATTCACCCCTGTTCAGAATGAGCCAATTGCTCATTCTGAAGAACAACAAAAAACACCTCACTCATCACCAATCAATGTCATGACTGAACAACAACATCAATCACCACAACCTGTCCCTGACCCACTCAACAGACCTCTAGTTTTAGAAGAGGTTCTTGAGCTTTACCAACACCTAACTAAAGCTGAACATCAAATATTCAAGGATTCCATCAATCTTGATGATGATATCATACCTCCAAATCTCAGCAAAATCAAAATTATTGAACTCAAAAGAAAGAAACCTGAACCAACCATTCCCTTTGACTCATCCTTACCCTTTTTCAATTCTGACTCTGAACCAAATCTTGAGCTGCTAAACAATGCTATAGGTATTAGACTTAAGAGGTTCAAACAAAGAGAGGAAGAAGCTCTTATCTTTCCCTCTGATTTGGATGCTGATGTCAGGAAATTAGAGTACTTATTTGGTGAATCTTTAAGGATTCTCAGTACTCATCTGAAGGGTAAGATTAAGGGTAGAGGAGCAAACACTGTACGGGAACTATTTGAGATTGCTGAGAGGACATGTGCTCCAAGGCTCACATCTTTCAACCATGAAGAAGAATGTCAGAGGCTAGCTTTTTTAGCTGCTGTGAATGAAAGTATCACAAGATCTCTGGATGATGAGCAGGCTAGGATAGCTGCTGAAATGGAACGTCAGAGGCTTGCTGAACAAGAAGCCTTCAAGTTATTGGTTGATAGAGCTGTTCACATTGCTGTCATTGAGACTAATAAGATTCTTGAGAATCAAGGAGCTGCAGAAGATACTGTTATGAATGATCAGAACCTTAGTGAACCAGATTCTGATAAAGGTAAAGCTCCCATTGTTGCTTCATCTCCTCCTAGATCTCCACCAGTACTTGTCCAAGGCTCTTCTTCATCTGCTATACCCTCTGTTATGCAAGAAGCTCTGGATGTAATCAAGCATGACATAAGAGAGGAACTAAGAAATGAAATGGATGAGTTCAGGGCCGATATAAGAGAAGACATGAACAGATCTGGTGAAGCTACAAACAAGAAGATAGATGCAATGATGGAACTTCTTCTGAAGCTTACTCAACAGCAACCCAAACCTTAACCCTTATGTTTGAGCACTTGTTGTATTGTTAAGTTCTTGTGTAATTTTTGGATAATTTTCTTTTAATTCATATCTATATTATCCATATGTGTGTGTTTGTTATTTGCTTATATGATTGTTTTATCTTTGTTTTTCAAAATTTAACTTTTCTATATACCATAATATTGTCTGGTACTCTTGAGAATTCTGACTCTAGTGAAAGATGCTGAAGAGCATCTTAGTATTTAAACTAATAAGCCTAGGATTTTCAAAACCTAAGAGTCCCTCTCATCAGTACTCCTGTTTACTCATGAAATAGCTTCTTAGTATTAAAGCCTGTTTAACAACGGGGCACCAATACCGAATGAGGCGTGTCTGGTAACTGGTGTTCTGACAATACTTATGTGGTATATAAAAAGAAAGCAAGCTTAAAAGAGAGAGAGATAGGTAGAGGAACAACTTTTATTATTAATAGAAAGATTCTTTATTACATATGATTGCATCTAGCCTAAGGCTTAGATTTAGAAGCCTCTGATTCTATACTCTTCAGTTTCTCTTTGAGAAGAGATAGTGCTTCATCAGCAAGCTTCTGAACCTCAGCTGGATAATCTGCTAGATTATCTTCATATGTCCATAAGAACTCTTCCAGATCAGAGCCCAATTCTTCCTCCTCTGACTCTGTTAAAATAAGTTCTTCCTTGTTTCTCTCATATCGTAGCCTGTTTTCTTCGCAGCGCCAGGGCTCTGCTCCCTTCTTGCTCTCTTTTTTTGAGCCTGAAGCATCCTTGGTAACCTGCCTTTCCATTGTATGTTTTTCTTTTGATGTTACTTGATTACTCTGGATGAGTAAAATAAGAGGAATCATCCCTTTTTATAGTGTCATCAAGCTCTCTTGTCAGGACGGTTTTCAACACAATTCATTAAATGAATTTAGTTGTCATCACTTTTTGACTTGACTGCCTTGTTATGACGCATTTGACTGCTTGGTTTTCTGTGTCTTTTTGACTGATGCCAAAAGGGGGAGTAAGAGTAGCGTTAAAATTAATGTTGATTCATTCATATACTGCTCAATCTGAAACTGTTATGTTAAATACATTATGAATCAATATTTATCTCTTATGATTCTTTCTCATTCTGTACGATTATTGAAAGGGGAGAAAATTTAAGAACCTAAAATAAAATTCATAGACAATGTCAGAAGAGCTTGCAAACCGCTTCTGAGCATTATCAAACTCTAAGAAGCAAAGCTTGCAAAACTATGCTTCTGAGAGTTAAATATGAAAATTTATTTTAAGTTAATAAATCAACTCTTAAACTGTTTTAATTAATTATGGATAAAACTTAGGGGGAGCTTACAAACCTACCCTTATGGATTATCAGACTCAGGGGGAGATTGCAAACCTTTGAAACCTGAAGTCATCATAAGTAAATTAAATCAACAACAATTGAATTTTAATGCTTTGGTTTGTCATCATCAAAAAGGGGGAGATTGTTGGAATAAAGTGGGTCTGACTTGAACCTCTAATGTTTTAAGTAGTTTTGATGATAACAAAGTATTAAAATTGCAATTGGTATTACTAATGATTATTCTAGTGTGCAGAATTATAAGTCAAAATTCATTCAGAAGCACTATGAATAGTAGCAGAGAAGCCAGTCAAAACAAGCTCTGAAAGCACGACACTGTTCGTCAGAAGCTTAAATTTTGAATGCTGAAGAAAGTGACTCTGAGGATAAAACAAGGCTCTGAAGGACTCAGAAGCTAAAAGACCTCAAGAAGCTATGGCAACAGCATCAGAAGCAAAAGGAATTTACGTCACTCAAGAGCTGACCTATATAGAACTAATGATTGAAGAACAATCCACTTCAAGGCTCTGTCACATCCACAGGAAGGAATATTCGTTGGTACAACGTTAACCTTATCCATAAGTGGAGCGCATTTGAGGATTGTACTATCGTACTATTATTACTCAAAATGGAGGAGTGATAAATTGAATAGCTAGGTAGTGGAATTGGAATTCCTTACCAAAGAAGGCAATATACAGCTATCAATTGTACGAGTAAATTCCAGCTGGCACCTCTCTCTCTGCAACGGTCATCATCTTCCTCCAAGTATAAATAGAAGACTCAAATGGAAGAAATGACTACTGTTCCTACTACTGTTCTATTACTGCGTTCAAAGACTAAGAAGCATTCTGACATCATATTTTAAATCTGTCATTCTAAGTCTTAGAACAAATTGAGTTGTATTTTGTAAACACCTCTGATAGTATATCAAGTGTTCCTTAACATTCATTCTTATTCTTAAGTTTGTTTGAGAAGTCTCTTGTTAAGTTTGACTTGAGCATTTGAGAAGTCTCTTGTTTAGTGAAACTTGAGCACCTGAGAAGTCTCTTGCAAGTGTGCTTGAGCAATTTGTAATCTTTAGTAGATTATAGTGAAAATCTCTTGTTAGTAACAAGGGGACTGGAGTACTCTCGATTTGTGAGGGGAACCAGGATAAATTCTGTGTCTTTCTTTCTCTCTCTCAGCACCCTCTCGTTAATTTGTGTTTTTATCCGCTGCATACTTAGTCGCTATTAGGCAAAAAGTTTTATTTTTTAAAACACAATTCAACCCCCCCTTCTTGTGTTTTTCCACCTTCAGGGGATTCGCCGGCGGCGGCAACTCAAAAAACGCCAGAAAATGCTACGTAAGGAAATCAAAAAGAGACTTGGATATGGTAGGGCACGTGTCCTTCCCCCCAGCCCCGGACTTATCTTTCTCACCAAAGGATGCCACGAACATCGCCCCACACGATGATGACCCGCTCGTCATCCAGGTGCAGATCCTCAATTGCGACGTCAAAAGAGTATTAATCGATTCAGGGAGTTCAGCGGATATAATGTATTGGGACGCGTTTAAGGCGATGCAATTGGCGGGCGAACAACTGCAACCTTACCATGGCACCCTAGTTGGATTCACAGGAGATCAAGCGGAAGTAATGGGGTACATCACCCTGCTGATGACTTTCGGAGTAAAGGAAAGCGCAAAGACGATCAAGGTAAGATATTTGGTAGTAAGAAACCCTTACGCATCTTACAACATAATCATAGGGAGACCAGCGTTCAACGCACTGGGAGCAGCGATGTCCACATTGTATCTCGCCATAAAGTATCCCCTTGACAATGGCGGAGTCGGAACAATAAGGGGCGACCAGGTACTAGCGCGGCAATGTTACGAATCAAGCCTCAAGATTAAAAAGAAAGAGATAAGCAGGCTTAGCGTGAACACCGCCAACAGCCACGAAATGACGGAGCTTGACCCAAGAGAAGATTTCCAAGAAAGAAGAGTCAGTCCCATTGAAGAGCTGGAAGAGATCCAGATAGGCAAAAAGCAACACCAAACAACCAGCATTGGCACTGCCATGGGCGAGGAAGAAAGGAGGGACGTTCTCGCCATCTTGAAGGAAAATGTGGACCTCTTCGCCTGGAAGCCAGAAGACATGCCAGGGATTGATGAAACCGTAATCACACACAAGCTAGCTATCGCCAGTAACGCCAAGCCAGTGGTACAGAGAAAAAGGAAGCAAGGAGAAGCAAGAAGGGCAGCAGTGGACGAGGAAGTAGCCAAACTAATGAAGGCCCAATTCATTGAGGAGATTAAGTATCCGGAGTGGCTCGCCAACGTAGTCATGGTAAAGAAAAGCAACGGGAAGTGGAGAATGTGCGTAGATTTCACCGACCTCAAAAAAGCTTGCCCAAAGGATCCTTATCCCCTACCCAGCATTGATAGGCTCATAGACGGAGCCTCAGGGTACAAAACCCTAAGCTTTATGGACGCGTACTCCGGTTACAACCAAATAAAGATGAATGCAGCAGACGCCCCAAGCACCGCCTTCATGACAAATACTTGCAATTACTTTTACAAGGTCATGCCTTTTGGCTTGAAGAACGCAGGCGCCACCTACCAGCGCCTAATGGACATGGTATTTGCGCAGCAGATAGGAAGAAACCTGGAAGTATACATCGATGACATGGTAGTAAAAACCCCTGAAGGAGGAAGCCACAACATGGATCTCGCCGAGATTCTATCCTCAGTTAGAAAGTACGATATGAGGCTCAACCCCGCAAAATGTTCTTTCGGCGTTCAAGCTGGAAAATTCTTAGGATTCATGCTAACAAGGCGCGGAATAGAGGCAAACCCTGAGAAGTGCCAGGCGATCATAAATATGCGAAGCCCGACGACAGTAAAGGAAGTACAACAGCTAACAGGACGAATCGCAGCGCTATCCAGGTTCCTGTCTTGTGCTGGTGAAAAATCCTGCCACTTCTTCGCGGCGCTAAAGAAAGGAGAAAGGTTCACATGGACAGAACAATGCGAGGAAGCTTTTGGCAAACTGAAGGAATTTCTGGCATCGCCCACAGTTCCAGCTCGCCCCCAGCAGGGCGTACCACTGTTGTTGTACCTAGCAGTGTCTGATCACGCCCTAAGCTCCGCCCTAGTGCAAGAAATAGAGGGCGAAGAGAGACCCGTTTACTTTGTCAGCATGACGCTCAGAGGGGCGGAGCTGAGATATCAGAAGCTCGAGAAGTTGTCCTTAGCAGTAATAGTAACTGCCAGGAGGCTCCGCCAGTATTTTCAAAGCCACAAGGTAATAGTTAAAACAGATTATCCCATCAAACAAGTTCTTAAGAAACCAGATCTAGGGGGGCGAATGGTGGCTTGGTCCATTGAGTTATCAGAATTTGACATGACATTTTCACCGAGAGGGGCTATAAAATCGCAAATACTAGCAGACTTCGTCCTCGAAATGACTTCCCCTCCTGAAGAAGAAGGTAACCTGCCCTGGACTCTATCTGTAGACGGGGCCTCAAATATAAGAGGAAGCGGCGCAGGAGTGGTCCTAGAAGGACCTGATGGAGTACTCATCGAACAGTCACTACGCTTCGCCTTCAAGGAAAGCAACAACCAAGCAGAGTACGAAGCCCTCATAGCAGGAATGAAGTTAGCTAGAGAGATGAAGGTTGCAGACCTGCGGGCGAAGAGCGATTCGCAGCTAGTCACAAATCAGGTATCTGGAAAATACCAAACGAAGGACCCACAGTTGGTCAAATACTTAGAAAAGGTACAGAGCTTAGCGTCACAGTTCAAACGTTTTGAGCTCATCTATGTACCAAGAGAACAGAACGCCAGGGCCGACCTTCTCTCCAAACTAGCTAGCACCAAAAAGCCAGGAAATAACAGGACGGTCATACAGGAAACAATAGCCAAGCCCAGCGCAGAAACAGCTGAAATACTAATGGTGGTGGAAGGTAGCGACTGGCGATATCCTTTGATCAGATACCTACAGAACGAAATCTTGCCAGAAGAAAAGGAGGAAGCAGCGAGACTAAAAAAGGCAGCAACCCACTACGCTATGATAGGAGACAAGCTATACAAGAGGGGATTCTCAGCTCCAATGTTACTTTGTGTGGGCGAGCTTGAATCACAAAGAATTCTGAAGGAAATCCACGATGGATCATGCGGAAATCACATTGGTGGAAGATCATTAGCAGGGAAGGTCATAAGAGCGGGGTTCATTTGGCCAACAATCTTACAAGAAGCAAAAAGCTACGTTCGAGCATGTGACAAATGTCAAAGGTACGCTGAGCTTCACCACGCCCCAGGCGAACCCCTGAAAACGGTCATGTCCCCATGGTCGTTCTTCATGTGGGGAGTCGACATCTTAGGACCTTTTCCCGCCTCATTGGGCCAGGTTAAATTCTTATTGGTAGCAGTGGATTACTTCACCAAATGGATTGAGGCGGAGCCGGTAGCTACAATATCATTTGAAAAGGTAATAAATTTTTATTGGAAGAAAATCATTTGCAGGTTCGGACTCCCCAAGTTCATCGTCTCAGATAACGGGACGCAATTCACTAGTGAAAAAGTAGTTCAGTTCTGCGAAAGCTATGGCATACGAAATACCTTTGTGTCGGTAGAGCACCCTCAATCGAACGGACAGGCGGAGTCAGCTAATAAAGTAATCCTAAAAGCCATAAAGAGGAAGTTAGAAAGAAGAAACAAGAGATGGGCAGAACCATTAGCAGCAATCCTTTGGTCATATCACACAACAGTCCAATCATCAACGGGCGAGACCCCGTTCAAAATGGTGTATGGATCAGATGCCATGATACCAGGAGAAATAGATCCCCCAAGCTGGAGACGAGAAACAGTGACAGCAGCAGAAAACAAAATGGCGCTCGAAGAAAACCTAGACCTACTGGAAGAAGTAAGGGAAGCTGCACACTTCAGGGAATTCGCAATGAAACAAAGAGCAACAAGGAAGTACAACACAAGGGTTATGCCCAGAAGCTTCATGGAAGGCGACCTAGTTCTCAAGCGACCAATGGGCATGGACAAAGGGGGAAAGCTCGCCCCAAACTGGGAAGGACCATTCAGGATACGAGAAGTATTCGGGGGAGGAGCATACAGGCTGGAGACGTTAAGGGGAAAGGCGATGCCCAGGACGTGGAATGTGTCAAACCTCGGATTCTACTACAGCTGAAGCATAAGGGAGCAGCAGTAGCATAGCAAGTAGTTTATCATTTAGTTTTTCTTTATCACAAGTTATTTTCACTTTCATTGTATTTACTTTTGAACTAAGACCATCAATAAAAGGGGCGATAGGACACTCTTTTCTCCTGCAAGGGCAGGAGTTTTTATCGAGGCCTATCGTCTGTTTCTAAAAAGCTTTTCCGTCCACACAAAAGTAGCATCTCAAAATTGACAGTATTAAGTAAATATTAAAACGCCATCATGTAAGTCTAAGACGTTGATGCGCGAAATTCCAGCTCGCCATGTAAGTCTAAGGCCTTGGCATAGTTTAAAAATTCATTGCGCCATGTAAGTCTAAGGCTTTGGCGTAATATAAAATTCATTGCGCCATGTAAGTCTAAGGCTTTGGCGTAATATAAAATTCAAGGTGCCATGTAAGTCTAAGGCTTTGGCGTAATATAAAATTCAAGGCGCCATGTAAGTCTAAGGCTTTGGCGTAATATAAAATTCAAGGCGCCATGTAAGTCTAAGGCTTTGGCGTAATATAAAATTCAAGGCGCCATGTAAGTCTAAGACTTTGGCGTAGTATAAAATTCAATTCGCCATGTAAGTCTAAGGCTTTGGCATAGTTTAAAAATTCAATTCGCCATGTAAGTCTAAGGCTTTGGCGTAGTATAAAATTCAATTCGCCATGTAAGTCTAAGGCCTTGGCATAGTTTAAAAATTCAATTCGCCATGTATGTCTAAGGCTTTGGCATAATAAAGAACTCAATTCGTCGCGTAAGACTAAGGCTTTGGCGAAGTATAAAATCCAATAGCCATGAAAACTGAGGCTTTGGTAACACTTTAACAAGACTCATATCGCCACGTAAAGTTAAGGCAAAATTCTTATGATTATCATGCAAGCAAAAGCTTTAGCAACGCGAAGGCTACAAAAGATTCAAGAGAATAAACAACAAACAAACCCAAAAGAAACATCCATTAAAGAGCCATGAAAAAGGCAACAAGCAAACACGTCACGCCCGAAGGCTTACATCAAAAAGAAAAAACAAAGCAACAAAAAGAAACTACTCCGTTCCTAAAAGCGTCACTTGGGGTGCTGTACCCCTGGAGATTTAGCAATCTTTGCTTTGGGCTCGACTGTAACCTGCGAACCGCCTTCTTCTTCTTCAGAGGTATAGCCGCTATGATAAAATTCTTGAGGATTATGAGTCCTCAAAAACTTGGCATAATCTTCATCCACATAATCGGAACTGGAAGAATCTTGCGGAACCACGACAGAAGGATATCATTCCTCAGGACGATACGTCTTCAAGAACTCAACATAATCCTCGTCTATTTCATCAGAACTTGAAGAATCCTGCGGAAGCCGGGGATTCTTTAGCTTAGCCTCCTTAAGGTCTTGAACACGCCTGGACCTCCGGCTAGGTTCACCTAACTTCTTCTTTCCCTTTAGAGTGCTCGACTCCGCAACAGTACTTTTCTTTGAGCTTTTTCTGGCCATTGAAAAACTAGGGTTTCTTGGAAAACTTATGAAAAACGAAAAGGAGAAGGCCCATATTTATAATAGGGTACTAAACCCAAAAAGGAGCAACTGAACTCCGCAATAAATACGGAAGAGCAGTTACAACTACCTATTTATGGGGAAGCGCATATATAAAGGATAACGGATAGTTACGAAGTTGGAACATATATACCAATGATAACGTCATAAGAACAACAATAAATATCTTCAGATTGAAAAATATTTTAATCATGGCGACATTAGCAGGCGATCATAAACTAGAAAGGCGATAAGAAAGGAAAAAGGCGAGATTAGCACAACTTCAAAATTACATTTCACGAAAATTCGGCTAATATTACAAAAGGCCAATCCAAAGGGCCAGGACAAAATTACTTCAAAAATAATACAAAATAGAAATACATATTAATAAAACAAAGTAGAGGCTCTAGGCTGGGAGGCGAGACACCAACTTTTCGTCTTCAACCCTCTTAAGGAAGTCCGCCTGGGCGAGCACATCGCCATCAATCTCAGGGAACAAAACCCTGAACTGCTCCAGCGCAGCCTGAAAGCCAGTCACAAATTTTCCAGCCATGCCTTCCTTTAATTCGTCATTCTCCGCATCCAACTCCTTCAGATCACCATTAAGTCTCTCCGTCGCCGAACTTCAACCCCGTACCAACAGCTAGCTTTCGGAGCTCTTCCAAACTCATCGCATGAAGCCGGGATGAGTAGCCCTTCAGATTTTCCGAAACAAAGGCCAGCGGATCGAAGGTCTCGTCCAAGATGGAGGCGATTCAGTCTTTGATTTTTCTCCCTCCATAGCTTCAGAACCAGCAACCTCGCCTTGAGGCATAATGAGCTTAGTGGACCCAGAAGAGCGTTGACGGCTAGATCTGCCACTCTTCACCGGGGGGGATCACCCTTATTCGAACGCCTTCATCATCGCCCCCCTCAACGGCGGCATCATCATCCAACTTCTGAACCTTGTTCGAAGCCGACGCTGTGTCATTCTTTCGGCCACGTTTCAGTCCTTTGCCACCAGCACCCTCTGTTATTACTACTTGGGACAGCGGGTCGAACTGGGCATCCGGGGCGTCCAATTTTTGCTTCGCCCTAAGCAGATAGGAGGCGAACTCAGCATCTGAAATCGTTTTCATCCTTCCTGCAAGAAACAAAAGAGGCATAAGCAAAGACTCAACGCTTTAAAGACACATAAAAGGTGAAACACACCATGAAATAAAAAACTTACTCAGATAATCTATCACCCCTCGAGGATTTGTCTCGAGTTTCACAATTTCCTTGGTACTGAGGGTTTCAAAAGGAGAAAGGCTTTCAGCCTCAGAGCCCTTCACCAACCTAGGGCTAGGCGACCAGTAAAAAGGGAACAAAGAAGACCCATTGTTGTCGTACATCACGTCAGGACAATTGGGCCCCCCACGTACCCTATAGAAGGAATCCTGATAATTTTTGAAATTACTCGCATATAGGGCGAAGAGAGCTCTATTGGGTAAAGCACACAGGGAGACCAGGCGACCAGGAACAAAATGCTTAAGATGGTAAAATGAAAAGAAAACGCCTATGCTGGGCGTTATACCCAGAGCGAGGCAAACAATTTGGTAAGCCTTAGCAAAACCCCAACTATTGGGATGTAATTGGATGGGAGCAATATTCAAGGTCTGAAGCAAAGAAACCTCAAATTGGGTGAAAGGGAACCACAGGTTAAAGGTTTGTACGACAACCCCATACATCAAAAAATAGTGGGGGGGATTAGGATTAATTATGGTCACGAGATCCTCTCCGCCCACGGGCTCTATAATGACGTCACACTCTTTCCCGGAACCAGAAAACTTGACGGCTCCTCGAAGGGTCTCGACACTATCTTGGGAATGGTATTTGGACTTGGTGAACATCGTTGTAGCGGAAGGATCGAAGAGCACCAGTTCCTTTCCTGTGAAAGACGAGCGAGGGATTATTATACAGTCACTATCGCTATCGCTACTACTACTGCTGTAAGAATCGCTATCGCTCTCAAAAACGGGAAGGTTAAGCATTTCATCGAAGTACTTAACCTCATCAAAGGATCCATCCCACCTAATGCTATGAAAATAGATTTGACGCTCAGTGGCGGAGCCCAAAGGGGGAATCGAAGAAAAACCCCCTTCACTATCTTGTTCGCGGATAATAACCATCGTTAAAAAAGGAAAAGAAAACCTAAAAGAGTATAATCTAAAAAGAAGAAAGAATCTATACCTCAGAGATTGGATTGGAGCGACTAAGCGAAAGGAGAACAGCGAGCAAAAGATTTTCGTTCGGAATGAGAAGATGAAGAAGCAAGAGAGGGAATGAGAAAGAAAAACTACAAGTTATGGTACTTTAAAGGCGAAAGAGGCTGTTCGTTTGTCCAAAAAATATTGGGAACTGAACCGTTCTAATACCCATTGGGTAATAGTGTGATTAACAGACACGCTACCAACACGTGTCAGCAGGGCAAAATGTAAAGTGAAAAGCGAAGAGTGACATCAGCGAAACATTATATTCCATCATCAAAAGTTGTTTATTACATAAATTCAAAGTACATGTACCAAAGCATAGCAAAAACAAAACGAAATTACAAATATCCTAAGGAAAAACTAGGCCTGATCCGCAGCCTCCCTAGCGCTATCCCAAAGCGCCTGAATCTTGTTGCGGCATTCCCGGGCGATCGCAAGATCGCCATGCACATCAGAGGCGTGCCCATCGTGAATCCGCATACGATCTTGTAGTTCCAGCATGGCGCGGTGCTTCTCCAATAACTTTGCTATGTCATCCTTGATGTCGCCCTTCAGCTGGCGCTTCTTCGCCTCCAGTTGGTCAATCTCGCCCCGCAGTCTGGCGAGCTGGTGATCAACGTCGTCCTCCTGATCGAAGCTAACTGCCAAGTTACTTTCGTACATGCGCATACCTTCTTTCGTAAGCCACATCTCGTCAAAAATCGCTGCGATCGTTCTCTGGCTATGGCAGCGCGATTCCTCAACAGCCGAGATGAAGGGGAAATCTTTGATCATCTGATCCCGCAGTGCCAGCACACTATCAAGGAATTCATGCTGAGGCGGAGTTAATCGCCAGGAAAAGTTACGAAGGTTGGTTGCTAGTGAAGCGAAATCTTCATAATCATCCATCAAATCTTCTGGATCCTGCAAAAGTAAGGATTTCAGTGCGTTAATCAGGGAATCCACAGTAGAAGCCATGAGTAGGAGAGAGTAAAAGATGAGAAATGAAGCTACGAATACCTGCCTTTATAAAGGATGCAAAAACAGTTCACGAACTGGCGAAGAATGAGGGAATATTGGGCGTACAAATCGCAAAGTTGGGGAAATACCGGGCATACATATCTCAGAGTTTGTTTCCCCAAATCAAAACGTGCCTAAAAAATAGGTTTATCCCAACAATACGAGCTTATCAGCACTACGCTTCCTTCGAGCCTTGTGCTTGGGGGGCTGTGTACCGGTCAAAATAATTTAGGCCCAATTCGTTTCACCCCCTCGTCACGTGCACGCCCACGTCTTTCCCTAGCCAAGCAAAAGGCACATGTTACACGTGGCCCAGTATCCACTAAGTGGAATGGCGCCAAATATAACCCCCCACTCTCACTCGTGGGGGATGACAAAGCTAAGGAATAACCGTCACTCACCCCATGACTTGAGGAAAGATCGTGGGATCGTGGAGGCAAAGGGAAACCGTTCCTCTACCTCTATAAATACAACCCCCAAAGCAAAATGGAAAGGCAAGCAATATCATAACCTCGTACCACTGCATAATCATAGCACCTAGCTAATATACACCCCCTAGTGTTCTATCAGGAACACACACATATATATATATATATATATATATATATATATATAATATTTGAGAGTTTCTATAAAAAAAATATAATATTTGTGAAGTACTCCATTGTTCCTCGTTCAACAATGCTGATAGATTCTCTCTATCTCTCTCATCTCGCAAGATTTTGTAGGGACTCCATCAACATAAAATAATTGTAAATTATATATTATTTTTCAAATGAATATTAACATACTATGACCCTCATCCTAATCTTAGACTTTTCTTGTCACCGTAACACAAAGAAGTGATCTTCACGCGTGAGCGTCAAATGGAAAAAATCTATGTGTAAATCTCTACTCACATTGATAAATTAATTAACGTCCCTGAAAGGCTTGAACGAAACTTTATGGAAAGTTTAAAATTGGAATTATAAAAAAAATTCAAAGATTATAAAACTAAAATTATATTAAATTATTTTAGGTTTTCCATCGATTAATCAGCTGAAGGTAATTCTAATAAAAGTGTAACAAACACAAAATAATAAAATATGAATAACTCCCACAATCATATATAATTCAAATTTAATTATTCAAGGTGCACTTTTAATAGTGAAGGTGAAAAGTGATACGTGTTTTCCATTTTACACAAATGATAAATTCACACTCACTGACTCACTCTCTCTCCCTCTCTCTCTCTCTCTCTCTCTCTCTCTCTCTTTCTATATCTCTCCTACACGATAATTTTCATTTCTTAATGATTTATATTTGGTTAAGTTTTTTTTTTGATTTGAAGGTTGTCTATTTCATTTTATACTACTTTGAATGTTGTATATGTTTTTCTTTCAATTGTTCATGAGATTGATTTTATTTAATTTACTTGAGTATGAAAATATGATATATGTTTAAGGATGTTACAGGGACATAGTGGGGTGAGAAGTACGCCCTCATTTTGTTTCTCGTTCAAAAACACTAAAAGATTCTCTCTCTCTCTCTCTCTCTCTCTCTCTCAACAAAAAACAATTGTAAATTCTATAATATTATATAAATGAGTATTAACATAATTTAAACGAAGGTTTGTAGAAAGTTTAAATTATTCAAAACATTCCATAGATTATATAAATAAAAAATTATATTAATTTATTTTAGGAATTTTATAGATTTCATCAATAATGAAAGCATGATGAACACAAACTTTGATGAAATTTTATAAAAGAAAAATTAGTGATATTTTCATTTGGGGTAGTGTGTAATTCGGAATTTCTAGTTGTTATCTTTTTACTAATAAAAGGAAGCTCCAAGATAGCTTATAAGCCTCCATTTTGCCTATGTGGCATGCTTAAGAAAGCTTCTCCTATTTAATCAAAATTTGTCCAACAATTTATTTTATGTGTCCATTCATCCTCCAAATATATGTTACAATAATAATGGCTACTAATATTTTTTGAAAAAAATTAAACAAAAATGCTACAATTGATGTTGATAATTATGCATGTGAAAGTTCAAGTGACAAGTAACTTAAATTAGTAGAAAGTGTAACATATAGCATAAATTAATAGTAATAATATATGAAAAAAAATTATAAAAGAAAAATGAATAGATATATGTGCTCCTTCCTCTTTTAGACTATCAAACATAAAAAAATAAACCATGCATGCGTAATTATAATTTGAAAAAGTTTACTTTAAATAAATATAAACCAAATAAAAAATTTACCCCATAAAAAAGTTTGACCAGCTAAATAAATAAATTTTATGAAAAATACTTTAGTTATAATGTGTATTAATTACTATTGCGCTATTATTCTTTTAAAAAGTAAATAACTTTGTCTTACCACCCTTTAGACTACCATTCTTTCATATTCTTTAACTCTTATTCCTTAACTATGACAAATAAATTTATCATACAAATCCTTTGAAATGTTATCTTTTCACATTCCTAACCTACATTGTGTGTATAAATATATGATTTTTCATCATCACTTTCCTCAAATAACTATGGGATGATAACTCTTCAATTTTGTATTATAGGTTCTTTCTCTTTTTCCTCTTGATCTCTTCATCTCTTCACAATTTATTAGTTTCTATATAGCAATTTATGTTTCTCTTACATTGTGTGAAAAATTTAGACATCTTTATTTTTATTATTGATATAATATTTGTTAGCCTATTTTTCTAACTTATTTTTTAAATTTCTTAATGTAGATGTGACCAATTTTTCATGTGAGTTAGGAGAAGAGAAAAGAAGAGAAGGGAGACTTCTATTTTTATCTTTATTGCATGGTTGATGCTCGAGAAGCCAATGAAAAATGATAGTTACAAGAAACTGGTGTGACCCTCAGTTGTGTAAGACCCAAGATTTCATTGTATAGTTGGTTTAAGGAATATTAGGGTTCGATGTGTTCGTGTGACGAAACATCGTGTAATTATTAGCTTTTGCTGTAATCGAGTCTGTTTCGTGCTCGTGCACTGTAATTGTACAGACTTTTGTCTTGTGATCCTGTTGCTTGAATAAGAAGTTACTTGTGGTTTCAGAATAATAAGTTGTGGATTATTCTTGTTTTTGGAAAAACGAGTAGGATTTTACCCGTCGTTGTAAAATCTTATTGCGTCTGTTTTGAGTGAGATTTCGGATGGAAGTTTTATATATCTGCGCGAGTTAGGATATATTCTGAGATTAATTTTCTGAGGTATGGAAGAAAATTACAGTCGCGGAAAAAGATTCGGCGATAAGTTTTGGAAATGTGAAACGTTAGACGTTCTTTCCGTAGGTTTTCTGTTTTGGTGAGTTTCGTTCGTCGCGGCGTGCGAGAGCTGAACGTGTGAGTGTTTCTATGAAGTATTGAGTTTTATCTCAAGTGGATTTGGTTTGGTTTGATCCAATGGCTAGGGTTTTGTCTTGGCATTTTGTTTTTTATCCAATGGCCATGAGTGAGCAAGAGCTATGGCATAGTAAGGAGGTTTGGTCACTTGGTCACTTAGAAAACATCACATATTTCACTCCTTTCTTTCTCTCTTTCACGTAGACTCCATTACTTTCATTTCCAACCTTCACAAATTTTCATTTCCTCACCATTTCACTCCATTTCAAGCTTTGGAGCTTTGAGGAAAGTTGTAGAGAATCACTTTCTTAAGGTAACCCTCTCTTCTCATCTCTTAGGTTGCTAGACTTATAGAGTTTAAGAGTTTTTGGGTTTATGTTCTCTTGAGGGTTTGTTAGGAAGTGTTACTTTACATGGTTTTTGTTTCATGAATGTTGTTCATGAGAGCTTAGGGAGCATGCTAGGCTTTGTTGTTTTTGTTTTCCATGAGTTGGTGAAAAATCTCATGAGAAAAGTTAGGGTTTTGGTTGGTTTATGTATTGATCAATAACATGTGGTTAGGTTGTAAGGTTTTGAAAAGAAAAGTTGTCTTTGAACCTTTGGGCAAAAGGGAAATGCGTTGTATGGTTTTGTTTTAGAAAATCCGATTAAAAATATTTTGGGGTTTATGAAAATATTTACTAAGTGTTTTTGTGTGGGGTTTTTGAGGTCCAAGAGGTTTAAAAACTCTTGTGACATGTGGTGTTGCCTTTCATTTTGAAAACATGTTTGAAAATGATTACCGGACGGTTGAGACCCGTAATAAAACTTGTGCTTGGATTTGGTTTTGATTTTGGAAATGAAAACCAAATAACTTGCACTCGAAGCAACCAATATAATTTCGGAAATGTAATGCTTTGTTGTGAAAACGGTTGTTGGGAACCAATACTATACGTATGCGGTGTGTTGCGTGAAAAGTTGTTTTGGGTGAAAATTGAGTAAACCAAGTTTTGCTGTTGCTGTCATGAAGAAAACCAGTTCTGTCCTGGTGTGGTCGCCCAGCGACCAGATGGTAGCTTAGCGACCAGTTGGTCGCCAGCCTTCGCCCTGGGCGTGGAAGTTCTGACTTGCCATCGCCAGGTAGTCGCCCAGCGACCTCTAGCGACCCCTGGGACCCAAAATTTTGTATTCTGATGTCCTAACTTGGTTTTTAACTTTCTAATC
Organism: Trifolium repens; assembly: GCA_030408175.1. Lineage (NCBI taxonomy): Eukaryota > Viridiplantae > Streptophyta > Magnoliopsida > Fabales > Fabaceae > Trifolium > Trifolium repens. The sequence goes on along the minus strand of CP125844.1, from coordinate 15,725,860 downwards.
CCTTTCTATTAATTTATGGAAGTGGTTGGGATTGGAAACGGGGTTTTTGGGTACCCGGAAGGTACGTAACTTATAACGCAAGAAAACGGCCATTTTGCATTTCAAATTATTTAAGACTTTTGACAATTGTTTTGGGTCCTAAAAATAGTACAAATAACTCATGGTGGTTGATCAATACGATAGATTTTGGTAGAGAATCCGAAAGAGGGATTTTACCTTAGAAAACCTTTGGGGTTTTGGGGTTCTAGAGTCCAAATCATTAAGGATTGATTGGTTATGGTTTTGATTGAATACTTTGCTTGTTTTAGGAAGCAAGTAAGTGTTGTGCGATCGTGTGATAGTTGAGTGCTTGACGAGGTAAGGGCTCCACTTTATTTCTGTCTTTAAATGGTTACGACATGCTTTGTTTTGCTGTGTGTGCAATTGCTGTGTGCTTTGGCATGTTTGTATTTATGTATTCTCGTTGATGAGATAGTGGTTATAATATGTGTGCAATTTACATATGATTGGAAAAATGTATGTATATTGTGATGCTTTGTACATAGGCTTTAGGCTATGTGAATGTTTGCATGAGCATATATGAATGCGTGCGTCTGATGGGACTACGCGAGGATTTTGTCTTGTGTGACTATCCTGTATATGCCGAAGAGAATATATGCCATGCATTTCATAGTTGCGTGCCTAGGTGTATGTCTGTGTGACTTTGCCTACGTACCGGGCGTTTGACTGTGTGGCTTCGCCAAATCCCTCTGGATTTATATTGAGTTGGTGTTGTCTGTGTGACTTCGCCTGGTGTTTGTCTGTGTGACTTCACGTGCCTTGTGTGGCATTTTTAGTGCGGGTACGTATATTTCTGTGTGGCTTTGCCTACCCCACGACTCTTCGAGGAGAGGTTAATTTTCCGGAAAATCATGCATGTGACGAACCAGTAATCGGTTGTCACACTCATTGTAGAAGTCTGCATTAGGCTTGGTGTGCATCATATATATAAGCCCGTTGGTGGGAATTGCTTTTGTGTTAAAGAGCTTTCTCTTGTGTATGTGGAAATTTGTTATGTGTACATCTTTCGCACCGGTTATATATATATATATACTTGTATTTTGTGGTGACCCTTTCTTTCATTTGCGGGCTCATCCCACCCAGATGAGGGGTTAGGTCGTGGTGACGACGGTGGCTGTCCCAGGCCCCAGTGAGCGGTTGGAGCTGTAGCCTAGGATAGTTAGACTATGCGCCGGTGTGTTTTGTGCACCGTGCTTTTTGGTTAGCATAGGATTTCTAACTTGTTTTGGTACTTAGACTTGGATTGTAATTATTCAGGAAATACACTTTGCTTGTCGAAGCACCTTTTGGTAATGAGTTCTTTTGTATATTTGAATGCCGGTTCATTTAAAAACTATTATGCGCACTTTGAGTGTTAGTTGAAAAAGAAAAAAAAATAATGCCCTTTTTGGCTTTTGAAAAACGGGGTGTTACAATTTGGTATCAGAGCACGGCTTTAAATCTTCAAAGGGAAAGTGTATACTTGAGTCGTTAGTCCAGAGTCGGTTAGAACATAGCTAGAGTAGTGTCAGTTCTAGTGGTTGTTCGGTGTCGGGTTATGTGTTAGTAACCGTTGTATGAGATTTCTGTTGAGACTCAGAAATGTTTGGATAAGGAATCTAATCAGAATTGGTATTGTGCAGAATAGAATGCCTCCAAGAAGGGCACCTACAGCACCTATGGCGGATAATGTTGATATAAACCAGATGGCTTATGCCATGCATACGATGGCAGCGGCTGTGACTGCTCAGAGCCACGCTAAGGCGCAGAGGGATCTGGAAAAGCGCGAAAGGGAAATACTTGCGGCTGGTTCTAGACTTCTTTCAAATTTCAACCATCAAACTCCTCCAAAGTTTAACGGAGAGGGAGGTCCGGAAACTGCTGACCTATGGCTCCAATCTGTGGAGAGGATATTCGGGGCAATTCATTGTCCAGAAGGAGAGAAGGTGGTCTTAGCTACCTATCAATTACTCGGGGGTTCTGAGTATTGGTGGAGGAACACCCGACTGATCATGGAGAATGTTCATGAAGAGTTAAGTTGGGAGAACTTCAAAAGGAGGTTCTTGGCCAAATACTTCCCTGAGACAGCTAGGGAAAGGTATGGGGAAGAGTTTCTGAGGCTAAGGCAAGCGGGCATGAATGTTGAGGCATATGCCAAGAAGTTTGAATCACTATCCCGTTTCTTCCGCTTCTTTAGGGATGGGATAGATGAGGATTATATGTGCCGTAGATTCCAAGATGGATTGAGGTACGAGCTGCAGGATGCGGTTGTGCCGTTGGGTATTCGACAATTTCAGGTATTGGTTGAAAAGTGCCAAGAGGTCGAAGACATGAAGAATAAGCGGGTGAACCGCCAAGGGAATTCTAATGCCGGAGGACCAAGTCGCACCAATGACCGTGGTTCGACTCAGAATAGTGGGAGGCAAGGGAGTAAGCCTTATAACCGTCCTCAACACAGTAAAGGACCGGGCCGATCGGTGAATCAGGGAACCCGGGGAAAATCAGAGGGTAGTAAGGGGACTTGCTACAACTGTGGAGAAGCGGGGCATTTTTCTAATGAGTGCACGCAACCGAAGGTGGGAAACACCTGCTACAATTGCAAGAAGCCGGGACACTTTGCTAGAGATTGCAGAGCCCCGAAGACTGGGCCGTCGGCAAATGTGGCACAAGGTTCACAGGGTGCCAGACCTGCGGCAAAGGCACGTGCTTACTGTATGGGCACTGAACTGAGTGGGCAGGCTAGCAATGCCATCCACGAGAGCTGTCACATCGCAGGTAATTCTTTAACTGCTTTGATTGACACGGGGGCAACCCACTCATTCATATCTTTGGCATGTGCAAATCGTTTGAGTTTGAATGCTTCTGTGCTTCCGTTTGATTTGAATGTTTTGACTCCTGCTAAGGATTTGGTAGTGAATACTGCATGTTTGCATTGTTTGGTAGTAATCCAGAATAGGGATTTTCTGGTCAATTTGGTTTGTCTACCGCTTTTATCTCTCGAGATCATCCTCGGGATGGATTGGTTGTCTTATCATTATGTGATTCTAGACTGTGCTCGGAAATTGGTTTTCTTTCCCGAGCCAGGTGTGCGAAGGTACTTGTCTGCAAATCGGCTTTCTGTGGTTATGTGTAATGGAGAACCGGAGATAGTTTCACTTGCTAGCTTAGGAGTGACGTCGGAGATCCGAATTGAGGAAATTCGTGTAGTTCAGGATTTCCAAGATATGTTTCCATCGGAGATTCCAGCTTTTCCTCCGTGTAGAGAGGTGGAATTCTTTATTGATTTACAACCGGGTACGGGTCCGATTTCGGAATCAGCTTATCGGATGGCTCCAGCCGAGTTGGTAGAGTTGAAAGGTCAGATTGAGGACTTGTTAGAGAAGGGTTTCATAAGGCCTAGTGTGTCGCCTTGGGGAGCACCGGTCTTATTGGTTAAGAAGAAGGATGGTAAATCTCGTTTGTGTGTGGATTATCGGAAGCTTAATAAGGTGACTATCAAGAACCGATATCCATTGCCACGAATCGATGATTTGATGGATCAGTTGAGGGGAGCCTCAGTGTTTTCAAAGATCGACTTGAAATCTGGTTATCACCAGATAAGGGTTCGAGATGAGGATATTCAGAAAACGGCGTTTAGGACGCGTTATGGGCATTATGAGTTTCTAGTGATGCCGTTCGGAGTGACGAATGCACCTGCTATCTTTATGGTGTACATGAATCGGATATTCAACTCATTTTTGGACAAGTTTGTGGTGGTGTTCATTGATGACATTTTGGTGTATTCGAAGAGTGAAGAGGAACATGGAGAGCATCTTCGCTTGGTATTGCAAGTTTTGCGGGAAAGTAAGTTGTATGCAAACCCGTCAAAGTGTGACTTTTGGTTGGAAGAGGTGAATTTCCTTGGCCATGTTATATCAAAAGAGGGAATAGCCGTGGATCCAGCCAAGATTGATACGGTACTTTCATGGAAGCAGCCTCAAACCGTGACTGATGTGAGGAGTTTTGTGGGTTTGGCCGGTTATTACCGAAGGTTCATTGAAGGTTTTGCTAAGATTGTAGCACCGATGACACAACTTACGCGGAAAGATCAACCGTTTGCGTGGACAGAGAAGTGTGAGTTGAGTTTTCAGTTGTTGAAGGAGCGTTTGACGACTTCACCAGTCTTGATGTTACCACAGTCGGAGGAACCGTATGAGGTTTATTGTGATGCTTCTCATCAAGGGTTGGGTTGTGTGTTGATGCAACACAAGAGGGCAGTGGCTTATGCGTCAAGGCAACTGAAAGTGCATGAAAAGAATTATCCTACGCACGATCTAGAGCTTGCGGTTGTTGTTTTCGCATTGAAGATTTGGAGACATCATCTTTATGGTTGCACTTTTGTCGTGTTTAGTGACCATAAAAGTCTTAAGTATCTGTTCGATCAGAAAGAGCTTAATATGAGGCAACGGAGGTGGATGGAAACTTTGAAAGACTTCGACTTTACGTTGGAATACCATCCGGGAAAGGCTAATGTGGTAGCCGATGCTTTGAGTAGGAAGAGTGTGTCGGTTTGTTCGGCACAAATGGCTAGTCAACAGGAGTTGTTGAGAGAGTTTCGTGACTTGCACCTAGAGGTAGAGTTTGCTTTAGGGAATATGAGACTGGGTATGATTACCATCTCAAACGGTTTGTTGGAGGATATTGCTAATTGTCAAGAGGACAAGTTTCTCATGGAGAAAAGAGCTTTGATTGTTCGAGGAACCAACCGAGATTTCAAGGTGGGATCAGACAACATCTTGAGGTGTCAAGGTAGGGTGTGTGTACCCGATGCTATGAACTTGAGAAACATCATTCTAGGGGAGGCACACAAGAGTAAACTTAGTATACATCCCGGAGCAACAAAGATGTATCAAGACCTGAGGCATGATTTCTGGTGGCCGGGTATGAAAAAGGATGTGGCTGAGTATGTGGCGTCGTGTCTGACTTGTCAGAAGGCGAAGATTGAACATCAGAGACCGGCAGGGATGCTGCAGTCATTAGATATCCCCGAGTGGAAGTGGGATAGCATTTCTATGGATTTCATCACTGGTTTACCTAAGACCAGGAGGAAGCATGATTCCATTTGGGTGATAGTGGATCGTTTGACGAAGTCCGCTCATTTTCTACCGGTAAGGATTACGGATACAGCAGCAAAGTTGACCGATGTTTACATTGCTGAGATTGTGAGGTTACATGGGATTCCGTCAAGTATAGTGTCAGATCGAGACCCAAAGTTTACTTCACACTTTTGGAGGACTTTGCATGAGGCGTTGGGGACGAAACTGAGATTGAGTTCCGCCTACCACCCTCAGACAGATGGGCAGACCGAGAGAACAAATCAATCTTTAGAAGATTTGTTGAGAGCATGTGTGTTGGATGACCGTGGAAGTTGGGATGATGTGTTACCTTTGATAGAATTCACATACAACAACAGTTTTCACGCGAGTATTGGAATGGCACCATACGAGGCTTTGTATGGGAGGAGATGTCAGACTCCTTTGTGTTGGTACCAAGATGGGGAAAGTATGATAGTAGGACCGGAAATGGTACAACAGACGACGGACAAGGTCCGAAAGATAAGGGCAATGATGAAGGTTGCTCAAGATCGACAGAAAAGTTATGCGGATAGGCGTCGGAGGCCTTTAGAGTTTGAGGAGGGAGATCACGTATTTCTCCGTGTTACTCCAACAACGGGTGTTGGAAGGGCTTTGAAAGCGAAGAAGTTGACTCCGAAGTTTATAGGGCCTTATCAGATTTTGGAACGGGTTGGGAAGGTAGCATATCGGATCGCGTTGCCACCGGTACTATCTTTGATTCATGACGTGTTCCATGTGTCGCAATTGCTGAAGTATACACCGGATCCATCACATGTGATCACACCAGATGATATCCAGTTGAGGGATAACTTGTCATTTGAAGTTCCGCCGATCAAGATTGCGGATAAGAAGATGAAGCGTTTGAGAACGAAAGAGATACCTTTGGTGAAGGTGATATGGAACGAAGCTACAGGAGATACCACCTGGGAGCTCGAGAGTAAGATGAAAGAATTATACCCCAGTTTGTTTGACGACGTCTAAGTTTCGAGGACGAAACTTCTTTTAGGGGGGTAGTATTGTAAGACCCAAGATTTCATTGTACAGTTGGTTTAAGGAATATTAGGGTTCGATGTGTTCGTGTGACGAAACATCGTGTAATTATTAGCTTTTGCTGTAATCGAGTCTGTTTCGTGCTCGTGCACTGTAATTGTACAGACTTTTGTCTTGTGATCCTGTTGCTTGAATAAGAAGTTACTTGTGGTTTCAGAATAATAAGTTGTGGATTATTCTTGTTTTTGGAAAAACGAGTAGGATTTTACCCGTCGTTGTAAAATCTTATTGCGTCTGTTTTGAGTGAGATTTCGGATGGAAGTTTTATATATCTGCGCGAGTTAGGATATATTCTGAGATTAATTTTCTGAGGTATGGAAGAAAATTACAGTCGCGGAAAAAGATTCGGCGATAAGTTTTGGAAATGTGAAACGTTAGACGTTCTTTCCGTAGGTTTTCTGTTTTGGTGAGTTTCGTTCGTCGCGGCGTGCGAGAGCTGAACGTGTGAGTGTTTCTATGAAGTATTGAGTTTTATCTCAAGTGGATTTGGTTTGGTTTGATCCAATGGCTAGGGTTTTGTCTTGGCATTTTGTTTTTGATCCAATGGCCATGAGTGAGCAATAGCTATGGCATAGTAAGGAGGTTTGGTCACTTGGTCACTTAGAAAACATCACATATTTCACTCCTTTCTTTCTCTCTTTCACGTAGACTCCATTACTTTCATTTCCAACCTTCACAAATTTTCATTTCCTCACCATTTCACTCCATTTCAAGCTTTGGAGCTTTGAGGAAAGTTGTAGAGAATCACTTTCTTAAGGTAACCCTCTCTTCTCATCTCTTAGGTTGGTAGACTTATAGAGTTTAAGAGTTTTTGGGTTTATGTTCTCTTGAGGGTTTGTTAGGAAGTGTTACTTTACATGGTTTTTGTTTCATGAATGTTGTTCATGAGAGCTTAGGGAGCATGCTAGGCTTTGTTGTTTTTGTTTTCCATGAGTTGGTGAAAAATCTCATGAGAAAAGTTAGGGTTTTGGTTGGTTTATGTATTGATCAATAACATGTGGTTAGGTTGTAAGGTTTTGAAAAGAAAAGTTGTCTTTGAACCTTTGGGCAAAAGGGAAATGCGTTGTATGGTTTTGTTTTAGAAAATCCGATGAAAAATATTTTGGGGTTTATGAAAATATTTACTAAGTGTTTTTGTGTGGGGTTTTTGAGGTCCAAGAGGTTTAAAAACTCGTGTGACATGTGGTGTTGCCTTTCATTTTGAAAACATGTTTGAAAATGATTACCGGACGGTTGAGACCCGTAATAAAACTTGTGCTTGGATTTGGTTTTGATTTTGGAAATGAAAACCAAATAACTTGCACTCGAAGCAACCAACATAATTTCGGAAATGTAATGCTTTGTTGTGAAAACGGTTGTTGGGAACCAATACTATACGTATGCGGTGTGTTGCGTGAAAAGTTGTTTTGGGTGAAAATTGAGTAAACCAAGTTTTGCTGTTGCTGTCATGAAGAAAACCAGTTCTGTCCTGGTGTGGTCGCCCAGCGACCAGATGGTAGCTTAGCGACCAGTTGGTCGCCAGCCTTCGCCCTGGGCGTGGAAGTTCTGATTTGCCATCGCCAGGTGGTCGCCCAGCGACCTCTAGCGACCCCTGGGACCCAAAATTTTGTATTCTGATGTCCTAACTTGGTTTTTAACTTTCTAATCCCTTTCTATTAATTTATGGAAGTGGTTGGGATTGGAAACGGGGTTTTTGGGTACCCGGAAGGTACGTAACTTATAACGCAAGAAAACGGCCATTTTGCATTTCAAATTATTTAAGACTTTTGACAATTGTTTTGGGTCCTAAAAATAGTACAAATAACTCATGGTGGTTGATCAATACGATAGATTTTGGTAGAGAATCCGAAAGAGGGATTTTACCTTAGAAAACCTTTGGGGTTTTGGGGTTCTAGAGTCCGAATCATTAAGGATTGATTGGTTATGGTTTTGATTGAATACTTTGCTTGTTTTAGGAAGCAAGTAAGTGTTGTGCGATCGTGTGATAGTTGAGTGCTTGACGAGGTAAGGGCTCCACTTTATTTCTGTCTTTAAATGGTTACGACATGCTTTGTTTTGCTGTGTGTGCAATTGCTGTGTGCTTTGGCATGTTTGTATTTATGTATTCTCGTTGATGAGATAGTGGTTATAATATGTGTGCAATTTACATATGATTGGAAAAATGTATGTATATTGTGATGTTTTGTACATAGGCTTTAGGCTATGTGAATGTTTGCATGAGCATATATGAATGCGTGCGTCTGATGGGACTACGCGAGGATTTTGTCTTGTGTGACTATCCTGTATATGCCGAAGAGAATATATGCCATGCATTTAATAGTTGCGTGCCTAGGTGTATGTCTGTGTGACTTTGCCTACGTACCTGGCGTTTGACTGTGTGGCTTCGCCAAATCCCTCTGAATTTATATTGAGTTGGTGTTGTCTGTGTGACTTCGCCTGGTGTTTGTCTGTGTGACTTCACCTGCCTTGTGTGGCATTTTTAGTGCGGGTACGTATATTTCTGTGTGGCTTTGCCTACCCCACGACTCTTCGAGGAGAGGTTAATTTTCCGGAAAATCATGCATGTGACGAACCAGTAATCGGTTGTCACACTCATTGTAGAAGTCTGCATTAGGCTTGGTGTGCATCATATATATAAGCCCGTTGGTGGGAATTGCTTTTGTGTTAAAGAGCTTTCTCTTGTGTATGTGGAAATTTGTTATGTGTACATCTTTCGCACCGGTTATATATATATATACTTGTATTTTGTGGTGACCCTTTCTTTCATTTGCGGGCTCATCCCACCCAGATGAGGGGTTAGGTCGTGGTGACGACGGTGGCTGTCCCAGGCCCCAGTGAGCGGTTGGAGCTGTAGCCTAGGATAGTTAGACTATGCGCCGGTGTGTTTTGTGCACCGTGCTTTTTGGTTAGCATAGGATTTCTAACTTGTTTTGGTACTTAGACTTGGATTGTAATTATTCAGGAAATACACTTTGCTTGTCGAAGCACCTTTTGGTAATGAGTTCTTTTGTATATTTGAATGCCGGTTCATTTAAAAACTATTATGCGCACTTTGAGTGTTAGTTGAAAAAGAAAAAAAAATAATGCCCTTTTTGGCTTTTGAAAAACGGGGTGTTACAAGTTGCATTGCTTTTCAAGTGTTTTTAGAATTAATCGTTACTTTGACATCTTTTTTTTTGTGAAAAATGAAAAGTAGTTCACATGATCATTGTGCAAATGATATTATCGTGGAAGTGAATATACTCCTCTGCTCTCAAGAAAATAATGGACAAGTTTTTGTCATTTTTAGTTGTATATATCACATCTCTCCGTAAAGGTAGTTGTCATAACATTAAAATTTGAAGGTTATTTTTTCTTAATTTTTATGTCATTTTTTTCGTTGATTATATATGTGTCGTAGAAATCAACCTAACTTTTCTAAATTTAGATATGACCAACAACATGTTTGAGATGGTTCTTCTTCAACAAAGTATTTTTCTTTTTTTTTTTTGTTACTCACCTTTTTAATTTTACATGCATTTTAATGAATGAAACTCAAAAACTGTTTGAATTCAATAGTTACATTTCTACATGTTACACTCTTTAGAAAGAAATAAAATATTTGAAAAAGTTAAAAAATTTCAATACCAACATATGTCATGTCATCTTGCCTCTAACGATCGAACAAGTTTTGAAGGCATAATTTTAACTTACTGCCATACAATAATATCACTTATTTTTTAGCGGAATGATACTAAAATTGTTAAAACAACAAAATCGTCATTTTGAAATACATATAATTTGCAATCACACAATTATTCATTTATATCAATATATCTTTTGAAGTAACCAAAAATAAAACCACAAATCCACGTTCATTTGTTATTTACAATAAGATCAAGTGTCTTATAACAATAATAAATCATTTTAATTTTGTAGCCGAAAATATTTTACATAAAAGAGATATGTTGTAATTTGATGATTATTATCGAATTACACTAACAAATATCTTAATTATTTATATAAGTATGTTCCGGTTATTATTAATTAATTGCAAAAAAATGTAATTAAGACTGGATTACAATGTGGACAAAAATTATACAAATTAAAATTAAATAATATTTTATCTCTTGCTCAGATACCACTATATTGTACTCTTAGATAAATTTGTAATAATAATTTAGGTTAATGAAACTAAAAATTAGAATTCAAAGATGTTATCATTAAATAGTATGGCAAAAAAAATCTACACCCAGAAGCAAATGTTTTTGTAAATTTTATATATCAAAATAAATCAAAAAAAAATTGGGGGACATAAACATCACAAAAAGACTTAAACAAATAAAAAATAGTAAACCAAACAACATAATAAAAAAATTTGGACCAATAAAAGTTGGGAAAGTTTGAGAGAAAACTCTAAAAGAAATCAATATATCAATACATAAATTGAGTTTTTGTTAGAGACTTCAAATTGAATAAGAAGAGTGTAAAAAATTATATTATTTGTTAAATCAGATAGACAAAAACTAAAAAAAAAAATTAAGGGACATAAACTAGCTTCAACAAAAAAAAAACAAAAAATGATGAAGCAAATAAATAAATGCAGACCAAGTAACAAACTAAAAAAACTAGGACTTATAAATCCGGGATAAAATCCCACCCAATAAATATATGAAAAGAAATTTTAAAAGAAGTCAATATATCAACACAAGAATTGTATTTTCGTTGAATATAAAGACCTTAAATTTCTTAGAGAAAAATATATTGTTAGGCTATTTGATACGTAATTTTCAAAGAATGATATCATATCATAAAAAAAAACCACCATATATTAATCATTTTATATTTTCTCATGACCAATATTGTAGGCAAATACATATATATATATATATATATATATATATATATATATATATATATAAGCAGAATGAATTGCGTATATACAACTACAACTCATATAAATAAAACTAAGTTTTTATACCATGATTACACTATTAAATAAAATATTATGAGAGATTTATTGTAAACTATATTATTCATTCTTAAAGTGAAGTGTTTATCGGAAGAGATTAACCATTTAAATGAATTGCAGTTACCTCGAACGAATTAGTCTTCACAATAATGGGTGGAAAATATCATTAGTATATAAAAAGAAAAATTTGCTATACAAATCAATAAAATTCTCATAATATTACTAAACAACCTTTTTATTTTTAACATACATTAATATTAAATATAACCATATTTTAAAATAATATCCATCAATCATTTAACTATATACTACATGTATAATTATACTTATTATAATTATTATTTTTATTTATTAAAATATTTTAAATATATATTTAATCGAACCCGTGCAACGCACGGGTTTATCTCTAGACAAAAACTATGATGAAGGTGTTACTTAGCTTCATGTTCATCTCATCACATTTAGAAATATATATTTATGCATTATTCGTATATATATATATATATATATATATATATATATATATAAATGTGTGTCATGGTTTATCTCATCACATTTGAATGTATACATTAAAATATTTAGCTTATATTGTTTCATGCATTATTCGTATATATATAAATGTGTGTCATGGTTTTATTTTATGCATACATTAATATTAAATATAATCATATTTTAAAATAGTATATATCATTTAACTGTATATATATACTTATCACAATTATTAACTTTTATTTATAAATATATTTTAATATAAAAGATGTAATCGAACCCGTGCAACGCATCTCACATTTTTAAATAATTTTAAATTTAATTTTTATTGTATATTAATATTTAATATAATGATATTTTAAAATATTATCAATAATTTGACTATATATGTGATTATACTTCTCACATTTTAAAATCATTTTTAATTTCATTTTTGTTCATATATTAATATTTAATATAATCATACTTTAAAATATTATCAATCGTTTAACTATATATGTGATTATACTTAATTATTATAATTTTATATTTTAACCGAGCCCGTGCAACGCACGGGTTTATTCCTAGTAACTTATAATCATAAACGTTAGTTCATGTAGAGATGAGGTGCTCCCATGATGTAGTGGACAATATAAATCAAACGATGTAAATTTTAAATTTTCTAATTTTTTTGATAAAAAGATCAAATTGATGATTAATCAAATACCTTATGAACTTGTTTTAAGAGAAATCATATTCTCTTCTTATTTCATATTGATGGCGTTGGCTTGGCAGTGGAATAATTGAGGGAAAGAGTGATCATATGAGACGAAGGGAAACATGGGTTATGGTAAATTCAGAACTAATTTGGAGTCGTTAGAATAAATAAAATGGAAGCAAGAGATATGAAAAAAACAAAAAATTATAAAAATTAGATTATTTTTGTCAATGAAATTCGAATAATAAACTTTATACCAATAATATTAATAAGTTAGTTTTCTTTAAAAACCAAAAAAGATAGAATTCAATATATTATGAAAATTGAATTATCGTTGTCAATGAGATTCGAACCTCTATAACAATGACACGTGAGATTTTTTTCTTGAGAATGCGCGAGAGAGCTCCTTGAGAATCTCGTAATGTATGTAATAGAGATAGAGATAGAGATTTCCCAAGGTTAAATTTTATTTTTGCACACAAATGTATCAAGAAAAATTTAAAAAAATAGTTTTCAAATATATAGTATTAATTAGTTTTATTGAAAAAGATATGAGTAAAGGGTTTTAAATAAAGGTCCGCGACCGCGAAAACGGCCGCGACAAAACGGTTTTTGCAGGTACCGATACCGTTACTGTGTATCACCATTTTTATATTAAAGAACAAATTGTGATTAATTCACACCGCGACGACCGCAATTAGTGTCGTAACACCTGTACCGACCGAAATCGCGAAAACCTTTACGTAACCGAGACGCGACCGCGACCGTTTTTTAAAACCTTAAAAGAGTACGATTAATAAATCTTACTCTTAAAACATCACATGAACAGTTAAATAGAAACATTAAATCCAACGTTTGTGGACACTTAAAAAAAGAAACAAATGTAGTATATATTAACTAAACAATCCTTTTGTATGAGAAATTTATGTACAAAAAATGTAGCACAAGTTATCCCTTAAATTTTGTCAAAAAAAAAAAAATAGTCATCCCTTAAACATACAACACTTGATTTATTTATTTATTATTTATTTTATTTATGGAATCACAAACACAATAGAGCTAATTAAAAAAGTTATTGGTCATAACAGTGTTGGGAATATCTATAATTTACAAAGTTAAACCATGATCAATGAACTTGTAATTTTATTATAGTTCAATTTTTAGCTATTAAAAATAGTATTACCGAGTTCAAGTTTGGGAGGAAATGATTTTTAGTTTTTTATTTATTTCAAAGTCGATTTTTGAATTATCAAGGCTATTTTTATTTGAAATCGAAGAATGAATAAAAACAATATATTATTAGACGGGCCAAGATTGAAACTACAAAATATTTAGTTAGACACACCTATAATGTATGTGTATAACTATTTGATTACTAAAAAATAAAAAACAAAAGCATTCAAACAAAATCTCAATTATTATATACCATTCTCTTCTAGATGATAAAGGGGTCAGATTTCTCATTGAATCATACGGATATACGACGCATTTGCAATATCTCCGGTAATAAAAATAATAATTATTCCTCGTACGCAATAAGCACTAAGATGTGATTCAAAAATCTGCGGCCAAATTGAATGAAGTGGAACCATCCTACATCAAAATTCAGTTCACCAATACTAATCCATGTGCTAACGCAGCTCCACCTATTATAAGCAAAACAACAATTAAAAAAGAGATGAAAACTTTATGATGCTGAGAAAAAATGAAAAGTAGGCTCACACACTGCCAAGACCTAGGATCGCAACCATCCAAAATTTTATTAGCTCATAAAAGGATCACGGGCTGATCGGATTGTATACAGAGCAATGAGACATTGGAACGACAATGACTATAAATATACATCTATCTTTAAAAGTGATTTTTAATTTTATTTATCAAAAAATGCTTGTAATGCATATTACAAGCAATTTTTTAAAAGAATAAAAATAAAAAAAACCAATAGACAAATACATACTTATGTTCATGGCCGCTCCAATGTATCTTTTCTCATTAATCTTCTATGGTTGGGAGCGTAGTTCATATCTGATTTCCCCCAAAATTTAATGTTACTTAGTTTGCCCATCAAATTTTGAATTCGCCATTGTATACTGAGGAATGAAACATTGGAACGACGATGATTGATATCATAAATATTGATACTTGTGTTCATGGCCGTTCCAATGCATCCTTTTTCACACACCCTGTTTGGATCTGAGGACAACTTCAAAAGCTTTAAACATAAATTACCGAAAGCAACGCAAGATAGAAAAATTAGGTTCCATACATATAACAAGAAATAACAAATTAGAAACAAGAAAAACAACGTAAAATATATTAAGCCACCATATAATACTAAGAACAATCAATAAGATTATTAAATTAAAATTTAAAAACAGCAAGCTTATATATGCAAGACTACACTAGAGAGAGTAATTAAGTAAGAGATTTATAAAAAAGAAAAAGACTGAAATTGAAACAATATTAGAAAGAACAAAAAACAACAATCATAGCAATTTCCCAAGGATAAAGCAAACCCATAATGTAAAGCGTGTACTTATAAACAAAAGCATATATATATAAGCCTTATTCCACTAGATTAATGGATTTGGGAAAGGAATTGGAAGTTGCTTCCTCATGAAGAAAGGGTGCATTATAAAAGAAAATTGAAACAATAAGATAAATACAAAAACAAATAAATTATAGATGAGTCTATGGATACAAATAGAAACAAAAACAAATCTTTCTATCTCACTTATTAGCATTACTAATTTCTAACAAACAAAACCCTATTTAGCTTGCTACATTGGCGGCAATTCACTAATGAAAATGTCATTAATACCCTTTAAAAAATTTGCCTACAAAATAGCAGGCATTAAGTAAAAGGATTTAATTTGTACTAGTGTATTATACCGAAAGTATAACAATTTTTTATATATATATATATATATCCACCCAAACCCGATAAATAGGTATTTCTTAAAATATTTTAGGAACAAATCTATTAAAGTGACACTATAATGTGATTTGATTGGATGCATGTGCAAAAATATTTTATGTACCAAAAAAATTTTTTTTAAAAAAAAATTAGTTTTCCAAATATATAGCATTAATTTCTTTTACTCAAAAAGATATGAGTAATTAAGAAAGGATAAAATTGACAAATCGTACTCTTTAAACATCAAATGGGCACTTACATAGGAAGAAGCTTAAATCAACGTGTGTTTTTGTATTTCAAGATTAGATTACTATCTATCGAGAAACCATCTATTTACAATATATTAAAAAAATTACCATTAAAAATCCAAGTTTATCCTTATTAATTTTAACCACATCTCTAAACAAAAAAAAAACACAAAAAAAAAAATAGGAAAAAAATAAGATAAGCATCAAATAATTCTTTCCATAAGAATTTAATTAAAATAAATTTGCACATAAACATGAACAAAAATCTCTATATATATTATATACATTACGAGATTCCCACGGAGTTCTCTCGTGCATTCTCAAGAAAATAATTATACGTGTCATTATTATAGAGCTTCTACTTATGCGTAGCTTTTAGCATGAGGTCTTTGATTCGAATCCTATTGGCAACAAAAATTCAATTTTTTTGATATTATATGGAATTCGACCTTTTTTTTTATAGAGAAAACTAGCTTATTATTAGTATAAGGTCTGTTGTTCGAATCTCATTGACAACAATAATCTAATTTTTATAGTATTTTAATTTTATATAAAGCTACTATCCTTTTTTTTAGAAAAAACAACGGTATTTTTTTTATAATAAAACTATTTTATTATTACTTCAATGAACAATCAAATGTTTATACTATTTTTATCAACCTAAAGAGTTTTTTTTATGTAATTTTTTTTTTGAAGAAGCACTCAAGAGCTTCTTTAATATTATATTGTTTTTTTTAGAAACTCTGATATTATATAAATTGATAATATGAAATCTTTCAGTGGTGTAGAA
Organism: Trifolium repens; assembly: GCA_030408175.1. Classification (NCBI taxonomy): domain Eukaryota; kingdom Viridiplantae; phylum Streptophyta; class Magnoliopsida; order Fabales; family Fabaceae; genus Trifolium; species Trifolium repens. Next base: position 15,709,565 of record CP125844.1, on the reverse strand, counting down.
ATGGAAAACAGAAAAATCACTTCTCTAATTTTATATAAATTGATAATAAGAAATCTTAAATTGATAATATGAAATATATTTTGACTAATTAAAATTTGAATTTCGACAGTGAAAGTAGTCATATTTTGTGTTCATCACTTCATGATGCTTTCATTATTGTAATTACCTCCAATTGATGAAATCTATGGAAATCCTAAAATAAATTACTATAATTTTTTATTTTATATAATCTATGGAATTTTTGAATAATTTAAACTTTAAACTTTCTATAAACTTTCGTTCAAAGTTTGTTAATATTCATTTGAAAAATAGTATAGAATTTACAATTATTTTTTATTGATGGAGTCGGTACAAAGTCTTGAACGAGAAACAGGGAATTGGGCCGTACTTCCCACCCCACTATGCTCCTGTAACATCCTTAAACATATATCATATTTTCATACTAAAGTAAATTAAAATCAATCTCATTAACAATTGAAAGAAAAACATAGACAACATTCAAAATAGTATAATGACATAGACAACCTTCAAAAAAAAAGGAAACAAAAGCAAATAAATATCATTAAAAAATAAAAATTATCGTGTGGGAGAGATATAGAAATAGAGAGTGTAAGACCCAAGATTTCTTGTATAGTTGGTTTAAGGAATATTAGGGTTCGATGTGTTCGTGTGACGAAACATCGTGTAATTATTAGCTTTTGCTGTAATCGAGTCTGTTTCGTGCTCGTGCACTGTAATTGTACAGACTTTTGTCTTGTGATCCTGTTGCTTGAATAAGAAGTTACTTGTGGTTTCAGAATAATAAGTTGTGGATTATTCTTGTTTTTGGAAAAACGAGTAGGATTTTACCCGTCGTTGTAAAATCTTATTGCGTCTGTTTTGAGTGAGGTTTCGGTTGGGAGTTTTATATATCTGCGCGAGTTAGGATATATTCTGAGATTAATTTTCTGAGGTATGGAAGAAAATTACAGCCGCGGAAAAAGATTCGGCGATAAGTTTTGGAAATGTGAAACGTTAGACGTTCTTTCCGTAGGTTTTCTGTTTTGGTGAGTTTCGTTCGTCGCGGCGCGCGAGAGCTGAACGTGTGAGTGTTTCTACGAGGTTTTGAGTTTTATCTCAAGTGGATTTGGTTTGGTTTGATCCAATGGCTAGGGTTTTGTCTTGGCATTTTGTCTTTTGATCCAATGGCCATGAGTGAGCAAGAGCATTGGCATAGTAAGGAGGTTTGTTGATTGTGGACTTAAGAAAATCATAAACTCCACTCCTTTCTTTCTCTCTTCCACGTGAAACTCCATTTCATTTTCCAACCTTCTCTAAATTTTCCATTCTTCACCATTTCACTCCATTTCAAGCTTTGGAGCTTTGAGGAAAAGTGTAGAGAATCACTTTCTAAAGGTAACCCTCTCTTCTCATCTCTTAGGTTGGTAGACTTATAGAGTTTAAGAGTTTTTGGGTTTATGTTCTTAAGAGGGTTTGGTGAGAAATGTTGTTCTTGCTAGTTCTTGTTTCATGAAAGTTGTTCATGAGAGTTTAGTAAGCATGCTAGGCTTTGTTGTTTTTGTTTTCCATGAGTTGGTGAAAAATCTCATGAGAAAAGTTAGGGTTTTGGTTGGTTTATGTATTGATCAATTACATGAGGTTATGTTGTAAGGTTTTGAAAAGAAAAGTTGTCTTTGAACCTTTGGGCGAAAGGGAAATGCGTTGTATGGTTTTGTTTTAGAAAATCCGATGAAAAATATTTTGTGGTTTATGAAAATATTTTCTAAGAGTTTTTGGGTAGTATTTTGGGGTCAAAGTGGTTTAAAACTATTGTGACCGGTGGTGTTACTTTTTACCTTGAAAACATGTTTGAAAATGATTACCGGACGGTTAAGGCCCGTAATAAAACTTGTGCTTGGATTTGGTTTTGATTTTGGAAATGAAAATCAAATAACTTGCACTCGAAGCAACCAACATGCTTTCGGAAATGTGTTGCTTGCTTATGGAAATGGTTTGCTTTTATGCCTTGAAAAGATGTTGGGAACTAATAGAATCAAACTAGGCTTGGGTGGAAAAAGGTGGTGTGAGTTGCTGTCTTTTGCTGTCATAACAGTTGAAACTCGCTGAGCGAGTGGTTACTCGCCAGGGCGAGTGTCACAGGTCCTGACAACTCGCCAGGGCGAGCTCCAGAGCGAGTAAGACCAGTACTCTCTGCCTTCACTCGCCACCAACTCGCCAGGGCGAGCTCTGGGAGTTGAGATTTTGGATTCTGATTTCTAAACTTGGTTTTTAACTTTCTAATCCCTTTTTATTAATTTATGGAAGTGGTTGGGATTGGAAACGAGTTTTTCGGGTACTCGGAAAGTACGTAGCTTATAACGCAAGAAAACGGCCATTTTGCATTTCAAATTATTTAAGACTTTTGGCAAATGTTTTGGGTCCTAAAAATAGTACATATAACTCATGAGTGTTGATCAATACGATAGTTTTGGTATGGTATCCGAAAGAAGGATTTTACCTTAGAGAACCTTTGGGTTTTGGGGTTCTAGAGTCCAAATCATTAAGGATTGATTGGTTATGGTTTTGATTGAATACTTTGCTTGTTTTAGGAAGCAAGTAAGTGTTGTGCGATCGTGTGTTAGTTGAGTGCTTGACGAGGTAAGGGCTCCACTTTATTTCCGTCTTTTAAAACGGTTACGACATGCTAGAATTTGTTGTTTATGCATTTGCTGTGTGCTTGGCATGTTGTACTTATGTATTCTCGTTGATGAGAACGTGGTGATATATATGTGTGCAATTTACATATGATTGAGAAAATGTATGTATGTTGTGATGCTTGTGCATAGGCTTTAGGCTATGTGAATGTTTGCATGAGCATATATGAATGCGTGCGTCAGTTAGGACTACGCGAGGATTTTGTCTTGTGTGACTATCCCGTATATGCCGAAGAGAATATATGCCATGCATTTCATAGTTGCGTGCCTAGGTGTATGTCTGTGTGACTTTGCCTACGTACCGGGCGTTTGACTGTGTGGCTTCGCCAAATCCCTCTGGATTTATATTGAGTTGGTGTTTGTCTGTGTGACTTCGCCTGGTGTTTGTCTGTGTGACTTCACCTGCCTTGTGTGGCATTTTTAGTGCGGGTACGTATATTTCTGTGTGGCTTTGCCTACCCCACGACTCTTCGAGGAGAGGTTAATATTCCGGAAAATCATGCATGTGACGAACCAATAATCGGTTGTCACACTCATTGTAGAAGTCTGCATTAGGCTTGGTGTGCATCATATATATAAGCCCGTTGGTGGGAATTGCTTTTGTGTTAAAGAGCTTTCTCTTGTGTATGTGGAAATTTGTTATGTGTACATCTTTCGCACCGGTTATATATATATATACGTGTATTTTGTGGTGACCCTTTCTTTCATTTGCGGGCTCATCCCACCCAGATGATGGGTTAGGTCGTGGTGACGACGGTGGCTGTTCCAGGCCCCAGTGAGCGGTTGGAGCTGTAGCCTAGGATAGTTAGACTATGCGCCGGTGTGTTTTGTGCACCGTGCTTTTTGGTTAGCATAGGATTTCTAACTTGTTTTGGTACTTAGACTTGGATTGTAATTATTCAGGAAATACACTTTGCTTGTCGAAGCACCTTTTGGTAATGAGTTCTTTTGTATATTTGAATGCCGGTTCATTTAAAAACTATTATGCGCACTTTGAGTGTTAGTTGAAAAAGAAAAAAAAAATAATGCCCTTTTTGGCTTTTGAAAAACGGGGTGTTACAGAGAGAGAGAGAGAGAGAGAGAGAATTTATCATTGGTGTAGAATGGACAACGCATAACACTTTTCACCCCCACTATTAAAAATAATGCACCTTGAATAATTAAATTTGAATTCTGATTGCGGGAGTTATCCATATTTTATGTCTGTCACACTTTCATTAGAATTACCATCAGTTGATGAATTTATGGAAAACCTAAAATAATTTAGTATAATTTTAGTTGTTTATAATCTTTGAATTTTTTTTGTAATTACAATTTTAAACTTTCCATAAACTTTCGTTCAAGTCTTTTGAGGATGTTAATTTATCAATGTGAGTGGGGATTTACACAGATTTTTTCTCATTTGACGCTCACGCATGAAGATTACTTCTTTGTGTTACGGTGACAAGAAAAGTGTAAGAATAAGATCGAGGTCAAAGTATGTTAATACTGATTTGAAAATAACATATAATTTAGGGTTAATAGGTTTTTACCCCCCTGCTAAGTGAGCGTGTTTTGCATTACCCCCTGCTAAAAATTTCTTGAAGATTGCCCCCTTGCAAAGTTTTTTTTTTTGGTTTCCCCCCTTTTCCTCTCTTGGATGCAAGAAATTTTAACTTTTTAAATCGGTTGAACAAAATAACCGATGTAAAAAGTGCACTCAAGGAGGGAAACCAACAAAAAAAACTTTGCAAGGGGGCAATCTTCAAGAAATTTTTAGCAGGGGGTAATGCAAAACACGCTCACTTAGCAGGGGGCTAAAGACCTATTAACCCTATAATTTACAATTATTTTATGTTGATGGAGTCGCTACAGACTCTTAGGAGATGGAGAGAGAATCTATCAGCATTGTTGAACGTGGAACAAAGGAGTACTTCTGTAAGACCCAAGATTCCACTATACAGTTCTTCTAAGGAACTTTAGTGTCGGCTAAGTTTTTAGGGTTTTTGGTGAAGCGGTTTCGTGAGTATTGTCGCGTTAATAGAATTTTTGCTGAAATGGAGCCTGTTTTGTGCTCGTGCGCTGGAAAGGCACAGACCTTTGGGTCGTAGTCTTCTTTTGAGTATAAGAAGGTTTATGTGTAGTCAGAATCGCGAGTTTTGGTTTATTCTGGTTTTTGGAAAAACGAGTAGGAATTTTACCCGTTGTTGGAAATTTTTACGATGTCTGAATTCCGTAGAAATTTAGATGGGAGTTTTATATATCGGCGTGAGTTAGGATATATTGTCAGAATAATTTTTGAGGGTGAGGAAGAAAATTACAGTCGGGGAAAAAGATTTAGCGATAATATTTGGAAACGGTTTACGACGGACGTTTATTTGATAGATTTTATATTTTTGTGATTTACGTCCGTTAGCGAGGTGCGACTCGTTTACGAGCGAACGCGAGAGCTGAGATGTGAGGAAGCTTAGAAAATATCTTGGAAGGATAAGCTTAGAATTGATCCAATGGCTAGGATTAAGTCTTGCAACCTTTTTACTATTTGATCTAAAGGCCATGATTCATCAAGACTTAAGTCATAACGAGACTTTGGAGAATTGGATTTCATTTCACTCTTCCTCTCTTCTCTCTCACGTGAGAAGCTTTCTTTCTCTTCCTCACCAACACATTTTTCTTCTTAGTGTTAGTAAGCATAAAACTCAAATTTGTGAGAGATTTAGAATGGATTAGGAGAAGTGTTGAATATCAAAGTTGATCCTTGTAGCTTGGAGGTGATTATGAGCTAAGTTTTATGGTAAGAAAATCTTTTCCTCCCCTTTTCTATTCTTTGGCCGTGTAGCCTTGTTGTTTGTTGGGAGGAGGTTTTAATTTTTACTTGGTTAATATTGCTAGATCATTGATAGTTAGTAATTATCTATGCTAATTAGTGAAAGATTCCTTGTGTGAGTGCTACAAGATTCATGAGAGTTAGTAGCTAGGGTTTTGATGAGAAATTTTCTATTGTTCAAGAACATGAAGTTTTGTTTAGAGTTTGTGTTAATGATGTTGTTTTTGAGCTTTTAAGTGAAATGGATATATGAGAAATCATTTTGTTTTGAGAAACAAGAAAAATTTATTTTGTGTGTGTTCTTGACAATTTTCTTGTTTGTGGATTGTGTTATGAAAATGTGTTGGTTGTTCAAAACAATGATTTTGGGAACTAAAGGATAAATCCTATGGTTTTAGAATGGAAAATTTTGGATGCTAACCATGTTTTGTTGTTTTTGGCCGTGGCCTATATGTGTGTATAACAATGGGATTTCAAATTTTAAGTCCTAAATTGGAAGGCAATGATCATAGGTTTAAGTGAATGATCATGGTTTTAAAAAGGGATGATTAATGTGGTTTTATGTGAAAAGAAAAGAGTTGCGAAGTTTTGAAGAAAAATGACATTCTTGGATTCGAAATGATTTGGTGTGAGTGTTGGATCAATTTGAGAAATTAGAAATGGTTTAAGTGTTTTACACTATGTTTGATTTTGAAAAACAATGGTTTTGGAATAATTCCAATTCTGGCCGAAACTGGAAGGGCATTTTCGTCCATTTTAAATGTTATATTTTGTCATAGAAATTTGATCATTCAATCCGTTTTTTCGAGACGAAGATTTCGGCGTATGGCTCGTCTCGATCGGATAAAAATTGAATGAGCTATGACCATTTTATTTGGTAAGAAAAACTTGTAACTTGTGTTGCAAGAAAACTTTATTTTCTGTGAAATTTTATGAAGAGTTGTTGGGTTGTTTTCAAATGGTTTTAGTGTGTAGAATTGATTGTTTTGGTGTTGGAAATAAAAGTATTTCATAGTATGTTTTGAAACGAAAATATTTTCGTGTAGCGAAAAATAGTGTATTTAATTTCGGAAATTTTTAATCGTTATGGGGAGGACTTGGAATCACTAAGTGAGAGTGTTAGAAAGTACCTTAGACCCCTCTAGATTTTTGATTTTTAGTTTCGTTTCGATAGAATACAGTGGGAGTATTTTATTGACATTACGCTGCTTAAATTTTTGGTAGCGTGAATAGTGGATTTGAGCCTAGTTAGTTGTGAGGGAACAACCATAGGTCTTGATCCATTAGTAGCCGATCTAGGACTTATTTGAGTAACCAATTAGAATGTGGTATTAACTTAGATAAGTTATGTTTTGTAAAAGGTTAAGAGGATTAGCCGATTTGGAGTTTTCGTCAAGAGGGACGGTTATTGCTCGCGTAATGTAAGTTGTGCGTGTTGGAATGCTTGATGAGGTAAGGGCACCTTTCTTTTTGTCTTATTTCCGTTATAGCATGTGTGTATGCTTTGTTTGTGGTGTTTTTGAGTGATTGGCATGTATGTGTGATGTATTCTCGGGATGAGAAATTGTTTACTATATGTGCGATGTTTATATATGATTGTGAGAATATATGCATGTTGTTGTGGTTGTGATTACATACGCTTGAATGGTATGTAAATGTTTGCATGAGCATATATGAATGTGCGTGTCAGATGGGACTGCACAGGGCATGTCAGATGGGACTGCCCGGGGTCTGTCAGATGGAGACTACCCTATATATGTCGTAATAGAATATTATGCTCATACATTTCATAGTTGTGTATGTCAGATGGGACTGCACGGGGTGTGTCAGATAGGACCACCTAATCCTGCGGGATTTTATTGAGTCGGTGTTTGTCAGATGGAGACTTCACCTGCCCTGCGGGGTTTAGTAGGGGATGGACCTACGACTCTCTGCGGAGAGGTTAATTCCGGAATTCATGCATGTGACGATCAGTGATTGGTGTCACAGTGATGGCCAGTGATTGGCTTCACCATTCATTAGAGGTTGCATTGATAGGCTAAGTGTGCATTATATATATAAGCCCGTTGGTGGGAATTGCTTTTGTGTTAAAGAGCTTTCTCTTGTGTATGTGGAAATTTGTTATGTGTACATCTTTCGCACCGGTTATATATATATATACTTTTATTTTGTGGTGACCCTTGCAATATTTCATTTGCGGGCTCCTCCCACCCTAGATGATGGTGATCTGTCAGATACCGGCGGTGGATTCTTAGGCCCTCAGTGATCGAGTGGAGCATGTTGGTTTAGTTAGTCTATGCGCCGGTGTGGTTTGTACACCGTGCTTTTTGGTTAGGCATAATATTCTAACTTGTTTTGTTGCACTTGTACTTTGAGTACTTAGACTTGTGGATTGTAAATTATTCAGGTGAATACTTTGTATCTCGGATGCACTATATATTATATATGGGTTCGTTTGTAAATTTAATGCCGGCTCACTGTAAAATATTTTATGCGCAACTTTGTTGTTTGTAAAAAAAAAAAATATATATAATGCCCCTTTTTAGGCTTTGAAAAACGGGGTGTTACAACTTCACATCCCACTACGCTCATCTAACATTCTGAAACATACATTGTATTTTCATACTCAAATAAACTAAATAAAATTAATCTCATGGACATTTGCAAAAAAATATAGACTGTAACGCCCTCTAATCTCCTTTGATTTTATTTGTTAAAAATCTCTTAATTCACTTTTAGACGAGTGTTATTCTAACTCAACGTTTGTCATACGAACATTATAAAGCAGCGGAAAATAATAAAAATATTAAGATGACCGATCTCAAGTCTAGAAAATTTAATTGAAACCACTGAAGCAAAATAACATAGTTGATGTTTTTAAAAATATTGACTAAAATTTAAATGTGAGTTCCCCCTTGACGTCCTATTCAGAGCGACTCTTTATTGAAAGCACGGAAGTAGACAGCTCCTAAGCCGTTTCCAAGACTCGAAGCTAATGCCGGTCACTAACCTGAAAATCTACGATTGCACATCGTAGGGTCAAACCAGAAGGGGTGAGTAACGAACATCATATAGAATAACTGAATTCAATAGTAACAATAAATAAAGTATCGTTCTTTGGAACGATCGGACACATACGCAACACAACTGATATAGGTAACCACTATAACATCATTAACAACTCTTTTAAAATTTAATATTACTAATTCATCGCTACATCGTAGCTAACTACACCATTGCTACATCATCGCCATAACTTGCTATATTATTACTACCTCATCGCCATAACTGGCTATATTATTACTACCTCATCGCCATAACTGGCTTACTACCTCATCACCATAACTGGCTATATTATTACTACCTCGTCGCCGTAACTGGCTATATTATTACTATCTCGTAACTCAACTTCATTACTCAACACAACTAAAATTGTAACACCCCGTTTTTCAAAAGCCAAAAAGGGCATTATTTTTTTTTTCTTTTTCAACTAACACTCAAAGTGCGCATAATAGTTTTTAAATGAACCGGCATTCAAATATACAAAAGAACTCATTACCAAAAGGTGCTTCGACAAGCAAAGTGTATTTCCTGAATAATTACAATCCAAGTCTAAGTACCAAAACAAGTTAGAAATCCTATGCTAACCAAAAAGCACGGTGCACAAAACACACCGGCGCATAGTCTAACTATCCTAGGCTACAGCTCCAACCGCTCACTGGGGCCTGGAACAGCCACCGTCGTCACCACGACCTAACCCCTCATCTGGGTGGGATGAGCCCGCAAATGAAAGAAAGGGTCACCACAAAATACAAGTATATATATATATAACCGGTGCGAAAGATTGTACACATAACAAATATTTCCACAAACACAAGAGAAAGCTCTTAAACACAACAGCAATTCCCACCAACGGGCTTAAGATATAATGCACACCAAGCCTAATGCAGACTTCTACAATGGGTGTGGTACTATCCGAGCTACCACATGCATGATTTTCCGGAAAATTAACCTCTCCTCGAAGAGTCGTGGGGTAGGCAAAGCCACACAGAAATATACGTACCCGCACTAAAAATGCCACACAAGGCAGGTGAAGTCACACAGACAAACACCAGGCGAAGTCACACAGACAAACACCAACTCAATATAAATCCAGAGGGATTTGGCGAAGCCACACAGTCAAACGCCCGGTACGTAGGCAAAGTCACACAGACATACACCTAGGCACGCAACTATGAAATGCATGGCATATATTCTCTTCGGCATATACAGGATAGTCACACAAGACAAAATCCTCGCGCAGTCCTATCTGACGCACGCATTCATATATGCTCATGCAAACATTCACATAGCCTAAAGTCTATGTACCAAGCATCACAATATACATACATTTTTCCAATCATATGTAAATTGCACACATATTATAACCACGTTCTCATCAACGAGAATACATAAATACAAACATGCCAAAGCACACAGCAATTGCACACACAGCAAAACAAAGCATGTCGTAACCATTTAAAGACAGAAATAAAGTGGAGCCCTTACCTCGTCAAGCACTCAACTATCACACGATCGCACAACACTTACTTGCTTCCTAAAACAAGCAAAGTATTCAATCAAAACCATAACCAATCAATCCTTAATGATTTGGACTCTAGAACCCCAAAACCCAAAGGTTCTCTAAGGTAAAATCCTTCTTTCGGATACTAAACCAAAATCTATCGTATTGATCAACCCCCATGAGTTATTTGTACTATTTTTAGGACCCAAAACATTTGCCAAAAGTCTTAAATAATTTGAAATGCAAAATGGCTGTTTTCTTGCGTTATAAGTTACGTACTTTCTGAGTACCCGAAAAACTCGTTTCCAATCCCAACCACTTCCATAAATTAATAAAAAGGGATTAGAAAGTTAAAAACCAAGTTTAGAAATCAGAATCCAAAATTTTAGTTTCCAGAGCTCGCCCTGGCGAGTTGGTGGCGAGTGAAGGCAGAGAGTACTGGTCTTACTCGCTCTGGAGCTCGCCCTGGCGTGTTGTCAGGACCTGTGACACTCGCCCTAGCGAGTAACCACTCGCTCAGCGAGTTGCACCTGTCATGACAGCAAAAGACAGCAACTCACACCACCTTTTTCCACCCCAAGCCTAGTTTGATTCTATTAGTTCCCAACATCTTTTCAAGGCATAAAAGCAACCCATTTTCATAAGCAAGCAACACATTTCCGAAAGCATGTTGGTTGCTTCGAGTGCAAGTTATTTGATTTTCATTTCCAAAATCAAAACCAAATCCAAGCACAAGTTTTATTACGGGCCTTAACCGTCCGGTAATCATTTTCAAACATGTTTTCAAGGTAAAAAGCGACACCACATGTCATAAGAGTTTTAAACCACTTTGACCCCAAAAACTTCACTCAAAACACTTAGTAAATATTTTCATAAACTCCAAAATATTTTTCATCGGATTTTCTAAAACAAAACCATACAACGCAATTCCCTTTTGCCCGAAGGTTCAAAGACAACTTTTCTTTTCATAACCTTACAACTTAACCACATGTTATTGATCAATACATAACCAAACCAAAACCCTAACTTTTCTCATGAGATTTTCACCAACTCATGGAAAACAAAGATAACAAAGCCTACACATGCTTCTCTAGACCTCATGAACAACATTCATGAAACAAAAACCATGTAAAGTAACATTTCCTAACAAACCCTCAAGAGAACATAAACCCAAAAACTCTTAAACTCTATAAGTCTACCAACCTAAGAGATGAGAAGAGAGGGTTACCTTAAGAAAGTGATTCTCTACAACTTTCCTCAAAGCTCCAAAGCTTGAAATGGAGTGAAATGGTGAGGAAATGAAAATTTGTGATGGTTGGAAATGAAAGTAATGGAGTCTACGTGAAAGAGAGAAAGAAAGGAGTGAAATATGTGATGTTTTCTAAGTGACCAAGTGACCAAACCTCCTTGCTATGCCATAGCTCTTGCTCACTCATGGCCATTGGATCAAAAACAAAATGCCAAGACAAAACCCTAGCCATTGGATCAAACCAAACCAAATCCACTTGAGATAAAACTCAATACTTCATAGAAACACTCACACGTTCAGCTCTCGCACGCCGCGACGAACGAAACTCACCAAAACAGAAAACCTACGGAAAGAACGTCTAACGTTTCACATTTCCAAAACTTATCGCCGAATCTTTTTCCGCGACTGTAATTTTCTTCCATACCTCAGAAAATTAATCTCAGAATATATCCTAACTCGCGCAGATATATAAAACTTGCATCCGAAATCTCACTCAAAACAGACGCAATAAGATTTTACAACGACGGGTAAAATCCTACTCGTTTTTCCAAAAACAAGAATAATCCACAACTTATTATTCTGAAACCACAAGTAACTTCTTATTCAAGCAACAGGATCACAAGACAAAAGTCTGTACAATTACAGTGCACGAGCACGAAACAGACTCGATTACAGCAAAACCTCAGAATTACACGATGTTTCATCACACGAACACATCGAAACCCTAATATTCCTTAAACCAACTATACAATGAAATCTTGGGTCTTACAATACTACCCCCCTAAAAGAAGTTTCGTCCTCGAAACTTAGACGTCGTCAAACAAACTGGGGTATAATTCTTTCATCTTACTCTCGAGCTCCCAGGTGGTATCTCCTGTAGCTTCGTTCCATTTCACCTTCACCAAAGGTATCTCTTTCGTTCTCAAACGCTTCATCTTCTTATCCGCAATCTTGATCGGCGGAACTTCAAATGACAAGTTATCCCTCAACTGGATATCATCTGGTGTGATCACATGTGATGGATCCGGTGTATACTTCCGCAATTGCGACACATGGAACACGTCATGAATCAAAGATAGTACCGGTGGCAACGCGATCCGATATGCTACCTTCCCAACCCGTTCCAAAATCTGATAAGGCCCTATAAACTTCGGAGTCAACTTCTTTGCTTTCAAAGCCCTTCCAACACCAGTTGTTGGAGTAACACGGAGAAATACGTGATCCCCCTCCTCAAACTCTAAAGGCCTCCGACGCCTATCCGCATAACTCTTTTGTCGATCTTGAGCAACCTTCATCATTGCCCTTATCTTTCGGACCTTGTCCGTCGTCTGTTGTACCATTTCCGGTCCTACTATCATACTTTCCCCATCTTGGTACCAACACAAAGGAGTCTGACATCTCCTCCCATACAAAGCCTCGTATGGTGCCATTCCAATACTATCAAAGTCTGTACAATTACAGTGCACGAGCACGAAACAGACTCGATTACAGCAAAACCTCAGAATTACACGATGTTTCATCACACGAACACATCGAAACCCTAATATTCCTTAAACCAACTATACAATGAAATCTTGGGTCTTACAAAAATTCATACAGCACCTTTATTATCTGCAACCATGACTCACAACAATTTATTTCTTATTAAATTAATCAATGATATCCAACGACTTAAACACTTATCATTCCTCAATCTAAAATTAATTAAAGTAGTATATTACTCTCTCTGGACATCAGCTAATACACCACTAAGCAGAACCTATTTCACTATTATTTTTATTTGAAATTAATTAGCAAATCCTTCATAATCTTAGTTGATTCAAATTAACAAAAGAGTTGTTCACTCTAGGCAACCTCATAAAAGTTCAATTCCTATTTCCAGACCCTGGGTTGTTCTGCACCATACGTAGCAAAATCCCAACTAAATTTTCTAGAGGATTAGATTCTAACTTAAAATATTAATAAACCAAACACATTAATCCACATGAGATGAGACTTTGTTATCAGCAACTCTACCACATCACAGGCTTATTACTCTTAAGCTGTGAAAGCAATGAAACTCTACTAATAGGAGAATAAGCTTAGGTAGATATTATATTTATTAAGTTCCCTCCAGCCACTTAAATTATCTATGTAAAAATTCAGGGTTGACTACGATTCCAAAGTGTAAAGGATATGACTTAACTCACATAATAGCAATTGAAGTTCTATCAATCTCTAAAACTAAATGTAAGATTAAAACATGATTATTCTTTTCCTACACTTGAAAATAGTTCCTGTAATTGGAAGAGTAGGATTTATCACCATTAAAATAGTTGCTGACACACATACATGATATTAGTTTAAACAATATATGTTTCACTATGGTCAACAATAAGACGTAAATCATATGACAATAGTTTGTATTTAAGAATATTAACTTATTCAAAGGGTTATTGCGGATTCAAAATAATATTAGGGATTTAAAATAATTGTTGCCGATTCAACCATACGATCAATCATAATGCAAAATAGCCACTAGTGGAAGGAACCGGATAATACCTTCCCAACAACGAAAGCCAGAAAATTGAATTTAACTAAAAGAAGCTTAATTGAGACAACAATAACCACAACTCGAACAAGTAAACAAACAACGATCATATTCATAACACTATCTACATTCAGAATCTTTAAATGAGTTAGTTAAAATCCCCTTACCTCTTGATGTAGAATCTCTCTAGTTTTCCTTAAATCCTAGTGCTGCTCTTTCCCCTTTGCTCTAATCTCTTCTCTGCTCTCTCTATCTCTCTTTTATGAAATCGTGGCAAATCCTCTTTTTTTTAGTTTTATGTTTTGCCTATTTATAAAAGAAAAGGGTCTAGGTTTCTTTTTTGTTAAGAAAGGGTAAATCTCATGAGATTTGTTTCAATTTAAAATTATGATTATATCTCTCAATAATTTGGTTCTATTTTTTATTTTCGAAGTATATCTCTCCAAAATTATACTAAAATAAATATCTCTATTTTTCTCCACTTAATTATTCTACTAAAAATATTCTTAAATTAAATTATTTACTTTTACTATCACATGTCATCACCTCTAAATTTCCATTAATTGGTTCAACATATAATTCTACCGAAATCAATTAAATAATAACTAAATAACTTTCTTCTAAATTTTCGGGGCGTTACATAGACAACCTTCTAAATAATATAAAATGAAAAAAGGACATAGACAACATTTAAAAGAAAAAAAAAAGAGTCGATTGGAGATGATTTAGCACACAATCATCCTTGAAGGAATTTATCACAATCAAAGAATCTTGGTATATTTTAATTTTATAAAAAACTATGCTGCCAAAAAGTCTTAAGGTATAATTATTTTATATTTATAGAGTCCCTATATAGTCTCGGGGTTGAAGATGAAAGAAAAAATACTCCTAATAGTGTAGAACTGGAAGCGAATGAATACTCTTCATCTCGCTCTTTCGTGTAACATCCTTAAACCTATATAATTTTAAAACTAACTCAATTTTATCATAAACTTTTAAACCAAAGTTACTCAAATAATATTTCAAAACAAATACATAAATAATATTTAAAAAGAAAATTATCCCGTGTACGGCACGGGCTAACATACTAGTTACTATAAAAGATACACTTCAAAAATAGTAACTTTTTTTTAAATGTAAAAATAGTAACTCAATCTAACATATAAAAACTTATATATAAAAAATAGAAATAGAATAACATAATAAAAGAAGATACTTATTTATGAGTTTAAAAATAAAAATGATACTTGTTTATGCAAAATAATTTATGCAAATAAATAAGTTTTTATGTATTATTATAAGTTTTTTAAGGTAGTTCATGAAAAAAATTTATAAAGATATAATTTTTGTTAGTGAAAACTTATGAATTAACATGCGTGAAAAAAACTTCTGAATTAGCATAAAATTTTATTTATAAATTATAACCATAAACTATTTTCATAAGCTTAAAAATAAGCCAAATTCAAACATGCACAATATATTAAAAGATATTACTACTAAAAATTCTAATTTTTCCTCATCAATTCTTAAAAATATTTCAAATCTTCTATTTCGTAAAAAAAAATTATATTTTTAAATTAAAAATCTACTCTATTTTTGTTTACTCTTATATAAAAAATACAGAAGAAGTGCATTATTGATGAATATATATTATAATAATTACGGGATAAATATTTGTCATTATACTTAAAACATCACGGGACAAGTGTTGATCAATAATTTTGTCAAAAAAAAAAAGAAAGTGTTGATCACAAATATATAAAAATCATACACGGGGAAATTGTTCTAATAAAAAAAATTAATCGTATACGGGACAATTGCTTTAATAAAAAAATTAATCATACACGGGACAATTGCTTTAATAAAAAAAATTTAATCATCAACAAGACTATTGTTTTAATAAAAAAAAATTAATTTTACACGGAACAATTGCTTTAATAAAAAAATTAATTAATTTTATACGGAACAATTGCTTTAATAAAAAAAAAGAAATTGAATAGTAAATATTTTTTATTATTATTTATAATTTATTACACAAAAAGCATACACGGGATAATTACTTTTTTTTTAACACATTACAAAAGGAGGGGGGACGTAGCAGCCTAAACCCTCAAAGCTTACAAATATCTATAGTTAGGATAGCCTAGTTTGTTATAATAAAGATCAGGAACTATATGGAGAGGAGGAAGCTCCCACCAAATAAAAGTATCAATGTTGAGACCAAGGTTAGCCAAAGCATCGGCACAAGTATTTCCTTCCCTAAATATGTGTGTGACAAAGAAGTTCATGCTTCTAGTTAAAGTTAAGCAATTTTTATATCATATAAATAATCTATATGATATAAAAATCATACACGGGACAATTACTTCAATATAAAATTGACTTAATGTAATATATTTTAGAAAAATAACAAAATGACATCATTTATAATTTAACAATAATTTATAAATAAAAGTCAACAGACCTGTGCGATTCTCACGGGTCTCAAAACTAATTATCAATGAAATCAAGTATTCCTATGTCTCTGATAAACCAATATAATGAAATATTTATGGCGAAACAATACATTTGTATGAGAAATTTATGTATGTATGAGATTACTAAATACCACTTATTTAAACTATATTATCTCTGTTCATTTTTAAGTGTCTGTTTAGAATAGTAGCACAAAATTAAGAAAGTGTATTTTTACACTTTATATTCCTATTATATCCTAATTTTAATCCACTAATAAATTTTTATTACTAAACTTTGACCCGTATTTTAATATTAAAATAAATTTTTAGTATTGATTATATTAATTTTAATTTTAGTAAACATAACAATACAAACAATAAATATTATATAAATATATATTGTGAATATTAGTTATTCTAAATTACGAAAAAAATTATAAATCGCAATGAAAGTTATATTAGTATAAAAGAACTTAAATGATACCTATTTTTTAGGCAATATTTACTTATTCTATTTTATTAGACGCACATCATGTAAAAAAAACCCAAACTAAATATATATCTGTACTGCAGATTTTCAAAGCATATTCGAAATGAAATATATATATTTTTAATTATTTGTACCTATTTTTAATTAAAATAAATCATTGTTAATTTAATTCACAATAAATGATACATATTTTTAAGCCAACCTTTATTTTTTATTGGGTGCTTATCTTGTAAAATAGGGAAAAGCACAAATTCATTTGTTATGTCTTTTTCAAGTATATATATATCCTTATTGTTTTGTTAAAAAACGTATTCATTGTGAGCATTTTTAAGATATACTCCTTTCGTTTCTTTTTAATTGTCTTTTTAGAATGATAACACCAAATTAAGGAAATATATTTTTGCATGTTATCTTCCTATTATACCCTTTTTTTAATCCACCAATAAATTCCTATTTTTTTGTCCACACTTTCTGTAACGCCCCAAAAATTAGAATTTATTTTATTTAATTATTTAGTTGTTGTGGTGTTGATTGACGGTGTTTATTTAATTATTTTGTGGTGAATAATTAAGTAGTTGATAAATAAAAGTTAAAATAAAAAGAAGTAGAAAGTTTAGGGATATGTCTGAATACTGCACAAAACAAAACAAAAAAAAAATAGTGTGAGAATAGAGAGAGCACGTAGGAGAAGAAGAGAAGGGAAGGAAGGAAAGTCTCAAACCTCAATCTTAGGGAAATCACTGCGAAACAAGTAAGGGGGTTTAATTCTTTCGTTTAAAATTCTAAGCTTTAAGTTGTATGAGTTGATTCATGCTTTTGCTTTGTGTGTTATTATTATGGTTGCTTGTGTTGTTGTGATATTTTGTCCTTATGATCAATGATGTTGTTGTTGTGATATTTTGTCCTTATGATCAATGATGTTGTGTTATTTGTGATGTTGTTGAATTAATTCGTAATTGGTGTTGGGTTTAGATGAACTTCTGAGTTCATCAACGGCGGTGGGTGTAAGAGTCCAAGAAAACCACAAATTATTAAAAACGTGTTTTTGAGTATAACAAATCACAAGTTGAATTTTTATGATACTTTAAGAATCCGAAATAGTTTAAAAACGTTTATGGGATTTTCCAAAACAGAACAACAACAAAATCGAGAGTTTTTAATAATCATCAATGGTGTTGTTGTTGTTTTCTTAAGAACTTTCACCTCCTTTTTACATGTGATTCGGTTGCCGAATTTAAAAACTAAAACAAGTTATCTTTCAGAAATTCAAAGACGATTAAAACGGTATAAGATTTGTTGTCTTGCGTCGAGTATGGAGGGAGAAACCGTCGGGTCGGATTCCGAGTCGCACGACCCGTTTACAGTGGAAAACGGGTGAAGAAGAAGCTGGTTCAGCTAGCTGCGCTTGCCCACTCGCACGTCCGGCGCGTGCAGGCGCGTGAAAGATCAAGGGTGTTTCTAATTTTTCTAATTTTTTTACAGAAAAATAGTAAATAAGTTTCTTGAAATTTTGGGACCAGTTAGAGATTTTTCTGAGACTTGAAACTATTTTTAGTTAATTATTTGAGGTAAAATGGTGTTTAAAAATATTAAAATTTCGTAAATAAATTCCAAAATTTTATGTAAAGTAAAATGCATTATTTGGAAGCCTCTGGTGTACCTCATTCTCTCTAGTTTAATTCAATGAATATTTTTCACATATTCCGCTAATTAAATTAATTATAATAAAAATCGAATGTGTCGGAGATTGTTTTGGATAATAGCTGGTTGTCCAAAAAGGTTAAGTGGCTGAGTTGATACTTTAGAGAGATAGAAATTGAGCCGTATGTTGGTGTATTGTTGATATTATTGTAGTTGCTTTTGAACGTTGTTCATTGGTGTTGTTATTAAACCGTTGTTAATGATGTTGGCAAAATGACGTTGTGGTTGTTGTTATTGTTGTTGTTGTTGTCGTTGCTGTTGTTGTTGAGTCTCATGCATTCATTCATGTGTCCAAGGATGTTGCCTGTTGGTGTTGTAAAAATGAAGTTGAAAATGGCGTTGCTTATTGGTGTTGTATAAATGACGTTGCTTATTGTTGTTGTATAAATGACGTTGCTTATCGGTGTTGTTAAATAAAGGTGTTGTTATTGGTACCACATGCATTTAGCGAGTCTAGGCGCATTGTATGCATTATATCTATTGAAGTTGTGCCTTATTTAAATTAATGAAGTTGTGTTTCATCTATTGAGTGTGTTCGGGTGTTGTTGCCTACTTGTCCAAGACGAGTTTTTATTTTATTATTATATTGGATGTTGAATCCGTATATCTTGCGATCGAATTACTTACCCCTTCTGGTTTGACCCTACGGCTTGCAACCGTAGATTTTTCAGGTAGATGATGTGTTGTAGCTGCTAAGTTACGGAGAGTCGTTCGTTGTTGATTTTCAATAAGAGTCGCTCTGCTAGAATGTCTGAGGGGATTCACTTTCACGATTTCATCTTTATTTCTTAAAAACAATTGAACCTAGCTAATTACATTTTGACACCATGTTGCTACTTTTACTACTTAATTAATTTGAAGTTGGAACCTATATATGTTGTTGGTTTTTAATTTAATCTTCCGTTGCAAATTATTGGTAAACTGCATGATTTTTCGAGTAAGTGTAACACTAAATAATTATTTAAATTATATTTTTCTCAATTAAAATAAATGGGGAAAATCGGGTGTTACACTTTCTCATTCCAATAAATTTAATTTATTATGTAAAAAAAAATTAATATGTTATATATCAACAAAAATTTTAAAAAAAGATTTAGTTTTCCAAATATATATCATTAATTGGTTTTACTGAAAAAGAAGAGAGAAATTGGCAAAGGGTATAATTGACAAATCATACCCATAAAATACAAAAAACACAATTAAATAGAAACGCTAAATATGATTATAAAAGACAATTAAAAAGAAACAGAGGGAGTATCTTTCAAGTATATATCTTAACTAGTATGTTAGCCCGTGTTGTGCACGGTATAATTTTATTTTTAAATATTACTTCTGTGTTTAAAATTATATGATAAAATTGAGATAGTTTTTGAACTATATAAGTTTAAGGTTGTTACAGGAAAAAGCGAGATGAAAAGTATTCATTCAATTCCCGTTCTACAATATTAGAAGATTTTTTTCTCTCATCTTCATCCCCGTGACTATATAGGGGTTCTATATATATAAAATAATTATAAACTTCATGGCCTTAAGAATTTTTGGCAGCATAATTTTCTATAAAATTAAAATATACCAAGATTCTTTGATTGCAATAAATTCCATCAAGGATGGTTGTCAGCTAAATCATCTTCAACCGACTGTTTTTTCTTTTAAAGGTTGTCTATCCTTTTTCATTTTATAATAATAAATAGAACGTTGTGTTCTTTTTACCGGTCTTTGTTCGTCTTGTACAGAGACCTGGTTAATAATATATTTTGCTATTTCAAAAAAAAATAATAAATAATAAATAAATAGAACGTTGTCTATATTTTTTTGCAAATATGTATGAGATTAATTTTATTTAGTTTATTTGAGTATAAAAATACAATATATGTTTCAGAATGTTATATGAGCATAATGGGATGTGAAGTACTCCATCGTTCCTCGTTCAACAATGCTGATAGATGCTCTCTATCTCTCTCATCTCCCAAGATTCTGTAGGGACCCCATCAACATAAAATAATTGTAAATTATATATTATTTTTCAAATAAATATTTATATACTTTGACTCTCATCCTATTCTTAGACTTTTCTGTCACTGTAACACAAAGAAGTGATCTTCACGCGTGAGCGTCAAATGGGAAAAAATATATGTGTAAATCTCCACTCACATTGATAAATTAATTAACATCCCTGAAAAGGCTTAAACGAAGGTTTATGGAAAGTTTAAAATTGCAATTATAAAAAAATTCCAAAGATTATAAAAAAACTAAAATTATATTAAATTATTTTAGGTTTTCCATCGATTAATCAGCTGAAGGTAATTCTAATAAAAGTGTAACAAACACAATATAATAAAATATGAATAACTCCCACAATCATAATTCAAATTTAATTATTCAAGGTGTACTTTTAATAGTGAAGGTGAAAAGTGATACGTGTTTTCCATTCTACACAAATGATAAATTCACACTCATTGACTCACTATCTCTCCCCCCCTCTCTCTCTCTCTCTCTCTCTCTCTCTCTCTCTTTCTCTCTCTCTCTCTCTCTCTCTCTCTCTCTCTCTCTCTCTTTCTATATCTCCTACACGATAGTTTTCATTTCTTAACGATTTATATTTGCTTATGTTGTTTTGTTTTGTTTTGAAGATTTTATACTATTTTGAATGTTGTATATGTTTTTCTTTCAATTGTTCATGAGATTGATTTTATTTAATTTACTTGAGTATGAAAATATGATATATGTTTAAGGATGTTACAGGAACATAGTGGGGTGAGAAGTACGCCCCCATTCTGTTTCTCGTTCAAAAATGTAACACCCGTATTTTTATTTTATTAGATTTATTAGAATTAATAACCCTTTTATAGTATTTTATTGGGCTAATTATTATTAAGTGAGATAATGTCCATTTTAGGAAAGAGTAGAGTAATTATTTTATTAAGTGAGTGAGTAGTGTTGTGAAAGAATAGAATAGTTGGGCTTAAGTTAATTGGGCTTAGACAAAGAGGAAGGATAGTTTGGTCCTTGTAAAACATTAGGTTTTAAATAGGGTTTTGAGAGTTAGAGTGAGTAAGAGCTCATAAGAGAAAAATAGAGAAAGAGGTAGAGAGAGAAGCTTAGAAGATAGAAGAAGAAGAAGGAGGAAGTAGATGGGAAGAGAAGGACTCAAGTGTTCATCTTAATAGAAGGTAAGAGAGTAGTTTTTCAATTTATAGAGATGGTTAAAGAGAGGGGAGATGTCTAATCTCCATACCCAAACTCTCTCATCTCTTGGTGGGGATTGGAATGTTAGGGAATGTGTTTTATTAATGCTTGTTATGTTAGAATGATATGTTTCAATGATTCTACTCTTGCTATTACATAGATTAATGGATTGATTTCATGATTTTATGAGAAAAATGAGGTTTTGCTCAAAAATGGGTTTTATGAAATAATACATGAAAAATCCATGCTTTATTGTATGAAATGATGTTTGATGATGTTTTAAATTGTACTCCTATGTTTAGCATGATTTTATAAGTTTAAAGTTTGTGACTTTCTGTATTTTGAGTGTTGGATGATGAATTTCGTGTTGATTCTCATTTTAACCCGAAACAGAACATGTTGTCTGGGCAGTGGTCGCTGAGCGAGCACCAGCGACCACCAGCGACCAAGACCTGATTTTCGTCGCCAGGTCTCGCTCTGAGCGATGAACGCTCTGCCTTTTGTCGCCTGTTCTTCGCTAGCTGTCGCCCAGCGACCAAGACCTGATTTTGAGAGATTTCTTCAGGTTGTATGATGAGAGTGAGCTTATAACATGTTTAGATTTGGTCTTATAATATATTATATGTTTGGATTGATTGAACCTTGAGTTGGTATGATGATGACATGTTTATATGAGCATGTTGATTGAGATTGAGCTATGATTAGCTAAGATAACATGTGTTATTATGTAATGCTTGAATGTATACCTTAATGATGATATGATGATGTGTTAAGATAAGTTAATAATAACTTAAAGAAGTAATAATAGGGATGAGTGACCTATTATTCATGAGTAGAGTATAGTATTATCATCACTATTTGGTATGTATACATTCATGCATTCATCTTTGAGTCGGATATTAGAATCATGTGGATTCTAATAAAGAGGATATCAAATGATAATATTTGATAAAGACGGATATTAGAGGTGAGATACTCTAATAAAGACGATGATACCACATGCATTAGATATGTCTAGGGTGACATACATTATGTGTTTGCATTAGTTTGCATTAAGAAGTTGTGCACTCTAATTGTTATTTGATAATTGAGATTGTATTCCATTATAATTGTGAATGGTTGAATAGTGTGATACTTATAATTGAACATACTACGAGATGTGTAATATTAATTGATAATTGTGATTGTGTTTTCCCATTATCATTATAATTGAGATTGATTGAATAATGAGGACTTGATCATATGTTTAATTGCATGATAATGAGTATAGTTTATTGCCATTACGGATATTGATTGCATGTTATTTGATAAGTATGTGATCTAGTTTTATCATGAATGTTTTCCATAATGTAAGTGTACCTTATACTTGCTATTATGAACTTGAATTGAAACTAACTCTCTTATTTTGTGTATATGTACTGGTTTGGGTCCAGATTCTTCAGTTGGTATGTCTCGGTGAAGCTTCGCTCTGATTGCGACACGGGCAATTGGTTTCCTATGTGTAGAGTTTTGTTCATATTTTCAAATTCATTTAAGGGTGTTTGTTTTAGAAACATTTTTGTAATAAATGGTATACCCACTAATTAAGTTATTAGTAGGTGTTTTGTAAGAGGTATTTGTAATGCTCGAACCGCTATTTTTATAATAAATATTCATTTCCGTTGCGTACTTTGCATTACATTTTAAGAGTTATAACTTTATTAAATAACGGGTTCGGGCGTTACAAAAAAACACTAAAAGAATCTCTCTCTCTCTCTCTCTCTCTCTCTCTCCGTCTCCGAAGACTTTGTTGCGACTCCATCAACAAAAAACAATTGTAAATTCTGTAATATTTTACAAATGAATATTAACATAATTTGAACGGAGGTTTATAAAAAGTTTAAAGTTTAAATTATTCAAAACATTCCATAGATTATATAAAATAAAAAATTATATTAATTTATTTTAGGGTTTCCGTAGATTTCATTGATTGGAGGTAATTACAATAATGAAAGCATGATGAAAACAAAATATGACTACTTTTACAGTCGAAATTCAAATTTTAATGATTCAAAGTGTATTTTTAATAGTGAATGGTGAGAAGTGTTTTCCATTTCTCATTTTACACCATTGAAAAATTTCATATTATCAATCTTAATCTTTATTATATTATATTATAATTATAATAAAACGAGAGTAACTAGAGGCACCCTAAACCCTAACCCTAATATGAATGGCCTAGATTTTGCCACGTGAAAAAAAAAAATGTCAAGGGCTATGATGAAAACTTAAATAATTAATGGTCTAGATTTTAACATGTGGAAAAAAATAAAATCAACGGCTATGATACAAACTTAAATAACTAATGGTCTAGATTTTAACATGTGGAAAAAAATAAAATCAACGGCTATGATACAAACTTGAATAATTAACGAGATAAACATTTGAAGAGAAAAATAATGAGATAAACATTAAAAAAAACTAAAATCCGTTAAAAAAGAAAAGAGATAGACACTAAAAAATAATTGTGATCCGCCAAAAAAGAAAAGAAATGAGATAGACATTAATAAAAAAAAATCTAATAATTAGTTCCGAAAATTAGGTATAGATTCCACTTAATTGAGGTTTATAAATACAAGCACCCTCAAAGTATTTTTCTCTCACTGTATTTTTTTTTTGTTTATAATTATATATTTATCTTCATATAGTTTATTTTGTTTCTATATAGATTTCACTTATTTTGTTCAATTTCAATGAGTTAATTTCTCTTCGTCTAACCATTCTGTATTTATGTTTTGCAAATTGTTTTCAAGCATTTGAATTACTTTGATGTGTTCTTATATTATTTTGCAGGTTAACAAAGTTATTGATGAAGATTATACAGCAGTTAAAGATCTATATAGTTAACAAAGATATTTTTAAGTAACTATTTATAGAGACAAACACGGTCAAAGTATCTTTCTCTCACTATGTTTTTTTGTTTATAAATTATATATTTGTCTTCATATATTTTGTTTATATATGTCCCTATATTTTATCGGTTTTCAGTATATTAATTTTGATTTAAGTTTATTCAATTTCAATGACTTAATTTATCTTCATCTAATCATTATGTAATTATGTTTTACAAATTGTTTTCATAGATTTGAATTACTTCGATGTGTTCTTTTATTACTTTGCAGGTTCACGAAGTTGTTGATGAAGGTTATAGAATTATTAAAGATATATGTAACTAACAATTTTTTTTATGTAACTGTTTTATGTTTTATGTCATTGAATCAAATATATAATCTATTTTAAATATATTTGAATAATAGGTATTATTTGTTGTGGACTAGATGAATAGTAATCATGAATGGTGTAACACCCCGTTTTTCAATAGCCAAAAAGGGCATTATTTTTTTTTTCTTTTTCAACTAACACTCAAAGTGCGCATAATAGTTTTATAAATGAACCGGCATTCAAATATACCAAAGAACTCATTTACCAAAAGGTGCTTCGACAAGCAAAGTGTATTTCCTGAATAATTACAATCCGAGTCTAAGTATTCAAAAACAAGTTAGAAATCCTATGCTAACCAAAAAGCACGGTGCACAAAACACACCGGCGCATAGTCTAACTATCCTAGGCTACAGCTCCAACCGCTCACTGGGGCCTGGAACAGCCACCGTCGTCACCACGACCTAACCCATCATCTGGGTGGGATGAGCCCGCAAATGAAAGAAAGGGTCACCACAAAATATATAGTATGTATATATATAACCGGTGCGAAAGATTGTACACATAACAATAATTCCACAAAACACAAGAGAAAGCTCTTAACCAACAAGCAATTCCCACCAACGGGCTTATATAAATAAATGCACACCAAGCCTAATGCAGACTTCTACAATGAGTGTGACACCAATCACTGGCTGCCACATGCATGATTTTCCGGAAAATTAACCTCTCCTCGAAGAGTCGTGGGGTAGGCAAAGCCACACAGAAATATACGTACCCGCACTAAAAATGCCACACAAGGCAGGTGAAGTCACACAGACAAACACCAGGCGAAGTCACACAGACATACACCAACTCAATATAAATCCAGAGGGATTTGGCGAAGCCACACAGTCAAACGCCCGGTACGTAGGCAAAGTCACACAGACATACACCTAGGCACGCAACTATGAAATGCATGGCATATATTCTCTTCGGCATATACGGGATAGTCACACAAGACAAAATCCTCGCGTAGTCCTATCTGACGCACGCATTCATATATGCTCATGCAAACATTCACATAGCCTAAAGCCTATGCACAAGTCGTCTCAACATGCATACATTTTCCTAATCATATGTAAGTTGCACTTTTAATTTATAACCACGATCTCATCAACGAGAATACATAAGTACAAACATGCCAAGCACACAGCAAATGCATAAACAGCAATTTCAAGCATGTCGTAACCGTTTTAAAAGACAGAAATAAAGTGGAGCCCTTACCTCGTCAAGCACTCAACTATCACACGATCGCACAACACTTACTTGCTTCCTAAAACAAGCAAAGTATTCAATCAAAACCATATCCAATCAATCCTTAATGATCTGGACTCTAGAACCCCAAAACTCAAAGGTTCTCTAAGGTAAAATCCCTCTTTCGGATTCTCTACCAAAAACTACCGTATTGATCAACCCCCACAAGTTATTTGTACTATTTTTAGGACCCAAAACAATAGTCAAAAGTCTTAAATAATTTGAAATGCAAAATGGCCGTTTTCTTGCGTTATAAGCTACGTACTTTCCGAGTACCCGAAAAACTCGTTTCCAATCCCAACCACTTCCATAAATTAATAAAAAGGGATTAGAAAGCTAAAAACCAAGTTTGGAAATCAGAATCCAAAATTTCAACTCTCATAGCTCGCCCTGGCGAGTTGGTGGCGAGTGGAGGCAGAGAGTACTGGTCTTACTCGCCCTGGAGCTCGCCCTGGCGTGTTGTCAGGACCTGTGACACTCGCCCTGGCGAGTAACCACTCGCTCAGCGAGTTTCAACTGTCATGACAGCAAAAGACAGCAACTCACACCACCTTTTTCCACCCAAGCCTAGTTTGATTCTATTAGTTCCCAACATCTTTTCAAGGCATAAAAGCAAACCATTTTCATAAGCAAGCAACACATTTCCGAAAGCATGTTGGTTGCTTCGAGTGCAAGTTATTTGATTTTCATTTCCAAAATCAAAACCAAATCCAAGCACAAGTTTTATTACGGGCCTTAACCGTCCGGTAATCATTTTCAAACATGTTTTCAAAGTACAAAGCGACACCACATGTCACAATAGTTTTAAACCACTTTGACCCCAAAATACTACCCAAAAACTCTTAGAAAATATTTTCATAAACCTCAAAATATTTTTCATCGGATTTTCTAAAACAAAACCATACAACGCATTTCCCTTTTGCCCAAAGGTTCAAAGACAACTTTTCTTTTCAAAACCTTACAACATAACCTCATGTAATTGATCAATACATAACCAAACCAAAACCCTAACTTTTCTCATGAGATTTTTCACCAACTCATGGAAAACAAAACAACAAAGCCTACACATGCTTCTCTAGACCTCATGAACAACATTCATGGAACAAAAACCATGTAAAGTAACATTTTCTAACAAACCCTCATGAGAACATAAACCCAAAAACTCTTAAACTGTATAAGTCTACCAACCTAAGAGATGAGAAGAGAGGGTTACCTTAAGAAAGTGATTCTCTACAACTTTCTTCAAAGCTCCAAAGCTTGAAATGGAGTGAAATGGTGAAGAAATGAAAATTTGTGAAGAAGGTTAAGAAAGTAATGGAGTCTACATGAAAGAGAGAAAGAATGAGATGATTTGGTGATGTTTTTCTAAGTGACCAAGTGACCAAACCTCCTTACTATGCCATAGCTCTTGCTCACTCATGGCCATTGGATCAAAAACAAAATGCCAAGACAAAACCCTAGCCATTGGATCAAACCAAACCAAATCCACTTGAGATAAAACTCAAAACCTCATAGAAACACTCACACGTTCAGCTCTCGCGCGCCGCGACGAACGAAACTCACCAAAATAGAAAACCTACGGAAAGAACGTCTAACGTTTCACATTTCCAAAACTTATCGCCGAATCTTTTCCCGCGACTGTAATTTTCTTCCATACCTCAGAAAATTAATCTCAGAATATATCTTAACTCGCGCAGATATATAAAACTTCCATCCGAAACCTCACTCAAAACAGACGCAATAAGATTTTACAACGACGGGTAAAATCCTACTCGTTTTTCCAAAAACAAGAATAATCCAAAACTTATTATTCTGAAACCACAAGTAACTTCTTATTCAAGCAACGGGATCACAAGACAAAAGTCTGTACAATTACAGTGCACGAGCACTAAACAGGCTCAATTACAGCAAAAGCTAATAATTACACGATGTTTCATCACACGAACACATCGAAACCCTAATATTCCTTAAACCAACTATACAATGAAATCTTGGGTCTTACAAATGGTTTATTATAATTAAAAATAGATCATATAATTCTAAAAATTGTGAGCGTTGTTGTTTTTCAATTGTGCTTGAACCTTTTTCTTATTCATGATTGTGTCCACCTAAAAATAATAATTAAAGTTGGCTTAAAAATAGTTGCAAGTAGTTAGTAACAATATATGTTATTTTATATAATGTGAAAGTCATTTTTTTTTCCTTCGTGAATTCATTCAAATGAGTAAAAATATATGCAATTTGTTGTGCCATAGACGAATAGTCATCAATATTTTTTTTCCTCAAAACAAGCGTTCATCCACGATACATTTGAAAAATATTTATATTATTGACATTTTTTTTTACTAAATGTTGCGCCTAAATAACAAAAAAAAAAATAGAGATCAATTTAAAAATATTTAATATGTATTGTGAATTCAACGAATAATCATGCATGTTTTATTTTAATTCAAAATTGGTACAAATAATTTACATGTAGTTTGATAATAACCAATAAGAATATACTTGATTGTATTAGAAAGATAAAAGCAATTTGTACCAAATTATGCATCATATTAATATATGATTTTATTATTTTTTTTAAAAATTGTTAACAAAAAAACCATATGCCACACACAAATGATAAGCATGAGAAAGCAAAAAAAAATCTATGAGAATGATAATTATGCATCATATTAATTAATTAAAAATTGTAACAGCCCGAATTTTTAATAAATAAATTATTAAAAAAAAACTTTATTTACAAAATAGTTTAAAATAAAATAACCGTGTCTCAACGGACCATTCGTTACATAAAGTTTCAATTTACAAAAACCCATTTTTGCCCCGCACATGCTTCAGATCAAATCATCAAACAAGCATCTTCTTCCGTACCTAAAATGTTAAATGTAAAGGTCAATTTCCTTATCCAAATTGAATCATACCCACCGTAAGAAAAATGTCATAAAATAATAACAAAACACTTCACCAATCAAAAGTTTTTAGAAAAATATATAATTATTTATTTTCCAAAAAGTAGGCGGATATCTCGTAATCAATCATATACCGAAACACATTAGCACATCACCAAAGGGATACAACAACACAACTCACAATTAACAAATTATATATATGAGAGCATTTAAGATATAAAGCACACTCAATAGATAAAACGCAACTTCATTAATTTAAATAAAACACAACTTCAATAAAATGCATGCAATGCGCCTAAACTCGCTAGATGCATGTGGTACCAATAACAACGTCATTCTCAACACTGTTTATACAACACCGGTAAACAACGTCATTCTCAACACCAATTATACAACACCGGTAAGCAACGTCATTCTCAACACCATTTATACAACACCGGTAAACAACGTCATTCTCAACACCTTGAATATATGCATGATCATATCATGAGACTCAACAACAACAACAACAACAACAACAATAACAACAACATCATTAACACCGTCATTTTATCAACATCATTAGCAGCGGCTTAATAAAGACATCAACAAACAATATCAAATGAAATTGACAATGACAACATCATAAAAATCAAATATAGTCCTTTACAACAGAACACACAATAATCACCCATAATAATCAAATTAGTTTCTTTAAATTAGTTCATTTTAATTCTTTCAAATGACAAAGATTCTACTACTATCTCACAACACATCCCTACGCAGTATGAATGTATGGGGAAAAAGCCCTTACCATAAAAGGGATTAATTCTTTCCTTCGTACATGACTTCGAATGGCACGGACTCTCCAAAGCAGGACAGATGGAAGACCAACGAAATTGAAAATAAGAGACGATAGAAAATTGTTTAGAGAATTTAGAAGACCACTTGATGCACAGGAGGTGATATGGTGTTTTGTTTCAAATATAGAAAGAGATACGAATGACAAGGAGAAGGTAGGGTAATACTTTTGTTTTTACTACTATATAGAAAGACATTAATATATGTCATAATTGGTCATCATGAAGAATAACAAAATAATTTCAAATGGAGGCAAGCCACTTAATATGCTATCATGGTCAGGTAGTTTACGTTTTGTTTCAATTGTCATAAGGGAAAATTAATAGCATTAAGAGGAATAATTGTGATTGACTATGACTATTTGAATAGCATTGAGTAGAGATTTATTACTATTAAAAAAACAATGAAAGTCTTAGGTCCAAGAGAGGGAAATTCAGTTTATATGATCATGCTTATGCATGTGCTCCAACTCATATCATATTCACGCGGATATTATGGATAATATATTGGCAAGTTTTAAGCCGAAATTGATTTGTGATTACCATCCTAAAACTAGTGCCAATTTATTTCCAAAATTTATAAGTTAGTTAAATCATTAAAATAACCATCATCTCATCAAATAATAAAATAAGTGGAATTTATTTATCAAATAATAAATCAATAAAATACATATAAAATATTGGGGCGTTACTACTATAAATGATTACACATTACTTCCTCCGTTCCTTTTTGTTTGTTGTTTGAGAAAAAATAGGTCAAATTAAGAAAGTGTATTTTTGTACTTTATTTTCCTATTATACCCTTTTTTTGGAATATATTAAACTCTAATTTTAATCCACCGGAAAATTCCTATTATTTTGCACATACTTTCTCTTTCCAAAAAATTAAAACCACCAAAAAAAGATTATATGAAGAAGTTTAGTAAAAAAACAAGATACAATAAAAAAATTATATGAAGAAGTTTGTAAAAAAATAGATACAGTAAAAAAATTAGGAAGGAGGGTGTAATAGACAACATATAACCTCAAATTATCAAAACAATAAACAATTTGAAACAAATTTGTTTTTCTAAAACAACAAATGAAGAGGAACGGAGAAAGTATGACATTTTCATTCTATAATTGAATTGAATGATTAAACCCGTGCATGCACGGGAAAAAAAGTCTAGTTATCTTTATATAATAAAACGAGAGTAACTAAAGGCACTATAAACCCTAACCCTAATATGAATGGTTTAGATTTTGACACGTGGAAAAAAATATTATATCAATAGCTACGATAAAAACTTAAATACTACGTTGCCACGTCAATTAATGAATGTGACACGTCAAACACAATACATGATGTCTCAATATATGATTGAATGCGTCTATAAAATAATTATACCAATTCCTAATTTTGTTACCTGCTAATCCCTAATTATATGCTTTCATTTGATAATTGGATATACTCTATGAAATCTATTTTATTTATATAGCCTTAAATTATGCATCTTTTATGATAAATAGAAACCCTTTTATTTCTTTCTCTTTCACATTAATTATAGCCTTCAATTATGCATCTATTTTCACTTTTTCTCATAAATTTACTTTTTTTTATTTGATGCAGATTTTGACTTTGAGGTTCTATAAATGTATGGATTGCTATAAATATTTTTGGTGTTTAAATTTTGATTATAGTTTGTAGTGTTCCATATTAATTCTTTATTCTTTTTTAATTTGATTTTTATTCCAATAGGTATGGATTCTATCTTTCTTTCTTTCTTTTTTTTTTTTTTTGTAGTGTTTCATATTAATTCTGATACTTCCATTCAAGAAAAAAAATTGGGTTTTATTTTTCTTAAGTTTCATATATTTTCTGATGGATGCAGGTTTTGCTTTGGAGTTCTATAAAGGTATGTACTCCTATGAATAGTTTTAGGTGTTTGAATTCTGATTTATTTTTTTGTTTGTTGTGTTATGTATCAATTTGGTCATTATTTCATGTTTTTCTATACTTCCTTTCATATTTTCAATTTAATTTCATGGTCAAAATTTAAGATTTACAAAAATTTTGGATATTTTTTTCCTTTAGGAATATAAAAGTTAACACGTTTCTTTTTATTTGAGAGGAAAAAAGTTTGAATGTATCTAATATAATTTATTGTGTTTTGTTATTATTTATAAGTTTGATTTTTGTTTCTCTTTTTGTTTTGTTCTAAGTATAATTATAATTTTTCACATATTCTAACATTTTGTGCTATGATGTTAAGTAATATTGGAGAACACATTGTTAATTGCTTCATTCAATTATTTCCATCTTAGATAGCAATTTTATTTTATTTTTGCTTAATATATACCATGTGTGGCAAAATTGAGTTTGATATCAGCGAAGTATGTTTGTTTGTATTATATTATTTGTTGACGTTGTTGTCTCACCAAAATTTTCTAAATGTTCTTCTGATATGTTTTGTCTTGATAGAGTGCAGTAATACTTTCGAAGATGTTTACCAGTCACGATGTTAGGTGTTTTGCAACTTTGATTCATCATTTAGGAAATCAATTTGATGTATAAGTAGAAAATATTAATGGGAACATTTTTTTTATATTTCATTATTTTAATTTAATTTTGAATTAATCTGCTTATTGTAATGTCAAATTTGTTTCTTATTAATCAATAGTTTTCCGTCATTTGAATTCCACCATCTTTTATTTTAACATAAATATATCTATCTTACTTATCTCTAATTTCTCTAATTACTTATTACTTATTATTTCTAATTTCTCTAATTATTTATCATATTAAACCCTAAGTTGCTAAGCAAATTGGCGGGTAATTTTAATTAATTGTACCTGTTAAGCATGAGAAAGAAAAAAAAATGCTTGATAAGCGTGAGAAGGATAATCATGCATCATATTAATTAATAATTTTATTATTTAAAAAAAAAGATTTGTTAACAAAAATAAACATATGTCACACGCAAATGATAAGCATGAGAATGCCAAAAAAAATTCCATGATAAGCATGAGAAGGATAATTATGCATCATATTAATTAATGATTTTATTATTTTTTTAATAAAAAATTGTTAACAAAAAAACTGTATGCCCGAATTAAAGTAACAAAAAAAAAACAACAAATCTTTCAAGCTTATCATGCTTGAAACTTATCTCTCCTGTTATTATTCCCGAATTAAAGCAAAAATTATTTGGAATTCACATCTAAAAAGCCAAGAAGATTCTACACTATGACCCCATTTGAATTGACTTATTTGAAACTTATATGAGTTTATCTATTGACATAAGTCACTATATTAGTATTTGGATAAATTAATAAAAGTTTATCATATTTTGATAAGCTCTCCCTATTAGCTTATACATGTACTTATACGCCAGCATATATAAATTTGGAAAACTTTGATTCTTGCCTGAACTTGAGGATTAACATATTTTTTCAAACTTTTATTTTAACTAATCTTTATTTTATCTTTGTCTTTTTATGCTTATGCATCTTATCTATACGCTTCTGTTTTTATTTTTCTTTTTTGACGGAAACTTTCTGTTTTTCATTTAAGTTATTTTTTTTGTTTTTGTTTTTTTGGTAACATAGCTTGAGGGATTTCTTTTTTACTTTATTTACATAGATAATTATATATATATATATATATATATATATATATATATATATATATATAATTATATTTTTAATCATGGTTTGATTCTTTAATTTTGTTTTTTGAAATTAAAATCATATTAACATTCTATAGTTGCCTAATGATACATCCAAACACTTTAATTTATATAAGTACTTTTTTAGTGTACATATCCAAACACAAAAGGCTTATTGAGTATAAGAGCTTATGATGTAAGGTCTCATACTATAAGCTCTAATGCTATAAGCATCTGTATAAGCTATTTATTCAAACGGACCCTAAATGCTTACTACTATAAATATTAAATAATCACACATTATCAACATTTCTATTGTATAATTGAATTGAATGATTGAACCCGTGCGAGCACGGGTAAAAAGTCTAGTTATAATAAAACGAGAGTAACTTGAGGCACTCATAAACCCTAACCCTAATATGAACGGTCTAGATTTTGACACGTGAAAAAAATATTATATCAATGGCTACGATAAAAACTTAAATAATTAATTTTTAGTACTATTTAATTTTATTGTGATCCTTCTAATTTTAATGCATCTGGAAAAAAAAAAAGATAAACATTAAAAAAAATTGACATCTGTCAAAAACAAAACAAAAAGAGATAAACATTAATAAAACTAAAATAATAATAAACAGCTCCTAAAATTATGTTTATAAATACAAGCAGTATTTTCTTAGGTTTCATATATTTTCTATTGAATTCAGGTTTTGCTTTGCGATCCTATATAAAGGTATGCATTCCTATGGATATTTTTAGGTGTTTGAATTTTGATTTTTTTTGTTTGTTTGTTGTGTTCCATATCAATTTGGTTGTTATTTCATGTTTGTTCTATTGTGGCTTCATATTTTCAATTTAATTTCATGGTCAAAATTTAAGATTTATAAGTTTTTTGGATATCTTTTTCCTTAAGGAATATAAAAGCTAACATGTTTCTTTTTATTTGAGAGGAAACATATTTGAATGTATCTACTATAATTTGTTGTATTTTATTTTTATTTATCAGTTTAATCTTAATATATTTTGTCCATGAATTCGTTGATTGCAGCGGTTTTGCTTGATGTTCTATAAGGGTATGCATTCCTATTAATGTTTTAGTTGTTTGAATTCTGATTTTTTTTCTTTCGTTGTTTATTGAGTTCCATATCAATTTGATTGTTATTTCATGTTTGTTCTATTGTTGCTTCATATTTTCAATTTAATTTCATGATCAAAACTTAAGATTTATAAGTTTTCAATTTAATTTTATGTTCTTTCCTATTTTTTATGTTTTGTATTTTTTTTTTATCTTTACAGGTAAAATTAGATCCAACGGCAGAAGATTTGAAAAATTATTAAAATAGATGAGGACGAATTAGGATTTTTAGCAATAGTTTCTTTTAATATATTGTTATTAGATTTATTTTATGCGTGTATTTATCTTTTTTGAATAACTTTTTATTGGTTTTATTTCGTTCCTATTTTTATGCATATATTCATATATAATCTTTTTATTTTAATTATTTTATTCTTTCTGTACTCTTTCTTAATTTAGAATATTATCCTATTTTTATGAATAAACTCATCTATAATATTTATCTTCTTTTTTTTTGTTCTTAGTTTATGCATAGATTCATATATAGTACTCCCTCTGTTTCTTTTTTAGTGTCCAAAAACGTCGAATTTAGCGTTTCTATTTAACTGTTCATTTGGTGTTTTAAGGGTACGATTTGTCAAATATACCCTTTGTCAATTACTTATATCTTTTTCAATAAAACTAATTAATGTTATATATTTGAAAAATTAAATCTATTTATTTTTTTTGGTACATAACATATTAAATTTTGTTTTTTTTGTGTGCATGATATATTAAATTTATTGAAAAGAGAAAGTGTGTGCAAAAAAATAGGATTTTATTGGTGAATTAAAATTAGGGTATAATAGAAAAATAAGGTGCAAAAATAAAATTTCTTAATTTATTGTTACTAATCAAAATGGACACTTAAAAAGAAACGGAGGGATTAATTGATTTATTGTATTTATCAAAAAAAAATTATAATTTTTTTTAGTGAAATTACAAAGATGAATACAAAATTTGGAATATTATCTTATTTTTATGCATAAATTTATCCACAATCTTTAACTTTTTTTGTTCCTATTTTTATGCATAGATTTGTATATATATATATTTTTTTCGTTTTTATCTTA
Organism: Trifolium repens; assembly: GCA_030408175.1. Classification (NCBI taxonomy): domain Eukaryota; kingdom Viridiplantae; phylum Streptophyta; class Magnoliopsida; order Fabales; family Fabaceae; genus Trifolium; species Trifolium repens. The sequence goes on along the minus strand of CP125844.1, from coordinate 15,673,811 downwards.
TTCTTTCTATGTTGTGTATTTTTTGTATATTTTATCTTGTGAAATTACAATGAAGATATAAAACTTGGAATATTATTAATAGTAATAAGGATAAATTAGTAAATTGGTAGTAATCAACTTTATTATATTAAATTAAATAAATAAATAAATAAATAACTTTATCATATTGAAAGTAGATGAAATCAAATGAGTAAAAATAGCTGTCATTTGTCGTGACATACACTAATATCAATCAATATTTTTTTCCCTTAAGAATAGGATTTAACCTTGAGAAAATGGACCACCTCTATTTGAAGGAGATGATTATTACTACTGGAAGGATAAAATGGAACTATTTCTCAGATCACAAGATAACAACATGTGGTCAGTGAATGAAATAGGAGAATATGTACCTTTGGTGAAAGATACAACTACACCAAAGACACAAGGAGAATGGTCAACACAAGATGCTGATAGAGTACTCTTAAATACCAAAGCAAAACTGTTCATTAAAAGTGCTATGAGCAGAGAAGAGTATGATAGAATCATGCAATGCAAAACGGCAAAAGAAATGTGGGAAACTCTCGAGATCCATTATGAAGGAACTAGTCGTGCAAAAGAAACAAGGATTGATATTGGTGTAAGAAAATTTGAGCTATTTGAAATGCAAGAAGATGAATCAATAGATCAAATGTATGGAAGATTCACAATCATCATTAACGAGCTAAACTCTTTGGGAAAGACATACATAACACATGAAAAAATAAGGAAACTCCTTAGATGTCTAACAAAGAGTTGGAGGCACATAGTAACTGCAATTACAGAATCAAAAGATCTTTCACAAATGAAACTTGAAGATCTAATTGGATCATTAAAAGCTCATGAATCAATCCTCCAAGAAGACAAACCGGTCAAAAAGAAGATGATCGCATTAGACTCTCAAACCAGAGAACATTCTCAGAATGTTGAAAATAATTTTGAGAATGATGAAACACTTCAAGAAGATGACAATGAAGAAATGGCGTTTCTATCCAGAAGAATTCAAAGGTTGATGCAAAGGAGAAACCAACTTAAAAAGACGTTTCAACCTAGAAGAAGTGGACCCAAAGAAACAGACATAAGTAAAGTCAAATGCTATGGATGTGATCAATTTGGGCATTACAAAAATGAATGTCCAAATCAAAAGAAGCCCTTCTTCAAAAAGAAATCCATGATGGCTACCTGAGATGAAACTGATGAAGAATCAGAAGAAGAAAAAGAGGAGCAACAAGAAAATGTATGTCTAATGACATACTTCGTCACCGAAGAGGTAAACACCGAACCTTGCTCTTCTTGTCATAAAACTGTACATATGTTTGATAACTTATTATATGACACTCAATTGCTAAATCAAAAAAATGGTAAACTTAGGGATGAAGTAACCAAGGCAAATGTAGAAAGAGATGAGTATAAAGCACCGAACATCATTCTACATAAGATGCTCAAAAATATGCAAAATACTCACAAAGATATGTCAAAACAAATTGTTGAGATTAGAAAAGATCAGAATATTCTGGAATGTTCCAAACTGAAGGAAGCAAATGTTTTACTAAAAAATAGAGTTTTCGAGTTAGAAAATGATTTAAGAAAATTTATTACCTCTACAAAACTTTTGAAAATATTTTGGGATCACAATTTGGAATGTTTGATAAAGCTGGTCTTGGATATAGACCATATCAAAAAATGAAACTATATGAAAACTTTTTCCTTCCTAAGAAACAAAAGAAAATTCAAAAATATAAATGTACCTTCTGTCACAAAGAAGGACATCTTGAAAAGTTTTGTTTTAAAAAAAGGGATAGAGAACAATTTCTACTACACAAAGAGCATTCTCAGAATAATCTCAGAAAGAAGGTTTATAAACCTCCTCATAGAAGAACACCTTAAAGGATTATAAATAAACATGCTAGAGTAAATTTCACTAACCCTCAAGGACCCAAGAATCTGTGGGTACCTAAAATTTTACTAAAATCAAATGTAGGAATGTCTTCTAGCAGTCAAGAGAAAGCCATGGTAATTGGACAGTGGTTGCTCAAGACATATGACGGGAGATAGAAAAAACTTTCTTACATTTGAAGATAAGTTTCAAAACTATGTCAAAACTTTCAAAACTTGATCTAGTAAATGGATTGCCCAAGATAAGTTTCGATCTAGATAAAGTATATGAATCTTGCACAAAAGTAGCTTTAAACCTAAAAAATTTATTTCAACTAACAAACCTCTTGAAATGCTTAACATTGACTTATTTGGACCGGTCAAAACTACAAGTCTTGGTGGTAAGAACTATGGCTTTGTCATTGTTGATGATTTTTCTAGGTTCACTTGGGTGCTTTTTCTAAAACACAAAGATGATGCTTTTGAAGCTTTCAAATCTTTTTGCTTAAAATTTCAAAATGAGAAAAGTTCAAATATTGTGTCCATAAGAAGTGATCATGGAGGAGAATTTGAAAACTCTCTCTTTGAAAACTTTCTTGACAATAATGGAATATCTCATAATTTTTCTTGTCCAAGAACACCTCAACAAAATGGGGTTGTGGAAAGGAAAAATAGAACTCTACAAGAAATGGCAAGAACTATGATAAATGAATCAAATGTTGAAAAAAAAATTTGGGCTGAAGCCATAAATACTTCTTGCTATATCTTGAACAGAGTCACCATCAGAAAAATTTTAAACAAAACACCCTATGAACTTTGGAAAGGAAGAAAGCCAAACATTTCTTACTTTCACATATTTGGATGTTTTTGTTATATCTTGAATATCAAAGACAATCTAGGCAAGTTTGATTCAAAGTCAGATAAGGGAATCTTCTTAGGATATTCTCTAACCTCAAAGGCTTATATAATCTATAACTTAAGAACCCAAACCTTGGAAGAAAGCATGCATGTGAAATTTGATGAGTTTGAAGATCAACCAAACTTAATAGAAGATGAGGAGGACGAATTTATAAGAAATTAAAATCTTGAACCCAATCAAGAACTGTAACGCCCCGAACCCGAGACTAATAATAATCTAATTTTCAAGATGCTTTTTCGAAAATTCCTTTTAAGAGACATCACGCAGCGGATAAAAGAACTATAAAATTGGACCCAATATCAAAATTATTTAAAAATTATTATAAAGGTGAAACATAGTAACTTCTTTTATAATAAAATACATGCTTTAAAAGTAAAGTAGCAAAACATCCTAGACTCTAAGACTTCTTCCCAAGTGTCACAATCAGAGCGGGCTTCCTTTGACTCGAACTCGAAACTCGACAACCTGTAGATACTACGATTTTACAATCGGAGGGTCAAGCCAGACAAGACAAAAAGCAAGGGGTGAGCTTATATTCACAGAAGGCATCGGTGTATTAACACATAAGAATAGGGAAAACATAAAACACGAAATATCGTCCTTTGGAACGATCAAACACATAAGCAAACACAACATCATAAACATAGCAACTCAATCAATTTAAATTCAACCCAATTAGACAATGGATGCAATGTGACCTAGACTCTTTAAATGCATGTGGTACCAATTCAACACCGATTTACCAACACCGATTTATCAACACCGAATTATCAACACCGATTTATCAACACCGAATTATCAACACTGGGACTGACACATGAATGAATGCATGATAGACTCAACAACAACAACAACTTCATTAATATTTAATATTGCTTCATCGTCGCCATTATGGCTATATTATTACTTCATCGTCGCCATTAAGGCTATTACTTCATCGTCGCCATTAAGGCTATTACTACCTCGTCGCCATTACTGACTATATTATAATATTATAATTCAACATCATTAATCAACACGACCACAATATTTAGTTCTTAAGAAAACTCAACACCAACTAAGCTCGACACCAATTAAACTCAACACCAAATAAACTCGACACAAAATACCAATTAAATTCAACACCAATTAACTACATCAATTAAACCCCACAAATATATCTTTTGGAAAACAAATCAATTTAATTGGATTTCACCAAAAAAGATAACACACGACGACTAGGTATAAACAGATTTGAGAAAGTCTTTAACATGCAATCCATGAATGAATTAATTTATTATTCACGGATTAGTGTGTGAGTAAACCTATGAATTTGCTATTCACGTATTGGTTAGCATATTGATCATTAAAAGAAATCATATGAATCACATTCATATGTTAATCTGAAGCAAGTTATCTAAGTTTATAACAAGAAAATAAACAAAGTGGCACATAACAATTATATACGTACACACATACAGATTTACGACATAAGATCTAAAACACTTGGTTAGACACTTTTAATTAACAAATGCATATAGTTATAAATATATCATCATATAAACAGGTTAGATATAAGAGATACAAATTTTCGTATTTATAAAACAACAATTAAAAGAAGATTATAGATAATTCAAGGACATCAAAAAGAAAAGTTAATTATACTCATAATCTTTAAAACTCGGTTCCTTAAATTAGATTGGTTAACCTTCGACAAAATATAATTTATTTCAAAAGAGTTATAAGAAAATCAAAATATCAAAAGGAAAGAAAAATAAGGGAAAAGGGATGGAGGGCAAGGTCCCCTCAACTACTCTTATGGTTAACACTACCCCTATGAGTGAACAATCTCCCCCCTTACCTCGATTGTGCCGAAATTCTTTATTGGTTTATTGTTGGTGATTCCTTTTGATATGCCCTAGCTCTCCAACGCCTTCTCATGTTTCTATTTGATTTTGCTCTCCTAATTTCTTCTCACTTTAAACTATTTATAAGCAACTAACTAGGTTTCTTTTCCTAAAAGATATCCTTATCGGATTTGTTTTCATAATATATTTTCCTAAAAACTCTCATCTTATTTTATATAAAAATCTAATCTTTTATTTTCATAATATATTCCTAAAATATATCTCAAAATTATATCTCTAAAATATGATTCTAAAATATATCTTAATTATTCTATTTTTCAAATAATTCTCCCGTTCTCACTAAATTAAATAAATTCTAACTTATCAAATAATTTACTTAGCACCTAAACATCTAAATGAACCATATTCTAATTAAATAACTATTTCTAAATTTTGGGGTGTTACAAGAACCATCTCCTCAAATGCTTCCAAGAACTTGGAAAACTGTTACTTATCATCCACCAGAACAAATCATTGGAAACACAGAAGATGGAATAAGAAATAGAAGATCACTGCAGATCATAGAGAATTCTCTGGGATTGATCTCTCAGTTAGAACCCAGAACAATAGATGAAGTTATTGTAGACGAATCTTGGGTAGAAGCTATGAAAGAGGAATTATCACAATTTAAAAGGAATGAAGTATGGAATTTAGTACCACTGCCAAAGGATCATTCAATCATTGGCACTAGATGGGTGTTTAGAAACAAACTGGACGAAGATGGTAAAGTAATTAGAAACAAAGCTAGGCTAGTAGCTCAAGGTTACAACCAACAAGAAGGAATTGATTATGATGAAACATTTGCTCCTATAGCCAGGTTAAAAGCCATTAGAATTTTGCTTGCATATGCATCTCATAAGTGCATAAAACTTTTTCAAATGGATGTCAAAAGTGCCTTTTTAAATGGATTTTTGAATGAGGAAGTTTATGTTCACCAACCACCTGGTTTCATTGATCAAAACAAATCCAATCATGTTTTCAAACTTACCAAAGCTCTTTATGGACTTAAACAAGCTCCAAGAGCTTGGTATGAAAGGTTGAGTACTTTTTTACTTGAAAATGATTTTTCTAGAGGAAACATTGACACCACACTTTTTAGAAAAACTCATAAGCATGATTTACTTATTGTCCAAGTATATGTTGATGATATTATATTTTGTGCTACTAATGAGAAAATGTGTGAAGAATTTTCTAATCTTATGCAAAGTGAGTTCGAAATGAGCATGATGGGAGAACTTAGATTTTTTCTTGGCTTACAAATCAAGCAACTATAAGATGGTATTTTTATTTGTCAAGAAAAATACATCAAGGATCTTCTCAAAAAATATAAAATGAATGAAGCAAAGATCATGTCAACTCCTATGCATCCATCAACTAGTTTGGATAAAGATGAAAGTGGCAAAAATGTGTCAGAAAAGGAATTTAGAGGAATGATTGGATCACTTCTCTACTTGACTGCAAGTAGACCTGATATTGTCTTCTCAGTAGGACTATGTGCTAGGTTTCAATCATCTTCAAAAGAATCACATTTAATTGCTGTAAAAAGAATTTTTAGATATTTGGTTGGAACACAAAATGTTGGCTTGTGGTACAAGAAAGGAACACATTTTGATCTACAAGCATATTGTGATGCTGATTACGCTGGAGATAAAATTTAAAGAAAAAGCACAAGTGGAACATGTCAATTCCTTGGTGAAGCTCTTGTTAGTTGGTGTTGTAGAAAACAAACTATCATTGCACTTTCAACTACTGAAGCAGAATATGTCTCTGCATCAAATTGTTGCTCTCAAGTAATAGATCAAAAACCAACTTGAAGACTTCTCATTAAGGTACACAAATGTTCAAATTTTTTGTGATAATACCAGTGCAATTAATTTATCAAAAAATCCTATTCAACATTCAAGATCTAAACACATTGAAATCAAACATCATTTTATTCGTGATCATGTAAACAAAAAGGAAATTTCTTTAGTGTTTGTTGATACTGAAAATCAGCTTGCTGATATTTTTACTAAACTCTTGGTTGAGGATCGTTTTAATTTTATCAAAGAAAAATTGAAAATCAACAAAAATCTCAATCAAAATTAAATGTTATATTTTCTGTTTGTCATACAGAACATTCTGAGAGCAATCTTCTGTTTGATATGTATTTGAATATCTTGATATGTTTTGTGTTTATCTCCGTGTTTATTTGTTTGTTTATTAGTTTAATTTAATTAAGTAGAAAAATTAGGATTGGCTCTCCCTAAGAGACTCAACGGTTACCTTCTCCCACTTTCATCATTCTCTCTCCAACTTACTTCTCTTAGCAAAAGTACATATTTACTATTCCTAAGTACACCTAGCCTACTCTCTCTCACACTTCCCCACGATTTTTCTGATCATCAAATACCAACCTCCATCATCACAAATCTTCAAACCGCTCTTCTTCTTCTTACAATTCTCAAACAAATTTCAATCTTTTTCAAACATCAAAAATGGCTCGAACCAAAGGAAGAGGCGCTAGAATTCGAACACCATCACCCACTCCATCTCCTCCTCCATGCAATCCACCATCACCTCCAAAAACCCAAACACTGTTGAAAATTCTCCAACTTCAACTCAGGAAAAATTAAACCAAAATGTTGTTGATGATTCTCCCATTTCAACTCAGAATCTCTCTCCAACTCAAAACCCCCAAACTGAACCTGAAAACGTTGAACCCATTTCAACCGTCTTTCCATCTTCCACTAACCCAGATTCTTCTGAGAACGATCCCTCCGAACCAGAAATTGAAATCCAACTCACTCAAAATCAACTCATTCCCTCTGAAGCAATGGTAACCTCAATTCCCACCATGGTCGTTCCAAGCCAAGTTGATACTCCACCCATCATGGTCAAAAAATCTCGAACCAAATCCCAAACCAAATCTCGAGACTCTTCTCAAATTAGAAGGTCAGCACGAATTTTATCTAGAATTGGTACAGGGAAAAAGATAGTAAAAGATATCATTGTGCATGTCATCGATGATGATGAAATTGACTCTTAGAACACTCTCTCAGATCATCATGAAGACATTGTTGCTGATGATGAACCTGAACTCGTTACCTCCTCAAAATCGCTTCCTCCAAAACCTAAACCAAAACCATCCCCTGCTCCAATCAAAAAATCTCACTCTGTTTCAAAAACCCTCAAACCAAAAGCAAAAACCATGTCTGTCAACAAAGGATCAAGAACCAAAATTGTTGAAATTCCTCTCATTCAACCTGCTGATGAAGAACGTTTCGAAACTTTTTGGAAAGTAAAACCAGTCACTGTAGGAAGAACTTATGAGTTTGAAGACTTAGCTAAAGGTGGAGTCGATCTATTGAAATATACTGAACCTTTAGGGTGGACTAATTTCTTCAAAATCAACGAATCCATCTTTCCTCAACTTCTTCAAGCATTTTACTTCAATGCTAAGGTGGATATGGCTAAAAGTGAGATAATTTCTTATATCAAAGGAGTAGAAATTCAACTTGATCCAAAAGTGATTGGAGATATACTAGGATTAAAGGCTGAAGGGGTGGAAACTTATGGAGAAAATTGGCACACCGGATTAGGTGTGAGCAAGGATGCTTTAATTTTGGAAATGTTCAATGAACAAGGGGCTCAAAGAGAAAAACCTCCATCCTCAATGCTGAAGAAGGAATACAAATTGCTGCACAATTTCTGTCAACATTGCATTTTCCCTAGGACAGGTAGCTTGGACAAAGTGACTTACAATGATCTGCTCATCATGCATCATCTGTCCAAAGGCATCAAACTGAACCTTCCCTACATAATCATACAGCATATGATTCATGTTGCTAACTCTGGAATCAAAAAGGTAACCCTTCCTTATGCAATGATCATGACCAAAATCTTTAGAATTTTCAAAATTGATGAAACAGATCAAAGGGTCGAAAATTCTTGTACTTCATTTAAATTCAAAAGCATTCATCACATGAAGAAAGATTCAATCTCTGAAGACTCTATTGATTTCGATAAAAGAAAGAGAGCTGAGTTTGAAAAAGAAGGATTAAACATCTTGGCTGATGCACTGGGAGAGCAACCTGAGAATGATCTCCAAGCTGGAAACAATGCTGGAACAAATGTTGGCATAACCACTGATTCAATCCCTTCTCACATCAGTACCTCTCTTCATTTTGGAACTCCTTTCTCTCATGGATTTAGAGCTTCTGCACCCCCAAGAGCTGGTAAGGAACTTCAAGGTTTTCTCTCTACTACCTCACCCTACAATACCACTCTCTTTTCACCACTCATGACTTCATCTCAAGGAAGTCTTGAAACGTTTAAAAGCTCTGATTTTTTCAAAAACTTTGATAACAATGTTCCAATCTTTCCACAATTCACACAACCTATTTTTACCTCTGGTTCACTCCCATCACTACCTACATCTTTTGGAACTCTTGACTCTTTTTGTTCCTCTGCAAATGCTGCTGCTACTGATGCTATTAACCCACATGTTGGTTTTGAACCAAACGTGAAACTTGCTGGTGAAGGTACCTCTGATCAGAGGCCTACCAAAAGAATCAAAATGGAAAAGGATTTGTCCAAAACAAAGAAAAATGTTGATAGGATTCTTGATGGAATGACAATCCAAAACAACATGCTCGTGCATCTTATGATCGAGCATCAAACTTTAAGGAATTGGTTAATTGCAAATGTCTGCCCTGCCATGAATATTTCCCCACCACCACTTAACCCTCCTCCACATATTCCGGAATTTCCAGCACCACAAGATGATGTTACCTCGTCTAATGACTCCAGCCCTACCGTTCCAAAGTAATCACCCTTTTTAATGCTGCCAAAAGGGGGAGAATGTGGGCTCTAAGTATTTTAGGGGGAGTACTAGTATTTTGAAAAATGTTTGTTTGATTATGCTGCTTGCTTGTTATGTTTTATCTTGATTATCTCCTAGTTAGAGGGATTAGATATTTTGGGAAGTTCTTTTTGCTAATTGGAACTTCTCTTGCTATGTTTAAAATCTAAACTAGGTTTTTAATTTCCTTTTGAGTCTTTTTGTATTAATCTGGTTCTATAAACCGTGTCTGGATTCTCACTTGGTGAGCATGATGATTAATGAAATTATGTTTGACTCAAATGTATGATTTCTCAATTCTTTATCTTTTAAATCTTGAATGCTTGAATTGAGGGGGAGTTTTGATAAGATTAATCAAAAACATTTTCACAAAATTCTGTACTAAATTACTTAAATCAGAATTACTTTAAAACATAATTCAAGAAGTTTGTCATCATCAAAAAGGGGGAGATTGTTGAGGCAAAATCCCAATTTGATATTTTAAAGATTACAAACATCTTAATTATATTTTAAGAGAAATTCTGATCATATTGTTATCTAACAAGTGCTCTTTAGTGTTTTAATCAAGCCAGGATTAATCAAGCTTTTCATATTGTTATTTACTCAAGAACAAGCTTCAAAGACAAAGTACTTATTTTTCTAAGTCAACTATGTTCAAGACAAATAAGCACTTTTCTCTTGGTATTAACTCACAATATCACAACAGTATTCATGTCAAATAAGGCAAGGAATATTTGGAATGAAAAGTGTGACTTTCCCTTTGGGAGACGTTTTGAAGAACAAGCATGTGCTCATGGTTTTTAATACAAGACAAAGATTTTATGTTGTCCATTACCATTGAAGACAGATGATTCATAGACCTATGAGAATGTACCAACTCATTTGCAACTAAGAGTTGGCATGTCCTTTAATTGAATATTAAATGAACATTCTCCTATGTTGATGATTACTTTCATGACAAGAAGTACCATGCAAGGACGACATGAATAGTGCTTCAAGGACTATACAGCTGTATTTCTGATATCTCACAGCTAGCTATCGAGATAAGGATCAAGTCTTCTTGAAGATCAAAGTTTATCTCTGCCCATAATGGAGAACGCTCTCAGAAGGTTCTAGGAGAACGATGTTCTTGTCAAGTCTACTATCTAGCCTAGCTTCTGAGTTAGAACAGCTGGATAAACGCATGCCTAAAGACGTCTAACGGCAACCCTTGGAGAATGTAGTGTAAAGGACATTTTACAGCTCACTGCAAGCTCATTTCCACGCTCCTTTGAAAGAATTATAAGGATCTGATCCAAGAACATTCTCAGATCATTCTTTCAGTTTGAATATCTTTTCAACAACAACTAATGAGCTGTCATTTTTTAACAAGTATCCGTTACAAACGAACATATTTCATCACCAAGCTTCAAGTACAAGTCTCTGCTATAAATAGAGTCTTTGGTGACCTTTAAAGAGCACGAGCTTTCACTACAATTTGATCACTACTTGTTTTTATCATACAAGCAATCTTAAAGCTCTCTTTTGATCTCTTTCACTCCAGATTTGTAATTCAAATACTAGGATTAGTATATACACTGAGTGTTTGAGAGTTTCTATTTTCTAAGCTTCTCACATGGTGAGTTTTGTAAAAGCTTAGATCCATTTCATCAATCTTTGTAAAAGGTTTACTCAAGTCAATAGGGTTGTATTGTTTGAGTGGTATACCCTTACTAGCCTGGAAGGCTGGGGTATCTTTAAGCTTGTATGGCTTAAAGGATTTTATTGATCTTGGGTATAAGATCAAAGGAAGAAATTGTATCTTGAGATCGGTAGCATCTCATAGTGGAAAAACTCACTGGAGCGTGAGGACTGGACGTAACCCATTGTTAAAGGGGTGAACCAGTATAACTGCTTGTGTATTTTCTCTTCCTTACTCTCTTTAAATTTGTGCACCTGCGTGTGCTCGAACTTCCGAATTGTAATAATGATGTACTCGTTATCAGTAATAATATTCCACTAATATTCTAGACATTTATGTGGGGTATTATAATTGGTATCAGAGCAGGTCGATTCAGATCGTACCAGAGTTCATTAGTATTACAAATCCGAATCCCGGTTCTTGTCCGGATTTCTAACATCTGTTCTAGATGTCATGTCACTTTAAGCCTAGCTAACTTGACTTGATATTGGCAGTTAGAGCACTATGTCAGGAGCAAGACGAGGACCCGGAAGACCAAGAAGGAACGTTGATGATGATGAACCAGAGATGTACGGAGATGCTAATGCAAACATGTGGGCTGAGATGATGTACCAGCAACAGCAGTTTCAGGCCCAGCAAGCTCAACAACATCAAGAGTTCATGACCATGTTTCAACAGCAAATGAACAATCCTCCACCTCAGCAGCAAGGATCAAGCGCTGCCTTCCGTGAATTCTGCAGGATGAGTCCGCCGGAGTTTTATGGGGAGTACAATCCAGCGAAAGCTAGGGAATAGATTCAACACATGAGTGGAATTCTTGAATCCATGGATTGCACCGAAGCAGACAATGTAACATTCTTCTCCCGCTTCTTTAGGGGCGACGCGTGTAACTGGTGGGATGGAACCAAGTCGTACATGGAGGCCAGTCAGATGGAGATGAACTGGGAAAATTTCCGACGCCTTTTCGTTGGACATTATATCCCAGAGAGTTACCAATTCCAGATGGAACGTGAGTTAACTGAATTGAAGCAGGGGAACATGTCAGTGGCGGAGTATACCATGAAGTTTAACGAGTTGGTCCGTTATGTGATGGATGGAAATGATGCTCCCAGTGAATCATGGAAGATGAAAAAGTACCGGTTCGGGCTTAGAGCTGACATAGCGCACGATGTCTCTATGCAGCATATTACCACCTTCGGTGATTTGATGCAAAAGAGCTATCATGCTGAAGCTGATTTGGGTAACATTCATAAGGAGCGTAGTGAAGCTTTTCAGGAGAAGAAGGATTCTGGAAAATTCAATCTGCAAGTGCGGACCAAGGGTACTACCAGTAAGGGAAAGCATAGTTACTCTCAACGTTCGCCAAGGAATTGTGCAGAGTGCGGCTTCCCTCACAGTGGAGAATGCATGAAGGGAAGGAATATGTGTTACTACTGTAAGCAGCCAGGTCACTACAAGCATGAATGTCCTAAGCTGAAGAGACAGGGAGATTCCAGCGGTGCCTCAAAAATCAAAGGTCGGGTATACTCACTTGACGGTGAGAATGTCAAATCTAATAATGCTTTAATTATGGATGTATGCAAGTTAGGCCAGTCTGAAGTTTTAGTCTTGTTTGATTGTGGAGCCACTAATTCCTTTATAGCCGTTGACTGTGTTCAACGACTGCAATTGCCCTCTGTGCCTTTAATTCCCCCTATGACGGTGGCTGTTGCCACAGGAGGCAAGGTCACTTCTAAACGTGTTTGTCAGAATTGTCCTGTTCTTGTGGGCAGTAAGGTCTATCATATAGATTTGATCTGTCTACCTCTGAAGGATATAGATGTGGTCCTAGGCATGGATTGGCTTTCCGCCAACACTGTGTACATTGGATGTGCTGAAAAGAATCTCTTCATTCCAACCGAAACTTCAGCAGAGAGTAGAGCTATCACCGCTTTACTCCAGAACACTCATCAAATGATCCAGTACTTAGGTGCTAGCAGCAAATGTTTCAGTGTCTTGTTCACCATCGATCCGGAACCCAGTTTGAGCCCCAGTGATATTCCTATTGTTAGTGAGTTTTTAGATGTATTCCCAGATGATGTTATGAGTCTACCTCCTGAAGGGGAAGTTGAGTTTTCTATCGACCTTATTCCTGGATCCCAGCCTATCTCAGTTGCCCCTTATAGGATGTCTCCCTTGGAGCATCACGAACTGAAATCTCAACTAGAAGAGTTGCTTCAGAAACACTTCATTCGACCCAGTGTCTCACCTTGGGGAGCACCGGTGTTACTCGTCAAAAAGAAAGACGGTACGATGCGTCTGTGCATTGATTATCGTCAACTCAACAAGGTCACAATCAAGAACAAGTATCTTTTGCCCCGTATTGATGACCTTTTGGATCAACTTAGAGGTGCTACCATCTTTTCCAAGATTGATCTTCGTTCTGGATATCATCAAATCTGCATCAAGTCCTCGGATGTTTCCAAGACAGCATTCAGGACCCGTTATGGACATTATGAATTCTTGGTCATGCCGTTCGGTTTGACTAATGCTCCAGCCGTATTTATGGACTATATGAATCGGATATTCCAGCCTTACCTTGACAAGTTTGTTGTTATCTTCATTGATGACATTCTGATCTATTCGAAGGATTCACAGGAACATGCTGAACACTTAAGGATTGTGTTGAGCATTCTTAGAGAGAAGCAACTGTATGCCAAATTCAGCAAGTGCGAATTTCGGCTATCTGAGGTTAAGTTTCTGGGACATGTCATATCGCAAGGTGGTGTGTCTGTTGACCCATCCAAGGTAGAAGCTGTGTTGAATTGGCAGAGACCCAGAAGTGTAACGGAAGTCAGGAGTTTTCTTGGCTTGGCAGGCTATTACCGGAGGTTCATTTTAGGATTTTCGGAGATTGCCTTGCCATTAACTCGCTTAACCAGGAAGGATGCAGTTTTGATTGGGATGCCGCTTGTGAATGGAGTTTCCGAACCTTAAAGGAAAAGCTAACAACAGCACCAGTGTTAGTAATTCCTGACCAACCCGTAAGTATGTAGTGTGCTGTGACGCGTCCAACAAGGGACTTGGATGTGTTCTGATGCAAGATGGAGCAGTTGTAGCATATGCATCCAGGCAGTTAAAACCTCATGAGCAGAACTACCCTACTCATGATCTGGAGTTAGCAGCCATAATCTTTGCCCTCAAGATCTGGAGACATCATCTGTATGGAGTACAGTTTGATTTGTTCAGTGATCATAAAAGTCTCAAGTACCTGTTCGATCAGAAGGAGTTGAACATGAGACAAAGGCGGTGGATGGAATACCTTAAGGACTTTGACTTTAATCTCAACTACCACCCTGGGAAGGCAAATGTTGTAGCAGATGCCTTGAGTAGAAAGACCCTGTATGCGTCAGAGTTGTTGATGCATCAGTGTGGCTTGTATGAGAAGTTTAGAGACCTTAACTTGAATGTCGTGTACCGGAAGAGCGGAATCCGAATTAACAGAATCGAGATATCCTGTGAACTGCGCCCAAGAATAGTGCAGGCTCAACAGAAAGATGTGGAGTTACAGAAAAGAGTGAATCATCCGGAGTTCTCAGTAGCTACAGATGGTGCAATTCTCTATGAAGGCAGACTCTGTGTACCTCAGGATGATGAGTTGAAACGATTAATCTTAGAAGAAACTCACAAGAGTGGATTCTCAATTCACCCTGGATCCACCAAAATGTATCGTGATCTGAAGGAGAATTATTGGTGGCCTAACATGAAAGCAGAGATTGCTGAATTCGTGTCCAGGTGTATTGTTTGTCAACAGGTGAAGATTGAACACCAGAAACCTGGAGGACCATTGCAGCCTCTAGATATTCCTGAATGGAAATGGGAACATATCACCATGGACTTTGTAGGAGGACTGCCTCGTAACTAGAGAGGTCAAGATTCAATCTGGGTAATCGTGGACAGGTTGACTAAAGCAGCTCATTTCATTCCAGTGAAATCCACCTACAAGTCTCCGCAGTATGCAGCCATCTTTATGGAACAGATTGTACGGTTGCATGGTGTACCTTTGAGTATTGTGTCAGATAGGGACCCAATATTCACTTCAAGGTTTTGGAAGGCATTCCATAATGCGATGGGTACTCGGTTGAAAATGAGTACGTCACATCATCCTCAAACTGATGGTCAGTTGGAAAGGACTATTCAGACCCTTGAGGATATGCTTCGAGCTTGTGTGTTAGAAGATGGTGGTTCGTGGAGTAATCACTTACATCTAATCGAGTTCGCCTATAACAACAGTTACCATGCCAGTATCGGTATGGCACCATATGAAGCTCTGTATGGCAGGAAATGTAGAACACCGTTGTGTTGGACAGAAGTTGGTGATCGTGGATTCTTGGGACCAGATATTGTCCAGGAGACCACATTAAAGATTAAATCTATCCGGGATAAACTGAAAGTTGCTCAGAGTCGGCAGAAGAGTTATGCCGACAAGAGAAGGAGATTTCTGGAATTTCAGGTAGGTGATCATGTGTTCTTGAGAGTTACTCCTAAGTTGGGTTTGCGAGGTGTGTTCAAAACTAAGAAGCTCTGTCCAAGATTCATTGGACCTTATCAGATTCTTCGACGCGTCGGTCCTGTAGCCTATCAGTTAGCTCTACCTCCATCTATGTCAGGGTTACACGACGTGTTTCATGTGTCTCAGCTCAGAAAATACATTCCTGATCCTTATCATCCAGTGGAATTGGAACAGATCGATCTTCAGCCAGATCTAACTTATCATCCAGATCCTGTTCGGATTGTGGAACGTGATGCTAAAATACTTCGAAACAAGAGGATTCCAATTGTCAAGGTTGAATGGGCTCAGTCTCCTGATGGTGAATTCACGTGGGAACTGGAGTCAGACATGCGGAAGAGTTATCCATACTTGTTTTCGAGGTAAATTCTTAATTTCGAGGACGAAATTTCTTTAAGGGGGTTAGGTTGTAATATCCCAACTCCTAAAATCATCTAACTAATTTTTAATTGGAAATGGTCTAATAAAATTAGTATCTCTTGGAAGTGGTTAATCAATTAAATCGTGGAATTAAGTGTATTATGTGTAAATTGGTAAGTTTAATTAAGCCTAAGCTACACAAATAATACATTAGTCCAACAATTGAGATTAATTAACATGAGCAAATTCAAACTTCTTCCTCTCATTTTCTCTTGCCCATGACTCACTTATCTCTTAGCTTGACAACTCACTCATGCAATGAGTCATTGTTCCACTCACTCGTAACCCACTAGTTAGCATGCAACCAAGCTTCTTTCATTCATTATTTTCACTTCAGAAAAATCTGAACCATGCTTCCCCACTCTCTCTTCTCTTCCACGCCAAAACAACAATAACAATACTTCCAAAGTTTCCAATCACTCACAACACCCAACTTGGCTTTATGTATCACAAGTTCCTTAACAACTCCACCAACCTACAGAGATTCTCATAAGCAAATCAGTACAGCAATGCAACTCTGAAACCCCTATATCTCACCTTCCCAAAGCCATCACATGTTACTAAACAACAACCATTCCATTCATCACATTTTCACAACCAATGGAAAGACATGCAAGACAAACCTCACACTGTTCAATCACTCAGAAAACTCACTATAAAAACCCCTCACCTCAGCTGAATCATTCATCAATTCATCTCTCAAATTCGTAGAGCAAAATAAGGGTATTCAAAGTTCAAATTTCCAAATTCTGGTCTGGGGTTCGTGGGGCTCTATAGGAGGTTTCAGTAGCTGCATTAGGAGCTCAGAAGCAAGGTTCAAAGCTTCAATCCAGGTGGGTTCTTAGGATAGTTTAGTTAGTTTCCCAAAAATTGAACTTTTGCATGTTAACTTAAGAAATTAGGGAAATGTTGTGCGAGAGGAATTAACTCCCAAATTCCTCTCCATTCTGTCTTATATTATACATATCATGTGACTGCATAGCTTAGAATGAGGATTGTAGGTGTTAAGCTTGTTAAAAATGGAATTTTCGTGAAACAGGGCAGGTTCTGTATACACACGCTGCAGCGAGTTGCAAGCGTGCATTCATAGCGAGCTGGGTTTTCTGGGCTGATGAAACTCGCCCCAGCGTGCATTTGTACGCTTAGCGAGTTGATTTAGGCCAGGACCTATAATCTCGCCGTGGCGTGCTAGCAACACGCCGTAGCGAGTTGATACAGGACATACCCATAAGACACGCCGGAGCGAGTTATAACTCGCTGAGCGTGTTTGACAGAACAGAACTGGATTTTTAAACTGTTTTCTAAATTAAGGCACTCAATTTATATCCTCATCTGAGTTATACCATTTTGCAGTAGCATGACTTATATAATGTGAAACAGTATGTTAATCACAGATGATCTTTAAGGCTTAATCTAGAGATTCTTAGGTTTGTATGTTCCCCGGGAAATTGGTAAATTATGGTAGTTATAACTAAACTAGTATCAGTCAGTTCAGTTGCGAATTTTATCGCTTTATGGACTCCCAATGGGATAATCCACTAGGTTATGATTGTGTGAGCTGCATGCCGTGACCGAATCGGTTGACGGATATGGCAGGCCTCTGAGATATGTGTCATACCCTAATTTTGCCCCATATATTTTTATTCCCATTTTGCCCCTATGATGTTTTTCATTTTTGCACTTATCAAAAAAAGTCAACAAAGTCAACATTTTGACTAAAAAAGGTCAACCAAGTTTTTTTAAATTCTAAAAAAATCAATGTTGACACAAAATGAATAGAGTTATTTTTCTTGCATGATTTTGCATGGCATGATCATAAATAGTGAACTTTTACCATTTTACCCTTGCATTTTTTATTTTTTAGTTTTTTTTTATTAAGTTACTTGCATTTCAAGAAACCTTTTAAACATCAAATTTCAATTCTTTTTTCTTTCATTCCTAATCCATAAACACATTACATAATCACATTTCATCATGCATATTTTATCTTAACATATTTATTTCATTTTTATTATTTTATGTTTCATCTTTAATTTGTTTCGTTCAAAAAAAATCAAAAGAACATCAAGGAATTTCCCAATCATTTACACCTCATCACATGGCAAGAATATTCCCTTCCAATAACACCTCATCACCATTTTTTTTATGTGGCATGAAAGGACCAAAAAAAAATAGTACAAAATCAAGTCTAATCTCAAAATTACCCCACCCATTTCCCCTAATAACCATGCCACTTAACCTAAACATGATTCTATAAATACCAGCCTCAATTTCAGTGCCTAGGTCAGAAGAAAAACCCTCAAAAACGGCGCTAGAACCTGAAGCATAAACTCTCCATTTTTCTTCCATTTTTGAAATTGCAAAACTCAAAATTCTCCCTCAAACACAAAAACTATCCATTCAAACACGTTCACTAAGGTTCCAGAAGCAAGAATCATCCATTATTTGCTCAAGAAAGTGAAGGAATCAAGGTGAAGAAGTGCTACGGTGGCTAAGAAGAAGTTGAGCTCAAATCGTGGTATTCAGAAACCAAACCAGGTAATTTTCAACACCATTCAACTTGTTTTCATGTATAGATGCTTTCAGGTTTGCTCATTTGCTCCAATTTGCGCTGAATCGTGATTTTGTGTTTTGGTTTGAAAACTTTACTTGCTTCGTTTTTGCTTTTCCATGATGATTCGTTGAAAACTAGTGATATATTCATGATCCACGTAAAAAATCGTGCAAGTTAGTGTATCTGATTGTTGATTTTGGTTGTGTTTTGAGAATTCTGGGTTTGAACCCGTGGTGTTCTTCATGGAGCTCCTTCAATGGAGTTTCTGTGTTTTTTGTGATGAAGAAGGAGGTAGAAGACGATGACGTGGCGACACGTCATTGGCTCCCTCCAGTTTAAAACACACGCGTTGGATCAAATGAACCACCCAGATTTTAAAATCTTACAGTGTACCTCATTCACGCGTAACACCGGATTTTGTTTATATTTGACTTTTGTTTTTTTCGTTGACTGGGCTTTTCAGCCCAGATCTGCTTTTCACACCCCACGTTCTTTACTTCTCTTCTTTATTTACACCCCCCTCCTGATTATGACTTAAGTGATTTTTAGCTTATTTGAAAAGCACTTATGTGACTTATTAGCTTATTTAAGCTTATTAAGTCACTGTTTATGCTTACATCATATTTCCATTTGTGATTCCTTTTTTTTTACTTATTTTCATAAGTGATTTTTCAATTAAGTTGTTTTGTGAATAAGTGCTTATTTAGGGTTTCAAAGAGCTCTTTAGCTTATTTGACCCCAATTTTTGCACAACATCATTTCAAATACAGTAGCTTTTGTATATGAGTTTTATTGTGCTTTTCCAACTTATTTTCATAAGCCCTTTTTAGCTTAAGTTGTTTTTAGCTTATTTTAATAAGTGCTTAAGTGATCCGAATTACTTCTTTAAGTACTTTTGGATCATCTTTCTCTTGCACAACAAATTGTTCAACCCTATTTAGCTTAGGTTAATCATGTTTGCTTGTGTTTGTTTGTTTATTCATACTTGCATGTTTTATTTAATTGCTCGCAATTTCATCTTTGTACCATATTTAATTTATTGATTCATATATTATTATTTAGTATTGCTTACTTGCATTATTCATTTATATCATCTTGATTCATGCATTTGCATCTATACTTGGCCTATTTTGTAATTTGCTTCATTATTGTTATTACTTGTGTTGCTATTCTGTCTACTCTGGTTCTTTTGCCCTTTTCTTTTTGACTTTTGTTTTCATAATCAAAATAACAAAGACTTTCATAATAAATAATGAATGAAAAAGGGAGAATCTGGCATCTGCTTCTTTCTTCCCCGAGTTGTCTTGGTAGCCGGTCATCTGACTAGTTCACTCAAGCTGCTCTCATTCTAAAATCAGTATTAAAACTGACCAACCTTCGTCTTTTCTTCTGACTTTATTTTCCAAATAATCTTAATCAAACTCTTTGCAATAATTAATGGGTGAAAAAGGGAGAATCTGGCATCTGCTTCTTTCTTCCCTGAGCTGTCTTGGTAGCCGGTCATCTAACTAGTTCACTCAAGCTGCTCTCATTCCAAAACCAGTATTAAAAACAACCAACACTCGTCTTTTCTTTTAGACACTATTTCTTAAGTAAACTTAAACAAAGACTTTCATAATAAATAATGAATGAAAAAGGGAGAATCTGGCATCTGCTTCTTTCTTCCCCGGGTTGTCTCGGTAGCCGGTCATCTGACTAGTTCACTCGAGCTGCTCTCATTCCAAAAACAAGCGTTAAAAGTTAACCCTTACACACTTAAACTTCTTTTCGGAAAACATGGATATACGCTTTATCCATTCCTCTGACACATACGAGCTTAAGTGTAAGACCCAAGATTTCATTGTATAGTTGGTTTAAGGAATATTAGGGTTTCGATGTGTTCGTGTGATGAAACATCGTGTAATTATGAGGTTTTGCTGTAATTGAGTCTGTTTTGTGCTCGTGCACTGTAATTGTACAGACTTTTGTCTTGTGATCCTGTTGCTTGAATAAGAAGTTACTTGTGGTTTCAGAATAATAAGTTTTGGATTATTCTTGTTTTTGGAAAAACGAGTAGGATTTTACCCGTCGTTGTAAAATCTTATTGCGTCTGTTTTGAGTGAGGTTTCGGATGGAAGTTTTATATATCTGCGCGAGTTAGGATATATTCTGAGATTAATTTTCTGAAGTATGGAAGAAAATTACAGTCGCGGAAAAAGATTCGGCGATAAGTTTTGGAAATGTTAGACGATAGACGTTCTTTCCGTAGGTCTTACGTTTTTGTGATTTACGTTCGTCGCGGCGCGCGAGAGCTGAACGTGCGAGTGTTTCTATGAGATATTAAGTTTTACCTCAAGTGGGTTGAATTGGTTTGATCCAATGGCTATGGTTTGGTCTTGGCATTGTGTTTTTGATCCAATGGCCATGAGTTAGCAAGAGCTTTGTCATAGTAAGGAGGTTTGATGACCTTGGCACTTAGAAAAACATCACAAAACACCTCCATTCTTTCTCTCTTATACGTGAAACTCCATTTCACTTTCCAACCTTCACAAATTTCATTTCCTCACCATTTCACTCCATTTCAAGCTTGGGAACTTTGAGGAAAGTTGTAGAGAATCACTTTCTAAAGGTAACCCTCTCTTCTCATCTCCTAGGTTGGTAGATTTTTAGAGTTGTGAAGTTTTTGGGTTTATGTTCTTAAGAGGGTTTGGTGAGAAAGGTTGTTCTTGCTAGTTCTTGTTTCATGAAAGTTGTTCATGAGAGTTTAGTAAGCATGCTAGGCTTTGTTGTTTTTGTTTTCCATGAGTTGGTGAAAAATCTCATGAGAAAAGTTAGGGTTTTGGTTTGGTTATGTAATGATCAATAACATGAGGCTATGTTGTAAGGTTTTGAAAAGAAAAGTTGTCTTTGAACCTTTGGGCGAAAGGGAAATGCGTTGTATGGTTTTGTTTTAGAAAATCCGATGAAAAATATTTTGAGGTTTATGAAAATATTCCTAAGTGTTTTGGGTAGTGTTTTGGGGTCAAAAATGGTTTAAAACTATTGTGACATGTGGTGTCGCTATTTACCTTGAAAACATGTTTGAAAATGGTTACCGGACGGTTAAGGCCCGTAATAAAACTTGTGCTTGGATTTGGTTTTGATTTTGGAAATGAAAATCAAATAACTTGCACTCGAAGCAACCAACATGCTTTCGGAAATGTGTTGCTTGCTTATGAAAATGGTTTGCTTTTATGCCTTGAAAAGATGTTGGGAACTAATAGAATCAAACTAGGCTTGGGGTGGAAAAAGGTGGTGTGAGTTGCTGTCTTTTGCTGTCATGACAGGTGCAACTCGCTGAGCGAGTGGTTACTCGCCAGGGCGAGTGTCACAGGTCATGAACACGCCAGGGCGAGCTCCAGGGCGAGTAAGACCAGTACTCCCTGCCTTCACTCGCCACCAACTCGCCAGGGCGAGCTCTGGGAGTTGAGATTTTGGATTTTGATTTCTAAACTTGGTTTTTAACATTCTAATCCCTTTTTATTAATTTATGGAAGTGGTGGGGATTGGAAACGAGTTTTTCGGGTACTCGGAAAGTACGTAACTTATAACGCAAGAAAATAGCCATTTTGCAATTCAAATTATTTAAGACTTTTGGCAATTGTTTTGGGTCCTAAAAATAGTACAAATAACTCATGGGGGTTGATCAATACGGTAGTTTTTGGTTCGATGTCCGAAAGAGTGGTTTTTCCTTAGGAACCATTAGGTTTTTGGGGTTTTGGTGTAGTTTCAATACGATTGGTTAGAGAACAATGTATTGATTGTTACACTGCTTGTTTTAGGAAGCGCGTTGTGTTGTCTAAGCGTGTGTTGTTGACGGGAGCTTGCCGAGGTAAGGGCTCCACTTTATTTCTGTCTTTTAAAACGGTTTGACGTGCTTGGAATTCGCTGCGACGCAATTGTTTGTGTGTTGACATGTTGTGTTATGTATGCTCGTTGATGAGAACGTGTTTACATTACTTGTGCAATTTACATATGATTTGGAAAATATATGTATGAATTGCTATGATTTAGTTACATATGCTCGAGAGGTATGTATGTGTGGCATTAGCATATGTAGGGAATCGTATGCTCATGCATTCATTGTGCGTAGTTGCGTGAGTGGACTACGGGGTGTTGGTTGCGTGAGTGGACCCACCCAAAATCCTACGGGATCTTATTGAGTACAATAAGTGGTTGCGTGAGTGGACCACGGGGTGTGATTGCGTGAGTGGATCCACCTTAACCCTTTTGCGGTTTTATTGGTTATGATTAGTAATTCCGGAATTCATTTGCATGTGGTAGCTCTGGCAGTACCACACTCATTGTAGAAGTCTGCATTAGGCTTGTTGTGCATTATATATATAAGCCCGTTGGCGGGAATTGTTGAATGTTTTAAGAGCTTTCTCTTGTGTTTTGTGGAAATTTTGTTAAGTGTACAATCTTTCGCACCGGTTATATATATATATACTTTTATTTTGTGGTGACCCTTTCTTTCATTTGCGGGCTCATCCCACCCCAGATGACGATGTAGGTCGAGAGGATGGTGTTGGCAGCTCTAGGCCTTAGTGAGCTCGTGTTGAAGCTGGAGTGGTAGTTTTAGTTAGACTATGCGCCGGTGTGTTTGTGCACTGTGCTTTTTGATTAGCATAGGACATTCTAACTTCTTTTGGTTAGTTAGTGCTTGTAAGCACATAGACTTGGATTGTAATTATTCAGGTTTACACTTAGCATTTTCGAATACAATATATATATATGGTGTGATATATATATGGTTCGTTTGTAATATTTAATGTCGGCTCAATTAAAAATGTTTTGCGCACTCTGAGCGTTTGTTGAAAAAAAAAAAAAAAAAAAAATAATGCCCTTTTTGCGTTATGAAAACGGGGTGTTACATTAAGCCTCTGATTAGAGCATACAAGCGTCATTGTATCAGCGGAATGCGAAATAAGCAACATCCGTTATTCAACTTTTTTTTCAATGGGTACACGTTTTATCTACTCCTCTGACACACACACAGCTTAAGCCTCTGATTAGAGCATACAAGCGTTGTTGTGTCAGCAGAATACGAAATAAGCGTTATCCACTAAAATCAACCAACCACACAAACATTTTTTACCAGAACTACGTGAGTTTTGAGTTTCCCATTGCACCGGGGAATACGTAGGAGCGGGCTCCTACAACCGTCAAACTCAATTAATAAAAACCTTTTTATTTTCTTTTAATTTATTTTGGAAACGAAGTAGAGATTAGATAAGAGATAAAAGGCAATTTAATTCAAACCTACGCAAACAAACCCTAAACCACCTAAACGGTTCCCATCGAGTACGATGGATGCGAGGGGTGCTAATACCTTCCTCTCGCATAACCAACTCCCGAACCTAAACCAAGGTTTTAGCGATATTTTCCTTTCCCCCCACGGGATAAATAAACGTCGATGGCGACTTCATTGTATGAAAAATGGAAGTGATTTTCCAGCCCGCTACAATATGCTCACCTCAGAGTGTCCTTGTGTTTAAAACGAACAAGATATAATTTTGTGTTACACCTTTATTTATGCTTATGTTTTATGATAGGTTGTTAGTATGCATGACTGATTAGGATTCCCCGGTGTAGTCACCTTAGGAGGGTAGTAGGACTCACTGAGGCTTAGTAGTCTCACCCCATTCCATACAATTATTTTTCAGATAAGCAGGTTGGCTAAGGTATGCAGTTCGTGTGCTCGTGGCTATGCTTGTGGATTGCATCTTTTTCATGCTTTCTAGTTTCTCTTTTTATCGTTTTGCTGCTAATAAATTCTGTTGTATCGTTGTAACCAATATTCTGCTTCCGTTGTTTTATCTACCTTGATGTATTTAGCACCTGCGAGTGCTCGAACTTCCGAATTGTAATAATGATGTACTCGTTATCAGTAATAATATTCCACTAATATTCTAGACATTTATGTGGGGTGTTATACGTCTCGTGCCCGTTTGTGTGATCTATATTCTTTTTTTTTTTGTGATCGATATTCTCTATTGTGCAAATATAAATAAATACTTAATCTCCTTTTTTATTGGACTTATTAATTGATAACAATGTAACCTCCTTTTTTGTTGTGGCTAGTTATTAAGAAGAAAAAAAAATTAATATAAAACAACTGAAAACCTACTTTTATGTGGAAGTTGTGCTTAGCTATTAAGAAGAAAAAAAAATATTTACTAAAAAAATTGAAAATCTATTTTTATGTGGAGGTTATTTTTTAAGGGTAAAATAGGAATAATGAAAAAGTCATCACAAAAATTTGTATCATTTTTATATATAGTAATTATACCATCGTTTTAATCCATCAATAAATTCCTATTTATTTGCACACATTTTCTCTTTCCAATAAATTTAATATATTATGCAAAAAAAAAAAACAAAATATTTAAAAAAAAAGATTTAGTTTTCCAAATATATAGCATTAATTGGTTTTATTGAAAAAGATAAGAGCAATTGACAAAAGGTATAATTGACAAATCATACCCGTAAAATATAAAAAGGACAATTAAAAAGAAACGCTAAATATGACAATAAAAAGCAAATAAAAAAATCGGATGGATTATTAGAGAAGCTTTAATTGAGTGCTTTTTCAAAAATAAAATTGACATTAAAAAAAAAAAACTCTTTTGATTAATAAAAATAGAAATTTTTTATTGTTGATTGAAGTAATAATAACTAATAAGGTAGTTTTTATTGTAAAAATAAGTAAAGTTGTTTTTTTTATAAAAAAAATGATAGTAGTTTTCCATAAAATTAAAAAAGAAGCGATCTGTTGACTCCAAGTCTCTACTCTCCATTTTATTTAATCCAAAGACCTTAATTAATTATAATTTGATATCACGTGATCACAATTTTCCTTCACCTCACATGATCACACCCTCTCTTATTCCCTTGCAAGTTGCCGACGCCATCGGCTAGAAGAAAATAAGGTTTTATATCTCCCACGGCAGCGAGAAGAGTGGTTATGGTGCATAAGCTTTTTTCTTATGCACCATGCATAAATAATGGAAATTGGTTAATGCACCTCCCATATTGTTTAGTGAACCCTCATATTTCTACCGCACTTCCCAAATTTGGAGTCGTTAGAATAAATAAAACGGAAGGAAGTGATTTTACCTAAAAACCAAAAAAAATGTAGTTTTCTCTAAAAACCAAAAAAATGTAGAATTCAATATAATATTATGAAAATTGAATTATCATTGTCAATGAGATTCGAACCTCTATAACAATGACACGTGAGATTTTTTTCTTGAGAATGCACGAGAGAGCTCCGTGGGAATCTCGTAATCTTTCTTATATCTAATATCACTAATTATGCAGCCACTTAACCCTAATTACTTATGCTAAATGGAGGGAAAATCTCATTAAATGAATGATTTGCAGCATAACTAATCCACCTTTGCTAACTACCCACATCTCCTTAAATGCTAGCCGTAAAAAAATTCCTTGATTATAGTAACATTGCTATTACTTTTCTGATCCCTCACTTGCATCATCAACAACACATTAAATACTGCCCAACTGCTCATGCGTTTTTTCCATGCATTTGTCTAACTCATGCTTGATTTTGGTGGCAATATATAATTAATAGAGCATTTACCAATACCATCATCTTTATATATTCCACCTAATCATGCCTTTTTCTATGCAAGTAATGAGCAACAAAAAAATGTTATTAATGATGTTATCTACTCACGCCTATTTTCTATGTATTTGTGTATTCTATGCTATTTTTTTGTGGCTATATTTACTCATTGCATCAGTTACCAAAGAAATAGTAATATGAACTCCACCCTCTTTGAGTCTAAATTCTGTTCCCAAGTCTTAGAGAAAATAAAAAGTTACATTTTGTATTAAAAAAAAAAGTTACCTTCTCTACTAGAAAAAGAGTAGTTTTTCATCGTTCTCCTTTCCAATCCCTATTATATCTCACAGATCCAAACCAAAACTCTGTAGCTAGCACGTTCAGAATCAAGGAACAAAGGAATCTAAACAAGAACAAGTTTTGAAGCAGATTTTGCAGAAATATCTGAAGTATCTGAAGCTGATTAAACCTCTTTATGTTAAGGTTTCAAAGAGGTATGGTGAAAAGTTGAAATTATCCGGAGATGGTATCAGGGTGAATGCTTCGCCATCGTCGTCACGACGACTGGTTCTGTTGGTTTGAGAAAAGAAAAACATGAGAGTTTTCCGACTGGGTGAAAGTGGTTTCTAAGCATTTGGGTAAGAGTAGGTTGTCGGGTACGGTTGCCGAAGTTGGTTCTTCGACGAATAGGAGTGATGATATGTTGCTGCAACAAATGATTAATCCAAAGTGCAGTTCTTCACTGCAAATGATCGTTTAACTGAGTAGGTCATTTTTGTTTTATTTCGTAAAAAGAATTTTATTTACGATTTTAATTATGCTAATTAATAACTATATATGGTTTTTAATATGTTTTAATTTTATAATTTTCATATATTTCAATGAGTGTTTCTGTGGGATGGATCAATGTATTCAATGAGAAACTCATTTGAAGATGAAGTTTGATTATGATGATGATGATGAATGTGTTGAGAAGAAGAGTAAAATGAAAATGTTTGATTTTGTTATTATTTGTAATTGTGAAGGAGTTTATTGGTTTTGAACATTGAAGTTCTATTCGATTTTAATCATTCATCATCTTTGTTTAATCTGTAAATGCAACAACTGAGTTTGTAAACTTTAATCTGTAAATATTACAAATAATCATCGTTTGTAAACTCATGCTCATTTAAGTTAATAATATTTCATCTTCTTTGCCACCATCACCTGCCATTGTGAACAACCTAATAATGAGCATGAGTTTGACAAACCCAACAACATTGGTCACATCAATTTGAATGTCAAAAACCAGTTTCAATTTTCATTTTCATTTATAGTATTAATTGCGTTGGTTATTTCTATCAATTTATTTTCGTTCCTTTTTGTTTAATATCGGTTCATCATCGGTGATTGCCAGCAAGCATCAACTTTCTTTTCTTATCATAAAAATCAGCATCATGTTTTGCAGCAAGCATCAACCTTCTTTATGTTTCCACGTTCTAATTGTATTCCGAATAGTGAGAAACCTTAATAAAATTTACAAAATCACATGTTTTCTCCCCTTAGAGGTGCTCCCATAAAGAGAGAGTGGATGATTTTGTACAAAAAAGTGGAGTAATTTGCAACGTAGAGTTGTGATCTTTTGTTCTTCATTATTATTATTATAATCTAAAGGTTTTATTTTGGTAAGGTGTCTAAAGCTTTATTATATAAAATAATAATTTGCAATTTATTTAGTTTATTTATAAAGATAAATATGTATAGAATGTTAATCTGTTATTGAGTGCTCTGAAAATGCATAAACCATAAGCTAACAAAAAAAATGCATAAACCATAGAATTATTTTAAGTAATTTTAGCATATAAGCTCACATCAAAACTAAAAAAAAAAAAAAAAGGAGTGCATCATAAATTTGGTTGGACTGCTTGGAAATAGGAGCTGTTTTCCTTCCTATTTATTATTGCATATCAAACACACGAACTGCTTATGCTTTATTAGGCGCGGGTAATGATGAACAGCAATGCTACATGGACGACAACACTAGTCGTGCAACCTCAACGACATGACGTGGCAACAGCATTTATTCCCATTAAACATCACAACATTTTTTTTTTTGACAATAACATCACAAAATTCACTATTACCATAATTTGTGCAAATTTCCCTCTTTTTTCACCGCGCCAAAAGCACCACCAAATCTCCGCAAGTTGACGCCAACACCATAATTGAAACAAATTATCTCTACCGTCGTGGTTGCCATCTCCATTGTAGCCTTCATCGTTGTTGTTTTCTCGCCGTATCGTCTTTACCGTCGCTGCCGTTGCTGTATTCACTGCCGCTGTTCTCGTTGGGCAACTATAAGTTCTGCAACTCCAGCCCCAACCATCAATTTAAATTGATTCCCCAAGAGTGAGTATAATCTTTCTAATTGGGTACCTTTTTTTTACTAGTTAGATGAAATCATGTTGCTGTAATTTAAATTTTTTGTTTAAATCATGTTGCTTTATTTTAAGTTATTGGTGAACCTTTTTTTTAATTTAAGTTTTTTGTTTTAAAAAAATCATTAGTGGAGAGATTTACTTCTTCTGATCAAGAGGAGAGTGATCGCATAAATGAAAATTGTGATGATATGCATACCAATATTGCTCATGAAGATGAAGAACCTAAGGTTGGGATGACATTTAGTTCCGAAGAAGAAGTTACCAAATATTACAATGATTATGCTCGATGTTTCGGTTTTGGAATTAGTAAAATCAATTCAAAAACCGCAGATGATGGAAAAAAATATTTTACTCTAGCATGTAGTCGTGCAAGAAAGCATGAGAGCAAATCAAAGAATCTTTTGAAGCCAAATCCTACCACAAGAACACAATGTATGGCTAGAGTAAGTGTGGTTGTGTCTTTAGATGGAATAAATACGGTTTCAAGAGTTGCACTTGAGCATAATCATGAACTAAGCCCAACCAAATCAAGATATTTTAGATGCAACAAAGTTTTGGACCCACATATCAAAAGGAGGCTAGAGCTTAATGATAAAGCTGGAATTAATGTAAGCAGGAATTTTCGGTCCATGGTTGTGGAAGCGAATGGGTATGATAATCTTACATTTGGAGAAAAAGATTGTCGAAATTATATCGACAATCTAAGGCGGCTTCGACTTGGAACAGGTGATGCTGATGCTATTCAAAACTATTTCGATAGAATGCAAAGGAAAAACAATCAATTTTACTATGTTATGGATGTGGATGACAAAAGTCACTTAAGAAATGTTTTCTGGGCAGATGCGAGATCTAGGACTGCTTATGAGTATTTTGGTGAAGTCATAACTTTTGACACCACTTATTTAACGAATAAATATGACATGCCTTTTGCTCCTTTTGTTGGAGTAAATCATCATGGTCAATCAGTTTTGTTAGGTTGTGCCCTATTGTCGAATGAGGATACTAAAACCTTTTCCTGGTTGTTCACGACTTGGTTAAACTGTATGCATGGAGTTGCACCAAATGCTATAATTACTGACCAAGATAGAGCAATGAAGAATGCTATTGAGGCCGTCTTTCCGAAAGCACGTCATCGATGGTGCTTGTGGCATATAATGAAAAAGGTTCCGGAAAAATTGGGTAGGCACTCTGATTATGAGTCTATCAAAACACTTTTGCATGATGCTGTATATGATTCGTCGAGCATAACTGATTTCATGGAGAAGTGGGGGAAAATGATTGAATGTTATGAACTGCATGATAATGAATGGTTGAAAGGCCTATTTGATGAGAGACATCGTTGGGTTCCTGTGTATGTTAGAGACACATTTTGGGCTGGAATGTCAACTACACAAAGAAGTGAAAGTATGAACTCATTCTTTGATGGGTATGTGAACTCAAAGACAACATTGAAGCAATTTGTTGAGCAATATGACAATGCGCTGAAAGATAAAGTTGAAAAGGAAAGCAAGGCTGATTTTGATTCATTCAATACAATAATTGCTTGTATAAGTCGTTTTGGCTTTGAGTCTCAATTCCAAAAATCATTTACCAATGAAAAATTCAAAGAATTGCAAACAGAAATTGCTTCTTTGATGTACTGCAATGCTTTGTTAGAGAGAAACGATGGTTTGAATTCAATATTTTGGGTTATAGAGAGTAAGCAAGTATTTGATAGAATTAAAGACATAAGGTTCAAGGTATTCTTCAATGAGAAAGACTTTGAGATACAATGTGCATGTTGTTTATTTGAGTTTAAAGGAATTTTATGCAGACACATCCTTTGTGTTCTTCAGCTCACGGGTAAAACAGAATCAGTGCCGTCTTATTATATTTTGTCAAGGTGGAGGAAGGATATTAAGCGGAGACACACCCTTATTAAATGTGGTTTTGATCATTTAGCTGGAAATATTGAATTGCAACGTATTAGTAAAGCTTGTGATGCCTTTTACGATGTTGCTTCAATGGGGATACATACTGAAGATGATTTATTGAAAGTGATGAATTGGATCAAGAATTTGAAAATTGAATTAACTTGTAAAGAAAGCTCTCCTGTGATTTTAGAAGAAGAAGAGAGATTAGTTCAAGAGCATGTGACTAAAGTTCTTGATCCTATAGTAGCACAAAGAAAAGGACGGCGTCCCTTTAAAAGGAAGGCTTCTAAAGTTGATCAAATTGTGAAGAAGAAGTTTGCAGGAAAGAAGACTCAAAATAGCAGAAAAAAGAGTAACAGTGGTCAAACTCAAGAAGAGGTGACCTTTAAAATTTTCAAATATCTTTTCTCTAGTTAAATGTAATAATATGTATGTCTAATTTTATATTTTTTGTGGCAGGGTTTGTGTCTATCTAGAGTTCAAGAAACTGAAAATGCAGAGTTTTCTACATCTCAAACCATTGATGAGATTGGCACACAAGAGAGCATTCAAGTAAACTTAGCTCCCTTCAATCCAAATCAAAAATACTTTTTTGAAGTAAATCAGGTGCAAATAGATTCAATCACTCTTTTACTTTTATTTGAACATTTAAAATATATGTGGGAATAAAAGATTCAATACATTTGTTTTACAGGTTCCATATTATTCGCAATCTCAAATTATAAATCATAATATTAGCTATGCAGAACTTTTAGAGGTATTGGATGATTATGTTTTCTTAAGTTTTATAGTCAAGTTTTAATATAGATTATCAATTGTTACATTAATGTGTTCTTTTTGTAGGCACAACACCATATGAATGATAAACCATCATCATGAGGAGATGAATGAACCACTGATTGGGGTTCATGATGTTTTAGCACTCTTTGTTTTTTATTATTGGCAACAAAACTATGTAATCATGAAGCAAATGTTTGCCTACTTGCTTTTCTCTCATGATAAGTAGTGACATGCCTCTTGTATGCATGTATCAGTAGTAGTTTTGATCAAGTACTATGACACCCCATTAGTTTCTTTTTGAGTTATGTCAATTAGTTGGTTATGGATCTCACCGCCGGTATTGCTTTACGAATGGATTTCTGAACCGATGATTTGTTTAGCAAAAGGAAAGAGCCATTGAGGAATTGGACTTTGGTGTTTTTACTGCTCCTGTTTTGTTTTTGCTTCTGTTCATTGTTTCTTTGCTGTTGTGCGTGTATCAGGGGCCTTTGTTGCCAAACTACTTGTATCTTTGTTCCCTGTTTTATGGGTTTCTGGTGTACTCCTTGTGCGCAGAGCCTTTAATAAAAATTTTGCAGTTTTTTTAAAAAAATTAGTTGGTTATGGTTTCAACTTCATATAGCATCAAGAATGAGTGCAAATATTATTAGACCGCTGTTATGGTTTAAACTTCAAATATATACATTATATTCAATTGGAATGTAAAAATTATTAGATTCGAAAGTTATATTGCAAGCTCAATGTTTACAAAACTCAATGTTTACAATCACTGTTTTGTGTATTATATACTAACTACTAATTACAACAATACATTGGAGTTGCTAGCTATCTTCACTCGATTGACATTCCACGCATACCAATATCCAAGTAAATGTGGGATTTGTTGAGTTGTTTCACAAGGTGATCAACACTTTATTTCCGTTGCTTTGCAGCGTGTTAGGTGTCTTCGAATTGATGTGCAGAGCAGGCGCTGTCTGAGTTAGTTCAGGTCTGCATAAAGTTTGTTTTGATCATGTTTCAACTGATGTGCTGCAATTCAAACTCAGATCAGAGAAAAAAAAATAGTTATACCTGTTTAAAATAAGTTTTGATACTTTGTATTTGTTCCTGTGTTCCATAACTCAACCAATTAAAGCCTTATTACACTAACCAAGATACTAAAAGTGAACTCATCCGCATTTGTAACATCCAACTCATCAAATTGAACATGCAAAAAACCTCTTCTGTTAAACAATTGCAGGCATAGCAAGAAATCATCACATTACATATAAATCAACAAGAGCACAAGCAACAAAATAATCCAAAACAAATTAAACTTTCACTATAAAAAATGCAATTGAATTCCCATCTCAAAATCATGAAACATGGCACATAAACAAATCAAACCATTACAAGTTATATAATCAGGAACCACCATTTCCATCAAAATCCTTCTAAAATAAGAAAAACAAAGTTCAATATGATTCAATCCCTTTTCAAAGTCACATGATCCAACAATACCGCGAATTATAATATTCCAAGACACGACATTTCTTTCAGGCAATTCTTCAAATAGTTTCTCTGCGTTTTCAATTTCTTTACATTTCAGACAAACACTCAAAATCTGATTTTGTAATGAAAGAACTTGACGAAATCCAAACTTTATCAAATGGGGATGTAACTGTTTTCCTTCAGGAAGATGTCCCTTTTTGGCTTAGATTTTGAGGGCTTTGGACAAAACAAATGAACTATGTTAGGGTCTTTGAAATGGGTTTGATTAGGAACTGGCATAGAAGCTGAGTCTGCTTATGGAGCTCAATGAATGGAGTTGGTGAGAAGAGAAACATAAGCACAGGGACAATATCATTCCATGACGTTGTGATGGAACACCGATCGGTTGAGTTGAACGCGTCAGGAGTTCGGTGGTGGCGTGCAAGAGAACGTCGATGTTTGAGAATAGAGAGAGACGATCGAAGGCTCAGGAAAGAACTCCAACGCGAAGAGAGAGAGAGAGAGGGGTGATGCTTAATAAGCGGCCACGTCATGTCGTTGGATGTGCACGACTACTTTTGTCGTGCTTACTAGCATTTCCCAATGATGAATCATGGTAAATTACACAAATTAACATCTCCACATAAATAAAAAAATTGGTTGTAGAGCCCATAGATTAGGGGAGCATTAAAATCATATAAGCATGTTATGCGGTTATCTAAAAAATTGTTGGTGGCTGACTCCTTTTTCCAATGACCGTTTAAAGAAAATATTCAAATTCAAGAAAACAAAGTGGATTTTATGGCTTTGTCTGTCTAATTATCCACACAATTAAGAACTATTTATTCTAATAAATCCACAAATATTTGATATTACATATATGACCCGTGCGAATGCACGGGTAAGGTGTCTAGTGTATATAATAGAGATATAATAGAGATGGAGATAGAGATTTCCCAAGGTTAAATTTTATTTTTGCACACAAGTGTATCAAAAAATATTTAAAAAAATAGTTTTCAAATATATAGCATTAATTAGTTTTATTGAAAAAGATATGAGTAATTAACAAAGGCTACAATTGATAAATCTTACTCTTAAAACATCACATGAACAGTTAAATAGAAACATTAAATCCAACATTTTTGGACACTTAAAAAAAAACAAATATAGTATATATTAACTAAATAATCCTTATGTATGAGAAATTTATGTACAAAAAATGTAGCACAAGTCATCCCTTAAATTTTGTCCAAAAAAAAAAAGTCATCCCTTAAATATACAACAGTTGATTTATTTATTTATTATTTATTTTATTTATGGAATCACAAACACAATAGAGCTAATTAAAAAAGTTATTGGTCATAACCGTGTTGGGAATATCAATAATTTACAAAGTTAAAACATGATCTATGAACTTGTAATTTATTATAGTTCAATTCTTAGCTATTAAATATACTATTACCGAGTTCAAGTTTTGGTGTAAATGATTTTTAGTTTTTTAAATTTATTTTAAAGTTGATCTTTAGATTATCAGGGCTATTTTTATTTGAAATCGAAGAATAAATACAAAAAAATATATTATTAGAGGGGCTAAGATTGAAACTACAAAATATTTAGTTAGACACACCTATAATGTATGTGTATAACTATTTGATTACTAAAAAATAAAAAATAAAAGCATTCAAACAAAATCTTAATTATTATATACCATTCTCTTCTAGATGATAAAGGGGTCAGATTTCTCATTGAATCATACGGATATACGACGCATTTGCAATATCTCCGGTAATAAAAATAATAATTATTCCTCGTACGCAATAAGCACTAAGATGTGATTCAAAAATCTGCGGCCAAATTGAATGAAGTGGAACCATCTTACATCAAAATTCAGTTCACCAATACTAATCCATGTGCTAACGCAGCTCCACCTATTATAAGCAAAACAACAATTAAAAAAGAGATGAAAACTTTATGATGCTGAGAAAAAATGAAAAGTAGGCTCACACACTGCCAAGACCTAGGATCGCCACCATCCAAAATTTTATTAGCTCATAAAAGGATCACGGGTTGATCGGATTGTATACAGAGCAATGAGACATTGGAACGACAATGACCATAAATATGCATCTATCTTTAAATGTGATTTTTAATTTTATTTATCAAAAAATGCTTGTAATGCATATTACAAGCAATTTTTTAAAAGAATAAAAATAAAAAAACCAATAGACAAATACATACTTATGTTCATGGCCGCTCCAATATATCCTTTCTCATTAATCTTCTATGGTTGGGAGCGTTGTTCATATCTGATTTCCCCCAAAATTTAATGTTACTTAGTTTGCACATCAAATCTTGAATACGCCATTGTATACTGAGGAATGAAACATTGGAACGACGATGATTGATATCATAAATATTGATATTTGTGTTCATGGCCGTTCCAATGCATCCTTTTTCACACACCCTGTAAGACCCAAGATTTTACTGTACAATTTTCTAAGGAACTCTAGTGTCGGCTACGAGTTTTAGGGTTTTTGGTGAAGCGGTTTTGTGAGTATCGTCGCATTAATGAGATTTTTGCTGAAACGGAGCTTGTTTTGTGCTCGTGCGCTGGAAAGGCACAGACTTTCGGGTCGTGATCCTCTTTTAAGTATGAGGAGATTTCTGTGGTCTTAGAATAACGAGTTTTGGATTATTCTTGTTTTTGGAAAAACGAGTAGGATTTTACCCGCGGATGGAAAATCTTACTGCGTCTGTTTTGAGTGAGGTTTCGGATGGGAGTTTTATATATCTGCGTGAGTTAGGATATGTCCTGAGATTAATTTTCTAAGGTGTGAAAGAAAATTACAGTCGCGGAAAAAGATTTGGCGATAAGTTTTGTAATGGAAAAACGATAGACGTTCTTTCCGTAGGTTTTACGTTTTTGTGATTTACGTTCGTCGCGATGCGCGAGAACTGAGCGTGCGTTTTGTTGTAAGAGGTTGTGAGAAATATCTTGGGAGGATAGACTCGGATTGATCCAAGGGCTAGGATTTTGTCTTGAAGCTTTATCCTATTTGATCCAATGGTTCTCATGAAACATGACCATGACCTTTAGGGTGACTTAAGGAGACTTTATGGACTTAGCAAAATCACAATTCATTCACTTCTTCTCTTCTCCTTGCCGTGGCTTCTTTCTCTTCCAACCTTGAGGAACAAAATTCAATCCTTCACCTTTTGTCTTGATCTTAAGCTTGTTGGAAAGCTTGGAGTTGTGAGATTCTTCTTCCTAAGGTAACTAGAACTTCTTTCATCTCTTAGTTGGCTAAACTCTTAGAGATTCATGAGATTTTATGATTATGTTCTTGGGAGAAATTTCGTAAGAATTGGTTGTGAAGGGTTTTTGTTCCATGAAAGTTGTTCATGAGGGTTTAGTAAGCATGTGTAGGCTTTGTTATTTCAATTTTCCATGAGTTTGTGAGAATCTCATGAGAAAAGTTAGGGTTTTGAAAGTTTAGAGTATTGATCAATTACATGAGGTTATGTTGTAAGGTTTTGAAAAGAAAAGTTGTCTTTGAACCTTTGGGCGAAAGGGAAATGCGTTGTATGGTTTTGTTTTAGAAAATCCGACGAAAAATATTTTGAGGTTTATGAAAATATTTCCTAGGTGTTTTTGGGTAGTGTTTCGGGGTCAAAATGATTTAAAACTCTTGTGACATGTGGTGTCGCTTTTTACCTTGAAAACATGTTTGAAAATGATTACCGGACGGTTAAGGCCCGTATTAAAGCTTGTGCTTGGATTTGGTTTTGATTTTGGAAATGAAAATCAAATAACTTGCACTCGAAGCAACCAACATGCTTTCGGAAATGTGTTGCTTGCTTATGAAAATGGTTTACTTTTATGCCTTGAAAAAGTGTTGGGAACTAATAGGATCAAACTAGGCTTGGGGTGGAAAAAGGAGGTGTGAGTTGCTGTCTTTTGCTGTCATGACAGGTGCAACTCGCTGAGCGAGTGGTTACTCGCCAGGGCGAGTGTCACAGGTCCTGACAACACGCCAGGGCGAGCTCCAGAGCGAGTAAGACCTGTTGCCTCTGCCTTCACTCGCCACCAACTCGCCAGGGCGAGCTCTGGGAGTTGAGATTTTGGATTCTGATTTCTAAACTTGGTTTTTAGCTTTCTAATCCCTTTTTATTAATTTATGGAAGTGGTTGGGATTGGAAACGAGTTTTCCGGGTATTCGGAAAGTGTGTAGCTTGTAACGCAAGAAAACGGCCATTTTGCATTTCAAATTATTTAAGACTTTGGCCAACAGTTTTGGGTCCTAAAAATAGTACAAATAACTCATGGGGGTTGATCAATACGGTAGTTTTTGGTATGGTATCCGTAAGAGTGGTTTTCCTTAGGAACCTTTAGGTTTTTGGGGTTTTGGTGTAGTTTCAATACGATTGGTTAGAGAACAATGTATTGATTGTTACGCTGCTTGTTTTAGGAAGCGCGTTGTGTTGTCTAAGCGTGTGTTGTTGACGGAAGCTTGCCGAGGTAAGGGCATCACTTTATTTCTGTCTTTTCACTGAGTTATAACATGTTTGTTGGTTATTTTCGGTGATGCGTGTTTGTGTGTTTGGCATGTATGTGTTATGTATTCTCGTGATGAGAAAGTGTTTACAATACGTGCGTTGTTTTACATATGATTGGAGATGTATGTATGAACATGTGGGTGAATACATATGATTGGAAATGTATGTATGTTTGTTGTGGTTTGTTACATATGATTAGATATGTATGTATGTTGTTATGTTTGGTTTACATATGCTAGAGAGGTATGTATTCATTGCATTAGTATACATGGGGAATCGTATGCTCATGCGTGGTTAGTGCGTAGTTGCGGGAGTGGACTACGAGGCGTAGTTGCGGGAGTGGACTACGAGGTGTGGTTGCAGGAGTGGACCCACCTGATTCTTATAGGGTTTTATTGAGTTCAATACATGGTTGCGGGAGTGGACCATGGGGTGTGATTGCGGGAGTGGATCCACCTTAATCCTTTGTGATTTTGTTGAGTCGATACATGGTTGCGGGAGTGGACCATGGGGTGTGATTGCGGGAGTGGATCCACCCTAACCTTGTGATTTTGTTGAGTTCGATACATGGTTGCGGGAGTGGACCATGGGGTGTGATTGCGGGAGTGGATCCACCTTAACCTTGTGATTTTGTTGAGTTCGATACATGGTTGCGGGAGTGGACCATGGGGTGTGATTGCGGGAGTGGATCCACCTTAACCTTGTGATTTCGTTGGTGTCTTAGTAGGGGTTGGACCTACAGTTCTGGAGCTCATGCATTGTGGTAGCTAGGGTTAGTACCACGCATTGTAGAGGTTGCATTATAGGCTATGTGTGCATTGCTTATATGAACCCGTTGGTGGGAATTGCTTTGTTGGTTAAGAGCTTTCTCTTGTGTTTTGTGGAATTATTGTTATGTGTACAATCTTTCGCACCGGTTATATATATACATACTATATATTTTGTGGTGACCCTTTCTTTCATTTGCGGGCTCATCCCACCCAGATGTTGGGTTAGGTCGTGGTGACGACGGTGGCAGTTCTGGGCCATAGTGAGCATGTGGTGAAGCTTAGTATAGTTAGACTATGCGCCGGTGTGTTTTGTGCACCGTGCTTTTTGGTTAGCATAGGGTGTCTAACTTGCTTTGTTGTAAGTATTTGAATACTTAGACTTGGATTGTAATTATTCAGGAATACACTTTGCTTGTCGAAGCACCTTATGGTAATGAGTCTTTTTGTATATTTGAATGTCGGCTCATTGAAAAATATTCTATGCGCACTCTGAGTGTTAGTTGAAAAAAAAAAAAAAAATATAGTGCCTTTTCTGGCCTTTGAAAAATGGGTTGTTACACACCCTGTTTGGATCTGAGGACAACTTCAAAAGCTTTAAACATAAATTACCGAAAGCAACGCAAGATAGAAAAATTAGGTTCCATACATATAAAAAGAAATAACAAATTAGAAACAAGAAAAACAACGTAAAATATATTAAGCCACCATATAATACTAAGAACAATCAATAAGATTATTAAATTAAAATTTAAAAACAGCAAGACTATATATGCAAGACTACACTAGAGAGAAAGTAATTAAGTAAGAGATTTATAAAAAAGAAAAAGATTGAAATTGAAACAATATTAGAAAGAACAAAAAACAACAATCATAGCAATTTCCCAAGGATAAAGCAAACCCATAATGTAAAGCGTGTACTTATAAACAAAAGCATATATATATAAGCCTTCCACTAGATTACCACTAGATTAATGGATTTGGGAAAGGAATTGGAAGTTGCTTCCTCATGAAGAAAGGGTGCATTATAAAAAAAAATTGAAACAATAAGATAAATACAAAAATAAATAAATTATATAAGAGTCTATGGATACAAACAGAAACAAAAACAAATCTTTCTATCTCACTTATTAGTATTACTAATTACTAATTTCTAACAAACAAAACCCTATTTAGCTTGCTACATTGGCGGCAATTCATTAATGAAAATGTCATTAATACCCTTTAAAAAATTTGCCTACAAAATAGCAAGCATTAT
The DNA here is from genome assembly GCA_030408175.1 of Trifolium repens. NCBI lineage: Eukaryota > Viridiplantae > Streptophyta > Magnoliopsida > Fabales > Fabaceae > Trifolium > Trifolium repens. The sequence continues at coordinate 15,634,295 of CP125844.1, read as the reverse complement.
TTTAAGCCATATATATATATATATATATATATATATATATATATATATATATATATATATATATATATATATATATATATATATATATATTACTAATTATTTGTACCTATTTTTAATTAAAATAAATCATTGTTAATTTAATTCATAATAAATTATATATATTTTTAAGTCAAACTTTATTTTTTATTGGGTGCATATCTTGTAAAATTTTGGGTGCATATCTTGTAAAATAGGGAAAAACACAAATTCAGCTGTTATATCTTAACTAGTATGTTAGCCCGTGCTGTGCACAGGATAATTTTCTTTTTAAATATTATTTATGTGTTTAAAATTATATAATTAAATTGAGATAGTTTTTGAATTATATAAGTTAAAGGTTGTTACAAGAAAGAGCGAGATGAAGAGTATTCATTCACTTCCCGTTCTACAATATTAGAAGATTTTTTTCTCTCATCTTCATCCCCGTGACTATATAGGGGTTCTATATATATAAAATAATTATAAACTTCATGGCCTTAAGATTTTTTGGCAGTTTTCTATAAAATTAAAATATACCAAGATTCTTTGATTGCGATAAATTCCCTCAAGGATGGTTGTCTGCTAAATCATCTTCAACCGACTTTTTTTTTCTTTTAAAGGTTGTCTATGTCCTTTTTCATTTTATATTAAATAGAAGGTTGTCTATATTTTTTTGCAAATGTGTATGAGATTAATTTTATTTAGTTTATTTGAGTATGAAAATACAATATATGTTTCAGAATGTTATATGAGCATAATGGGATGTGAAGTACTCCATCGTTCCTCGTTCAACAATGCTGGTAGATTCTCTCTATCTCTCTCATCTCTCAAGATTCTGTAAGGACTCCATCAACATAAAATAATTGTAAATTATATATTATTTTTCAAATGAATATTAACATACTTTGACCCTCATCCTATTCTTAGACTTTTATAGTCACTGTAACACAAATAATTGATCTTCACGCGTGAGCGTCGAATGAGAAAAAATCTATGTGAAAATCTCCACTCACATTGATAAATTACCCTAAAAAGGCTTGAACAAAAGTTTATGGAAAGTTTAAAATTGAAATTATAAAAAAAATTCAAAAATTATATAAAAAACTAAAATTATATTAAATTATTTTAGGTTTTCCATCGATTAATCAGCTGAAGGTAATTCTAATAAAAGTGTAACAGACACAAAATAATAAAATATATGAATAACTCCCACAATCATAATTCAAACTTAATTATTTAAGGTGCACTTTTAATAGTGAAGGTGATATATACGCGTTTTCCATTCTACACAATGATAAATTCTCACTCACTCACTCACTCCCTCTCTCTCTCTCTCTCTCTCTCTCTCTTTCTCTCTCTCTCTCTCTCTCACTCTCTCTCTCTCTCTCTCTCTCTCTCTCTATATCTCTTCTACACGATAATTTTCATTTCTAATGATTTATATTTGCTTATGTTTCTTTTTCTTTTTCTTTTGAAGGTTGTCTATTTCATTTTATACTATTTTGAATATTGTATATGTTTTTCTTTCAATTGTTCTTGAGATCAATTTTATTTAATTTACTTGACTATGAAAATATGATATATGTTTAAGGATGTTATAGGGACATAGTGGGGTGAGAAGTACGCCCTCATTCTGTTTCTCGTTCAAAAACACTAAAAGATTCTCTCTCTCCCTCTCCGTCTCCGGAGACTTTGTAGCGATTCCATCAACAAAAAACAATTGTAAATTCTATAATATTTTACAAATGAATATTAACATAATTTAAACGAAGGTTTGTAGAAAGTTTAAATTATTCAAAACTGAAATTCCTGGCACGCTATGCAAAATGTGCGATCCGATGCTCTAAGCACTGTAACAGGTCCATCACGTAATAATGCAAAGCAAATAAAAGAAAACAAATAAACAAGACAGAGTATATGTTAACCCAGTTCGGCGCAAACAGCAACCTACGCCTGGGGGATACCAATCCAGGAAGGAATATCTGTAACATTCCTAAACTTTAATTAATAAAAGGATATTAACTAGAGTCAATTTTTGAAGCTTAATTGGAAATTAAGTGAAATATTTAGAAGTAAAGGATTTATTTTATTCAAGTAACCCAAACCAATTCTTTTACCAACTACTCTAGCATCACCAAAGACTCAAGAGAAAGAAATTAAATTGAACTCTTCCACTCACTTTCCCACTCACTCCCATGCCTCCCTCACCTTCTCCAAACACCCCCCATTGCTTTATAATTCCTATATAATAACATCCAAGACCAACACAAGTTATTTTCTATTTTCTTTCTTTCTTTCTCACGCAGAGAAACAACAACTCTACCTTCCTCTTTCTCTTTGCCACCGAAAATCATCATCATTATCCTATCTTCCTCAACTCTTACCCAAATTAACATGCAAGGTTTCCATTTTCTTCTCCACTCCATTAGTAACTTGAAGAGGTAAGTTCTAAACCTAGATCCTTCACTTTAAACCTCAAATTCGTGCATTTCCTCTTACTTCAAAAACTGTTTCTGTCATGCATGTGTGTGATTTTGAGCTCTTGGTGCTATGGGTGATGTGTTGAGTCAAGTAATGGAGAAATTCATGGTTATGGAGCTATTTCGATGGGGTCAGTTTCCAACCAAGTGAAACAAGCTTCAAGTCAGAAGCTTAGGCATGTTTTAAAGCTTCATTTGAGGTGGGTTCTTAGGTTCTAAACCTTAGATTGTTTTAGAAAGCTTAGTTTCCCCAAATATGTGATTTTGCATGCAAACCTAGGTTTTAGGATTAAATAATGAAAGAGTAGGAATCACTCCCAATTTCTACTCCTATATAACTTAATTTACTCTATATAATATGTTCATAACGGGTTGCATGGAGATTGTAGGTGAAAACTCTTTGAAAATGTGAATTTTGCAGAAACAGGGGGGTCTGTACTGATGAGCTCGCCGCAACGAGTAACTACGCGCCGTGGCGAGTGTTGATGCTCGTAAAATTCGCCGGGCGAATTTTTCAGGACTTTCAGCACTTAAGCTCACCGTAGTGAGTAGGGGCTCGCCGTAGCGAGTTTAGCAGGGACAGAACCTGCATATTTTACCTTTTAAAAATATCCAACACTCGTTTTATGTCTGAATGCTACTGGATTTCATGAACATGTTTAATAGTGTAAAATAGTTTATATAGTCAGAGATTAACATGTATATTTAATTTATCAGTAATATGCCATGATTAGGATACCGTGGGCGGGAAAATATTGGTAGAATTGCTTAAATCATTGACTTGAATGGCATTATGCCATGTTAATAGAATTCCTCTGTAATTCTATTAGTTATTATGTGAGCCAACGTCGGAATCCGAGCCTCTGTTTTGGTAGTACGCAGAGTCAGACACCTGAGACCGGCTTGCCTCAGGTGACCTTTGAAGAGTAACTTGACAAGATAATAATTTTGTGTTACACTTTATTTTATTAATGATTAATACATGAATATGTAAAACAGTTGAACTTAGATTATTACACTATCTAGGTTCCCCCGGCGTAGTCGCCTATAGGAGGGTAGTAGGACTCACTGAGGCTTAGTAGTCTCACCCCACTACAAATCAATTTTTTTATGTAGACAGGTTCTCCGGAGCAGGGACCAGGATGGGACTGACAATTGGAGCCGAGCTTGGATTGTCAGATCAGAAGATTATATTTTCTTCCTTGCTTTAGATATCTGTTGTACTCGTGGTTCTTTCCGCTGTTTTGTAATTGAATTATCTCGTTGTATTCCTATTATTTGTTAATTCAAATCTTTTATTCAGTAAAGTTATTGTACTCAGAACCATTTATGTATATCTTGACTAAATATTCTAGATATTTTAGTTGGGGTGTTATAATTGGTATCAGAGCAGGTCGATTCAGTATCGGACCTTCCCATGAGTCATAACATCTCTTTCCTAAGTAGAACAGACCCTTTGGATCTGGACTGTTTACGATGAAACCATCGCGTGCTGAGCCTGATCAACTCAGTATTGTGTATGGTAGGCAGAGTATTATGGTTTAGAACTGAGGTGGACTTTGAAATTCCAGCGTTAAGATCGTAGTGAAGATGCAATCGAGGAGCGGTCGTTGAAGGAAGTTCTTATAAGTGAATTTTGGAACGGTGGCAAATGGTGCCACAAGAGTAAGTTGTAAAAGGCAAGCACGGAATGCAAGTGTATCAATATACTGAAGTGTGTAGTACACACCAGTATTCAACTGACACTGTGTGTCAGGTAAACTTCCTGAACATAGAAATTACCTTATCTTACCGAGAGCCTAAATTCAGCCATGTTTATTGACCGAGTAACACTCAGTAATAGTAGTTAGTAAACTAAAACTTTTTCCTGAATATTTAGTTGGTCATTGCAAGCGAGAACTTCACCGTGTTAGGAAAATTTAGTTATACCATCCCAAGATTATCGAACCTTAAGTGTTCTCAACAAAATGAGTACACTCTTCAAGTAGAATTAGTGATTACACTGACCCACTAGGAACTTAGCCATAATTAGAATGAATATTAGAACTCTCTTTTAGCAGTACTTGTAACGCCCCAAAAATAAAAATTAGAATTTATTTTATTTAATTATCTAGTTTTGGTGGTGTTGATTGACGATGTTTATTTAATTATTTTTGTGGTGAATAATTAAATAATTGATAAATAAAATAAATGGATGTTAGGAGAATAGAGGGGGTGTAGATGGAAAAATAGTAGAGATGAGAATAAAGGAGAATAAACATAATTTTAATTATCATTAAAACCATTTTAATTGTAGTTATTTGGTTTACTTATTTGTGCTATATTGATGATAATGATTTAAAGGTCTATCGTTTTAAATTAATATAGTATTTGTTTGGAAATGAATATGTGACTACCAATAGCTATTCCAATATTTTAGACCATGTTAACCGTATATATTTGTTTAAGTACTAGCCTTGGTGGTAGCTTACTACTAAGAGATGGGCACATTCATAAGCATATTTCTATAATTGATTTTCCCATAATTGTGCCACTTAATGACCCATTTAATTAGCTTTAAGACTCATCAAGTAGAGTACAAGGCAATGGCATGGTGTTTGTGTTCCATATATTCACGTTGTTCTTTGAAAAATATAACCTTAACCAATGTATCTCTTATTCTTCTATAATCAAATCACATAGTATAATCTCCTTCCAAATGCCAATCTTATAATCAAAATCTTTTTATTTACCGTCAATGATAGCATATTAAGAATCAAGCCATTCTTTGCACGAGTGACACGGGAAGCTTAAGGACTTTTGCGTTAGAGTAGAAAAGCGGCTAAGGTAAGGGCTTTTTCCCCAAACACTCATACTGCGTAGGGATCGTGTTGTGAGATAGTAGTAGGACCTTTATCTTTTGGAGGATATTAAAATGAACTAATTTAAAGAAATTAATTTGATTATTTTGTGTGATCATTGTGTGTTTTGTTGTGGATGACTATATTTGATTTTTTTATGATGTTGTCGTTGTCAATCTCATTTGATATTGTTGGTTGATGTTGTTATTAAGCTGTTGCTAATGATGTTGATAAAATGATGTTGTTAATGATGTTGTTGTTGTTGTCGAGTCTATTAGATGTTCATGCATTCATTCATGTGTCCAATGATGTTGCTTATCGGTGTTGTATAAATGATGTTGAGAATGACGTTGCTTACCGGTGTTGTATATATGGTGTTGAGAATGACGTTGTTTACCGGTGTTGTATAAATGACGTTGTGTCCATCATGACATAAAACTGAACATGACGTTGATATTGGTACCACATGCATTTAGTGAGTCTAAGTGCATTGCATGCATTTTAGTGAAGTTGTGCTTTATTAAAATTAATGAAGTTGCGTTTTATCTATTGGGTGTACTCATGTGTATAATTTGTTAATTGTGAGTTGTGATGTTGTATCCCTTTGGCGATGTTCTAATGTGTTTCTGTATATGACTGATTATGAGACATCCGCCTACTTTTTGGAAAATAAATAATTATATATTTTTCTAAAATCTTTTGATTGGTGAAGTGTCTTGTTATTATTTTATGACATTTTTCTTACGGTGAGTATGATTCAATTTGGATAAGGAAATTGACCCTTTACAATTAACATTTTAGGTACTGAAGAAGATGTTTGTTTGATGATTTGATTCGAAGCGTGTACGGGGCAAAAATGGGTTTTTATAAATTGAGAATTTTATGTAATATAATAGTCCGTTGAGACGCTTATCATATTTTAAATTATTTTGTAGATAAAGTTTTTTTTTAATAATTTATTTATTAAAAATTCGGGTTGTTACAGTACCCGTACCTGAGAAGACGCATTAAGTATTATCACTTATATGTTCCTAAATTGGCAATCCAGTGTAGTGGACCAAATAGATATTCTTGATGTAGAACTACCAATCGAATTACCCAAGTTAGAGGAACTAATTTAGAGTACAAGTAAATTCCAAATATTCCTTCAAGTCACCTTGTTAGACTACCCACTATTATGCCCCCAATTAAATTACTCCGACCTTTCAATTCGTAGCAATATTTCTATCGGACTACTAGAACTTAAGTCTTCATTAGTATAACCTTTAGGACTTCCTTCCTTATAACATCACCGGACACTTAAGACAATTCGTGAAACATTACCACGAAGCAATTTAGTAACCGAGCTAGCAATAAGACCAAGTCAGCCTTATAATTAGTAACCAATGTTTATACATTACCATTAGACTCAAGTGTTATTAGGAATTGCCTTTTTAACTACACCAATGGTTAGCGCAAAATCCAGCAAATCTTTAGAGACTCAAACTCTTACTAGCCTACAGTTAGGAGTTCCTTATTAGCATCGTGGGAACTCTTAAGCCAAAATTCCTAGAACAATATCATAGGATAGTTTAGTAACCAAACCTAATACGTTAACATTTACGACACCACCATTAGATGCCAATAAATAGGATCGGTTTATTTCTTAATAACGGGGAATACATCAAAACATCATAGGTTAAGTTTTGATCAGTAGTAACAGTTAAGAATCATTTATAGCACCGTAGTCACCTAAGACAGTTGTGGAAATTATCATTGAATAGGTTAGAAGCCAATGACAGTGCCATGTCACATAGGCATAAGTTAGCCACTTATCAAATCCGAATTTTTCCTTAGCAATACCCGTTATCCGAATAGGTTTACTAAAGATCGTCATTTAGGTACCCAAGGATTCGAAACTCAACACTACAAGCCAATTAGCTACGACGATAAGAATAGTTGAATCCTAGCACCCGTACTTAAGCATTTTATGACCACGACATATTAACTTAACATTTCTGATACTACCTTTAGATGTCGGTAAATAGAGTTAGCCTACCATTGTATACCGGTAATTGCACCAGACCAACGTAGATTATGTCCTAATTAGAAAGACGGTTAAGTATTGCCTATAGCAACTAGCCGCCAAAATCAATCTGTGGAGCCTTATTATTAGATAGTTTAGAGATCGGGACTTCAGTTCCATATTAGTTGACTATCCACTACACGAAATCAAACATTGAACTAATTACCTAAGAAATCAGTAGGATTAGGTACATATACGATGAGAGTTGACATTAAGTTATCATTAGGCTAGTAACTCAGTATTGTAGACCAATTAGTTACTTGGATAATTTTTTTTGAGTAGTTTTGTTTTCTCTCTATATTAGTGTGTAATACCAGTGTGTAACACCCACTAGAGTGTGAGGTTGTTACCTCTCTTGTTAATAGTTTCACCATAGGTGGTGATTATTTATGCTTTGCCATTTCATAGAAAAATTAGGAAGATGTGGATTAAATCCATTATTTGATAATAATGTAGTTATTTCTTTGGTCTAAACAACACGTGATTTTTTACTCTCACGTCGAAGATTTTTCACGTTAAAATTGAGGTGTTCTTATTTATCCGTTATGCACTTTGGTTCATTCCACTAAAGAGAGGTGACTTTCAATGACTATGAATCTTTAGATGGATCCTACGTTTTATATTGTGCCACGTGTCTCTTTTGTTTAAAAAAATTGGAAATTGCATATTTCCACACATCAGATGTAATAACCGATTTTGAATAAATAGGACTTTGTGTGATTGTTTATTTAATTGAAAATATGTAGTTTTATGATTTCATGAATAATTATGTTTAGGGAGATTAAAAAGGATATTTAGTTTTTTTTTTTTATAAGCAAAAATTGTATTATAAGGAGTACAAGAGGTACTCAACCCTTACAAAACAACAAAGATCTCACTCTATATGCTTTGCAAGCATTGTAGAGGATTTATACACCAATTCGTAAATGATAAATTAGCATTAGGCCCTATACGACCTATAAACCAAAACCACGAGATATATTTAATTTGATCCACTAGAGTAGTTACATTCACAACTTCCCCTCTAAATAGTATATTATTGCGCAACCGCCATATGCACCACATTGTTGCTAACCAAATGAGTTGCTTAACTCTCTTGCAATATTTCCCTTTAATTATATCTCCAAACAAAATAAAATGCTGCTGCACATTGCTTGCAAATAATTGAGATATGCCCATCCAATGAAAGACATCACGCCACACAATAGCAGTAATATGACACCCAAGAAAACAATGGTGCAAGGTTTCTTCCATGTTTAAACAAAATACACAACTCTTCTCACGGTGATTAGTAATAACACCTTTATTAAAAAGAGCCTCCCTTGTTGGCAATCTTTCAAGTAATAACCTCCAACCAAAAATACTCACCTTCGATGGAACATTATTTAACCAAAGGTATTTTAAGGCTTGCAACGTATCTGCATCAAATACCGGCATAACCAGACCGTCTAGCCGCGCTATATAAGCTGATTTGACAGTAAAAAACCCAGCTTCGTGAGGCAGCCATCTACGCCGATCAACATCATCTATGCGAGGCAGAACCTGCTCCAATAAAAGAGTTAAATCCCTTGCTAGTTCTTGTTCTGATACGGTCAAAACAGCAGCCCATTCAATGTTCCAGTCCCAAGAGTCGCGATTCCAACACCCCATCGCTATAATAGAATTATCGGGATGCATAGATTTAGTTAAGAGAGTTGGAAACATTTCACACAACGGCGCCGAACCTATCCATCTATCCTTCCAAAAAGCGATGTCGTTACCGGTACCGAGAATGCTTCGAATGTTACTACTAAACCACCCACCCTCCAACACACTACCTAACCTCCAAATATCTCTCCACCAAATGGAAGCCTGCTTAAGACCTTCATTTTCATCATTATACAAGAAATTGGCTACTAGAGATCCATATCTAAACCTCAAAAGCTCGTACCACGGTGCCATCCTATCCTCCAAACATCTCCACTTCCATTTACACAAGAGAGAGGAGTTGAACAACTCCATGTTTTCTATTCCCAAGCCTCCTTTTTCCTTTGGTTGGCAAATACGATCCCAACTAACCCAACACATTTTATTACCCTCCGTACCTCCACCCCATAAGAAATTTCTTTGAATACTAACCATTTCTTTTAACACACACACCGGAGCCTTATAAAAGGAGAAGAAATTTAAAGGTAAACTAGACAACACAGAGTTAATAAGAGTCACTCGACCTCCTATAGATAAATGACGGCCATTCCAATTGCTAAGTCTTTTTTTCATGGACTCAACAACCGGGCACCATGTAGATCTTCTTCTCGGATTAGCACCTACCGGAATGCCAAGAAATCGAAATGGTATGGATTCCACTCCACAGTGAAGGAAAGAAGATGCCGCACTCAAAAAATTATCATCAAGATTAATTCCATAAAGTTTGCTTTTGAAGAAATTAACCTTCAACCCAGACACAATCTCGAAGCTTCTCAAAACAGTCTTTATTAACCATAAATTTTGCCAATTACCTTCACCCACAACAATGGTATCATCCGCAAATTGTAAAGTATGAAAAGAGATATTATCACTAACCTTATACCCTTCGAACCGATGATTTTCCACCGCCTTACTCATAAGACCCGTGAGACCTTCCGCAACGATTAGGAAGAGAAAGGGTGATAAAGGGTCTCCTTGTCTTAGGCCTTTACCAACTGAAAAATCCATCGTAGGACTTCCATTTACCAAAACAGACATAGAGCTCTGAAAAACACAAGCACGGATCCATCTCCGCCAACCGACCGCAAACCCCATCCTAGTCATCATATAATCCAAAAAATGCCAATTTACCGTATCATAGGCCCGTTCAAAATCTACCTTAAACATCAAACATTTATCTTTCCTTCTTTTTGCTAAATCTAGCAATTCATTCACAATTAAAACACCGTCCAAAATCTGCCTGTTAGGTAAGAAGGCCGATTGGACTTTCGAAATTAACTTTCCCAACACTTCCTTCAAACGAGCTGTCAAAACTTTAGACAAAATTTTATACAAACTAGAGACCAAACAAATGGGCCGATAATCCGAGAGATCTTGCGGATGATCTTTTTTAGGAACGAGTGTTAAGAAAGAAGCAGTAATCGCCTTTGGAAGTATGGCATTACTATGGAATTCGGAGAAAAAATTCATAACATCACCTTTAATAATCTCCCAACAAGCCTTTAAAATGTTGAAGTTAAAACCATCGGGACCCGGACATTTGTTACCATCACTACTCCAAATTGCCTCCTTTACTTCCTCGCTAGAAAACGGTGCCGTCAACAAGATATTATCCCCATCCTCCAAAGTTTGAAATTGTAGTCCATTGAGGTTTGGCCTACATTCCCATCTTTCTTTGAAATTGTTTTCAAAAAAAGTTTTGACAAACTCCTTCACCTCCTCCACACCTTGAACCCAATTTTCACCATCCTTTAAGGCCACAAGCTGATTTCTCCGGCGTCTACTTTTAATAGATTCGTGAAAATATCGAGAATTTGAGTCTCCCTCCATAACCCACCGCGTTCTAGATTTTTGTTTTAGAAGACTCTCCTTGAAATGAAGTTGGCTCCAAAAGTCTTTGTTCAGTCCTTCCCTTCGAGTGATTTCCAAATCCACATCATCATCCCCCAACAAACCTTCTATATCATTTATTTCTTTCACCGTTTTGTCGATATTTAAATCAAGAATACCAAAAACCTCTCTATTCCACTTACACAAGCAATCTTTCAATAATCTAAACTTTTCTTTCAAAACATAAGCCTTTTTACCGTGAACTTCAAAACTCTTCCAAGACCTCTCCACAAAAGAAAGAAACTCAGGATGCTCCAGCCATCCATTAAGAACTCTAAATGGTTTCGATCCCCAGTTAACATGAGAAGCACATAACCAAATAGGACAGTGATCAGATATATCTCTATCTCCAATCCATTGCCCTGATATACCTTGCGACGTTATAAAACCTTCGGATAATAAAAATCGATCTATCCGACTCATAGATTTACCATCAGCACTGTACCAAGAAAGTTTCTTTCCTAGCACCGGCACATCAATAACCTCCATCTTTTCCACAAAACGATTAAATAAAATTCTTTCTCCTCCTCTACTATCTGCGCTCCTCCCTTTTCTTTCCGAAGAGTGAAGAACTACATTGAAATCACCTCCCAAACACCACTCCCCTCCTCCACTATGACTCTTAAAATTCAATAAATCCTCCCATAATTTCTTCTTGCCGGCAACGCTACATGGGGAATAAATGTTTACCAAGAAGATAACTAAGTTCTCTATCTCCACTTGAATTCCCAAAAATCCAACACCAGAAAATTTGTTTAATAATTTGAATGAGGAAGAATTCCAAATTATTAACAATCCACCTGCTAGACCATCAGCTTCTTGTGCCACCCAACTAACATCCTTATGCCCCCATAAATTGTGAATAAGATAATCCTCAAAAGATAATTTTTTTGTTTCCTGGATAAAGCAAACATCAAAAGCTCCAGAACGAATAAATGAACTCAACCTCCTCCTTTTAGCACTCCCTCCCCACCCTCTCATATTAAGGGATACAATTTTCATAATAAAACAGTTTGAAGTTGCTCCCTTCTAATTCTTTCGGTTCTCTTTTCTCATTTTCTTGAATTTCAAAAATACACTCCTCCATCGTACTGCCACCAGCCCCTCGTGTTTTACTAGCAACTCCAACTTCCTCATTCAATTCAACTCCTAATTCTACAGCTTGATGCCAAACTTTAGAGGCAACTTCTTGCTCATATTTCTTCCAGAATTTTGTGTTACAATTTTTTATGTCCGTAGAATTAAGCGAACTACAACCAAGAAAGTCACCCGCCGACGAAATTGAATACCCCTGCTCAACATAGTTACTTGCTTCAATTGGCCCTCTTCTTAATACCCCCATGTCACCACTTCCCTCACGCCTAGAACATGAAACAGACGTATTGGAGACTGAATTAGAATTACGTGAGTTTAGGCTTCTTAGCATGTGTTGTTGTTTCTTTAAAGAAGCTGATGGGAGAACATTATTAAGCAAAGTTAATAATCAAATAGAGTTATTAAATTATTTGAGAGCCCTTAATTAATTTAGAGTGAGCTAAATAACTAAGTATGGAAATTAATGAGAGTTGATTAGCATTTAGAACTAATAACTTGGAGTGGAGCTAAATAGACTTATTGAGCTATTGGGCCTAAACCCATGAGTAGTTAGTCCCGTTTAACCCGGCTTATTTTTTACTTTTCTATTTCTGCTTAAACGAAATAGAGAAGTATAAAATTATATTTGATACTATTTCACCTTAAAAGTATTAGAAAAATAAAGTAAAAACTAAAGAAAAGTGAAGTCAAACACAATTTTTTCCTTCTTTACTATTTTTGAGGAGAGAGTAGAAAATAAGTCGGGGCAAACGGAGCCTTAAGGGGTGAAGAGAGAGTAGTCATAAACTATTTACAAAGAAAAGAGGTAGAGAGAAATGGAGAAAGAAACCAAGTGAAGAAGAAAGAGGTCAAGAGAGGAGGTTAGAGATTGAAAGAAGGACTAGAGAAATCAGATTAACAAGGTATTGGAGTAGTATATGAATTCTACAGTGATCAAGGGAGGAGGAGAAAATTTATTTCTCTCCAACCCAATCTTTTCTCACTCTTTTCTCTTTGAGTTTGGGATCTTTGTTTCTAAAAATGACAGCTTTGTTTCTAAAAATGACAGCTTTTGATGAAAATAGAATCAATGAACATATTGTTGTATATTATACCAAGATACTCCTTCCATTTTTTTTAAGTGTCCGTTTTAAATAGTAACACTAAATTACGAAAGTGTATATTTGCACCTTATTTTCCTATTATACTCTAATTTTAATTCACCAATAAAATCCTTTTTTTTTTCACACACTTTCTCTTTCCAATAAATTTAATATATTATGCACACAAAAAATAAAAAAATTCAATATGTTATGTACCAAAAAAAAATAAAAAGATTTAGTTTTTCAAATATATAGCATTAATTAGTTTTATTGAAAAACATATGAGTAATTGACAAAGGGTATAATTGACAAATCATACACTTAAAACACCGGGTGCGTTTGATCTGCTAAAAAATAGGGGACAGGACAACTTCTGTTGTACTGTGTTTGATTTGAAAACTGTCACTGGTACTGGACAAACTGTGGGTCAAGGGACTGGACAAAATCAGATATTTTTGTCCACCACTGAACCATGGGACAACTTTATGTCCTCAGCACAACTTTTCTAAATCACCAAAATAACATTTTTTTCCATCAAATATCATACAAGACAAAATTTGTTTAATATCGTAAATGTTTGTCCTGTGCTGTTCTGCCTTGTACTGTCCTGTCCAGTACTTTCATTTTGCAGATCAAACGAAATGGTACAGTTAAATAGAAACGTTAAATTCGACGTTTTTAGACACTTATATATATATATATATATATATATATATATATATATATATATATATATATATATATATATATATATATATTATTTTAATAGAACTAATATTATGATTAATCATTTGTTAAATGTGTTTTTTTAATGGAAAACCACACGTTACTTTTTGTTCCTAGTTAATAGGATGATTTTTGCTACTCACACCCCAAAAACTTCTAGTTACACCCATATTTCATAAAAATTTAATCATAATACCAAAATTGCCCTTCTTTATATAAATATTTAAAAATAGTTTTCATCTTTTATTCTATCTCTAATGTTTCTGTTTCACCGTTCTCTCTCATAAACCCCATTAATCCCATTAATGCATTTTCTCTCCCAAGCCCTAATTGTTTCTCATTAATTTCAATTAAAGATTGAATTTAAAGGTATTTTATTAACACTTTACTGCATTCTCCATGTTATTTATGTTTTCTTGTACGATTGCATAGTTTACAAAATGTAAATGAACCGCCAATGCTAATGTAAATTTAGTTTACATAATCTTATGTAAACTGAGTTTACACATACATCGAGCGATTTAAGGGTTTACGTTAATTGTTAGTTTACGTACACGACAAAAGGTTACGTAAACTGAATTTACATTAGTATAACGCTTAATGTAAGTGTAAACTCAGTTTACACATAAAATAGGCAAACTCAATTTACATAGGTACACAAACTCAATTTACGTTTGTACGTGAAATGAATTCACGTTAACCACTTCAAACCCATAAAATCAAAACGCAAATCAAAACTGAGTTGGAACTCAAAATCAACATAATTTAGAAACTTGCAACAGATTCACAATTGAACTCAAATAAATCGCAGAATCATGAACTGGTAATTGGAAAACTTACTTTTCAAATTGAGTTTTTAGAAGTGTAGATGGAGATGAACACGACGTAGATTTGAGCGGCGGAGATTAACATCAACGGTGATTCAAGCGACATCGACGGCAACGGCGAAGATGAATTGAAAAAAGAAACGCACATAAGGGTTTTGGATGCAATGGAAATTTAATTTATTTTAAGGGTATTTTGGTCAATTTGGGGTGTAACCAATTTTTTTTTGGGTGTGAGTAGCAAAAATCTAATAGGATTGATGGTTAATTAAAAGGAGAAACCGTTTGAAGTCTTAAGGGAATTGGTTTTGGAGTCAGTATAAGATGACCATTTTCTTGAGAACAAAGAGATCGACTCTACCTTTTCTTCTTCCTTCTCCTTCTATTTATTAGAGTTTTCTCCTGGTAACATCTTCCTATGATCTCCGAGATAATGTCTTGTTGTTCTGTCATCTCGGATATAATTTATATTCGGGAAGGACCCGTTGAATCCTGGAGGATTTGCACTTATGAGACGGACAAATCCAGGACAGTGCGATAAGCACACCTCGGATATTGTCTCTGGTTTATTATTTTGAAGTCATCCCTCTTTGGATTCCATAGTTGATTATTATGCAGTTGTCAACATCAAAATATTTTCTTTGCTCGTTTTTTCTTTTCATTTTCTCTTCGCTTTTGATGCTTTTATTTTCTCTTTTTCTCTTTTCTAGGTTTCCCCTAGTTTTATTTTGCTTTCTTGTTTTAAAAGGTTTTGGTTATGTCTCCTTCTCTTTTTGTACTTGTTTTCTTTTATATCTATCTCGGGTGTTGCAGGTGGTCGTCCTCTGCCCCCCTTTTGCTTCAAAAAAAAAAGTTTGACACTTTTTCAAAAAAAAAAAAAAAAAAGTTTGACTACTTAATATTTAAATGGTGTTTATTATTTGAGTAGGTCCAATTTTGACAACAATCTTAAGAATATTCCTTTGTTTTATTAAACCTTAAACTGCAAAATTAACTCTCGGTCAGATGAAATCCCGATTAATGAATTGAAGAACTGTGTTGATGATAAGTGCACCACTGGTATGTATGACCTCGTTGAGAAAGCCAAGTAATTAAGTATTCTCAATCAAGCTTGATGTTTTGAGATATTCACAATGTTTTAGAGAGATGTATGTTGGAATTAAATCAATAATATATACATACTTTTATATTATAACATAAACTTTAGCGGAAACTAAATAATCATACAAGCATGTACAAAGTTATAGGATCGATAAGAAGATCTTTAGGAATATTTGGATCCATGGAGAAAAGATAGAAGGACATGAACAAACTGTAGTCTCTGTCGGTTTCTCAAGAGGCAATATGCGTGTGTTCGATATATTGGGGACCATAACTTATATTAGTGTGATAACTCATTACGGTTCTCATTATTCCGATATGGGTCATCCTCATAGTCACTCATATTGAGTCCATATCACTTAATTAATAGAAATCTAATAAGCTTTTTTACTTAATTTGATCACTAATCAATTAAGACTCCTAATTGATAAATAGTCAATATAATTAATAAAGATATTTGTCCACATAATATTATTGAAATATAATAAAATATTCCAACAATCTCGCACTTGGGCAATATATCGTAATAATTATATCATTTTCTTTAGGCGCGCATCTGAATGTTATTTATCTTTAGATTTCAACTTTACAATATGGTCCCTCTTATACAACAATAATGGAACCACCGCGGCTGTCGTCACTAACATATAATGTGACAGAACCTTCGACGATCACCACATCAATGTACTCGATGACATAGATCGATATTATGCCTATTTCCAACTGGTCCAACTGAAATCTTTTGTGAGATCGAACTGAAGTTTACAAATTCATTATTTGCACAAATGATACAGAATCAGTTACCATAATAATCTCAAAGTTTATTCACTACTACAAAACATGCGTTTAGCAACCGATTTAGCAACCGATTTTGATGAAAATCGGTTGCTAATTCAATTAGCGACCGATTTAGCAACCAATTAAAATCAGTAGCAAAAACCTTGGTCGCTGATCTATAGTGACCAAATTAGCAACCGATTTTGTAGCAACCAATTAGCAACTGAATTTTGAGACCGAATTAGCGACCAATTGCAGCAACCAATTTAGAGACCGAAATCAGACAACAGTTTAGAGACAGCGTTTGCGACACATTGTACGACGCTATTAGCAACTGATTTAGTGACTACTTTGAGCGACTGATTTTGGTACCAGTTTTAGCGACCAAATTAGCGACTAAATTTATTTAATTTTCAAACAAATCAGTCGCTTATTCGGTCACTGATTTCAATTTTTTTAAAAAAAAAAATATAGCCCCTAATATATATATAATATTAAACACATATAAACATAACAAAACACATTAGTAAATTAAATTCTCATAAAAGCTCTGCTTAATCAAAGACTAGATATAAAAATTACAACAGAAACAGCGGAAATCAGGAATCACGTAATTGGTAACATAGGAATAATACATACATAAATTATATCTATATAAAGCTTAGTTTTTTCATTCTAATACACTTTATGTAACTCTATAAGAGACTCTAGCACCTTCAAAGTAAGTTTACTTTCATGCAGCAGAAAGTTTACCAATGTGGTGGTTTTCCTAAACTATTTTGCATGCCCTTTTGTCTTTGACTCATTTTCTAGCAAAAAATTGAAAAAAAAAATTAATCAATCCAACATGCAAATGGAAGAAAACAAAGCAAACTAGCAATAGTAAATAATTACCTTGCTAGGAGATAACCCAATATTGACTATATGCATCAAGTTGAATTTTACCTTTACATAGAGAATTTTCAATGATTTCAAGAAACCTTTTTTCTTCTCCCTCTTAGTAAACCCATACTGAGTATAATATTGCAAATAAGATCCTATCAATGAAAAATCATAAAACAGAAACTCTTCAAATCCAAATACAATTTGCATTATATGAATTACATAGCATATGAATACATTGCTAAAACATTGATTAGCAGTGTGATGACTTAGAGAAAGAACATAAGATATATTTTGATGTTTAAAGTTAACGCTAAAAAGACTAACAACAACAAAGTATTCTGACAACATATTCTACTTCAAATTCAGATAGTAAAATGAGATTCAGAGAAACATGGATTAGGATAGAACTCTAAACGACCATTTCAATCAGACTTTGGAGGCAAAGAATAAAGGATGTATAGGGAGGCTCACCAATGGATTGGTTCTATACTAATGGTTTAAATTAAATCTAGAATGCCATTAGTACATAAGAAAGCATGGAGCACCAATATGCAGCTAGATTTCAATCTATCTTTTTCAAACACCATAAACTTTCGAAGTGTTTCTACTTTCCACACATTTTTTAACATTCAATCAAATAGTTGGGATGTCCTTCCATAAGAAAGTAATTATCCAAACTTAACTTTAGATTATCCAAAAATGTTTATTTGAATGCAATGGCCATTTACCTTATTATCTTGCATGTGACCACTAGCCAAAGCATTTGTAACATATGCTCTGTAAAGGAGTTTCAAGTCATCTATCTCTCTATCACCATCCGACTTATCACCTATATCAATCAAATATGAACTACAGTCAACTCAAAATTTATAGTCAACACACTAGAAGTCAAATGTAACATAGACATAAAATAAAATTAGTCTAGAAGCTTACCTGGCAAAGAAACTAGGCCAACACCTCGAGCAAAACTATCCACATCTGCATGGTTCTTTAATGAGATGAGATGAGTAAATTAATGAATGCCAATATCTTATCAAGCTCCTCTACTGCCTCGATAACTCCACGACTGATTAATTTTAAATTGATTAGAAGCAGTATATTCAACATTTGCAAATTGCTCACATTAATGAGAACTATTAAGAAACTAGAAAAAACTAGGAAACAAAATGCTTACAGACACATAGCCTCTAAGCACAACTTACAATTGTGTAAGTATATGCAAAAACTGATAATAAGATACAAGGGTCATGCAATGCGAAGTGATCATGATTTATGACAGACAAGTTCTTGTGGGACTGAAATTAGACCGTAGGAAACAATGAATACCTCAATTGATACATGCCTTGTAATAGAAAACCAAATAGAGTGCAAGTATGCAAAGTTCTTCAAATGGTCCACCTATAGAGAAGAAAACCAGATAACACATTAATAAGAAATTCAAGTTTAGCATAATATCAAACATATGGAGTGCATAATGACAAGGCTCTGATAAATCAACAAAATAATATCATGCTTATGCATCTAATTAACAAAGATAATTAGCAATTTCTTAATAAAAACATAAGTTTAATAACGTAGACTTAACAAAGATTTTAGCCAATATTCTCAAACACAGCATAAAAGAACTAAAACTCAAAATCACTCTTTCTATCAAAGTTATTTAAATCCAAAATCCCTTTCAATGAGAGTCTCAAACCCTAACTCAACTCGGAAAAATCAAATTAAAAAACATGAAAACAATAAACGAAATAAAAACTCTAAGAGACAGAAATTGACAATCACGATCCCATAATCTTTTCAAACGGAAAGATGTAAAAAAGAAAGAACAAAAGGAAAGAAAGAGGTAATTTCAAACCTTCAGAGAAAGAGGGATGATAGACGAAGTCGGGAAACACGAAACGTTCTTTCCGGGGAAGCAGAGGTGACGAGCGGAGGAAGATTAACGCTGGAGGAAGGGTGCCGACTGACGAGCTGAAGAATAATTCATCGGAGGAACGGTGATGACTGATGAGGACCGGATCGAGCTTCTCCAAATCGCGATTCTATTTTTCTTTTCTTTTTTTTCATAAATCTCCATATATCAATTCTTCTTTTTATTTTATTTATTACTTTTATTTATCTGTAAAAAGAGAATATAAAGAAATACTACTATACTACTATTAAAATCCTTAACTACTTGTTAGCCAATTACGCATAACTACTTGTTAGCCAATTAATATAAGTGTTTAATTTATTTAAATAAATATTAATTTTAAATTTAGCCAATAGACAGATTTTTTAAGTGATTATCGACGGCTATGTTGTGGGTATCAATCTCAATAGATTCACAATAAATATCTAAATTTATAAATAGTATAACCATGGGTAAGTCGTAAATGCTTTTAAAATTATCCACAATCACAAGTCCGTGGATAATTGTTTGTTGGTATTAAGAGAATTTTTTGTAGTGTGAACGAGTCGACGGCGAGGATAGCCGGGAGTCGAAGGAAAGGAACGGACCCTTTCTCGTGAAACCTTTCTCAAAGATGAAGAAGTCCAATCTATTTGTCTTTTTTTAACAGAAGGAATATTAATCTATTTCACTCGTGAAACCTTACTTTTTTATATTTATCTTTATTTCTTTTTATTGTTTCTTTTTATTTTATTTATTTATTTTGATCAAGTATTTCTTTTTATTATTTCTTCTTTCAAATTAAAAGTATTGGTATTTATTTTCTTTAATTTTAGATAAGAGTTTTAAAAATTAACTATGAATTTTTATTTTTCAACACAAACGGTTTTCACACTAAAATATTTTAGTTTTTCTATTAAAAAATTTAAGAAAAAAATATATATTAGGTTAAAGCGAGAGATTTTACGGTCGCTAAATTTCGGTTTCTAAATCAGTCTCTAAAGCGACCGATTTAGTGACCAAAATATTTTTCACTTTGAAGCTTGAAATGTTGGTCTCTAATTCGGTCTCTAAGAGCAACCGAAATATTGGTCACTAATTATTGGTCTCTAATTTGGTCTCTATAATTATATAGCAACCGATATAGCGACCGATTTTTTTTTAAGTTTACGTTCAAAATATCAGTCTCTAAATCGGTCTCTATGGTGACTGAAATATTTCGGTCTCTAAATCGGTTGCTAAAAGCGAGTTTTCTAGTAGTGCAAGGTAGTCCCAAAGGATGGTTTGTGACAATGCATATCCCTGATCAGGTACACATTTATTCTTCTAATTACTACTCAAAATTATATTCCAACTTAATTTCTCAGTCATCCGTCCTTAAAAATATTTAACAATAAATATTTCCCCGCAGCATTTCGGAGAAATTGATCCTTTCTTTATTGGTCAAAATTTCAATCGCCTCAGTAGCCGCTGGAATCTCTACGATTCGGATGGAATCCCTCATCAAATTTATTTCAATCAGTCTATGTTGAATCCCCTTATAACATTCGGGTGGCCACGATTACGGAACTATTACAGATGGATCGGCATAAAAAGGCTTGCTTTTTGTTATTATGGTGATGATTCGTTCCAATTGGTCGTCTGTGAGCGCGACGGTGAACTAACTCCAGATACATTTCCACCTTTTCATAGCTTAAGCGTCAATAACAATAATTACCTAACATTCCGGATCATCATTAACATTTTCAATGTCATCTCAACTAAATTGGTTAGTTGATACGTTTTGTTTACAATTTCATTTTACCAACTAGCTTAATTTTTAACTCTACTCTATTTTGTTACTAATCATTGGTTAATATACTATTTTTGCTATTCAAAACTATATTTATGCAGGTTCTCCCTGACGATTTTGGCAATTTCCTGTCCCAGCTCGACTACTCAAAAATAAAACTCTTCGGTCCTTTAAACTATATTGTGACATGTAAAATCGGTTTCAATGATGCAAATAGAGACAAGGTCAAAATTGGAAACGGCTGGAAAAAATTTTGTACCCTTAATAACATCACAGATGGAACATGCCTCGAATTCACATGTCATGAATTTATGTTTACAAATGTTATTATTGTTGAAAAAAATTATTAATATATTATATTAGTGGATAATTGTACTTCATTTGTATGCTTTTATTAAATTATCTTATGCTCATTCACTTAAAGTATGGCAAAAAATATAATTAAAAAATAAAAAAATTCTACGTGGAAGTGACACGTAAGCGAAATGTGGAGATTCTCTGCCTTGGTGTCACTCCAGGGGGGTATCAACTATTTAACCCAGAAAAAAAACTTTGCACTATACTGTACTTAGTTTGGTATTGTTGAATTCTTTTCTCCTTACTTTGGCGCCATTCAATTATTTTACTTTTTTGTCACTCTTTCCTCTTTTCACATATATACTGTTTTTTAGAATTTTCATTCATTAACTTCATACCACGCAATTAGTGGGTCCATAACGCTAGATTAATTTCACGATATATAACTTAAATCTTTAAAACTATGATGGCAGAAAATCTCATGAGGGTGTGTATTAAAAAATAATCCATTGTCATCACATTAAGTATTAAGTGATCAAATGTATTAAGTGATTGGAATGTTAATTCTTCCAATTCTACATATCCTTGGTATGGTAGGTGCATATCCCTGCAATTATTATTAACACATTTAATTGTGTTTGAGAGATTCCTTCCATCTTAAGTTTCCTATACTTACTCTTACTATGTGTTTGGTTCTGCAGTGGAAATAATTGAGTTTAGCAATAGTTAAAAGTGAGTTGAAAGTGAGTTTTGTAGTGGAAATAATTAATGTTTGGATACATTAATTGATTTGGTTAATTTGAGAATCAAAATTGCTTTTAAATGTATAATTAATTTGAGAACCAAAAACCTAATGGAGAATGTCGTTAATTACATCATCTTGCTAGCTTTGGCCTATTTGAGCTTGACGCCATATTTTTACAATCCAATCCTCATATGACATGTTCTATCAATGATCACTTGACAATTCTATTAACTCTGTTGGTTGGAGTAATATCTCCACCAACACATAATTAATAAATGGATATTAAGAGAGTGCAAAGATAGATAAGATTCATTATCCCAATCCATCAAAGCCACATATATCTATTTATCTTTAAGCTAATGACATGTGTTCATTTGCATGAAGGCCACATGTATCATTTTTTCTTCAAAACTCAATCTAACTCTTCTCTCATTCTCTCTCATAATCTCACTGTCTTACTCAATTTGTATTTCTCCTCCTCTCTTTTGCTCTCATCGTCTCACCTTCATCTCTCTGTTTCTCCGCCCTCTTTCTCACCATATTTCTTTCCACCTCCGCTGTCTTTCTCCGCCCTCTCTCTTCTTCTGCCTTCGCAACACCAACCCTAACACCCAGACCCCAGGTCCTCGAATTTTCAACTTGCATGTTTGAGGAATTCCATAAAATTGGAGCTTTGGGTGTCAAACAGCTCAGGTAACCGTATAAATCTAATTTCTCTTCCATTTATTCTATATTTTGAATTGTAAATTTTGTTGTTTTGCTCTGTTTTTGGTTTTCCCCAAATAACTTTATTTTGAATCTCTCTTAATCTGATTTTTATTTTGCATGTTTTAGGAATTGCATGTAATTGGAGCTTTCAATGTAGTTCCAGTGATTTCATCTGTTCTCCATTTCAAACTGTTTTGTTCTGTTCTGATTTTGGGGTTTTTACAAAAAATGCTGTTAGGTCTCTCTTTCTCAGATTTTTGGTCTTGCATGTTTGAGCTATTGTATAAAATTGTTGTTGAATCTTATCTCTATTCCATTTATTCTATTGGTTGAATAATTTGTGTTGAGTGATATATGTTATGCTGTTAATTTTTCTAACCCAAATTAGAAATATTGAACTTTTGATGTTGTTCTTATTAGTATATATGATGTGTGATTTTGTGGTGATTTAGATTGTAATCAATGATTTTATAATAGTGTTATCTCCATTTTTGTTGGTTGATGGTTTTTTCCATCCTTTGTTTATGTTTAATATCGCACAATTGTTCTTGTCTACATGCATGTTTTATGAAATAGAAGCTTTACATGTCAATAAATTGTTCTGATTTTTAGTTTTTCCAAAATAATTTGTATTGAATTTCTCTTTCTTGGATTTTTATTTTGCATGTTTGATTGTATCTCTTCCATTTGTTCTATTGATTATTCTGTTATTTTTTTAAAAAAAAATTTTTCCTTTTTTTGTTTGTGTTTATAGATAACAGGATCATAATGGAGAGTGATAGGTGATATTGTTGATCTATAAGAAGGTTAGTTTTTTCCTGCGTATCTTTAGTTTTTTCCTCCTAAAAGTAGGTTGAAATTTATGTGGTTGATTAAAGTTAAATATATTGAGTTTTTTATGTTCTTATTGGTGTATATGATAATCTTATAGTTAAATGGTATGGAAATCATTGTTCTTTCTACATTAACTTAGATAAATTGATTTTGCTGTCATGCTTTAATTATTTGCAGATTTCAGCATAACAAAAGCCAGCCCCAATATCTTAATGGTCACTGCTTTCTTGATGTATTGCAGCTTCTGCAAAAAAGTTTTGGTCCGCTATACTTCAATGATTTCCTGAGAAATCCAAGGTAAAGTGTAAATGTGAATCGTCTTCATAGTTAGTGTATTACTATCAACGCGTAAATTTAATTAAAATGTAGTTTTCAAATACGATTAAAATATTGTTTTGAATGGAATATAGTGACCAAAAGCAATTATCATGAAAGTATTTGTTCAAAATTCTTTTGGACACTATAATGATAGTCTTACTTACATTTCTCATTAATCCAGTTTTAAATTTTCCAGCTCGGATCACATTGAGGAAAGACTCTTACGGCCTGTAATTAGCTCTTAAAGGTAAACGTTTCATAGTTGGCTTTGGTTCTATGATTATGCCATATAACTTGCAAGTAACTTAACATATTTTTATTTTAATTGATCATGGATCTTAAAACTATGTGATGTTATGACTATATTTACTTTGTTTTTTGTATCTTAATTTTATGGTTGATGCTTTCACTTTTAATATCATACTATAAATAAAAAGCAATCTTTTACACGTTTTGCTTTATGTATTGGTTCTTTAGTGCATGCATCACTAAATTTGTTTTAAAAAGTTGTATATATGCAAACCATTGACAATGAATTTCTATTCATTTACAGGTAATTGTTGGTTTTGATTTGAGAATGGTTACATGTGGTGAGTTGCCAACATATGGATGTTCATCAAGGTCCATGGGAAAATCCAGAATTGTTAGAAATAATACAGGTTTGTAAATATCATAAACTAATTGTATATATTCTTTGCCAATATGTATTGGGGGAGAAGCTTGATAGTGAAAGAATTATTTTTGGGATTTAGGGAATAAATGGATATTTGTTACATGCTTCAGAGTAATTTTGGTATGTTTTTTTTATTATTCCAATCTTTTCTTCTTATGAATGGATATTTTTATTGGCAAAGGCAGTGAAATAGAACATGAAGCATTTCTTGGTGAAAATTTTGTTTTTCCTAATAAATACTTTTTGGTGAAAACTTCTATGTTTCCTATTGCTATTCATCTTGCTAGAGGAAATCCTATTGCTTTGGCACCAATTGTTTTAGCTAGCATATATAGGTATTTAACTTTATTTAAGAAAACAATAGTTGATTTGTCGAAATTTTCTGTTGGTAGTGATAGATATCCTCTAGAAATTACCCTCCCATCACCCTTTTACTTGGTTCAAATTTGGGTGTGGGAGAGGTTCAAAATTTTACAACCACAACCACAAACTATGTTGACCAACCATGAAAACCCTTTATTGTTTAGGTGGAATAAGGTCAAGGCGTTGAAAATTGACAATGTTAAGTTGGCGTTAGACTCCGCAACCAATGATTTTCTTTGGCGTCCATATGTTACATGTGCTGATAAATGTGGAATGTTTTGTCCAAATGATAAAATTTGGGTACCATTTGAGAAAGATTTGGATAAAGAAATCCTCTCATTTGTTACATGCTTGAGAGTGTGTTTAGTTCTGCAATGGAATTGCTCTATAGACTCAAATCCAACAAGCTTAGAAACTCTCAAGCATCTAACAAATGAGAGCATTTCTTTATCCAAATCTTTCTCAAACGGTACCCAAATTTCATGATTTGGATAAAACATTCCACATTTATCAGCACATGTAACATATGAACGCCAAAGAAAATCATCGGTTGCCGAGTCTAACGCCAACTTAACATTGTCAATTTTCAAGGCTTTGACCTTATGCCACCTAAACAATAAAGGGTTTCCATGGTTGGTCAACATAGTTTGTGGTTGTGGTTGTAAAATTTTGAACCTCTCCCACACCCAAATTTTGACAAATCAATTATTGTTAAATCCCTATATACGCTAGCTAAAACAATTGGTGCCAAAGCAATAGGATTTCCTCTAGCAATAGGAAACATAGAAGTTTTCACCAATAAGCATTTATTAGGAAAAACAAAATTTCACCAAGAAAAGCTTCATGTTCTATTTCACTACCTTTTCCAATAAAAATATCCATTCATAAAAAGAAAAGATTGGAATAATAAAAAAACCATCTCAAAATTATATATTTTATATATATAATCAACCTAATAATTAGTCTAATTTATATATTTTTATACATGATCACATTATTCTCTTCCATTTATTCTATATTTTGAATTGTAAATTTTGTTGTTTTGCTCTGTTTTTGGTTTTCCCCAAATAACTTTATTTTGAATCTCTCTTAATCTGATTTTGATTTTGCATGTTTTAGGAATTGCATGTAATTGGAGCTTTCAATGTCAACAAACTCAGGTAGTTCCAGTGATTTCATCTGTTCTCCATTTCAAACTGTTTTGTTCTGTTCTGATTTTGGGGTTTTTACAAAAAATTATGTTAAGTCTCTCTTTCTCAGATTTTTGGTCTTGCATGTTTAAGCTATTGCATGAAATTGTTGTTGAATCTTATCTCTATTCCATTTATTCTATTGGTTGAATAATTTGTGTTGAGTGATATATGTTATGCTGTTAATTTTTCTAACTCAAATTAGAAATATTGAACTTTTGATGTTGTTCTTATTAGTATATATGATGTGTGATTTTGTGGTGATTTAGATTGTAATCAATGATCTTATAATTGTGTTATCTCCATTTTTGTTGGTTGATAATTTTTTCCATCCTTTGTTTATGTTTAATATCCCACAATTGTTCTTGCCTACATGCGTGTTTTATGAAATAGAAGCTTTACATGTCAATAAATTGTTCTGATTTTTAGTTTTTCCAAAATAATTTGTATTGAATTTCTCTTTCTTGGATTTTTATTTTGCATGTTTGATTGTATCTCTTCCATTTGTTCTATTGATTAATCTGTTTTTTTTTTAAAATTTTTCCTTTTTTTGTTTTTGTGTTTATAGATAACATGATCATAATGGAGAGTGATAGGTGATATTGTTGATCTATAAGAAGGTTAGTTTTTTCCTACATATCTTTAGTTTTTTCCTCCTAAAAGTTGGTTAAAATTTGTGTGGTTGATTAAAGTTAAATATATTGAGTTTTTTATGTTCTTATTGGTGTATATGATAATTTTATAGTTAAATGGTATGGAAATCATTGTTCTTTCTACATTAACTTAGATAAATTGATTTTGCTGTCATGCTTTAATTATTTGCAGATTTCAGCATAACAAAAGCCAGCCCCAATATCTTAATGGTAACTGCTTTCTTGATGTATTGCAGCTTCTGCAGAAAAGTTTTGGTCGGTTATACTTCAATGATTTCCTGAGAAATCCAAGGTAAAGTGTAAATGTGAATCGTCTTCATAGTTAGTGTATTACTATCAACGCGTAAATTTAATTAAAATGTAGTTTTCAAACACAATTAAACTATTGTTTTGAATGGAATATAGTGACCAAAAGCAATTATCATGAAATGTGAATTAAGAAACTACACTATTATGCCATACAACTATCTTTTTATTTAGACAGTATATCCTATTTGTTCAAAATTCTTTTGGACGCTCTAATGATACTCTTACTTACATTTCTCATTAATCCAGTTTTAAATTTTTCAGCTTGGAGCACATTGAGGAAAGACTCTTACGGCCTGCAATTAGCTCTTAAAGGTAAACGTTTCATAGTTGGCTTTGGTTCTATGATTCTGCCATATAACTTGCAAGTAACTTAACATATTTTTATTTTAATTGATCATGGATCCTAAAACTATGTGATGTTATGACTATATTTACTTTGTTTTTTGTATCTTAATTTTATGGTTGATGCTTTCACTTTTAATATCATACTATAAATAAAAAGCAATCTTTTACACGTTTTGCTTTATGTATTGGTTCTTTAGTGCATGCATCACTAAATTTGTTTTTAAAAGTTGTATATATGCGAACCATTGACAATGAATTTCTATTCATTTACAGGTAATTGTTGGTTTTGATTTGAGAATGGTTACATGTGGTGAGTTGCCAACATATGGATGTTCATCAAGGTCCATCGGAAAATCCAGAATTGTTAGAAATAATACAGGTTTATGAATATCATAAACTAATTGTATATATTCTTTGCCAATATGTATTGGGGGAGAAGCTTGATAGTGAAAGAATT
Organism: Trifolium repens; assembly: GCA_030408175.1. Lineage (NCBI taxonomy): Eukaryota > Viridiplantae > Streptophyta > Magnoliopsida > Fabales > Fabaceae > Trifolium > Trifolium repens. Next base: position 15,606,251 of record CP125844.1, on the reverse strand, counting down.
ATTTTTGGGATTTGGGGAATCTTAATATGGTAGACCTGTGGTCCCTTTGTTTGTTAGAAGAAACCTGGATCCAACAGGATTGATGTGTAGGAACTATGGGGCATTGTTATTATTTATCAATTTTGTGTGTTACTTAGTCTTGAGAGCTACAATGGGGCATGAAAATCAACATTCAGCGATGGTCCACTTTGGGTTGTTCTAAAGCTGTGTTATCACGTTCATCTACCTTAAACGAAGTTAGATGCATAGGATAATCCATCTTTATAGCGACCTATAGTGGACCATCATTGAATGTAGACTTTCATGCCCCAATTTAGCTTTCAAGATCGAGTTAATAGACAAAGTTGGTAAATAATAACAAACACTCTGTGGTTTCTTAATATCAATCCTGTTGGGATCAGGTTCCGTCCAACGAATGATTGTGTCATTGGTCTATTTGATTTATTTTCGCTAACATCTCATCATTGTTCCTTTCATTACCTTTCTTTTTCATCAAGGCATATTGTCAATGAATATATTTTTTATTCATCATCATCATCGTCTGGTTCTGCTTATACTATCCTGTCCTTTTTTGTGTTTTTTTCATTGTACAGTGTGCGGTTAATACCGAGTATTAATTCAGACAGTCAAAGTTCTGATGTTTTCCAAGTAGTGATGATGGTATTTATAAATGCAATTGTCATTAACATTGGTCGTCTAAATAAGTGCTCACTTTTAACTACATACTTTACATTGATGAAATATACAAAAAATAATAATAAGATGAGAACCAGATGATGATGGTGATGATGGATAAGAAGACTCCTATGTTTTCACCTATTTCATTTTGTGATACTATTATTGGTGGAATTAATGGGTTAGTGCACATATATTTTGCATATTCCAATTTTGACACGGACTAATTTTTATTTTTATTTGTTGTTTTCCATGCAACCTCAAACTCTCCTTTTGAGCTTTCCATTCAAAATCAACGGTTGCTTCCGGAGGTGATGTATAGCTTGCTTATTTAAATCTAATATTCACTCATGATCATTCATTCCACGTCTCTTAGCTAATGGGAATATTGATAATGAAAGAAGTACTGTTGGGATTTTGGAGAATGTGGATATGATAGACCTGGGATCCCTTCATTTGTTGGACGGAATCTGAATCCAACAGAATCGATGTGTATGAATCCCGAGGAGATTGTTATTGTTTGCCAATTTTGCGTGTTAAGTTGTGCTTGAGAGCTAGAATGGGGCATGGAAACAAGCGTTTACTATTGGTCCACATCACATTGTTCTAAAACTATGTTATCCCAAGTTTAGAGTGACTCATAGTGGACTACCATTGAACGTAAGTTTTCATGCCCCTCTTTAGCTTTCAATGTCGCGTTCGCCCGCAAAGTTGGCAAGCAACATCCATCTCTTCATGATTTCTATATATCGACCCTATTGGACTCGGATTTCGTCCAACAGACGGATGGATCATATGTCTATTCTGTTCACTTTTTCTGTAATTCCGACATTACCACTTTCATTAGCATATATTGTCAAAAGCAGTCACGGTGGTGTAGAGTCAAGGGTTTACTGCAGTCATCCAACCATAGGAGAAAGTTGTTCGCTGAAGAGACATTTTGCCTTCGGAATATGGCCCGTGGAAAGGCAAACTAAGTTTGTTTTTCGCAGGACAGCTTCTCGAGGCACAATATCTCTTCTGAGAGCAATTTTCTCTTCTGATTGGATGATTGTGGCAAACCTTTATCTCTAAACCACACTTGCTTGATTCTTACTGGTTTTTATGGTCATTTGCTTTATATCTCTTAACTAATAGTACATGTTCTTTGCTGATGGATGTTGGTGAGGGAGAACGGTAATGGAAGGCGTACTGTTTAGATTTTCGACACTATCCGTTCTTCTTCATTAACATCTATTGCCAAGAAATATGTATTAATAGTTTCTAGCTTTGGTTAAGGTGACCATCCATTATTGGCCTCGCTGTAAATTTCCTTTTATGCCGAATAATCTCCTAATACCAGCAATAGCCTTTCACGTACCACAACAATAACATCATTCAAACATAAGAGTTTTCTTATTCATCACCATCATGAGTATCTAATTCTATTTAGACTTGACTCAGAAACAGATGGTCATGATGGTGATGGCCAAGAAAGCTTTTCTAAGAAGAATTTGTGTATAGCTAGCATTGGATTTATAAAGGATCTAGAGAAGGGAAAATTGGCTAGGGTATGAGCTATATGGTAAGTAATAAAATTGGAGTATCTTTTAGCTATATGGTATAAATAGATGTTGTTTTAAATTTCATTGTCTCTAATATATTGTTTTTTATTCTACACATGATGAGTTAAATTATTTAGTAGTTATATAAATCCAATTTATACCATCAATTGTTTTTATTATGCAGGATTTGAGCACATCATTTATGGGTAAAATTGAAGTTTGAGATTCTTATCTTTTCTACTTTCTTGAAGGGATCTCATTGATGAACTACCAATGATGTGATAGAATATTCTACTTCTTTCTTAAATAAGCTTTCAATTATGTGGTATAATTGATGTAGAAAAAAACACTTTGTTAGGGTCTCTCTTCCATGGACATATCTTATGCCTTAACTAATTTAATCTCTTTTGTCCATTATGTAATTATTATACACATCTTATTACAGTTCCATTTGTTTTCTTCTATCTTCTTTAGAAAAATGTCATTTATTCTTAACTTCATGATGATTTTGTAAGTTCCTACTACAATGATGAAAACTAAAATATTGAAATTTAATAATGTCCTTATTAAAATCAACACCCATGATCTCCAAAGCATTTATATTTTGCTTCTATTTCTAATTAGACTTCTTTCTTCAAGTAATGGTCATGATTGATCATTGTCGTGATTAATATAACTATGCTAATCCGTCGAACCCGTGCATCACAAGGATATGAAGATGTATCTTTAACATTCACTATCAATTAAACTCTTTAACTATTGTGATTAAGCATAACATCTTTAACTCCAAACAACAACCATGACTGGTAGCAACCATGATTGATATATGTATGAAACTCCGTTAAACCCGTGCAACGCACGGGTCGGCGTCTAGTTGAAAATAACTTTAATAACACTTTCTAAGTGAGATCAATTCAATTGGATGGGTGGATGGGTGTGTTTGGTTTATAAGAGAAATTGTGAAGAGAGAAAGATGTGAGAAAAAAGTAAATTTGATAGATAGTTTCGTATAAGAGAAAGAGAGAAGAAATAGAGAAAAGAGAAGTGTGCATTATATTGAATACAAAAATACCCTTTGAATAAAAAATCACAATTTAAAAATGATTTAACTAATTTAACTACTTAATTTAATTTTGAATAGTTTAGATAATTAGATTAATTTATCTAATTATTACATTAATTATTAATTAAAAAATATAATTATTAACTAATTTGACTAATATTATTTAATTTTATTACCTACTGCATTTTATAAAGTCTCAACCTCCATCGTTAAATAATGTTGGACTTCCCACCTTACACTTGCCCCCAACATTTTGTTTTCTCTACTCTATTTCTCTTCTTTTCCAAACGAGAGAAGTTGCATGTTTCTATCTTATTTCTTTCGCTTCTGTTTCTCTCTTCAGTATTTTAGTCTTACCAAACACACGCTAATAAGGTGTAGAAGATGAGATCGCCGGTGGCGATATCGAGTGAGTGGAGGGATTCGTTATCGTTAGTTAGGAGAGATGGCATTGATTTCGTCTTTTCTGTTGAGGGAGAGATGGAGATAAGAAGATGATGGAGAAGGGATGGTGCGAGAAAGGATGAATTTGGGTTGGTGAAGGGAACATGGATCCGGAACTTTTAAGCTATTCAACTATGAAGGCTTTCAATGTTTGATTGCGGCTGCTTCATGAATCATGACTGTGACTTGTTCAACATAATAGCCACAACATAACCTAAAACTTCTTTATATAGTAACACATTTCCACCTTTTTTCCTTCATGATTTTTTCAATCTATTTGTTTTTTAGTGTATATAATCATTAATCTCTATTCTTTCATATGCTAAAATTTATTTATTTATTTATTTTTTAGTTACAAATTTTGTTTATGTGATATTTTAGAGGGAACAAGGTTTAGTAGTTATTGATGATGCTGAAGAATTTTAACAATTTGAAACATTGAGGTTTAAGTGATTTTGGTGATTATTGCAAAGATATGGATCATAGTAGAGGAGATAGTTGGAGGGGTTTGGTGAATAATATGCTTCCTCCTGGTGCTTTTATTCTTTATGAAGTTTCTAATTCTGATTACTCCGTAACTTTGGAATATTTAGGTCCGCCGGTTCCTTATGAAGTACCGAAAGTTGAGTCGTTAGATGTGAAATCAAGAGCAGTTTAACGAATCCCGCTGCCAATGTCTCGTATTACCGGGGTGTCAGGCTCTCCTAATCATAGTCCGAGGGTGTTGGGAAGTTCAGAATCTGTGGTTTCTGTGTTACTAAGGTGTGGGAAAGGGAAGTGGGAAACTAAAGAGTCTTGCATAGTTTGTAATGCCAAGTAGGGCGCAAATGTAGAACATGCATCAGCCAGATAGACGAATCAAAGCGTTTGAAATTGGGTAGATATTCGAGGATGTTGTCTCGACTGTTAAGTCCTCTAGAAGTTAAGCAAATTAAGAAAGCAGAGAAAGAATGTTCAGCTAATCAGCTTCAGCCGGAGCAATTGAGTGTCAATGGATTGCCCCTGAAGCCTGACGAGATGTCAGAATTACTTGGATGCCCCTTACCTCCACGTAAGCTCAAGCCTGGTAGATATTGATACGACAAAGAATCCGGTCAATGGGGGAAAGGTGATGATTTGTGCTTTATTACTGAGAATATTTCTGTTTCAGTTTTCCCTTTGTATGGAATATTACTTTTTCAGCTGGCTTAGAATGGACTATTTCAATTTCAAAATCATTTTTTTCAAATCATAGGGTTGACTTATAAAATTACTATATTTTGATTTGTGATCAAAGAGAGGCTTTGACTTTATTCATTTTATAGGAAGGGGAAAATCCTGACAGAATCATTAGTTCAAACTTGAATATCTCTGGCAAACTTAGCACTGATGCTAGAAATGGAAAAACCGAGGTCTACATGAATGGTCGAGAGATTACAAAACTCGAATTGAGGGTACTTAGGATATGCTTTACAAGAGTATTGCCACCATTCTAATCTTCGGATGATCCTTATCATTATCGTGGCTCTTTTGCATTATTGAATTCAATGAAATAACTGTCTCCTTTGAATTTTCAGTTGGCAAACTTGCAGTGTCCACGTGATACTTATTTTTGGGTTTACGATGACGGTCGTTACGAGGAGGAAGGTCAAAAGAATATAAGAGGAAACATTTGGGAGAAGGTATATTCACTTAAATAATTGTAGGTGGTAACATATTTAAGTCGTATTAAGGAGAGTAAAATAATACTGAAAGAGACGTTTACCTTTTCTTGACAGGCATCAACAAGATTTGTTTGTGCCCTGTTCTCTCTACCTTTTCCTCATGGACAGCCTCATGGTTTAAGCACTATGTTTAAGCAGGTATGTCTTTTATTTCAAATGTTTAGACCTATGTTTCATACAATACGAAGGTACGTGCGAGTTCTTCAATACCAATATATATAGAGAAGAAAATGAAATTTTGTAAAATTTGACTAATATGGATATGTAGATGTTGGTTTTGACAGTAAAAAAACTTGTATTATCTAAATAGTAGACTAATATTGGTACTTAATTGATTAAACTTAGTCACTTCAATTTATAATGTGTACAAAATAAATCACTTGATTATAGGGATTGATATAAATACTTAAGTTTTTTCAAATTGAGAGTATTAAAGAACATATATAAGGGAACTTAGTTGATATTATAGCAATAACATGATTTTCCACTGTGGCGATCTTGTAACTGCTGAGCAGGCCAAATTTTTATACGGGGGCAAATTTACCGCTCAAGAGCTGCAGGACATTAAGCTGATGATACAGAGTAACATGTACAAATATTTTAGCATTTTACTTGATGGAAGAGAGTGCTTTGAAGAGGAGATTGTTTCTAGAATGAATGGACAAAGTTCTCCTGCTCAAATTACGGAAGCCGGTAATGTTTATGTCATGCTGATTATTTACTTCTGAGTTTCCAATTTAGTGTCACCGTTAGTGAACAGGAGACCGTGTATGAAGAAAATTTGACGCTTCAATTATCATCAACTATATCAATTACTAACTAAACTTCTTAATGTTGCATTAGTTAATCTCCTTGCTTGTTCCAAGCTTCCTAAGCTTAAACAAAGAATGATAGAGGAACTTGTGTATCTTCTTCATGCTTGGTTCATTAGATTGTTAGGAATCAGGTTGAAGTATTAGAGATTTTAATCTTCATTGGACCATGATATTTTTAATCTTCATTGAACCTAGATATTTTTATCATCGATTGTGCTATACTTTCTATAGTCCTTTTTATTAGTCGAATTAAAGGATCTGTGTGAACCTTTCCATATCCTGTATTTTTGAACTTTTTAACAATGAAAAGGAAAAATCAACTTCATTAGACTCATCAGATATTATTTTTTTAAGAATAAGAATTTAGTAGGTGCTACATGTGGAAAATCTTGCATTAATTATAGCAATATGTTTATTTAGGAAATAAATAATATCTCTTCTATTAGTGTACAGATTGATATGATTAGATGAGATCTCCTTCATTCAAGGGATCCTCCATTAGAGTAGTATATTTATTCCTTCCTTAATTAGCATAGAAACTGTGTATATATTCTATGTACCTCTCAATGATTAATATATCAGAAATTATTCATTCAGCCCTAATTTCTTACATGGTACCAGAGCATCCGTTCTGGGTGCCTCTGTCCGCTGCATTCTGAAAACCTAAAAACGCCAGCCTTCATTGCTGTTGCGAATTTCTGTGCATTTTTAGCACATAGTTTCTTTTAACTGCTACTGCAGTTTCTATTGGTTGAATTGAACTTCATACCATCAATTTTTCCCTTCTTTTATCCTACAATGTCTGGATCTGAACCCAATGAGGAGAAGACCAAATCTGAGACAGGAGATGTCCCTTCTCAAAATCCTGCAGAACTGCAGAATATTCATTCTGCTTACAGGCTGAATGAGAAAAATTATCTCAAATGGTCTCAACTCATTAAGACAATCTTGAAAGGAAAGGGAAAAGTGAAGCATATAATGAATGCCGCACCTAAGGAGGATGATCCCAACTTTACCAAATGGGATGAGGAAGATTCAAGGATCATGGCATGGTTGTGGAACTCCATGGATCCGGACATCAGCGACACATGCATGTTTCTAAGTACAGCAAAGGAGATTTGGGATGCTATGGAGCAAAGCTATTCCAAAGCCAAAGATGCTGCTCAAGTGTATGAAGTAAAGTTGAAAACTTTGGCAGCAAAGCAAGGAAACAGAACTGTTACTGATTATGCCAATCAACTAAAGGCACTATGGATGGAACTGGATCATTATAGGGTCATAAAGACCCAGTGCTCTGCAGATGCAGCAACTCTGAAGAAGTTCATTGAGCAAGACAGGGTGTATGACTTTCTGGTTGGTTTGAACTCTGAATTTGACCAAGTTAGAATTCAAATCCTAGGAAAACAGGAAGTTCCAAGCTTCAATGAAGTGATTGCTATTGTGAGAAGCGAAGAAAGCAGAAGGAGTTTGATGTTAGACACTCCAATAATTGAGAATTCAGCTATGATGGCTGATCTTAATAAAGGAGAGGAGACAACAATGAGTGTTGACCGAAGAAAGGGAGAATCAACAAATATTGAGAGGAAAGGTGATGATGGTACACTGTGCACCTATTGTCACAAGCCTCGTCATAATAGGGAAAATTGCTGGAAGTTGCATGGAAAACCCCAAAATAGAGATAAAGCATGGGGACACAAAGGGAGCTTCCAAAGAAAAGGAGGACAGACCCACATGGCTGCTGCTGGGACAAGTGAAGGGAATAAATCTGCTGAATCTGTGTACTTTAACCAGGAGGAAATTGAAAAAATGAAGATTTTCTTGAGTAAACTAGAGAAACCAGCAGGTTCCAGCTCCTTGGCATATTCAGGTAAAGGTTCCAGCTCCTTGGCATATTCAGGTAAACTTCTATCTCTTAATTATGATAAGTTTCCAATTTCTTTTGGATTAAATGTCTCAAATACACCCTCTAACCGCTGTTGGATATTAGACTCCGGAGCCACTGACCACATGACACCCTTAGCTCGCCATTTTTCTACCTATTCTCCATGTCCAAGCAACAAGAAAATTGCCACTGCTGACGGCACTCTTATAACTGTTGCTGGCCAAGGGGATGTCCAAATTAACCATTCAATGACCCTAAAAAATGTTCTCCATATTCCAAAATTAGCAATTAACCTGATATCTATACAAAAACTCACACAAGACTTGTCATGTAATGTTATTTTTCATAACCTTGATTGTGTGTTACAGGACAAGATTTCGGGGAGGACGATTGGACATGCTAGAGAATGGAATGGCCTTTACTATCTAGAAGAACCTGATTTATCTTCCAAGAAAGACTTACCTCATTCCCTTGTATCTGTTTTGACAAACAAGGAAAAAATTCTCCTTTATCATTGTCGTCTTGGACATCCTTCCTTCGAAATAATAAAAATGTTATTTCCTTCTTTTTTCTCTAAGTTAGATGTCGAGAGTCTTCATTGTGAGGTGTGTGAGCTTGCGAAACACAAGCGTGTATCATTTCCAATGAGCAATAAAATAAGTACTTTTCCTTTTTATCTTGTTCATACTGATGTGTGGGGTCCCTCTAATGTCCCAAATGTGTCTGGTGCTAAGTGGTTTGTAACTTTCATAGATGATTGCACTCGTGTCACATGGGTGTATTTGCTTAAACATAAATCTGAGGTCAGCTCAATTTTTTTAAATTTTCACTCCATGATAAAAAATCAATTTGGTGCTAACATCAAGAGACTTAGATCAGATAATGCCAAAGACTATTTCAATAATGTACTTAATTCTTTTTGTCAAAAAGAGGGCATTATCCACGAGTCTTCTTGTGTTAAAACACCACAACAAAATGGAGTGGCAGAAAGAAAAAATGGGCACCTTCTCAATCAGACCCGGGCTCTTTTATTTCAAAATAATGTTCCAAAGTCTTTTTGGGGAGAAGCTGTACTCACTGCAACTCACCTAATTAATAGGCTACCCACTAGAGTTCTAAAATCAAAGAGTCCTATGGATGTCTTAGCCTCCTTCTACCCGTGGATGTCTACAACAAATAATCTCAAACCAAGAATATTTGGGTGCGTTTCATATGTTCATATTCATAGTACAAATAGGGGGAAGCTTGACCCTAGAGCCTTAAAGTGTGTCTTTGTAGGGTACTCGTCTATACAAAAAGGATATAAGTGTTATCACCCTTCATCCAAAAAATTCTTTGTGTCTAGGGATGTTACCTTCAATGAACATGAGAGCTATTTTAATCAACCTCATCTTCAGGGGGAGAACTTGAGGGAAGATGAGGTAACAAACTTTTCTTTAGATTTGACATTCGAACCTGCTGGCCAATCTGAACAGACTACTACACATGAGCGTGTTGAATCTGAAACTGAAACCAGCCATTCCAAACAATCCAGACCTGAAATTGATGATGTCAGATATGGAAAAAATCTGGTTTATTCTAGAAAACTTAAGGCTGTTCCAGACACTACGCAAGTTCAAGAGTCCACCCATAATCAAGATCCTAATGAGGTAACAATTTCTAATTCCCCTTCAGCTTTTGACTTACCTAATGAGTTAACAATTTCTATGCCCCCTTTAGCTTCAGACTTACCAAATGAACCTGCAAGAACTCAAAACCATGACCTTCCAATTGCCATTAGAAAAAAAACCAGACAATGTACTAAGCACCCTCTTTACCCTCTCTCAAATTACCTATCCTTTAAAAACTGTTCACCTGCCCATAGAGCCTTCCTTACAAATTTAAACACCACTTCAACACCTACTACCCTATCTGAGGCTTTTTCTGATAGAAAATGGAAGCTTGCCATGGATTTAGAGATGGAAGCTTTAGAGAAGAATAATACTTGGGAGTTGGTGATTTTACCGACGGGAAAGAAACCAGTTGGATGTAAGTGGGTATTTACAATCAAATACAAGGCTGATGGTTCAATTGAGAGATATAAGGCAAGGTTGGTAGCCAAGGGATTCACACAAACTTATGGAGTTGATTACTTGGAAACCTTTGCACCTGTTGCCAAAATGAACACAGTAAGAGTGATATTATCCCTTGCTGCTAATTATGGCTGGGATTTGCAGCAATTTGATGTAAAAAATGCATTTTTACATGGGGAACTTGAAGAGGAAATTTATATGGAGTTGCCCCCGGGATAAGGTGGTAAAGGTGCTGCCAACACAGTGTGTAAATTGAAAAAGGCCTTGTATGGGCTGAAACAGTCCCCAAGAGCATGGTTTGGCAGATTTACCAAGGTTATGACAGGTCTGGGATATAAACAAAGTCAAGGAGATCATACCTTGTTTATCAAACACTCAAAGTCAGAGGGATTAACTGTGTTACTAGTATATGTGGATGACATCATACTAACTGGAAATGATGTTGAGGAGCAGAAAATGTTGGGTCAATGCTTGGCCAATGAATTTGAAATCAAGACTTTGGGAAGGCTGAAATATTTTTTGGGAATTGAGGTAGCTCACTCCAAGAAAGGGATCTTTATATCTCAGCAGAAGTATATAACAGATCTACTTAAAGAAACTGGGAAATCAGCTTGCAAACCTGCAAGTACTCCATTGGATCCGAACCTAAAACTCGGGATTGCCGAAGAAGCTGCCGCAGTAGACAAGGAGATGTATCAAAGACTTGTGGGCAGACTTATATACTTATCTCACACTAGGCCAGATATTGCCTATGCAGTGAGTTTAGTCAGCCAGTTTATGCATAACCCAAAGGAAAATCATTTACAAGCTGCACTTAGAGTCGTACAGTATCTGAAAGGAACCCCGGGGAGAGGAATTATATTCAATCGAAATGGGAATGTTAGTCTTGAAGCCTATACAGATGCTGACTATGCAGGGTCAGTGGTGGATAGAAGGTCAACCACAGGGTATTGTACCTTCCTTGGAGGAAACCTTGTGACTTGGAAGAGTAAGAAACAAAGTGTGGTAGCAAGGTCTAGTGCAGAAGCAGAATTCCGAGCCATGGCACAAGGTATATGTGAACTCCTTTGGCTGAAAATCATCCTTGAGGATTTGAAGATAAAGTGGGAGGAACCAATGAAGCTTTATTGTGATAATAAGTCTGCAATTAGCATAGCTCATAATCCAGTGCAACACGATAGAACCAAACATATTGAAGTAGATGTCGCGCCGCGAAAAATGCCCGAGCGTAATAAACGCTCAAATGAATACAGAGTCGCCACCGAAGTTTTTTGTTTAAGGGAAACGTCGATAAAACCCTCAAAGGATGGAAAGGAAAGGTCATCGCAACCATTTCCGGGTTCGGGAGTTGGTTATGCAAGGGAAAGGTGTTAGCACCCCTCACATCCGTTGTACTCAACGGGAACCTCCTAATTAGTTAAGGGTTTGAAGTTTGAAATTTGTTTGCTTGCTTTTATTATTAAAAAAAATGTTTTTATTTACATACTGTATATTATCGTATATTTTTATTATTATTTACAAAAGGGGAAAAAAGTTAGTTTTTTATTAGTGTGCTTGACGATTGTTGGATCCCGCTCCTACGTATTCCCAAGTGCAATGGGAAATTCAAAGCTACGTAGTTCTTTGTAAAAAAAATATTTGTTTGTTGGTTGATTTTATTTATGAAAATGATTTGTTTTGATTTGAATTGCACTGAGGCAAGAAAAAAGGTTAATTTGATGAGTTGAGTTGATTTTAATGTGAAAATGATTTGTGTTTATTTTTTATTGCACGGGGGCAAAAGTGGGTTTGATTGAAAAGACAGACTCGCACATGAGGCGATAGTATCCGCTTGAGAAAATGGTAATTAAGGCGTGCATGGACGCAAAAAAAGAGTTAATTTTCGTAAGTTGAGATTGATTTCAGTTTGTGAAAGACAAACAACCGGTAGGCAAAGTGTACACTAAGCGTCGATCATTCGAGAGATGAACGGATGTACATCCGCCGGTCTCCTTTTTAATCCAATTTTAATTCTTTCGTATTTTTTGTGTTTTATTATTTTTATTAGGTTTGAATTAAATAAACAAGGCAAAAATAATTAAATTAAACTAAAAAAAACATGATCAGACAGGGGGTGCATTCAGTAAAAGGTTCAGGCCCAACAGGGGAGCCCAAGTCTCTTTGTGATCCTGTGTGGTGCTCTCAGGAAGGAGCACCATAAGGGGTAGGATCAGAACCAACTGATCAAAATCAAACGCCCCTAATCTGATCAGGCTACTAAACAATCATACACTGACATGTGGCATTTAATGTGAATAACAAAATACAAAAAAAAAAAAAAAATAATAAAACAAATGAAATAAATGAAAAGGAAGAACAGAGGTTACGCGTGATGCTTCTTCTTTGCCTCTTTCACTTTCACTCTCGGTCTCCCTTCTCCACCGGCCGGACGCGATTCCGATGACATGCGGTGGTGTGCCGATGATGTTAGTGGCAGCGGCTTGCAGCCACACCCACACCTCTCTATTTCGATTTAGTCTCGGATTGACGACGAGGATGTAGTGCAGTGGTGTTTCTCGCGGTTCCGATCGAACTCGTGGCGGTGATTGAATTGGCCGATTCGTATGATGATGATGTTGTTGTTAAAGGTTTTGATTGGAATGGTATTGGATTTGGGAATTGGATGTGGGGATTGGAATTAGAATTGGTGGTTTTTTAATATGGCTATAATGGTGATGGATAGTGGTGATGTAGAAGGAGATTGATGGTAATGAAGTTTAGGTGGTTTGAAAGTGATGGAGGCAATTTGTATTTGTTTATGGTTGTGATTGGATGGAAGTGAGGATTTGGTAGAGATTGAAGGTTGTGTTTTGAGTTTGATTATGAGTGGTTTGTGGTGGTGTTTAGTGGTGATGATTTTGAGTTTAGATGAAGATGGTGGTTATGGAATGATAATCATGATTGTTGTGGTGGTTGTTTTGTTAATGAAAGTGAGGATAATTAAGGTTGATGATAGTGAAGAAGATCAAGGGGCTACGCCCCTGTGTGTTGTTTTTTGTTTTCTTTTTTTCTTCTTTTTTTCTACTTTTTAGTAAGTTTTTGGTTAAGAGTTTTGTGTATATTGGATTAGAATGAGAATTAGAATTAAGTGTTGATTGATTAAGTTTGGAAGGGAATCATGTGAATTGAATGTGGTTTATGAGTGAATGAGAACTTCCCTTTTGATTTTGATTTGCCTTAATGTTCAGATTATTTTCCTCTTTATGTTTTGATTCACCATAACTATGAGATTCTTTCCCTTTTACACATGTTGACTTTTTTGATTTTTTTTTGTTTTTTTTATGATTTTTTTTTTGGTACAAAAATAGAAGAAAATAATAACAAAACAAAATAGGTGAAAAATAAAAATGACACAAGAGGGACTCGAATACGCGACCTTGAACTCGAAACTCCTTGAATACTCTCAAATTACCAAATGGGCTAATTCACATGTTTTGAAAGAAAATGCGACAAACTCAATATGGTTCTAAAAAGTATGCGGAGTTCAGATTGTGACAAGTTGACTTTGGTTCGGACATGCTAATAGAAAAAAAAATGGAGGGCAAAATTTAGGGTATGACAGCTGCCCCTATTTAAATATCTTTACTCGCAATATTGTGATAAAAGATAGTTAAATACAAGAAGACCCAAATTTTGCCCGGGGAAGTGAGAAGTTGAAAGGTAGATATAAATCGTCGCCAACTCGGGGGTCGGTGCTTAGATCATAAAATACAAGTCATCGCATCAAAAGGTGCTTAGACTGATAGATTAATAGATCATCACCTCCAAAGGTGCTTAGACTGAGAGATTAATATATCGTCGCCTTGGGGGGCTTATATCTTAAAGACAAATCGTCTCTCCGAAGGGTGCTTAGACCAAAAAGATAAGCAGACTCTGGCGTCATTGCTTAGACTGAAAAGATAAATAGACTCAGGCGTCTTTTACTTGGATTGAAAAGATGAGCAGACTCGAGTGTCATTTGCTTGGATTGAAAAGATAAGCAGACTCTGACACCATTTGCTTGGATTGAAAAGATAAGCAGACCTAGACGTCATTGCTTATATTGAAAAGAGAAACAAACTCGGGTGTCATTTGCTTGGATTGAAAAGAGAAGCAGACTCGGGCGTCGTTGCTTATATTGAAAAGAGAAGCAAACTCGGGTGTCATTGCTTATATTTTGAAAGAGAAGCAGACTCGGACATCGTTTGCTTGGATAGAAAAGAGAAGCAGACTCGGGCGTCGTTGCTTATATTGAAAAGAGAAGCTGACTCAGACGCCATTGCTTGGATTGGAAAAAAGGAGCAGACTCGAGCGTCGTTGCTTAGACTGAAAAGATAAGCAGACTCGGGCGTCGTTGCTTATGTTAGAAAGAGAAGCAGACTCAGATGTCGTTTGCTTGGACTGGAATGATAAGCAGACTCGGGCGTCGTTGCTGATATTGGAAGAGAAGCAGACTCGGGCGTCATTGCTTATATTGGAAAGATAAGCATACTCGGGCGTCGTTGCTTATATTAGAAAAAGAAGCAGACTCGGGCGTCGTTGCTTGGATAGAAAAGGTGAGCAGACTCGGGCGTCGTTGCTTATATGGGAAAGAGAAGCAGACTCAGGCGTCGTTTGCTTGGATAGAAAAGGTGAGCAGACTCGGGCGTCGTTGCTTATATGGGAAAGAGAAGCAGACTCAGACGTCGTTTGCTTGGATAGAAAAGGTGAGCAGACTCGGGCGTCGTTGCTTACAAGGCGAGATAAGCAGACTCGGGCGTCGTTGCTTATAATGAGATTGGGAAAGAGTTGTTAGCTCGGGTCTGAATGAAGGAAATATTGCTGCAGGCTCGGTGGCCGAACAAAGATGGTAAGATAAATTGTCGAAGGTATAAGAATCGGGCAAATTGTCATAGGTGTAAGAACCAGACAAAGCTCGAAAGATGGATTGCCATAGGCGTAAAAGCCTTAGGTGTAAGAACCTGACACAGGCGTAAGAGCCGAAAAAATTTCCACAGTATAAGAACTAGACGAAATTGGAAAGATAAATTTCTCCAGGTGTACGAACCTGAACAAAACTTGATTGATAAATTGCTACAGGCGTAAGAACCTGGACAAAAACTGGATTAATAAATTTCCGCATAAGATCGATTTTTGGTTTGCCGGGTAAGAACGTACTTTTCATTGCCAATGGAGATTGGACTTTGATTCAGTTTAGATCATTTAAGATGACCATCCACTTAGGAAAATTCCAGAAAGGTCTCACTGGAGAGTAAACTGGCTGGGGAGAGTTAACAAATAAGACTCCGCGAGGGGAGTTATCTAATGGGGAGACTAATGAGTCATCCTGTTGGGGTAAATTAGGTTGTAGCTTATTTAGCTGGGGATTGACCTGGATCTCATGAGTAGTCACAAAAACTTGATTATGCTATGTATGCATGCTTTGTGGGGTTGCATGATATTTTTTATGTTGATGGATTTGATGATGTGTGATGTTCATGATATGCCCCTGGTGTTGGGCGCAGTGTATGCTATGTGATGAGTGTATACTGATGCATGCTATGAAATGCATGTATTGTATGTAAAGAATGCATGCCAATGGAAATTGGGCTTCAAGATGAATATGTTTAAGTGTGTCTCGGTCTTCTTTGGATGGGAAGGGACCAAGCAGAGTCGAAGTTTCGAAATGCTATTGATGGTTGGACTTTGGGGATGCCAATGGTTGTTGGGCATTGTTGAGATGTTGAATGCCAATGGCAATTGGGCTTTGAATGTGAATGAATACTGGACTATGGGTTAGATGGTATTGAATGTTGGTTGTAGGAGGAATGCCAAGGGTTATTGGGCTTGGTGGATGGTATTGATCATTGGGTTTAGGAGGATGTCATGGATATTGGGTTTTGGGTGAAAGCAGTTTCTCTTTTATTGGAAGATCTGGAGGCCTTGAAACACAGGTATGATGCACGATGAATGAATGATATGTTATGATATGCCATAATGGATGAGTATCATGCGAGAGTGGTGCAAGTATGACTGATGCGAGATGCATGGTTATGATTTTCAATGATGGATACAATAAGATGCATAGTTTCATGGCAGAGTGAAGGGACATGATTAATGCATGGCAGTAACTCGCTCGGTCGCTGGAATGTTCCTGAGAGTTCTCTTGTGGTGGGAAATGGAATGATTATGGATTGGAGGTGTCTTTTGCAACAAGGTTTCAGGTCTAGAGGTCATAAGGTGTTTTGCTAGCATGGTTTCCTGACACTCATGTTGAAATAAACGGTTGCTGACGTATAGCAGAGTTTGCTTGAGCAGCTTGAAAGGATGGAGAAGACTTGCCCCGGCTGTAGCTGATTTTGCCCCTATATGTTGGGTCTTTGAAGGAGTTGCCTGAAGAGGATAACTGGGTTTATCTCTTTTGTCTCAATTTGTCATAAGCTCGTGTGGTGCAGTCGATTTGCCTTTTTGTTTTTTAAAAATCCCTAACTTTTACCTGGACTGCCTTTTCAGGTTTTCAGTCCACCGGGATGTATACCTTTTTTTGCCTAGGCCTCCCTTTTGAGTTTTCAGCCTAGCAGGTTTTATTTCCTTTTTTGGTGCCCCTATTTTTTGCCTGGACCGCCTTTTCAGGTTTTCGATCCACCGGGACGCTCTCTATTGCCTAAGCTGCCCTTTTGGGTTTTCGACCTAGCGAGCTCTTTTTATTTCTCTTTAGGCATAATACTTCTTGACTGCGCCGGAGTTCTCTGAGAGAGAAAGACCATTTCGATCCAAGGTGGTGATATGACCTTAACACAGACTGCCCCCAGTATTTGAATCCTTGAAAGGCATGCCCCTGATCAGCAGGATCTTCAGATGGTCTGCCCCTGATTATACGAATTAGCCTCTGATTCGGAAGGATCCACATATGATTTGCCCCTAGTTGAGAGCCTCTTGAATTGATTCGCCCTTGATCAGACATGTGTTGAAATTTCTTCGATGTCAAGTGTTGTTTTGTTAGAAAAATTGTCCCTTTTGAAAAGTAGTTTTGATGTAATGCAAGTTTTTTGAAATCAGAAGTTGTTATAGTATGTACAATGAATAATACTTGGGCCATGATGTTGGCGCGAATGAAGGTCTGAAAGAGTGATAGAAGAAAAATGGTATAGTGATGGTTAACAAACATGTGGAGTCAGTTTAACAACGATTTGCTGAATATGCTTTCATAGTGAACCTAGCTTCAATTAGGTCTTTTGAAGGTTGTAACGTGGCCTGGTTCACGGTTTTTGAAAAAAGGATTATAAGGCTCAAAATTGATTTTAACCCACCCATTCTCCTTTGATGATCTTCATTCCTAGATTCAATTAATTCAACAGATGCATTCGATCGGTAAGAGAGTTTTGGTAGGTATGATGATTGTAGTAGATACCGTGGTCGAAGCACTGATGAGATTCTTGAGATGGCAGTCATTTCTTTTTACAAGCTTGTTTCCAATTTTTGTTTTTAATCCCTTATTTTTGCATGGACAAACTCTTTTGAATTCGCGGTCCATCGGGATGCCCTAATTTTTGCCTAAGTCTCTTTTACTTAGCGGGCTCTTTTTTTGGAGCAATTCTTGTGAGATTTTGCTTTTGGCTTTGAAGGTCATGACTGCCATGTTAACTATTGTGAGCTTTATCTTCTTGTTGCTTCCTGCATGTTGGATGATGTGCGCAAGGAAGATGATGTGCTTCAACCTTTTGATGGAGTAATGAGATGGACTGATTCTCTTGCATTGGGATGCATCAATGAGTTAATTGAAAGACTACCCTGCCCCGGGTTAAGATTAAGGGTTTTTTGAAAAAAAGAAAGAACACCGACTTCTGGCTCGAAGGGGTTGACTGCGGATTATTCTCCTTATCTCTCCAGTGTTTGGGAAGTGAAACAATGCCTTACATCATCAGCTAGGTTTTACTAATAAAAGCATAATTCAGCAAATTCAGTTATTTTATTTACATCATCCTCCCCCCAAGATTGTTAATATGAGAAGAAATGAAATGGAGAAGCGAGTGATGGCATGAGAAAAGAGTGAATATGAAATGATGGATTCCAAAAACATGCATGCTGATTTTATTAAAATTACTAGTCAAAAGGTACAACTTTAAGAACAAACAATACTTAGCAAAAAGGAAATTACAATTTGAAATGACAAGTCTAATGATCCTAGGGATGTGCTTCTTTGTTGATCCACACACTTTGAGAGGTTCTTCTTGATGCTCTTGCACTTGTCAGGGTAAGGGGTGATCATTTATGATTGAGATTCATCCTTCAAAAGTATTCTTCTTTCAGGCATACCTACTCTAGTGGTGGACATTGCTGCTGAGAATGTTGTCGTTGATGTATAGGGGATCACCCATGGTTGTGGAATCTGAGGCGCCGAGTAGGTCTATGGTTGGTACCACAAAGGGTTGCTTTTTCTCCTCAATAGAGCTTGTGCAGTCGGGTGCACTTGAGCCTTCAACTAATTGATCTCCCCTTTAAACAATTTCTGGCTTCTCTCAATTTTCCCTGCAGTTTCTTGAGGCATGCTTCATGTTTGTCTATGAGTATCGGGAAACCTGCTAGCGGCTTACGATCGGAGGAGGGCGAAGGTGGAGGAGATGAGTGGTTAAAAATGGGATGCATGTATGCAGATGAAAGAGAATGCATGGGTATGCAAAAAGTTTTTTTTTTTTAGGTATGCAAAAAACGTTTTAATGCCATGCCACGTCATGATGTGATGAAACCAAAGGTCCAGGTGTGACCTCGAAGACAGATTCAAGGGGTAATTGGAAATTGACAATACATAACCTAAGTAGGGGGCTCCCTACGATAGGTCGGTTCTAGATTTTACTAGCCCATCCCCTCACATGTAGGATCTATGGTTTTTGATTGTTTGAGGGTGACAAACAAGGTCACACACCCACATGAAATTTTCCACCAGATTGGGCTAGCCACCTCGTGGTGAGATCTTGCAAGGGTCTCCCTTAGATGAAATTATTTGGGTTCTAAAAAGGTCCCTAGAGTCATTGACCATGTTCAAAATTTCGCCAAGAGGATGGGCTAGCCAATTCGAGACGAACCTTTTGAACAGATCTACTCTAGGCGGAGTCTTCGTATGTCGCCGATTGGGACGTACATCCCATGGGCTCATACTACGCAACATCCTTACTTAAACTTATATTTTTTCTCAAGCCCGGGTGTGGAGCTTCTCTCTAGTAACAAACCCATATTAAAATATTTAGGCAAATAAATAAATAAAAATAAAAATAACAAAGCTAAAAGAAAAGAATAAATAAACACAATAAAATAAAAGAACAAGAAAAGCAAGCAAACAAACATTCGACCCTAAAACTAACAAGGATAGGCTTAACTCTCTAAGAGGTCCCCAGCAGAGTCGCCAGCTGTCGCGCCGCGAAAAATGCCCGAGCGTAATAAACGCTCAAATGAATACAGAGTCGCCACCGAAGTTTTTTGTTTAAGGGAAACGTCGATAAAACCCTCAAAGGATGGAAAGGAAAGGTCATCGCAACCATTTCCGGGTTCGGGAGTTGGTTATGCAAGGGAAAAGTGTTAGCACCCCTCACATCCGTTGTACTCAACGGGAACCTCCTAATTAGTTAAGGGTTTGAAGTTTGAAATTTGTTTGCTTGCTTTTATTATTAAAAAAAATGTTTTTATTTACATACTGTATATTATCGTATATTTTTATTATTATTTACAAAAGGGGAAAAAAGTTAGTTTTTTATTAGTGTGCTTGACGGTTGTTGGATCCCGCTCCTACGTATTCCCAAGTGCAATGGGAAATTCAAAGCTACGTAGTTCTTTGTAAAAAAAATATTTGTTTGTTGGTTGATTTTATTTATGAAAATGATTTGTTTTGATTTGAATTGCACTGAGGCAAGAAAAAAGGTTAATTTGATGAGTTGAGTTGATTTTAATGTGAAAATGATTTGTGTTTATTTTTTATTGCACGGGGGCAAAAGTGGGTTTGATTGAAAAGACAGACTCGCACATGAGGCGATAGTATCCGCTTGAGAAAATGGTAATTAAGGCGTGCATGGACGCAAAAAAAGAGTTAATTTTCGTAAGTTGAGATTGATTTCAGTTTGTGAAAGACAAACAACCGGTAGGCAAAGTGTACACTAAGCGTCGATCATTCGAGAGATGAACGGATGTACATCCGCCGGTCTCCTTTTTAATCCAATTTTAATTCTTTCGTATTTTTTGTGTTTTATTATTTTTATTAGGTTTGAATTAAATAAACAAGGCAAAAATAATTAAATTAAACTAAAAAAAACATGATCAGACAGGGGGTGCATTCAGTAAAAGGTTCAGGCCCAACAGGGGAGCCCAAGTCTCTTTGTGATCCTGTGTGGTGCTCTCAGGAAGGAGCACCATAAGGGGTAGGATCAGAACCAACTGATCAAGATCAAACGCCCCTAATCTGATCAGGCTACTAAACAATCATACACTGACATGTGGCATTTAATGTGAATAACAAAATACAAAAAAAAAAATAATAATAAAACAAATGAAATAAATGAAAAGGAAGAACAGAGGTTACGCGTGATGCTTCTTCTTTGCCTCTTTCACTTTCACTCTCGGTCTCCCTTCTCCACCGGCCGGACGCGATTCCGATGACATGCGGTGGTGTGCCGATGATGTTAGTGGCAGCGGCTTGCAGCCACACCCACACCTCTCTATTTCGATTTAGTCTCGGATTGACGACGAGGATGTAGTGCAGTGGTGTTTCTCGCGGTTCCGATCGAACTCGTGGCGGTGATTGAATTGGCCGATTCGTATGATGATGATGTTGTTGTTAAAGGTTTTGATTGGAATGGTATTGGATTTGGGAATTGGATGTGGGGATTGGAATTAGAATTGGTGGTTTTTTAATATGGCTATAATGGTGATGGATAGTGGTGATGTAGAAGGAGATTGATGGTAATGAAGTTTAGGTGGTTTGAAAGTGATGGAGGCAATTTGTATTTGTTTATGGTTGTGATTGGATGGAAGTGAGGATTTGGTAGAGATTGAAGGTTGTGTTTTGAGTTTGATTATGAGTGGTTTGTGGTGGTGTTTAGTGGTGATGATTTTGAGTTTAGATGAAGATGGTGGTTATGGAATGATAATCATGATTGTTGTGGTGGTTGTTTTGTTAATGAAAGTGAGGATAATTAAGGTTGATGATAGTGAAGAAGATCAAGGGGCTACGCCCCTGTGTGTTGTTTTTTGTTTTCTTTTTTTCTTCTTTTTTTCTACTTTTTAGTAAGTTTTTGGTTAAGAGTTTTGTGTATATTGGATTAGAATGAGAATTAGAATTAAGTGTTGATTGATTAAGTTTGGAAGGGAATCATGTGAATTGAATGTGGTTTATGAGTGAATGAGAACTTCCCTTTTGATTTTGATTTGCCTTAATGTTCAGATTATTTTCCTCTTTATGTTTTGATTCACCATAACTATGAGATTCTTTCCCTTTTACACATGTTGACTTTTTTGATTTTTTTTTGTTTTTTTTATGATTTTTTTTTTTGGTACAAAAATAGAAGAAAATAATAACAAAACAAAATAGGTGAAAAATAAAAATGACACAAGAGGGACTCGAATACGCGACCTTGAACTCGAAACTCCTTGAATACTCTCAAATTACCAAATGGGCTAATTCACATGTTTTGAAAGAAAATGCGACAAACTCAATATGGTTCTAAAAAGTATGCGGAGTTCAGATTGTGACAAGTTGACTTTGGTTCGGACATGCTAATAGAAAAAAAAATGGAGGGCAAAATTTAGGGTATGACAGTAGATAGACACTTCATCAAAGAAAAGCTTGATAGTGGCTTAATATGCACACCATTTGTGTCTTCTCAAAATCAACTTGCAGATGTTCTAACTAAGGGACTAAACAGCCACAATTTTGAAAGGATTGTATCCAAGCTGGGAATGGATAATACCTATTCACCAGCTTGAGGGGGAGTGTGGAAAATCTTGCATTAATTATAGCAATATGTTTATTTAGGAAATAAATAATATCTCTTCTATTAGTGTACAGATTGATATGATTAGATGAGATCTCCTTCATTCAAGGGATCCTCCATTAGAGTAGTATATTTATTCCTTCCTTAATTAGCATAGAAACTGTGTATATATTCTATGTACCTCTCAATGATTAATATATCAGAAATTATTCATTCAGCCCTAATTTCTTACACTACAATATATCTTGTGGATGAACATAATTACATTCCTTAAGAAACTGATAAGTGACTCTTTTCATTAAGAAAGAGTGCACATGTATCAATGTTCTGTGGTGGTACTTTTCACCATGATAACTCAGTTTAGCCCTGCAATAAAATCTGGCTCTTGGTAGGTAGTGAAGTGTTTACAGAAAATATTTGTTACGTTTTATTGCATACGACACATACGTACATGGTTTCTATTTTATTTAAGAAATGACTAATCTGCTGCAAATTATTCCGATTCTGAATATAAATTTGGTCTGTGTTAATGTTAATCCTATGGCTGACATTTATAGTTATCATCCCGCAATGGCATCAGAAAGCAATGGTGAAGCTAGTAATACTAGTGAATCCGTCTATTCTCTCAACCCAAGGCTAAAACATTTTTCCGACTGGCTCTTGGACATTATAGCCACTGGAGATTTAGATGCATTCTGATAGAAACCAACTGATATAAAATAAGGAAATAGGGAAAATCCCTTTGATTACAAGAATGATACCGCAGAACTTAGAGGATCTGCACCTCCCTAATGCCAAAATGGCCCCTTTCCTGTCAAATTCCAAGATACTCCCTTTCCCAATCTTCCCTTCTATTTATATGACAATTATTTTCTATAAAAACTGCCTATTCTTATCTAACTACAATTTCATGACAGTTATTTTCTATTAAAACTGCCTAATAATAATAACTAACAAGGTCCATTATTATTGTTATTCTAATTAAGGCCCATATCTAACAATACTCTCCCCCTAAACTATCACCTTGTCCTCAAGGTGATTAACCGCCTAGATCCCATGGATGGAAGGACAAATCACCAAACATTTTGGAAGTATTGCAGTGGCATTTGTTGGCCTTCCCCTGTAGGTTGGTGAACGTGGTGAATCTCTTTGTCATCGTTGCGCGACAGACAACAAAACTCTTGTTTGGCGGTTTCAGCGGTGGAAATACAATTAACAAGCAAGGAATTCCCTTTCTCAACCACTGACCCTTCCTTTCCACCGGGGAACTTACGGCCTCCTTCTTTATTAGGGTTCTCTTCTTTGCTCTCTTTTTTCTGACCATGGATGTTCTTGTTTTGTGATGCTTTCGTTGATTCCACATTCAAACTTAGTTCTTGATTCTCTACCGAATCAGTTTCTTGATACTGAATCAGAATCGCCTTTGTAAAATTTTCTAAGTGGCAATTGGATTGGCTGAAACCCTAGTTGGGACCATGCGAGTGCTTCACCATTCATCCACTTCACAACTTCTGGTATTTGATCTTCTTCTTTACATACTCCTCCGGCATCAAAATATTTCTCAACCTTGATCATCCACCAAACAACATCCCTTCCTTCAAAGATTGGTATTGCTAGTCGTAATTCTTTGAGTTCTCTTCTCCAATCTCTAATTACTTTCAACGCTTCACGTAAAATATCAAACGTTCCTTCTGTTCTTAATGACGACTCCATTTTTATTTTATGTTTCTTGTCCCGGATCAGAAGTGCTCTGATACCAGTTGATAGAAACCAACTGATATAAAATAAGGAAATAGGGAAAATCCCTTTGATTACAAGAATGATACCGCAGAACTTCGAGGGTCTGCACCTCCCTAATGCCGTAATGGCCTCTTTCCCAATCTTCCCTTCTATTCATATGACAATTATTTTCTATAAAAACTGCCTATTCTTATCTAACTACAATTTCATGACAGTTATTTTCTATAAAAACTGCCTAATAATAATAACTAACAAGGCCCGTTATTATTGTTATTCTAATTAAGGCCCGTATCTAACACATTTTTCCCTGCAGCGACAAGTGAATATGCACCATTAGTTGAAGAAGTGTGGAAAGATCCGGCAATGCAAGAAACCTTCAAAAGAAAAGATGAGCTTCACTTCCTTCCAGATGTTGTAGAGTACTTCTTAAGCCGGGTAATTGCCTATCTAATCGTCCTTGAAATCAGTGTCTTCTTAAACCTACGGTGTTTTTAAATTTTATTCTGTAGCTATTCTTCATTCTGAATATTACAATTTACAGATGCTATAATTAGGCCTATTTGAATTGCTTTATTTGAGCTTATCTACTGTTACAAGCATTTGCGAGACTGTTTGAGAAAACTTATGGAAACAACTTATGATATGCATATGCTCTTTTTAACATATTTCCACAAGTTCTCTAAGATAGCTTATGAAAATAGCTTATATGAAAACAATTTAACTTTACTTTTCCTTTTGGTACAAAAAATAGCATATACATAAGCACTTTGTATTATAAGTACTTAATTAAGTTGTTTATCTAAATCTGGCCGAAGTTTATGGCTATCATACTAGGAATGGTTATTGTTTTGGTAGCACAATTTTCCTTTTCAGCATTGGCAAGATTAGTGGTATTGACATGTGATCTTGTATAGCTAGATAATGTGCTCTTGTTTTTTTTCAGGCTGTTGAGATATCTAGCAATGAGTATGAACCTTCTGAAAGGGATATACTATATATGCAGAAGGAGTTGCTCAAGGAAATAGTTTGGCTTTCATTGAATTCTCACTTGTTCATCGTTGCCCAAAGTTTAAAGCTTATACAGATAACCTGGATGCTCAGTTGCCACCTCAGATCAAGTAAGCATGTTGAATCAACAACATTTGATACCTATCAACCACATTTTTCTCTGAACTGGTTTTTGTGCCTTTTAAAAAGTGATTGAGACTAACTATTGTTTGCTTAATTAAGCGCTTATGTATAAGCTTTTTCTCTAACAAAAGATTAAATGAGTCAAACTATGTTCATATAAGTTGGCAAGCTGTTTTCATAAACTAAATATCTTATGGATGTTATAAGATCTCCCTAACAGTGTCACCAGTGCCAATCTCAGTAAATAAGCTCAAATTATTCAATCCAAACAGGCCCGTAGTCCAAGTGACAAGGAGCTTGATTTTCATTAAGTAATGTCTCATATTTGAATTTTGTGAACGAAAAATTAGGCACAAGAGAGCTTTGTCTCCTTATATGGATTCACCAAACTCGATTTATAGGACAGAATCAGTGGTTGATATTCAGAACCTTGCCAATTATTTTAATTTAACACAGATTAACAATGTTTCTTTGATGTCTCGGGTACCAGCAAGTTCCATTTTTAAAATGGTGGAAACAATGACGATCTCTTATAGTAATTTCCCTTTTATAGTTCATGGAAATGTATTTAGTGTAAGTATGACAGTCACTACACATCCTAAGATTTCTTGTTATTTTCAAAGGAGATCCTTCAGATGTATGTATCAATCCAAAAGCAATTGCTAACTTCTGACTATGATATTTCAATCTCTCTTTCTTTTCTTCTTCCTCTACATCAAGCAAAACTTGTGATGTGTCTGGTATATACCCTTCAAACTTCAATTGCCATTCCATTTGGCTCAACACCTTCCTCAACCATCTCAACATAAAGCAACAAAGCTTCTTCTAATTTCATGTTATTAACATTCCCTCTAATCACAGTGTTATAATCAAAGCTACTAGGTTCATCAATTTGATTGAAAATTAAACAAGCATAATCCATGCTACCCCATTTTGGTAAAGCACGAGTTGCAACAAGATTACTCATACAAAATGATTCAAAGAAAATATCCCATTTCAAAACATGTCCATGAACTATTTTAAATTTTTCCTTATTTTTGCATATTTTGAGTTGTTAGAGTCAGGAGGAATAGGTTGACTCTTTTTTTGGTTATGGAAAGTTAAAGTAGTTTCGTTTAGTACATAACCAACCCTTCTCGTTGAAACTATTGCTCAATTCAATGCTATTGGGTTGATTATTTGGTAGTGACAAAAATTGGGTTTGGTTAAGGACAATTGTCCTAGTCATACTTTCACTAACACCGCCATGTTATATGATAGAAACTAAGCAATTATGAATGAACTAAAAATCTTATATGATAGAAGCTAAAGAAAATATAGTTTTTTTTCACCAGATATGATACATGGTGCAATGAAATTCAGCTGGCTAAAATTGTGAAGTATGTATGAAGCTTTATCGGTGTAGTTTTGATGGTTTTGTTTTTATGAGTTAAAAAAAAAAAAGGATTTTGAGAAGGATGTGTTTTATGCTTAGGGAGGATTTGAATGTGATGCATGAAATTTGAGAAAGACCATTTGAGACCAAAATAGATAATGTTTAGAGACCTTTCCTTTTGTCACCATAGGAGTTACTCGTGCGCCCTACGAAATGATCAAAATACTCTTTCGTGGCTCAAGTCACGGATGTAGAAAAAATGAGTAATTTTGGCAAATAACGTCCGGTACTTAAGTCACGGATGTTATAATTGGTAGGATGTTTGGGGGGTGTCCGTAGCACAAGTTACGGATAAGGGCATTTTGGTCATTTCGTAGGGCGCGTCACAAAAATTATAGGGTGGCAAAAGTAATAATCATGTTTAGATAGCATAATGTTTGGTCCCATTAGAACCTTTTTGCAAGTTAGAAGACCTCTCATATGTCCATATGTGTGTATGTTTGGATATAGATATTACCCCCTGCTTCCCCAACAACCCTTTTACAATGGCTAAATTACTTACCCCAATTTAAATTTTGAGTACCAAAGTTTTCACCTTTACAAAATAATTTTATTTACAAATTTGTAGATATATTTGTTACATTTTTTTAAAATATGTCTTATATTAATATCTCTAATTTATGTGAGAATAGAAAAAAATTAACTTTGAATACATATAATGCAAAAGGTAATTTGTAATAATACATATTGTAGAGAAATTTGTTACTCTAACAACTTTTTTAATATTCTTGATAATTTGTAGGGATTCCTATAATAACAAAGGGAATATTATTTTTGTACAAATTGAATTTAGATGCATTGAAATAATTAGATACGTTGAAATACAATAAATAAGAATAAATTAATAGTAAAAATAACTAATGCTTCATTGATATTTTAAAATGATAATTATTTGATATTTTATTGAAAAAATGTGTTATATTTAAACGAAAAAAATTATTCTTGTGAAGCAAATACATTTTTTATAAAACAAATAATATATATTTTTAATTAACATTAAGAAATAAAATAAAATAACTAATGACAAAATTATTTTATACACATTTTTTATAAATTAAAATAATTTAATATTTAAATTGGTACTAAAAAATATTTTTAACCTTAAATGATAAGCTAATTCGGATAAAAAATTTGGTAATAAGTAATAAGTAGT
Organism: Trifolium repens; assembly: GCA_030408175.1. NCBI lineage: Eukaryota > Viridiplantae > Streptophyta > Magnoliopsida > Fabales > Fabaceae > Trifolium > Trifolium repens. Next base: position 15,578,619 of record CP125844.1, on the reverse strand, counting down.
AATAACTTTTTTAATACAAAAAAAAAACTATATATAATATTACACTTTGGTACCATATCATTTTTAATTTTAAAATATCACGCATTTGTTCTCTTTCTCTCTGCTCTGTCGTCGTCATCGACGATTTCAACATCACGAAGACGAGAAAGTTCGCAGAAAACTCTTCGGGTCAGGTAAAAGATTTATGGTGGTAAACGTGATGAAGTTGTTCTTGGGTCATTTTTTCCTTTTTTGCGCTTTCAGGTAAACGATTATGGCGGAAAACGTGATGAAGTTGTCTGATACTCAATGGAACACAGAGCAAGTTGAAAAGATCCCTCCAAACGGTGTTGTTGTGGCTTCTGTGAGTTTTTTCCCCCATTTCTTCATTTTTTCTGTTCTTTCTTTCTCCTTCTTTGTATATCTTTTTCGTGTTTTATATCTGTATGTTTGGGATACACAGGGATCTTATCCATACAATCCTTATGCCATGCCTAATCCAAACGGTGTTGCTGAGGCATCTGTGAGTTTTCCCCCTTTGTATATCTCTGGAGAAATGAACAATCCAAATTTTTTGCTTCCATTTTTGTTATCTACTCTGTCTTCAGCTAGTTGTTTATACTTTGCCAACACTATGAAATATCTGGTTTAAACTCTTTCCCGTGTTTTATACGGTTCATTAATGAAATTATTATTTGCAGCACATTATGCCTCCTTATGGTACTCCGCCACACCCTTATGTTGCAATGTATCCCCATGGTGGCATATATGCCCATCCATCCATGCCTCCGGTAATCATTGTTAAGATTATGTTTTCCTTAAGTTATAATATTGTTATCGAATCACCAATTCACCAACCCTCCGTTTGCTGATTGCGGAAAATGGAAAATTGACACAGGGATCTTATCCATACAATCCTTATGCCATGCCTACTCCAAACACTCCTGCCAGCATGGAAAATGATGGTAAGCCTCCTGAGGTGAAGGAAAAATTGCCAATCAAAAGATCAAAAGGAAGTTTGGGTAGTTTGAACATGATTACAGGGAAAAATAATGAACATGGTAAAACAACGGGGACATCTGCTAATGGAATTCACTCAAAAAGGTAAATTGTGGTGTATTGGGTTGACTCTGCATGAGATAGTGCATCCGTTATTTTTTCATCAAATAGTATTCGGAGGACTGTATTATGTGCCTATTAAAACTTGTTACAGTCTGACATGTTCAAGAGAAATTTTTTGGTGCTTTGGAGGAATGAATTTGATCCATGATTCAATATTTTCTGTAGTAATGGTTACATTGATGTCCATATTCCTACAAAATGACAAAGACTGAATTGCTATTAAATTGAATAAAATATCTGCCAACTTCCTGCAGCTGACGTTTCCTCTTACTACGCGTCATCCTTTTAATATTTTTATCTGATTTTCCGCAATTTTTTAATTCATTATGGGAGCTTGTTTTAATTATAATAAATTAATAATAACCAGATTAAAAGGGCTGCACTTATAATTTATCTTCTAATGTCCGAGGACCGCTAGACAGTTACTTTATTTTCTTTTTATTTTATCAATATTGTTGCTGTATTTGCAGTGATTTATTTTTCCAAGCCTGTTTAGTACATTCCATTTGCAAATTCTGGCAATTTATGCTGATTGGAAATCTTGGATTTGCAGTGGTAGTGGAAGTTTTGAAGGTACTAGTGAAGGAAGTGATGCAAATTCTCTTAATGTAAGTTCTGTGTCAGTCACTATTTTGCAACTTTATTGTTAATATTTCCACAAAACTCTTATTTTTGCAGTAATTATAAATTTTAAGATACATAAAAGAAGGTGAAATTAATATGTTTATTCAATTATCATAGGTTTTGTATTTGTGTTTTTATAGGACTCTCAGTTGAAATCCGGGGACAGGCGGGATTCTTATGAAGGTTTGACATTGTTACTTTCTGTTGTTCCAATATAGTTTCTAATTTTCACTATCTAATGTTATATGTAAACCCGTGATGTATGTGTGTTACAAGCTGAAGTTCACCTTTTTCTATCGAATTTCAGGTGAACCGTCTCAAAATGGCAGTTCAGCGCATACTTCACAAAATGGAGGACTTAATGCATCTCATACAGTAGTTAATCATAGTATGTCTGTCATTCCTATCTCTGCGAGTGGTGCTCCTGGAGCTGTTGCTGGTCCTGCAACAAACTTAAATATAGGAATGGATTATTTGGGCACGCCGACTTCATCCAACGTTCCTTCTATCCGTGGAAAGGTGCCATCTACTACAGTTGCGGGAGGGGTCGTTACTGGTGGATCACTGGATAGTGTCCAGTCACAACTTTGGCTACAGGTTAATCTTGAAAATAGACCTATGATGTTTATTTTACTCCCTTGATAACATATTACGCTTGTTCAATGAATGAGATCTTCATGTAGAAAAGATAAATTATTTGGTCCTCTCTTGCTTACATTCAGCATACCATGCTTTATGTTTGACATTTTCTAGTTATTCTATCTCTCTCCTTCGTGTTATAGCTTTCGAAGCATTAAGTTGTTACAAATAGAAACTTTCAAAAGAATAGTACAAATATAAATTCGACTACATAAAACATGGATGGCAGAGTAATGTAGGGATGTCAGAAACATCACAGAGATAAGTATTGTTGAAAGCCAAATTAGCTAGATGGCTTTAATGATTCTTAGGTTGAATGGCTGGATAGAAATGTTGTCCTCCGACCAAGTAAGAAGAGATTTTAATAGAATAACCAACCATTAGCAAATGTTTCCTTGCAAACAACTATACTTATCAAGAACTAAAACTCCCCCGTGTATAGAGGAATTTATGCGCTTTCACGTGTAGGTGAATGAGAGCTGCTTATCTTATATATAATGGTGAGGTGACCCTAATTCCTTAGATGCCTAAGGCATATAATATTTTGTATCCAGAAACAAATATGTTTTAAAAAAATCATAAGCTTTAACCTCTGAAATATGAGTGGAAAGACTATTATTTCCTCTGGAAAAATGATTAATCCAGATTCTGGTCTTCCTTGCTTGTCATTATTTGTTCTATATATTGTTATCTACTCTGTCTTCAGCTAGTTGTTTATACTTTGCCAACACTATGAAATATCTGGTTTAAACTCTTTCCCGTGTTTTATACGGTTCATTAATGAAATTATTATTTGCAGCACATTATGCCTCCTTATGGTACACCGCCACATCCCCATGTTGCAATGTATCCCCATGGTGGCATAAATGCCCATCCATCCATGCCTCTGGTAATCATTGTAAATTATGTTTTCCTTAAGTTATAATATTGTTATCGAATCACCAATTCACCAACCCACCGTTTGCTGATTGCGGAAAATGGAAAATTTACACAGGGATCTTATGCATACAATCCTTATGCCATGCCTACTCCAAACGGTGTTGCCGAGGCTTCTGTGAGTTTTCCCCCTTTCTTCATTTTTCTGTTCTTTCTTTCTCCTTCTTTGTCTTTCCTTCTTCATTTTATGTTTTGGATTTGACAGCTCACACAATATTATTGTTGTCTCAGGCAATTGGAATTGTCAATAACCATAAAGGAAGAAGGCAAGGATTGGGATTGGGTAAAAATCCGATTCACAAAGTCAAGTTGAGGATCACTATTCGCACTTCAGGACTTTCAGCAGAAGATTCAACAATTGTTCAGAGACTAGTTATCTTACTTGGAAAATATATTTCCAAGTAAGCATATATTAAAAATGTAATCAATTAAAAAATATTGATTAATTTTCATATTGTATGTCCTATTACATTGAATGTCATGTAATTTCTTACGGTAACACCATTACTTCGATTATCAATATTTTGTTTTTTCCATTTGATTAATTTTTTATTAGGTGATTTTCATTGTACACCAATATGGTATATATATAACGCCTACAAATTTACTCCTCTTTACCTAATCTCATTATTATTTTTCCCTTATAAACCAAAATATCGAAAATGATTCAAACCAAAATATCGAAAATGATTCAAATCTTTTTTCATGTTAATCTTCTATTCATATTTTTATACTGATTTTAAAGAAAACTCAGTTCTGACTCGGTTTCAAAGTGTGAATGTGAATGGGAGCGTCATTAGAAATTTTTATATTGTGTGCTTGCTTATTGGGCCATGTGGTTTGTAATTTATTTAAGGTCTCTTTTGTGCCATAATGTAGCTATATTATCAGCAATGCTTCTTGATTTTTTTGTTTCCTTAGATTTAATTAATATAACTTATCCCTTAAGTTTAATTATTGTAATTAAACCCACTTGGGATTGGCCTAGTGACAGTTGTTTGGGTCTTTGGAGTTTGCTCATCCCAAGGTTTTAAGTTTGATTCTTACTGGTGTCAATTTCGGTGGACTAGTCTATACAGAGTTGAAAAAACTCTGGCTTTAAATGAGGCCCCCGCAAGTGAACGGTGGGATTGGTTCCCTCAGATTAGTCAATTTTTCGGCCGAATAGCGAGTCTTAAAAAAATATAATTAATGTAATTAATCCCATAGCCATATCATCCGTGCGAGAGCACGGCTTTAAAAACTAGTTATTATCAACCAAACTCCATACTCTATGGTACCATGTTGATGTTCATCTAGAAAATAATTGATGAGATTTTGGAGTAACTTTTTTAGATGAGAGATTTTTCATATTTAAAGTGATTATTTGGTGACTTTTCTTTTAAATTGTCAACGAGTTGGAAGTTTTGAAGTTTGAAACTCAAATGATAGTAATAAATGAGGTGGAAACATATATCACACTCTCCATTATAAAGCGTGTATGCCACGAATCCCTCTTCAAGAATCTACCCCTTTTTTCTTATAGTATACTAGGTATTGCGTTGCACGGGCTTGATTAAATTTTTTATTGTATAATTTGTTTATTAAAGGAAATTAATATGTACATTTATAACGCCCCAACTAAAATATCTAGAATATTTAGTCAAGACATACATAAAATGGATCTGAGTACAATTTAGATCTACTGAATAAAATAGCGAGATACAAATTGCTTCAAGTACAAAAGGAATAACAGATAAAGTACAGCGGTAAATGCTAGTATTCTGAGTAAACAAGATAATAAACAAATAGCAAGACGAAGAAAATGAAATCTTCAGGGCGGACAATCCAAGCTCTACTTCAACTGTCAGCCTCCTACTTGGTCCTTGCTCCGAATATCCTGTTTACCTAAAAAAAAATTGTTTGGAGTGGGGTGAGACTACTAAGCCTCAGTGAGTCCTACTACCCTCCTAGAGGTGACTACACCGGGGGATCCTAAAATCAGTCGTAACATACTAACTTAACTAACATAACATAATAGCCAAATATAAAGGTGTAACACAGATTAATAAACTCTTATTCATTTTAGACACAAGGACACTCTGAGGTGAGCATGTCTCAGAGGCCTGCCATATCCGTCAACCGATTCGGTCACGGCATGCAGCTCACAATAACTTATCCTAATGGTTTATCTCATTGGGAGTCCATAGCGCGACATCACAGATCGCTCATGATTGACTGATACTAATTTAGTTATTACTACCATAATTTCCCAAAACCCGGGGAGCATACAACCTAATCAAATGCTAAGTTATGCCCTAGTGATAATCTGTGCTTAACATTTTGTTCGATATTATATTAATTATATTACTGCAAGCTATCTGACTCTGATGAGGATATAAAACGAGTGCATATGAATTTGTTTAGAAATTAAAAATATAGATCAATTCTGTACAAGCTCGCTATGGCGTGTTACCAGCTCGCCATGGCGAGATTATAGGTCCTGACCTAAATCAACTCGCTGTGGCGAACAGAAGCTCGCCATGGCGAGTTTCATCAGCCCAGAACCCAGCTCGCCATGAATGCTCGCCAGCAACTCGCTGTAGCGAGTTCATACAGAAATTACCCGGTTTTGCTAAAATCATAGTTTTTCAGAGTTAACACCTACAATCCTCATTTAACCAGTGCAGCAAAATAACATACATAATATTAAAACAGAATGGAGGGAAATTTGGGATTAATTCCCCTCACACAACTTTTCCTAAATTTTCCTAAGTTAACATGCAAAATTAATAATTGGGGAAGCTAACTAACTAGCCTAAAGAACCCACCTGTTAAGGAGCTTAACACCAATTCCAATTCAGCAACAGCTACCAAGCTCTCAACACCAGAACTCACCATAACCCCAACTTGAGTGCTTGAACAAAAATGGAAAAGAAATGGATTAATGGATGTTTGAGAGCTAAAAGAGGTTAAAGTAAAGGAATGACCTTCACTGACACTGAGAAGGGAACAATAGAAGTTTGTAATGACTCACCAAATGTTTGGGAAGGCTTCAGAAACAAGGAAACGCATGCAGCAGCAGCAGATGCTGTTCTGCTACACTAGCTGCAGCGAGCAACTCACTCGCTCAGCGAGTTAGTCGATTTTGACAGAAAATCGTTCTGTTGTTTGCTGCAGTAACACCCATTTCCATTACTTGATTTTAAGCGTTCTTGCCATCCACCACAGGGGTTTTAATCACACATGCAGCAACAACACAGAAAATGTGAGAATTTGGGGTTTTGAGTTGAATCTTAAGGGATTGAAAAGTAAGAACCATAATCTTACCTTAATCTCATGGATTTATGGATGGGTGATACCAAATAAGCTTCCATTGGTACATGCAGCTCTTCCTCTCTGCAGCATGGCACATCTATGAAATTGGGTTTGAATGAAAAGAGGAATGAGAGCTTACTAAAAGAGGGGAAAGAAGGGATGAAATTTACTTTAGAACACATGAGGTTCCATTTGTCCTAAGCATGAGAGAATGGTTGATGAGCTGAAGTTGTTGTGAGTGAAGAAGGAAAATGGCGTGGAAGAGAAAAGAGAAGGGAATGAGCTTACTGATTTTTTTTGCTTCTCTCTTGCCTAATGGTTTAATATATAGGCACCATAAGTGTATTTAATTACAATAGAGCCCTTCTCCAATATTACACTTACTAACTTACTCATATTTCTCCAATAAAGCTCCAAAATGGACCTTAATTAATATTCTTTTATTAATTAAGTTTTTGGGATGTTACAATCTACCCCCTTAAAGGAATTTCGTCCTCGAAATTCAAAACTCCTTCAATCACATCAGGGTAAACCGTCTATATCTGTATCCACTATCAAGACTTCTCCTATTCTCCGGTCAGTGGCATTCAATCCCTTGGAATAAAACTTTCCTCTTAAGCTACTGGCTAAGGTTATCCTCACATTCTCAAAAGTTCCAGTGCTGCGCACTCTGATTCAATTGCCCACAGTCATCTTCTGACAGAGTTGCCCTTATCTTAACCTATGATTCCCTAGACACCTCAATTAGGGTCAGTCTTCTTCCGTTACCACTGGTATAATTCCCACTTCATCGGACTTGGATGTCGGTATCCGGCCTGGTTGGTACAAACTAAACCCAAGGTATAAGCTCGAGTGTTAGAACAACAAATTATAATTCCCTCTTCTCAGGATCGTTCCCTTTTCGAACACTATCATGCATGACACGTCAAGTATACACCTGTACCACGTGTTGTCCAAATACTCCAGAATCGATTGAAATATAAAACAAGTGGAAAATCGTCTAGACACTACTGATTCTCCTGGTAATGAGTTGGACTCATGAGCAGACGAATTCTATAGTTATCCGATAAAATCCCACCTACAATTTTAATCTATTCTGGTACAGCACGGTGATCGCAGCTGCACATCTAACATGCAGATGCATTTAGGTTCAGATTATCTCTCAACGTCAAAGGTCCAACTTGTTTGGATTTCCTTTATTGGTAACTAATACGTGAAACTGGGATGAGAAAATCAAATTCTCTACTTGGCTGATTGCACACTTAAAGTGTAAACTTGTAATGCTGAGGCTGAATTGAATGATTTGGCTTAGAGCGGTTGACTGAATTATCTTAATAGATCACTGAGGATAGGAAAAAGGTTTCCAAATGAGATTGGTATACTACTCCAAGCGAGTAAGTAGTGCTTACACTTATGCTAATTACTGGTAATTAGACTTGGAATTGAAATGTTCCGGTTTAAGCGTTCGGGCTTCGGTACAAAACCTCACGAGATTACAGGAAATGAATCTAGAAGGTTGGAAACATTCGGGCAGAGGTACTTAAGGTTCACACGCTAATCTAACATGAATTTTTAGAAGATGAAACTGACAAGTTTGAAACCTTAACTCTGATTTCGCTAGAACAACTGAATTCCACTGGATAGGGATTAACTTCGAACTTAATTCTGAATTTGATTGTGAAGGGTACGAAGAGATATACAACCAATTGTACTGAAAAGTTGAGTTAACAGACTAGAGTACACAAAATTTAAATGATTCTCCGATACTGAGCTAAGTCATTTGTACCAGGACAGCTACGGATGTTGATTGACAAATCAACCAACGAGCAGGAAATGAAACTGAAATTATTCTTGACCTTCTCAAGAATAATTAACTTCCGCAGATAGATCTTTCTTGATAATAACACAACTGGAAAACTGAAAAACATCTAATGCGGTTACTTATGTGTGACATTAATCACTATTAATGTAACTAATTGGCTTCAAGGAATTTTGAAGAGTTTGAATCCCAATTGAGTTTAGGCATAACATGTGATTGACAAGTCATTTAAGGCGCGAGAAGAATTTTCCCATCTGACGCGTGATCAGACAAGTTATAGCGTACACACGTTCATAGTGTTCCAGGACTTATGAACACAGATTGGAACATGGCTTGGTCCAACGGGCTGGCTGAAAGAGGATCTCAAAGCGAATGAAAGGTAATGAAAGATTGGTTTCCTATGGGGCTCAAGCTAATGTTCTACACCTCTAATTTCTGCTGTCAGAGCTCTCAGGTTAGGACAACTGGATTCTCACTAAAATTTCTTACATGACGAATTCTTACCGGTATGTCTAAATGATTTCTAACAGTCTCCTAGCGGAAAGGTCCGAATATACTGAAATGTGTCAGTGGCTAAAACTAAGGCCAAACTTAGTTACTTAGTCTGGATAATTAACACATATACCTAAAGGAATGTTCCACGCAAAAATGTTGACCCTATGCCGCTGGCATCTTAGTGTTATTATCTTAGGTGGTAATATAGCTTGGTTGGCATTAGGAGAGTAATAAAAATATGGTAGTTTAAACTTAATCCTTAAACGGGGTGGCTAGTGGGACTACAATATGGAATCACTAGTCTAATGGTAACTGGATGACAACTCTCGAATGTATGGTTAACTGATCCTATTGATTTCTTAGCTAATTGGTTCAACTGCAAGGGTTCGTAAACCGAATGGTCAACCTAACATGGAACTGAGTTTCCGGTTTCTAATCCATCTACTGGCAAGGCAACTGCGGACTGACTTGGAGTCGGACAGTGCTAACGGTAATTCTTAACTGTTACACTAGTTAAAACTTAACCTACAAGGGTCCGGTGCGTCTACGATTATACTCTGATAGGCCGGTCCTATTTACTGACATCTAGAGGTAGTTATCTTAGTTGTTCACCTAATAGGTTTTGCGGTAAGAAAAATATTAAGGTACGGATATTGAGGTTTACTTATTCTTAACAGGGTGGTTAAATTGGTCAAAAGTTCTATGTCACTAGCGTTTGAACGCTTGATTTAACAGTCTTTAGTGAACCTATTTGGATGACGGTGTTACTAAAGAAGAATCTAACTTTGATGTGAGGCAAGATCTGTACTCATGTGCCAAGGTTCCATTATTGGCTTCTAATGTGATTCTCTAGTATAGGTCGTTTGATTTGAAATCCTAATCACGTAGTATCGGTTTGTGCTAATTCATGAAGTTACTATTCTAGGGATATGTTAGTAAAGGTACTTAATGAGTTTACTGGGTCGGCTACTATAGGCTGGTGTGGTTGAAAAGGAAATTCCTAATTGTTGTGCCAAATGAAGTTTAGTCCTTATCGATGAATTAGGAATACTAACACGAGATGAACGGTCGAGATACTTAGGGAAAGTATCCTAAACGGGTGCCCGATAAGGTAACTTGAGGGAACATAGAATGTGATTTTTGTTCCTAAATTGGCTGCTCTAAATTGAACGGTTCGGTTGAATTTCTATTGTATCCCTCAGGTTCACTATGCTGGATTTACTGGTTCGGAGTCCTATAGGTGATTGGACTTAAATATACTTTCTTGGGTACGGATGCAAATTACAAGGGTTCTAATTGTTACATTAGTTATGGTTAAGTTTCTGATAGTTCAACAAGTCATTGGCTTCTATTAGGAAAGGTATACGTGGCCTAATTTCTAGTTGCATCCAACTTCTCATATCATCTCCAAATGCATCTCCTCAACAATCCTTATGCATACAGGGTAGTTTAGGATCACCTACACTAAAACTCAATAGGTTGAATGATGAGATTATGGAAGAGGGCTGGAAGCTACTCACCATGATCAAAACAACTGAATCAGGGAGTAAGGCACAACAAGCAGTAGCAGCAGCCTGCTAAGCTCGCTGCAGCGCGCATTTACTCGCTAAGCGAGTTTGACAGAGTGTAGAAAGATAATTCTGTAGTTCGTCCAACTCTCTACTTTGTACCACACACATAATTCCCAGGCATAAACTAACTTGAACTTAAGGTGAGTTTTGGTTTACTGCCTACTGTCCTGGGGGTTGATGGGTCCAAACATCTGGCTGGACTTAGACTCTCGGTAGAATAAGGTGACTTACAGGTTCAGGGAGTTTCGCTGACACATAATGTCAGTGGAATACTGTCGTGTACTACACACTTCAGTATAATGATACTCTTGCATTCATCGCTTGTCATCCACAACTTACTTTTGTGGCACCATTTGCCATCGTCCCAATATTTACTTATAAGAGTCTTTTTCGATGAATGCTCCTCGGTTGTAGCTTCACTACGGATTTAACGCTGAAATTCCAGAGTTCACTCCAGTTCTAAACCATAATACCCTGCCTACCATGCACAATACTGAGTTGATCAGGCTTAGCACGCGATGGTTTCAGCGTAAACAGTTCAGATCCAAAGGGTCTGTATTACTTAAGAATGGATTGAATGACTCATGGCAAGGTCCGATACTGGATCGACCTGCTCTGATACCAATTATAACGCCCCAACTAAAATATCTAGAATATTTAGTCAAGACATACATAAAATGGATCTGAGTACAATTTAGATCTACTGAATAAAATAGCGAGATACAAATTGCTTCAAGTACAAAAGGAATAACAGATAAAGTACAGCGGTAAATGCTAGTATTCTGAGTAAACAAGATAATAAACAAATAGCAAGACGAAGAAAATGAAATCTTCAGGGCGGACAATCCAAGCTCTACTCCAACTGTCAGCCTCCTACCTGGTCCTTGCTCCGAATATCCTGTTTACCTAAAAAAAAAATTGTTTGGAGTGGGGTGAGACTACTAAGCCTCAGTGAGTCCTACTACCCTCCTAGAGGAGACTACACCGGGGGATCCTAAAATCAGTCGTAACATACTAACTTAACTAACATAACATAATAGCCAAATATAAAGGTGTAACACAGATTAATAAACTCTTATTCATTTTAGACACAAGGACACTCTGAGGTGAGCATGTCTCAGAGGCCTGCCATATCCGTCAACCGATTCGGTCACGGCATGCAGCTCACAATAACTTATCCTAATGGTTTATCCCATTGGGAGTCCATAGCGCGACATCACAGATCGCTCATGATTGACTGATACTAATTTAGTTATTACTACCATAATTTCCCAAAACCCGGGGAGCATACAACCTAATCAAATGCTAAGTTATGCCCTAGTGATAATCTGTGCTTAACATTTTGTTCGATATTATATTAATTATATTATTGCAAGCTATCTGACTCTGATGAGGATATAAAACGAGTGCATATGAATTTGTTTAGAAATTAAAAATATAGATCAATTCTGTACAAGCTCGCTATGGCGTGTTACCAGCTCGCCATGGCGAGATTATAGGTCCTGACCGAAATCAACTCGCTGTGGCGAACAGAAGCTCGCCATGGCGAGTTTCATCAGCCCAGAACCCAGCTCGCCATGAATGCTCGCCAGCAACTCGCTGTAGCGAGTTCATACAGAAATTACCCGGTTTTGCTAAAATCATAGTTTTTCAAAGTTAACACCTACAATCCTCATTTAACCAGTGCAGCAAAATAACATACATAATATTAAAACAGAATGGAGGGAAATTTGGGATTAATTCCCCTCACACAACTTTTCCTAAATTTTCCTAAGTTAACATGCAAAATTAATAATTGGGGAAGCTAACTAACTAGCCTAAAGAACCCGCCTGTTAAGGAGCTTAACACCAATTCCAATTCAGCAACAGCTACCAAGCTCTCAACACCAGAACTCACCATAACCCCAACTTGAGTGCTTGAACAAAAATGGAAAAGAAATGGATTAATGGATGTTTGAGAGCTAAAAGAGGTTAAAGTAAAGGAATGACCTTCACTGACACTGAGAAGGGAACAATAGAAGTTTGTAATGACTCACCAAATGTTTGGGAAGGCTTCAGAAACAAGGAAACGCATGCAGCAGCAGCAGATGCTGTTCTGCTACACTCGCTGCAGCGAGCAACTCACTCGCTCAGCGAGTTAGTCGATTTTGACAGAAAATCGTTCTGTTGTTTGCTGCAGTAACACCCACTTCCATTACTTGATTTTAAGCGTTCTTGCCATCCACCACAGGGGTTTTAATCACACATGCAGCAACAACACAGAAAATGTGAGAATTTGGGGTTTTGAGTTGAATCTTAAGGGATTGAAAAGTAAGAACCATAATCTTACCTTAATCTCATGGATTTATGGATGGGTGATACCAAATAAGCTTCCATTGGTACATGCAGCTCTTCCTCTCTGCAGCATGGCACATCTCTGAAATTGGGTTTGAATGAAAAGAGGAATGAGAGCTTACTAAAAGAGGGGAAAGAAGGGATGAAATTTACTTTAGAACACATGAGGTTCCATTTGTCCTAAGCATGAGAGAATGGTTGATGAGCTGAAGTTGTTGTGAGTGAAGAAGGAAAATGGCGTGGAAGAGAAAAGAGAAGGGAATGAGCTTACTGATTTTTTTTGCTTCTCTCTTGCCTAATGGTTTAATATATAGGCACCATAAGTGTATTTAATTACAATAGAGCCCTTCTCCAATATTACACTTACTAACTTACTCATATTTCTCCAATAAAGCTCCAAAATGGACCTTAATTAATATTCTTTTATTAATTAAGTTTTTGGGATGTTACAACATTGATAGATATTCATTTTTTTTCTTAATTTTTGAAGTATAGTTTTAAGTTGTTTTTAATCCTACTTTTTTAAGATTTAAAAGCTACTATAAGAATAAAGTTGAAAATAAAAAATTCAAAGTTCAAGTTGAAGTTGTTTGGTATTTATAATTTTTTTCAAGTTAGTTTTGATAGGTGTATTATATTAATTTTTTGGTTTTAAGAAAAAGATATATAAAATATTTTGAAACCTGTTATTTCACAAAGTAAATATATAATATAGAGAGAGATATATAAAAAAATGTTTTTGACATAGGTAATGTGTCGTTCACTTACATATAAAAATAAAAATAGTGGAATCTAAATAGAGGTTATTAAAATTTTATTGTAACTTGAGTCAATGAAATTATTTCATTTAGAAAAATTAATGATAATAAATAACACACTTTAAAAAAAAAAAATTAAAATCAAAGTACTCCTATTTTTATATGTATCATTCAAACACGATTTTTAGTAAAAACAAATTAGTAATTATTCATCTTAGGGTGCGTTTGTTTTAACCTTTTAAAAATAAATTTTTATAGTGTATTATTTTTGTGTTAAAAAAATGTTAACAAAGAATTTTTTTTATAAATACTTCAAATGAAAAATTGGTTTAAATTGCTTATCTTAAAATATTACGTTAAGTATTCCATCGTTTTGTTAGAAAAAATTTTGGATCATCAAATTACATAAAATCTCTAAAAAAAACTATTTCAAATAGCTTTTCAGGAAAGTCATTTTTTAGAGATAAATTTTTTTAAAAAAATTATGTTTTTTATTAAGTTAAAATCTCTAACATGAATATTCAAGTTATTGAATGTGAAAATAACTCTAAAATTAATAAAAAAAAGAGTTTGAAATAATATTTACTAATTTTAATGAAGTTATCATAAAAATTATTTTTAAAAATACAAAGAAAAAGTATTTTTTTAAATGTAAAACAAACTAACCTTAATTCATTTTTTTAATTAAAGTTTAATTTGATTATTATTTAATCTTAAATATACATACATGATGCACATTATTTTGAGCATGTTTAGTGCTAAATTGAAAACAAATTTTTTATTACAATAAAATATTGTATAGCACGTGAAATCTGTTTGAAGCGCAACAAAAACTTTCGTAGGAACCGATTTGCCATACTATTATTTTTAGGCAAATAATAGATTACACCATCATGTCATAAAAAATACAGTACATCAAAAAATTATGGTATTATTATTATTATGAAAATCACTTTCATACCACTGAAAATTATTAAAAATATGTCACCATTTTCTTGTATGCCACTGGAAATGTAATTAATATGTCACAATTTTCTTGTTATAGCAATCAAAAATGTATGACTAATTATATTCGTCCAATTTATACAATAGAGTAACTTAAGTTCCAATCAATCATATCATGTCATAGTAACCTCATGTCATAGTAACCAGTGAAGAAAGTGAGAAAGACCCAAAATTCAAATGTATATTATCGATATGTAGTATTTGAAAATAAAATCCAATTAAATATTTGAACGCACGGCTTTTTTTTTAGAATGCACTTATATAATTTTTTGTATAATATTTTTTTATTGGTTAAAAATTCTAAATATCTTTTATCTCTATGAAATAGAAGAACTTTTTAAAGTTAACCTATAGGGCTATATATATCATACTTTAACTACGTAGAATTTTTTTTAGGACAATATATATCATACTTTGTGAATTATCACTATGAAATAGAAGAATTTTTAAGACTAACCTGTAGGACAATATATATCATACTTAAAAAAAATCATACTTGAACTTTAAATATATAAAAATAGCTTTTGAAAAATATATTGTGGCTTTCAACTCTATATAGAAATTAATAGAAGTGCATTTGAATAATAATTTATAGTAAAAAAATTTAGCATTTTGTTTTCCCGAGTTTGGTTCATATCCTGTCACACTATTAAAAAATGATTTTACATTTTTCTTTTGTCCATTAGGATTAAAAACAAAATAGAAAATTTTTTACGGATAAAAACATATAATTTTGTTTTATAGGGACAAAAACCAAAATTCACTGATTTTATAAGAATGAGAAACATATTTAACCCAATTTTTTTCTATTGTTTTTTTTCTATTGTGTTAAATATATTTTTCTGTTGTTTAATCTTCAAAATAAACATTTTTATGTGTTAACACAATAAACCTTTTTAGTTTTTTTAGTGTTTACATGATAAATTCCTTAGGTTCTAAGCAAATTATTATCACAAATGTATATAATTTGGATTATGTTCTTCATTCTTCTCTATATTTTTTTAGAGGCACTATTCCCTATATCTCTATAATATATTTTTTTATGGAAAAATGGCACACACCTATCTTGAAATTTATAAACTCAAATAGTATTTTATATAAAATATAATATTCTAAATTATTTTTCTTTATTTTTTCTTCTTTTAACATCAAATATTATAAAAGGGGGGTTAAACCAAAACTCTCGAAAGAGAGATTGTCATAAAATAACAAAAGACAGTGAAATCATTCAAAGATTAAGGTCAT
Source organism: Trifolium repens (assembly GCA_030408175.1). Classification (NCBI taxonomy): domain Eukaryota; kingdom Viridiplantae; phylum Streptophyta; class Magnoliopsida; order Fabales; family Fabaceae; genus Trifolium; species Trifolium repens. Next base: position 15,562,795 of record CP125844.1, on the reverse strand, counting down.
GATTATCCACGCAATTGTTGTCTACTATCTTGATGGCATTTCTTTAATAATTATTTTCCAAATTCAATTTAGAATATATGAATGAAAATAGATCGATCTTTTACTTCTTAATGTTCTATATTATATATTATTATCATTATATATGTAAAGATTATATTTGTAGACTTTTAAATATAAGAATAAATCTCCGTCAAAAAAAAAAAAATATAAGAATAAATCTATTTTAATATATTGCAGTTTTTATTTTTTTAATAGACATAAAGTACTAATGACAAAAAAACATTAATACCCCTTGCCTTTTTTTTCCCCTCCTTCTTCTGGTAATTGTAGCTACAAAAGTGAATTCTAATACTAATTGAGAGTCTTGAACGATTCGTTAAGGGAGTACTCTTGCATTCAAAATGATATCACACATTTTTTAGTATAAGGATCCAAGAAATTATAATTATAATTCATGTCACATATTTTGTTGTATAACTATAAGAACCATTGTCATAAAAGAGACTAATGACCAAATAAATATTTTTTTTTTAGTACATGACTCTTAAAAAATTATTTTAGTGCTAATTGAAGTTAGAAAAGTGAATGATAATTATATTTTTACAGAAATAATATTACTACTAATTGGGAGTTACAAATATTAATAGGGATTTTACATGTAAGAACATCAATAGTTAGAACATAGATAGATAGATTGATCGATAAATGTATATATAGAAGATAGAAAAAAAAAACATATATATTTCTTGGTTAAAATGAAATTAGTTAAAATGACATTAGTTAAAATGTGCCGTTAAAAAAAAAAAAAACATTAGTCAAAATGAAATTACAATATATATTTCTTGTGCCAATTTTCTCATTCATCATATATAACATATTTATATTGCGAAATGACGATTAAATAGTATAATAGATAAGTCTTGACAATTTTCACTACTAATCTTCCATATATATATGGCAAATATTCACAAATTAAAATAGTCAAGGGAGACTAAAAACATCAACCTCTTATAATAAAGATAAATCATACATATAATCTCCACCACTTGTAACAAATGAGAAACATTCAAAAAAACTTGTACCACCGTAATATTAATTTGGAATATGAATCAAAGATCTCATAGTACTATTACTATTACTTTTGATAGAAAAATCACACAAATAGTTGGCTGATATATATAGAGAGTGAGTAGAAAGAAAAATTGTTCAACAAAAAATGGAAATTTGGAGTAGATGTTTAAAATAAGAAATTGAGAAAATATGAAAATGAAGGGAGCATCATAAAATATTTATAATTGATGAAAAAGTAACAAAGAGGTGATCTTTCACATTTCATAACATTTTTTTTATAAGTTATTCAATTAATTAGCAAGCAAGATATTTTAAAGAAGTATACAAAAAATCACCATTAAAAGGGATGATCTTTCACCTTTCATAACATTTTTTTATTCTTAATCAAATGTTTTAATTTGTCCCTTAACATTCCATACCATATGATGACATGTTTGGCCTAGCTTATTAAAAGATGACACATCATCACAATAAAATGAGAGATGACACATAAGTACTAACTTTTGCTTAGAAAAGAGAAAAATGTGAGGAGCTTTGTTAAGTTGACACATAAGCAAAAAATAGTTTGTTTTACAATGGTATATATATAGATATAGATAGATTGGGAGTCTTGCACGATTCGTTAAGAGAGTCTTGCATTCAAAATGATATCACACATTTTTTAGTATAAGTAGCCAAGAAATTATAATTATAATTCATGTCACATATTTTCTTGTATAACTATAAGAACCATTGTCATAAAAGAGACTAATGACCAAATAAATTTTTTTTTTAGTACATGACTCTTAAAATTATTTTAGTGCTAATTGAAGTTAGAAAAGTGAAAGATAATTATAATTTTACAGAAATAATATTACTACTAATTGGGAGTTACAAATATTAATAGGAATTTTACATGTAAGGACATCATAGTTAGAACATAGATAGATAGATTGATCGATAAATGTATACATAGAAAATAGAAAAACAAACATACATATTTCTTAGTTAAAATGAAATTAGTTAAAATAGCATTAGTTAAAATGTGCCGTTAAAAAAAAGCATTAGTCAAAATGAAATTACAATATATATTTCTTGTGCCAATTTTCTCATTCATCATATATAACATATTTATATTGCGAAATGACGATTAAATAGTAAAATAGATAAGTCATGATAGTTTTCACTACTAATCTTCAACAGATATATTGCAAATATTCACAAATTAAAATAGTCAAAGGAGACTAAAAACATCAACCTCTTATAATAAAGATAAATCATACATATAATCTCCACCACTTCTCCACCACTTGTAACAAATGAGAAACATTCAAAAAAACTTGTACCACCGTAATATTAATTTGGAATATGAATCAAAGATCCCATAGTACTATTACTATATTTTTGATAGAAAAATCACACAAATAGTTGGTTGATATATATAGAGAGTGAGTAGAAAGAAGAATTGTTCAACAAAAAATGGAAATTTGGAGTAGATGTTTAAAATAAGAAATTGAGAAAATATGAAATTGAATGGAGCATCATAAGGTATTTATAATTGATGAAAAAGTAACAAAGTAGTGATCTTTCACATTTCATAACATTTTTTTATAAGTTATTCAATTAATTAGCAAGCAAGATATTGTAAAGAAGTATACAAAAGATAACCATTAAAAGAGATGATCTTTCACCTTTCATAACATTTTTTTATTCTTAATCAAATGTTTTAATTTGTCCCTTAACATTACATACCATATGATGACATGTTTGGCCTAGCTTATTAAAACATGACACATCATCACAATAAAATGAGAGATGACACATAAGCACCAACTTTTGCTTAAAAAGGAGAAAAATGTGATAAGCTTTGTTAAGTTGACACATAAGCAAAAAATAGTTTGTTAAAACTAAATACCAATACCAAAATAGTCTAAACAATTGCAATTGATATATCTTTTTTAATGTTGCAATGATTTTCCTTGAATACATATATATACCCCATTTCCAATATTTGAAAGAAAGAAAACTAACCTAAAAACAATAAGGAAACATATATATTGAAATTATAGAATAATATTTCTACTCAAAAATATAAGATAGTGTAGTTGACTTACTTGCTGAGAATAGACATGATTTGCTAAAACTACTACAAAGGAGGTTATAAATTATACACACAAAAAAAAAAGGATTACCAAATATATAAATGTTAGAAATTATACACAAAAAAGAATAAAATTACCAAATATGAGAGCATGAACAATTGTGGTGTATTAGTACTGTTTATAAAGACCATTGTGGTTAAAAAATACAAACTTTTTTTTATCATAATTGAAAGAATTCCAACAATCAGGAGAATTTTATGGTTATAGATAGCATCATACGGATACCTAAGGGTCATGCATATGTTAATTATTGTTATTTTATAGTATATGCAATATATGATTATTGTTTCATTTATTTTGATATTAATTGTTTTGTAAAAATATTTATTTCTCTCTCAATACATAACCGAAAGATAAAGAAGTTGTATATCACTAAATATTAATTTCATATAGGTGTATATAATATAACTCTATAATGCATTAGTAGTTTTTTAGATTTAATTAAATATTTAAAAATTGAAAAGCTTGGTATAAAGTTTTAATAAGGATGTGGAGTTTTTTTAGAGGTGCCACATAGGCACAATGGAGGCCTAGGAGCTATATAGGAGCTTCCTTTTATTAATAAAAGATCTTTTCTAGTATCACAGTACTTTTTAAAGAAGGATCATATTAATTAATGTCACGGAAATACTAATTAAAGATACAAAAAAGATGGAGTCTTGCATTGAAAATGGTATTCTTAAAAATAATTTTTATCACCCTTATTATAAAAGCAACAAAGTTATAATCTTAGGTGGTCTTTGATTTTCATGAGTCTTGTTTAGTTCAGATTAGATTATTGTTAGAAGTTGAGTACAATTATTTCTCTTCTCCCCCCTATGTTTCTTTTAACCCCTCTGAAATTCCAATTTCGCCCTAATATATAATTTTTGGAAAATGTTTTCCAAAATTTATATTTTTTTCGGATTCTATTTTTCGAAATATACTTAAACATAGTTTTTAGATTTTTTTTCAATCATATTCCAGTATTTCAGATTCTATTTTTCAAAAAGTTAACTTTTTCGGAAAACGTTTTCCAAAAATATAAATATTTCGGAAAGCATAATCCGAAATTATTTTGGAAAACATTTTCCAAAGTGATTTTGGAAAACGTTTTCTGAAATTCTATTATATGTGATCATAACTTCAAATTTGTTGTTCTAACCTAATTTTTCATTAGTCTCAATCATTTTAACCCTGTTTTTAACACTAATCAGTATGCAAACATAATCCAAAATATTTTTATCTTGATTTTTCATAGCAATTGAAAAGTTATTTAAGCAAAGGTGTTCAGAATATTAATATTAAAGATATATTATAAATCATATGAAGTCGTCATGAAGTGTTTATATGTCACACCCATCAACGCAATTATATTTTAAATTATGTTTGGATACTAATTAGTGTAAAAAACGATTGAGACCGATGAAAAATTAGGTTAGTACAACAAATTTGCGGTTACGATCACATATAACAGAAATTCGGAAAATGTTTTCCAAAATCACTTTGGAAAACGTTTTCCAAAAAAATTTTGGATTCTATGTTCCAAAATATTTGAAATTTTGGAAAACAGAATATAAAAACAGAATCCAAAAAAATATGAATTTTGGAAAACGTTTTCCGAAAACTATGAGAAGAGAAATATGGGGGGGGAGAGAAAATTTCGTTGTGTACTATACAAATAATAGATCAGAAATCCACATAGACAACAGCTCATTGCTAAATTCACTTGTATTTATATGAGAAGGTTATTAAATACTATATACTTGTTAAAACTTTAATTTATTTTTAAACCTTTCCCAATCACCTATATCATTCGTTTTACATTCTCTCTGAAACTTTTGTCAAGGAGTCTCAGAAATTGTTATCCACCCGCACCTCGGGCCTCATGCTTTTCAATCGTTACACACAGGTTTGATATCGTCTTCTTCTACTTGTCTTCTATATTTTTTTCCATTTTTTTCGTTTATTCTCTTCCTCGCAATTTTTTAGGGTATCGATTAATTTTATGTTTTACCCTATATGTTTATCAGATACAATACATTCACTCCATACTATTAAATATTTACAAAAATAAAATAAAATTGTGAATCACATTTCATGAATTAGACATATCGCGATAATTTATAGTCTAAGTCCACGCAACTATACACTATAGTTAATCTTAACAATTGATTTTGAATTAGATAATTTAATAGGTTTTACATAGTAAAATAAATTGTAAGACAATTTCAATTATCAATCTAAATCGAACATCTAAAACCTAGCTATAGTTGATTAAGGCACAAGATCGAAAATCCAATTCCAATTTAGACATAATAAAAAAAAGGGTAAATAGGTCAATACCCCCTGCAAAGTTGGTGTGTTTTGCGATACCCCCTGTAAAAATATTTCTTGTAAATACCCCCCTACTTTCTCAAGATTCCCTATTTTACCCCCTCGAGTGCACACCGTGGCAAGGAATCTCCACATGGCGTGTCCACATAGATTTTTTTGCCACGTGTCATGTCCACGTAAGATTTTTTGACACATCATCCCTTAAAAAAATATTATTTTTTTAAAAAAATGATTAAAAAAAACAAAAAATTAAGAAAAAATAATTAATGTTATTAAAAAATTAATTATTAAATAAATTAATAATTAAGAAAAAAACAAATTAAATAAAAAATAAAACAAAAAATTAATGTTATTAAAAATAATTATTAAAATAAAAATAACGAATTAAATAAAAAAATTATTTTTTTTAAAAAAAAATTAAATAATACTCCCTCCGTTCCTTTTTGTTTGTTGTTTGAGAAAAAATAGGCCAAATTAAGAAAGTGTATTTTTGTACTTTATTTTCCTATTATTCCCTTTTTTTGGAATATATTATACTCTAATTTTAATCCACCAAAAAATTTCTATTTTTTTGCACACACTATCTCTTTCAAAAAATTAAAACCACCAAAAAAAGATTATATGAAGAAGTTTAGTAAAAAAAAAATACAATAAAAAGATTATATGAAGAAGTTTGGTAAAAAAAAAAGATACAATAAAAAAATTATATAAAATTTAGTCAATAAAAAAATTAGGAAGAAGGGTATAATAGACAATATATAACCTCAAATTATCAAAACAACAAATAATTTGAAACAAATTTGTTTTTCTAAAACAACAAACAAAAAGGAACGGTTTTTTAAAATAATTTTTTTAAATTAAATAAAAAATAAAACAAAAAATAATTTATTTTTTTAAAAAAAATAAATAAATCTTTTTTTTTAAATAAAAAATAATTTTTTTAAATAAAACAAAAAATTAATGTTATTAAAAATAATTATTAAAAAAATAATAACGAATTAAATAAAAAATAACAAAAAAATAAATGTTATTTTTTGTTTTTTAAAAAAAAAATTTTTTTTTTAGGGGATGACGTGTCAAAAAATCCTACGTGGACACGCCACGTTGCAAAAAAATCTATGTGGACATGCCACGTGGAGATTCACTGCCACGGTGTGCACTCAGGGGGGTAAAATAGGGAATCTTGAGAAAGTAGGGGGATATTTACAAGAAATATTTTTACAGGGGGTATCGCAAAATACACCAACTTTGCAGGGGGTATTGGCCTATTTACCCTAAAAAAAATCATTTTATATTATCAAAAAAATAGATAGATTTATTCATATTTGAGTGATTCTGTTCATGTGTGTAGTAGGGGTGAGGGAAAAGGCGCGTGACTAATGTGAGTGAGGGTGTAAGTGTGAGTGTGACAGTAGCCCCCACGAGTTCCGTTGTCTTCCTCTTCACGACCTGTTTTTGCTTTAATTTTGATTAACTATTTGGAGTAATAATAATTAAGATTAAGAATGGATCAACATCATATGTGCACACATAGAAAAAAACAGTACACATAGATCATAACAACATACTTTTAAAAAAAAAAGAAAATCTCAGCAACATAGATAATCTATTTTTTGTTTTCAATGACAAACTCACATATTTTAATTAACTATTATATAATAGGTTTGTATTCTATCCAATAGCAGAATGACACAGCTGCAATTTTTAGTAATTCACATCAGTCTATCACATGCGGTCAATAATATTAATCGGTAGATGAACGATTAAAATCATTGCAAGATAAGAGATACGAGAAATAATAGGAGAAAATTCAGATTTCATCAAATACATATTTTATATTAAGGTGTTGAGCATGACTTATAAACAAGAAAGGAGTTTGGTTCAAAATTTTGTTAGACCCAACTATTTTGTTGAGGGGACGATAGCTTCCGCAATATGTTTTAAGAGTATTCTTGTAATGTTAACCGTAGTTTTATATTATATATATATATTAGTATAGTGTGTAACTAAAAATTTTAGTTCATTCGAGTAATAATATGAACTGCTCTGTAGTTATAGATATAGACACATTTTACTCTACTGTGTAATCAAATAATCATTTTTATTGTTTTCATTATTCATTTCTATTTCTCTTTTATTAGTGATTATTGTTCTATAGAACATAAATTTATTATAATTTTGATGAATTCACCGTAATATCAAACATACTAAAAAAATTATAGAATCAAACTCATTTATTTAGAAGAAGCACAAAATATCAAAGCAACAACTCCAACACTTGAGATTATTAACATTTTAACAATGGGGGCCTAAGTGGGACCCATTTTCACTACTACTACACTACACTACACTACTTCATCTTCAACTTCTGCTACTTCTTATACTTTCTGAGCTAGCCACCATTTTTCTCTTTCTATCTCTTTCTCATTTCCTTTATCAAATGCTAGTGTAATTAGTAGTGCTTTAGTGGGGTTTGAGAAGAAACCTTTCTTTTTCACCTATTCATCAAAAGCAATACCACCTTAGATTTAAAGATCAGATTCACTTTCATCTTCTTCCTTTTCTATAAGGTACACTCTCTTCTACTTTCTCTTACTAAAAAGTTAAAACTCATTTTTTTATTCAAAAATATTATCTTTTTCTTTCTTCATCTTATTTTTCAGTCTTAGCTGAAAATTCCAACATTTGGGTATGCTTCTAAATTAAATAACAAAGTAGTTGGACTTGGACTCTTGAGTTTTTTAACAATCAAAAAAACTATTGATAATTATGACCATTTTTGTTTGGTCATACTATAATTCAAAAGGTTGAAAACATTGTTTTTTGTTTGGTTTTTTTAGTTTTTGTCTGTTTTTGACTGTAGCTATTTCACATCTTCATCAGTCATATGTTGTTTTTTTGTCTCAAGTCATGTTTAGATTAGATTATTAGATTATACCTTGATTTGAATTTTGTTTATTTTTTATTTGATTTTAGTCTTTTGCTTATTTTTCTTTCTATTTATTTTTAATTTTTCAATATGTATATGAAGCTATTCAACTATGAAGGCTTTCAATGTTTGATTGCGGCTGCTTCATGAATCATGACTGTGACTTGTTCAACATAATAGCCACAACATAACCTAAAACTTCTTTATATAGTAACACATTTCCACCTTTTTTCCTTCATGATTTTTTCAATCTATTTGTTTTTTAGTGTATATAATCATTAATCTCTATTCTTTCATATGCTAAAATTTATTTATTTATTTTTTAGTTACAAATTTTGTTTATGTGATATTGTAGAGGGAACAAGGTTTAGTAGCTATTGATGATGCTGAAGAATTTTAACAATTTGAAATATTGAGGTTTAAGTGATTTTGGTGATTATTGCAAAGATATGGATCATAGTAGAGGAGATAGTTGGAGGGGATTGGTGAATAATATGCTTCCTCCTGGTGCTTCTGTTCCTGATGATGTTTCTAATTCTGATTACTCTATAGCTTTGGAATATTTAGGTCCACCGGTTCCGTATGAAGTACCGAAAATCGAGCCGTTAGGTGTGAAATCAAGAGAAGTTGAACGAATTCCTTTGCCGATGTCTCGTATTACTGGTGTGACAGGCTCTCCGAATCATAGTCCGAGGGTGTCGGGAAGTTCAGAATCTGTGGTTTCTGTGTTACTAAACCCGGATCTTTCTTCCGGTTCTCCTTCTGCTTCGCCTGCTTCGGTTCATAATCCTTCAAATGTTGGTTCTAAGCCGGCGATTAATGAAGCGAAGAGGGTGCCTGTTGTGACTTTTAATACGGTTGAAAGGTCTCAGATGAAAGAGGCGGTGGAAGTTGTGAAGCCGGTGTATCCGGAATACGTTGGAGTTGTGAAAGAAAAGAAGAAAAAGAAAATAAGAGTTTGTTATAGGTGTGGAAAAGGGAAGTGGGAAACTAAAGAGTCTTGCATAGTTTGTAATGCTAAGTATTGCAGCAACTGCGTGCTTAGAGCAATGGGATCGATGCCTGAAGGGCGTAAATGTGTAACATGCATCGGCCAGCCTATAGACGAATCAAAGCGTTTGAAATTGGGTAGATATTCCAGGGTGTTGTCCCGACTGTTGAGTCCTCTAGAAGTTAAGCAAATTATGAAAGCAGAGAAAGAATGTTCGGCTAACCAGCTTCAGCCGGAGCAGTTGAGTGTCAATGGATTGCCTCTGAAGCCTGACGAAATGGCCGAATTACTTGGATGCCCCTTACCTCCACGTAAGCTGAAGCCTGGTAGATATTGGTACGACAAAGAATCCGGTCTATGGGGAAAGGTGATGATCTTTGCTTTATTACTGAGAATATTTCTGCTTCAATTTTCCCTTTGTATAGTATTATTTTTTCAGCTGGCGTTGAATGGAGTATTTTGATTTCAAAATCATTTTTTTTTCAAATCATAAGGTTGACTTATAAAATTACGATATTTTGATTTGTATTGAAAGAGCAGGCTTTGACTTCTATTGTTATTGATTTTATAGGAAGGTGAAAAACCTGACAGAATCATTAGTTCAAACTTGAATTTCTCTGGCAAACTTAGCACTGATGCTAGTAATGGAAACACCGAGGTCTACATGAATGGTCGAGAGATTACAAAACTAGAATTGAGGGTACTCAGGGTAAGCTTTACAAAATCATTGCCACCATTCTAATCTTCGGATGATCCATATCATTATCGTGGCTCTTTTGCATTATTGTATTCAATGGAATAAATAACCGTCTTCTTTGAATTTTCAGTTGGCAAACGTGCAGTGTCCACGTGATACTCACTTTTGGGTTTACGATGATGGTCGTTACGAGGAGGAAGGTCAAAAGAATATAAGAGGAAACATTTGGGAGAAGGTATATTCACTTAAATAATTGTAGGTAGTAACATATGTCATAAAATAATACTAAAAGAGACGTTTACTTTTTCCTTGACAGGCATCAACAAGATTTGTCTGTGCGCTGTTCTCTCTACCTTTTCCTCACGGACAGCCTCATGGTTCAAGAGACGAGACTAGTAATTATACCACAATTCCTAAATATCTGGAACAGAAAAAAACTCAGAAGCTTCTTCTTCTTGGAATTCAAGGATCTGGTACTAGCACTATGTTTAAGCAGGTATGTCTTTTATTTCAAATGTTTAGACCTCATGGTTGCATAAATATGAATACAATACGAGGTTACATACGAGTTCTTCAATACAAATTTTAACACACACAACATATATATACTATAGAAGAAAATGAAATTTTATATAAATGTGACTAATATGCATAAAAATGTAGATGTTCAAGAAATATATAAGAGAACTTAGTTGATATTAAAGCAATAACATTTTCAAGTCTCGGTGTTTTAATATTGATTTTCATATAACATGAGTTTCCACTGTGGCGATCTTGTAACGCTGTGCAGGCCAAATTTTTATACGGAAACAAATTTACCGCTCAAGAGCTGGAGGACGTTAAGCTGATGATACAAAGTAACATGTACAAATATCTTAGCATTTTACTTGATGGAAGAGAGCGGTTTGAAGAGGAGGCTGTTTCTAGAATGAATGGACAAAGTTCTCCTGCTCAAATTACGGAAGCCGGTAATGTTTTATGTCATGTTGATTATTTACTTCTAAGTTTCCAATTTAGTGTCGCCGTTTAGTGAACAGAAGGCGGTGTATGGCGAATGATAGGGGAACTTGTGTATCTTCTTCATGCTTGGTTCGTTAGATTGTTAGAAATCAGGTTCAAGTATTAGAAATTTTAATCTTCATTGGTGGAACCTAGATATTTTTATTATCGATTTTGCTATATTTTCTAGAATCCCTTTTATTAGTGGAATTAAAGGATAGCTAGGTAAACATAGCAACTGAAATTCTGTGTGAACCTTTCCATATCCCTTATTTTTGAACTTTTTAACACTGAAAAGGAAAAATCAAATTCATTAGAATCATAAGAATTTCTTAGGTGCTATAATATATCGAGTGGATGAACATAATTACATTCCTTAATAAACTGATAAGTGACTCTTTTCATTAAGAAAGAGTGCACGTCTGTCGGTGTTCTGTGGCGGTACTTTTCACCACGATAACTCGGTTTAGCCCTGCAATAAATTCTGGCTCTTGGTAGGTAGCAAAGTGTTTACAGAAAATATTCGTTACGTTTTATTGCATTCGACACATACGTACATGCTTTCTATTTTATTTAAGAAATGACTAATCTGCTGCAAATTATTCCAGTTCTGAATATAGATTTGGTCTGTGTTATTGTTAATCCTGTGGCTAAACATTTATAGTCATCATCCTGTAATGACATCAGAAAGCTTTCCGCGTCTTACCTTATTTCATTCAATCTTTATTCAGGTAGCAACGGTGAAGCTAGCAATACTAGTGAATGTGTCTATTCTCTCAACCCAAGGCTAAAACATTTTTCCGACTGGCTCTTGGACATTATAGCCACTGGAGATTTAGATGCATTCTTCCCTGCAGCGACACGTGAATATGCACCATTAGTTGAAGAAGTGTGGAAAGATCCAGCGATACAAGAAACCTTCAAAAGAAAAGACGAGCTTCACTTCCTTCCAGATGTTGCAGAGTACTTCTTAAGCCGGGTAATTGCCTATCTAATCATCCTTGAACTGGCGTCTTCTTAAAACTACGGTGTTTATAAATTTTATTCTTTAGCCATTGTGCATTCTGAATATTACAATTTACAGATGCTATAGTTAGGCCTGTTTGAATTGCTTTATTTGAGCTTATCTACTGTCATAAGTGAGACTGTTTGAGAAAGCTTATGGAAACAAACAACTTATGATATGCCATAAGCTCTTTTTAACTTATTTCCACAAGTTCACTAGGATAGCTTATGAAAATAGTTTATATGAAAACAATTAAACTTTATTTTACCTTTTGTTACAAAAATATTATACACATAAGCACTTGTATGATAAGCGCTTACTTAAGCTGTTTATCTGAATATAGCCTAAGTTTATTGGCTATCATACTAGGAATGGTTATTGTTTTGGTAGCACAATTTTACTTTTCAGCATTGGCAAGATTAGTGAAATATGATAATGTGTTCTTGTTTTTTCAGGCTGTTGAGATATCTAGCAATGAGTATGAACCTTCTGAAAGGGACATACTATATGCAGAAGGAGTTACTCAAGGAAATGGTTTGGCTTTCATGGAATTCTCACTCGATGATCGTTGCCCAAAGTTTGAAACTTATACAGATAACCTTGATGCTCAGTTGCCACCTCAGGCCAAGTAAGCATGTTGAATCAGCAACATTTGATACCTATCAACCACATTTTTGTCTGAACTAGTCTTTGTGCCTTTGAAATAGTGATTCAGACTATTTGAGTAAATAGATTATTTAAGCACTTATCATATACATGCTTAACAACCTTTCTTTGATGTCTCAGGTACCAACTCATACGGGTGAATGCCAAGGGCATGAATGAAGGTTGCAAGTGGGTTGAAATGTTCGAAGATGTTAGAGCAGTCGTCTTTTGTGTTTCCCTAAGCGACTATGATCAGTTATATCTTGCACCAGACAGCAGCGGCAGCGGAACACTTCTCCAAAACAAGATGATACAAAGCAAGGAGCTATTCGAAACAATGGTGAGACACCCTTGTTTCAAAGACACCCCTTTAATACTTGTTCTTAACAAATACGATATATTTGAGGAAAAGATGAAAAAAGTATCCCTAAACGCATGTGAATGGTTCAACGATTTTTGTCCTGTACGCGCGCACGACAACTACCAGTCACTAGCACATCAAGCTTACTTCTATGTCGCGATGAAATTCAAAGACCTTTATGCGTCCATCACAGGAAAGAAACTTTTCATTGCGCAAGTAAGGGCGAGGGAAAGAATAACCGTTGACGAAGCGTTCAAGTACATAAAAGAGGTTCTTAAATGGGATGATGAGAAAGATGAAAATTATTATGGTCCACCTGAGGATTCCATTACAGACATGAGTTCCTCTTTTTATGTTAGACAAGAGGAGTAAATATATTGTCTTTTGAACAAAGTTATTGTTTTTTTGGCTATTGAAAGAGGTTGTTGGAAAAGTGTAACATGTTTCTATGATGTTTTTATGTACTAAAAGTGAAAAGTTGTTGGTGATGGTTTTGTTTTGGTATGGTAGAGTTATTTTTAGGCTGAAACTTTTGTCGTGTTATGCATGTTTGCATTCTCTTTGCATGTGTTGGTGCTGTTCATTGGTTCTGACAAATTTTTAGACTTTATTTGGAGACATTTACTCCGGTAATAATTTCTAAAAGGAGGATAGTAAAACCAGAATAAAAAACATAATGTCCGTAGATACGAAATTTTCACTGCTGCTTAATAGTGACTAATTTCTATCAAAGAATCTATTTGATACATACGTTTAGTTCTCTTCTTCCAATCGAGTTTTCTCTATACGCAAAAATCAAGGGTCAAATCATTGACCACTTGTTTAAGAGACTTCTCTTAACACATTGAACAATGACCAATCTCTTGTTGGTTATTCTTGCTGAAATCATTTTATAAGCTAGTATTTAATTTAGAGTGGCCTAAATAAATAGGAAAATGTAGAGAAGTGTATGAAAAAAGTAGGGATATGGATTCCATGCAGTCAAGATATGGTGCAGTCATGCAGTCAGTGCACTGTACACCCTTTGATTGAAATCAAATGATACCGATTTAACACAATGAAATGTCTTGATCTGATCCAATAGTTGAGATTCAACTGCAGTCATTATTTGGCTGCAGGGAATCTACGTCCAAAAAGTAGCAATTATTATTGATTATGTGAAGGAGATATTTTTCTTGACTTAGATTCTTTGCCATGAAAATCTTGTCATATGATATGACATGGTCACACAAGTTGTCACATGATACAAAACTTCTGCATTATTAGAACTTTGAAGACTTGATTTACAGTACCTTAACTCTTACCTTAGCACTTGAATTACAGCAAACTGTGTTAGAAGAAGAAGCCAAACTTCTAGTGAATATTGGTGATAAGCCCTCATGTTGAAGGATCCAATAAAATTAACATAGTACCTGCCATGTGTGTGTATCACGTGCCATTCTCAAGTGTGTCTCTTGTTTGTACACTTCTGGTTCTGAACTCTGTCAATTAATATTATTGCTCTTACATAGACTTTTGCTAAATACTGAAGTGCCCATGTGACACATTAAAGATGATACACCAAGCATTAAAAGAGTGTTCGTGAGTTTAGTTTCGGTCGATAGAAATATCGCATTCTGGGCATTTCGCTTATTCAGTTTAAGATTGAGTTTCTAACAACTAAATTATTTGAAAAAAAAATACAAAATTTGAAGCATTAGCTGTGTTGTTCATTCTGTTGCTTATTTAAACCCTATAAAAATGTCATGTGCAACTAGTTAGTGCATAAATTGGAAACCAAAGATAAATTCCAGTCATTTCCTACTCAATTCTCATCATTATTATTTACTAGTTACTAGCCTTCTTTGTGTCCACAACAACTTTGAAGTTGTCCCTTTGTAACTACAGTTTGCAAGAGCTTTTTTTTATTACTTAATTAGGTCTAACAAAAAATTATTTACTATTATCACTTTTCAACAACTTATTAACCCATAGTGTAACCATAAAAAACACTATTAACCAATAGTCATATATATTGAGTTAGAAGCGATACATAATTTGAGGGTAAAATTATAATAAAATAAAATAGTTAACATTTTATTAAAAAGATATAATTATGCTTATATCTTGAATTTATACACACACTGACACACACAAATATGACACTTATTTTGCTACTGTTATTTGTTGTCTAGCTATGCTCTACTTAATTTATTTTTTTTGGGTACAATGCTCTCCTTAAATTTTAATAATATACTAGATACTCTATATTAGAGCTTAGTATATAGAATAAGGTCCACGAATCGACTCGTTTAACCCACAGTTCGCACGGACTTAAGACCAATTTTTTTCTTGTATGTTTATATTTTTGTTTGTGTGATTTAAATTGTTAAAACTGTGGGTTATGCGGGTTAAACTTGCAGGCTTGTGGGTTGGCCCGTGACCGTCTTTTTTAATTAATTACACATTTTATCGCTTATAAATATAATTTGGCTCAGCCAATTGTCTTGATTGTGGGATATCATTGAAAAATAGGAAGCCTTTATTGTAGAATATTCTATCCAAGGGTCGTTCTTATTTTACTAGACGGTTTTGAATTGGCCCCTCCCGATCGAATTTTGTTGATATTCTATCAAAAATTGGGTAGAATATTTTCATAGTTTGTAAATCTAAACTAAAGACAACAGCAATAGTTGTTATTTGTTAATTGCAATTTATAAAAATGTCACAACTTTTTCTCTTTTTTAATTTGTTATAATTTTTTTTAAAATGAGGGTTTATACAATTTAAAATGAGGGTTTATAGAATACGTGCTAAACATGAAGGCCATATACATGTGTGAAATGAAAAATCTAAAATTTAAACTCTAGCCCCTCCAATAATATTCCAATAATATCCCTAATATCTATTGAGTGAGTCACCCTATCAGAACTACATATATGTCGAAAATTTCTCATCTCACCCCCCACCACTCTTTTTAACCCCCCGGAAATCTATTTTTGCCCCTGAAAAGTCAACTTCAGAACGTAGATTCCGAAGTAGTTTAAAAGAAATTTTCATTCGAAACGTAGTTTTCGAAACTGTATTTCGGTGAATAGATTCTGAAATAATGTTATATAGTAACCGTTACTAGAGGTGGGAATAGGTTAGGCCGAGCTAGGCTTTGCCAAGCCTGAGCCTGGCCTGTCAAAAAAATCGAAGGCCTGAGCCTGGCCTGTAGCCTATCGTAAGCTTATCTTTTAAGCCTGAGTCTGGCCTTTTGAAAGTCTATGTGGCCTGTTAGCCTGTTTAAAAGCATATTTCACATGAAGATATTTAAATAAATAACTATATTTATTTTTAAAAATACTTATGAACTAGTAAATCAACATGCTTTTGATATTTAACATGATATTTTAGAGAATTTGACTATATATGTCATCATATTTCAATTCTAGTTTATAATAACACATTTATATATGTGAAAAACTAATGTAGATTAATAAACTTAAACTACTGAAAATGTTAATAAATTTATAATTTAATCAAAGTACAAATTTTAATATATAAATAATAATAGTATTAAAAATATTATTCATATTAACTTAAGTAGGTCGGCCTAATAGGCTAAAAGGCTTTTTTAATGGTCTGTGGCCTGACTTATTTACTTAAATAGGCTTATAAAAAAGCCTTGGCCTGCTCTATTTAAAGAAATAGGGCCGGCTGGCCTGAGCCTATGTAGGCTAGGCCTTAGGGCCTCGTAGGCTGGCCTGGACTATTCCCACCTCTAACCGTTACGCACCTGCTTCTGTCATTTTATATTTTTAAGTTTGAAAATAGGGTTGAGTGGGAAAAGGGTAGAAAAAAGAAACTTGCGAATTTGATCATCAATTCAACAAATTCAACCACTCTACTTTAACAAGTAAGTAAGTTCTATGTATCTTAGATCATTCCTTCCTCTTTTGTTCATTATTTTTGAACTTTTAACATTTCTCTTGGATTTTTTCAATTTCTGAGTTGTTGTTGTTGTTGTTTATTTCGTTGATTATGAGTTGTTTGTGGGATTTGGTAGATGTATGCATCAATACATGTTGCTTAGAAATTTAATTTGAGTATTGATATAGTTTGTATGATTTTAGCACTTTAATTGTTTGAAAAAATGTTTGAATGAAATAATTGGTATTGTAAGTGTTTGTATGCATGATTGTAATACATGAATATGTCTGAATTGGATTGGAATGTATGTTTAATGTTATTTAGGTTATGAATTATTTTTTTAATTGTATTGTAGAAATGGAAGAAGAGGTTGGAAGAACAAGACTAGGCAGGGAGACACGCGGACATGCTTCTGCGCGTGAAGTTGTTGCCCCTCGACCCAAAAGAGGACGCCGTTCACGGGTGGTTCAAGGAAGGCATGATCAAGAAGCGGGAGGTTCCTCCACGGGTGGTTCACGACGGCGTTCAATACCAACACAAGATCAAGAGGCTGGGGTTGAAGTTCAAGATGCTGCTGAAGGTCAAGAGAATGTGAATATTCCGCTTGAAGGAGACGAGGATGATGATGGGCAGCCACCGGTGGTTCCTGACCAGGGCTATGGAGGCGGTCCGAGCAATATGTCCCTATTACATGATTATCATAAGCATAGGGCAATTCTTATATGGGAAGCCATAAACTATGAAGTCGAGGTATACATTTACTAAAAAATTTGTTAATCAAGATATACCTGCGAGGAACTTGCGGGCACCTGCGAGTACCTGCGGGCACCTGCGAGTACCTGCAGGCACCTGCGAGGACTTGTGGGCAACTGCGAGTACCTGAGAGGACTTGCGGGCGCCTGCGAGTACCTGCGAGTACCTGCGAGGAAATTATTCAGAGGAATTTCATTTTTCCGGTTTCAACTGCCCCTCAACTAGATAGTCATCTAATTCTTTATCAAACTCATGGTTGTGTATGTCATTCACAACACTAAGATGTCAGTTCTTGGTTGTATTATAAAAATAACCACGAAGCCTAAACGGGCATCCACATTTCCTCGTTTCCGTTTCTTCAAACTTGATCTTCTTACTTGTTCTTTTATAAGCATTTCCCCTTTCACAACCCAAAACCAACGTATGCTTCCTCTTTCCATCACCATAGTCAGAATTTACAATCACAATTGCAAACCTTAACCCAGCAGCTACCTCGCGAACCCACTTCAGTAAAGTATCTCGAGTCTCGAAAGCTTGGTCCGTCAAAAATCTCGAACTACTATCAAATTGTATTGCCGGAGGACCAATTGCAGTATGAGCAGGAGGTGGAGCGGGAAGAGCATGAGGAGCTTGGTCCGGTGGATGAAAATTGACGGGATCAACATCAGCCACGACTTCATGTACACGTAAACCAAGCACCACTTGTCTAGATTTATGATCCATAACTACAACAAATTAAAATTCATATCAAATCCAGGTCATAAGAAATAAGATATGGTCTAAGAAATAACCAACAACCTATAATCAATAAACTATAATGAGTAACCTATAAGCAATAAGCATTTTAAATTTGACAAAAAAGAAATAATGCAGTAACAGTGCAGCAGGAAAGACATGAAAATTTCAACTAAGTTATATTTCGGAACGTATTTTCCGAACTCAATCTGCACCTTATTTCGGAAACTAGTTTCCGAATGATCACCTGTCAGAAATTTCGGAAACCTAGGTGACCACAGTCTATTCTAAGCTAAAATAAACAAAATTTAATCGGTTAGAATCAAAATTTATCTTATGTTAATGCATCAACGAGTGTTGATTCCGTTAGATAACCTCCAAAACTTGAGATTGAGCCACAAATGAAGAAAAACGATTTTGGTTCCAAAGAGAAGAAGAGATTGAGTGTTGACATGAATGAGAGGAAGTGAGCTGGTTTCAGCTCTATAACGTCCAACTTCGAAAACTAAAACCCGAAATATTAGTTCGGAAAAGGTTTTTCGAACCAAAATTAAAGGTTACAAAATTTCGAAACGTAGATTCCGAAGTTGACTTTACGGGGGGGAAGAATCATGGGGGGTGAGTTGAGAAATTTTCATATATGTCTTTCCAATAATATCCCTAAGAGCACCTCCAATAGTACAACTCATTCAAAGATTATTATGTCGGTCCTACAAAGCCACATTATTCTAAAGAACTCATCTAATTTTTACTCTAATGGTAAACTCAATATGATCTCAAATGGGCCCCATAATTCATCTCATAAATTTATTATTTTAACATTTTAACTTATTTAATTTTAGTTTAGATTAAAATATTATTTCACTTATTTTACACTTTATTCCATTCCTCCATTACCGTGCGGTTTTAATTTTTTCTAGTTTCTAACTTTTTCCAGAAGATTCAACCTCATCTTTTCTAATTTCTAAATCTGCATCTCAGCCATGAGTTTAGAAAGGGACTCGCCCCTTGTTTCTACTTCCCTCATCAAGCTTGGACTTCAATTTATAGTTGTTTCAAGTCTCCAACTTCCTACAAAAGAATAAATTTAGATTTGGATATTTTATATGTTTTTCTTGTGCAGGTGTGGATGTTTCTCCTTGAGAGAAATTTTCTGGGTTTTTTAGTATGGCTTTTATTTGAGTTGATGGTAGGATAGATTTTAGTATGGCTTTTATGCAAGGTTGTATACGAGAAATTTTTTATTATTAAAGAAACAAGTTCAAGTCTCACGATTTTGCGTCGTGACGGAACGCGTACTCCAGCATGGCGGACTCCAACAGTAAATAATTGAAAAAAGCAGTTCTTCCCCTCGACAGCCTGGCGGACAGTGCATGAAGGACTTCCACTGGAGGTGCTCTAATGACTAATAGCTATTGAGTTAGTCACCGTATCAGAACTACATATATGTCTTTCTATTTCTATAAAGGGACAATTAAAGAGAAAGCAAAAGTTTCCTTCAACAACAAACAATCTACGAAAATTTCAAAATAAATCCAACCAGACTATGCTGCAAGCACAAGCTCGAGTATTCTATTTATTTGAACTCAACCAAAAAACCAATTTAGGAATATTGAATCACATTGTCGAAAAAAAATGGAATATTGAATCACGGGAAGAAATATACTAATTCAAACATGCAATGACGTACTACTAACTTGTCTTCACTAGTAATTGGTTATGTCATCTAATCACTTAGGCTTTGTTTGCGAGTTTGGAAGGGAAGGGAAGGAAAGGCTAAAAAGAAAGAAACAAGTGGAAAGATTAACAAGTTTGGGAGGGAAGGAGTTTGGAGGGTTAATTTTTCTTCCTAACACAAAAACCCCCCAATTTGGAGGAACTCAAAAATTGTATTGAATGAGGGTTTGGAGGGGATTTGGAGGGTTTATATGAATTCTTCAAATTTAATTAATGTTGTCATAATATTTTTAAATTCATAATATATTAATCATATGTATTTATTTGTCATTTTCTATAAAAAAATACTTTCTCAAAAAATGTAAAAGATTTCTCTAATTTTCTCTTTATTTCCCTCCCTCCAAAACCCTCCCCTCCCCTCCCCCTCCAAACTCGCAAACAAAGCCTTAGGAGACAAAGCGAGATTTATAACATAGTAAGATTAGGCGGGAAATATGGCAATAGAAAATAGTCAGCTTGGCTCAATTAAATGATAAGAACTTCTAAAGTGAATAAAAATGGCCGTATCTAAAGAAAAATTCCAGGTACATAGTTCTATCATCACTCTAAGATGTAAAAACAACCTGTTTGGAACTGATGCAACATGTCTCTAAGCATGCAACCATATAGAAACAATAATTTCTAAGCGAAGTACAAGGGGTTGCTATTTCCAGCAATCATTCAAAAGCAGCAGACAAAACGAAATGAAGCGCATAAGATGGCTATATGCCCATGTAACTCGGAAGTCTCTTCGTCTTTTGTTGCCTCAGGATGTGTTCCCTTAAACATAAGAAATTGTTACATTTGGCAGAAAGTAAACAGAAAATTCATGATCCAATTAAATCAGGCGTTTCAGCCTCGATGGACAACAATGCGGTGTGTACTTTTCCTGTCCAACTGTCCAGCCGATCCCTTAAAGATTTTATCTGTTGAATACCCAAAACTCTTGGTTGCACCCAGGAAACATGTACAGTGCCGTCAACTTGATCAATTATACCCTCAATCAGATGAACCTGCATTCATTTTTTTCATATAAAAACATTAAAAAATTTAACACAATTGCCCAACACAATATGATCTTTACAAACAATGAAAATGCAGGCCCCATATGTAGATTTTAGGACACTTCAAATAGCTCTTCTCAGAAACCTGGACAACTATTTTTGTTTTTTGAATTGAAACAAGTATATAATACTGCAGTGAACACAAGAGAATGAAGTCTGCTTGTACATGCTAAGTTATAAGCCTCTTGGCAAAATAGCAGTGCTTTTTTTCAAACCAAAGCAATTTACAAAAAAGCCGTCTAGAGTACCACTAAACAGGAATTAAAAGACCAGTTCAAACAATATGTGAGAACAACAAAATTTCAGCATTAACGGTGGATGGTAAACAAAGGACAAAAAAAAGGCTACCATTTCCAAAATACAAATAAAGCATTTTTCAACTGAATGATAAAATGTGCCAAAATATTATATAAACCAAGTGAAAAATTAAACAGATAAGTTGAACTTCTAGGAAAAATTATATAAACAAGAACAAGAATGACTCGAAAAGAAACAAAGTGTCACATTTACCCAAACCCATGAGTTGAAGTTGAAAGAGTACCACTTTAGATGGTTACACAGAAAAACATATAAACATCTTAAAAAAGAAACATTAGAGAATTTCAAGTTGAACTTACAGATAAGCTCTTCATAAGGAGATGTTCCACATCCTCGATAGAAAGTTTTGTGCGCTCTGCAATCACACTCAAGGGAATTGTTCGATCTTCCGAAGGCCGGCTGCAAATAACCACAATCAGATTAGAGTTGGAAATAAAACAAACAGTTTCAAATTAATCTACAAAATTTTGATGACAAATTTAATGAATATATACCTGAATATAATTTCCATCAGACAGAGAATGTTAATCTTTTCCAACAGCTTCTGTTCATTTTGAACAAGTGCTGGTTGAGCCCTTAAAGCAGCATTATGCACCTGGCATAATTCTTGATATCGAACCAAATCACCAGAATTAAATGCCTGCAGAATATAGTAGAGCCATTCTACCTTGGTTTCCAGGAGACTCTTAATCTGTCGAAGGTATAGTAAATTGTGTTATCCAACATAGTAACTTAAATAGATGAGTGAAGTTTATAAACTTGAAAGAGCAGGCCTTCCAAAATAATAATTAGCAGATACTCACAATAGGATGGGCAAGTAGCTCTCCAAAGTTGTAGATGTTATCTCCCAACAGGGCAGAAAGGGACAAGTCAAATGCCAAATCCTAACAGATGACAAAAATGGTGCATTAACTAATATCATATCTGCAGATAAATAGAAAATAAACCATAGACTACTATCGCCTGTAACCTATAAAGCAGAAGGATGTGCAACTAAATGGGAAAAAAAAAAAAAAACAGATTCAGTTCAATTTTACCAAAATAAAAGCATCACATTGTATTAGATTTCAGCAAGGACAGCGTATAAATGTAATGGTCGAATAGTAACGGAAGATCAATTAGGTTAACCTTTGTATTGGACAATATACGATACACCAGAGTTAGAAGCATTACTTATCCTTAATTACCATTAAGACAAAGAGAGTGTATTGGATTGACCTTAATATTGAATGATATATGAATAAGAGCAGTTAGAAGCATCACTTATCCTTAATTACTATTAAGAACTAGGAAGCATGAATCACTCAAAGTCATGATGTGTCGCATTCGTGTTTTGGATGCAGATTACAGATTAATGTTGGACATTTCATGGACTTTCCAATACCTGTTGTATTTTCTTACCCTTCTTTATTTTATTTTTATATCAACATACACATAGGAATATTTACAATAACATAAGTTAATTTTAAAACATTGATTACTATCATATTGATTTAATGGTAGTATTTGGTGTTCTATTACTGTCATGATGTATCTTACAATTTTAAACTTTTGCCTTAGTTCATATCTGTTTTCTGTGTTGAATATCTACACCATAGATAGAAACAACTTTTTAACTCAATGTTGCAGTATACTTTAGCTACAGCATCTCCTAAGTTTCCTTGATGTAACTAACCAAAGCCTAAAATCCAGATTAATAAAGGAGAGAACCTCCCCCAACAAATGGATATTTAGTTACTGTGAAACACGTGCTCATGTGTCATATACACACAAGTTATTCCATAGTTGCTAATTTTGATGATAAAAATATGACTAAAACCTAAAGTTAAACAACAGCCTAATGTAAATTAACCAACACCCCGAGTTCTATGCAATTGGAAATCCATCACTTTATTATATTACCCTTGGTTTCTCTTCTCCATCCTCTCCCCATATATTTTTATGTAGAAAAGACAAGGTGCTAATAGAGTCGAGAGTAACTGTAACCGGAGTAAATTGTAGCCATTATTTAGCCACTAATTGAGACAGCATAAAAAGAATAAATAAATCAACAAAAACATTTCAGACAATTCAATAGCATACCAATTTGAATGAGTCAGAGAGTGACTCCACTGCTGTGTATGCCAAATAGAGAAGGGCACTTTTGTAGAACTCAGCAAATTCCTGACGGGATTTGTGATATTGAGAAGATACCCAGTAATAGCTCGCATAGACAGTTGGATCAATATCTGTCATGCTGTCAAGCGTACTCTTTCCATTTTCAAGAAGATTCTTGCATTCCTTTTGGTCACCTTGTTCAAGCTTAAATAAGGCGATTTGCATCTTAATGTATAGGATAGGCTCTTCTATACGCTGCTCTCTAGTGGCTTGTAGTTTCTCAATGATGCCTTCAAGATAACCGATGGCAGCTTCTTTCTCAGAATACTGTCGGGAAACCATCACAGCAAAATGAGCAAGCTTAAGAAGGTTGATTTTAGTCTCGAAATCTGTGATGAAATTGTTATATAATTGTATCAGAGCATCACCAGCCTGAAAATTCAAAGTAAGAATAATTGGTCAAACAAATTAATTATAAACCACAATAAGAACATGAACTGCAGAGTAAATTATCAGAGTAGAAGTAATGGAAAATTATATTAGATTCAAAAAAAGAAATAACAATGTGCACAAAATGTGTAACATCATTGACACTTCAAATACAGTAAGCTAATAGATGAGTGACAGCATTAGTAAAACAATCACTAACACCGAAGAATGAAGCTAAACATAAGTTTTGCACAAGTCCTGTCATAGTATGCATCTCATTACTAAAATCAAATGACAATTTGGACTTCATTCTTAATTTTCAATTTTCAATTGTAAAGACATATTCAATTGTATTCTAAACTAAGATTGAATGATGGTTTCCAAAGATAGCAAAGATTTTCTAGTTGAAAATTTAAAAATCTTCATAAACAAAGTAGTTGATAAAATTGGACAGACTAAGGATTGAGGTTTGTGATAAATATCCTCATTGAAAATAAAGCCACCCAACAAATGAGGAAAACTCTACACCAATTTATGATACATGAACCATTTATCTTGTTAAAAACGAATCGTCTACATTGCACTTTGATCATTAACAGTCTTTAACTTATCAATCACATCTTCAAAAACTCAAACCATAATAATACAAGTGAATCTTTCTACATAAGTTCTAAACTTCAAAACAAACACTGCAATGCTTGAGTCACCTTAAAACCTTCATCTACCATTCACATCACTCCCCACAAAACACTGAACAACAAAACTCCAAATCCATTTAAAAAAAAATCCCAAAAATTCAGTTTCCATCAAAACCCTAATTCTAAATACCCCAACACCCAAAATTCAATTCCACAAACAACTCAATCAAAACCACAATCCTCTACCTTACCTAACATCCTCGGATCCAAAACAAAAAACCTAAACCCAAAAACAAAAACAAAAAAGTCCCCACCTTTACCACAATTCAAATCACAACTCAAAAAAACAAAACCCTAAATCATCAAAATCGTAACCGTCACAACTCAACTCCCAAATTAAGTTAACCAAAGCAACAACAAAACAAAAAAACACAAACCCTAATCTTAAAAAACGGTGAAATAAAAATCAATAAAAATCAATAAAACTAAGAATTAAAGTATTATAGCAATTGATAGTGAAAAGTGTGTTGAGCGAAGAGTGAGACCTGAAAAACGGCAAGAGCGACGAACTGTTCGAGCTTGAGAGTGAGCTGATGCCATAGCTTCTTCTGGTACAGATCCGCAAGAGAATTGTACCAATCGCCGAGTTCAGGATGTGAACTTCGAAGAGATTCAAGGTATTGAAGAGCAGCCATGGCGATTCAAGGGAGAGAAAAATCTGAAACTCGCAAAGAAAGAAACAATTGTGATTTTCTTTCTCTTTTTATTTTTGAGGTCTTTGTGGATTTATATTTATATGTATTTTTATTTTTATAATAATATTTCTTTTTTTACTTTTTGTTTTAAATTTGTTTTGCTTCGGCGAAAAGAAATGAATATTAATGGAGGTTCGGTTTGTTAGGACGACGTCGTTTTTGGAATTTGGTTTTCCTATTTTGGGCTTCAAGCCCATATTTCTTTAGACTCATTGGGGAATTTTGCTTTTTAGGGCCTTATATTACTCCCAAGCCCCTCCCCCCTTGGTGACCAGAATACCCTTATAAAGGGTTTCGTAACGTACAATCTGAAATAAACCAATTTTGTACGCACAATTTGAAACCATGTTAAAAATGAAAATCCGGTAAGACTATCTTGTTGAGCACGTATCCGCCTAATAAACATGGTTTCCTACCATAGTTTACGAAAAAAAAATTAAACAAAATTAATGTTTCGAAATTTACAAAACGAAATGCTTAGTTTGTAACATAGGGTCAGAAATGACCTATATATGCCAGCTGCCCTAACTGTACTTTCATAACCACCTAGACACTCAACCGGGAGAAATGTGATCAAGGGCGATTTTGTGACGTTTGAAAGCCGTTTGCAAGAATTAAAATCAATGTATCTTCACTCATAAAGGGTTCCAACACTCATTTCAAGTTATACAAAAGGTAATATGCGCTTTAAAAGGTTTATTTTTTTATTTTTCATGATTTTGCTTCAAAGTTGATTTTGGATTTTTAGTCATAAGCATGGTTTCGTACCATAAAAATTGTCCCTTTTCTCTAATTTCATGTTTTCATCAAACTCGTTATCTTTTCTGTATTTCTAGTCACAAACAGCACTTTCGGATTCTACGAAAAACTATGCGATTTCAAAACCTACAAAACGAAACTAAGCGTTTTTGTCACCTATGTTCCGAAAGTATGGTTTTTCTGAGTGAATATGTTTCTAAACTAAGCTTCCCCTGCGTTTGTAGCCATAAAACACCATTTTATATCCTACGGAACGAAAAAGTGTTGATTTCAAAATGTAGAAACCAAAGTGTCCTAGATTCAAAAATTGGGATTTTAAAGGGGCAAAAATAGAGCAAATTTTCTCAATGGATTATAGTAAATTTGGAGTGATTCTTTTGTTAAGAAGTTATTTATTTTAAAATTTTATCCTTTTGTCAAAAACAAATCCTATATACACTTTTATAGTTATCTTCCTATCCTGCCATTTGAATGAATTTTTCGTTTCACCTTTATTATCATTTTTGTTTTTCATTATTTTCCAAATAGTTCAAAAGATCATGCATAGTAATATTGTATCCCGTAAGTGTATGAATGTTGTTTTTTAAAGATTAAATTTTGCTATACAGAAAGGGTTAGCAGCGCAGCTTATTACCCGTATACCTTTTATTAAGGTGTAATTATTATTACTATTATTATTATTTTAATGTAGTAAAAAAAATTAAATTATTTTTCTTTCGAATTGAGTGAGAGATATAATTGAAATATTATAAAACATTAAAATGTTTTAAGAGATTTTTCAACCATTAATATGTTTTTTCTGTATTCATCATCCCAAATCAACCAGATAAAAATGGGTACAGATCGGTGCATACCATATAAGTATCATATACGTACCCGGGTATTTCACTATTTTAAGAGTACTCATGCTTCATAGATATAAAGTACACTTGTTAGGTTATTTTAAAAAAATATGCATAATATCAAATAACAAGTGGCCTAGTGGCCTTATCAAAAAAAAAAAAATGCATATTTAATATCCAAATAAGGCAATTTACATTGACATGTTTTAAAATATATTAAATCTCTTAATTTTCTCGTTGAAACACACTTTTAGAATACGCTTAGGGTCCGTTTGGTGCGTAGGATATGATAGAGATAAGATATGATAAGAAGGTGGATAAGGATATGATAAGATAGTAATAAGATAAACATTCATCCTATCATTTGTTTGGTGCACACATGATAAGAAAAGGTTATCATTGTTTTGTCATATTATATGTTTGGTGCACACTTGTTATTGACATGATAAAATACATGTTATATTTAAATGACAATTATTCTTGTGAAGCAAATTTTTTTTTTTTATAAAAACAAATAATTTTATATTTTTAATTAACATTAAGAAAAATAAAATGAGTAACTAAAAAATTATTTCGTACACATATTTTTATAAAATAAAATAATTTGATATGTTAATGGATATTAAAAAAAGATTAAAAAAGTTTTTCGTCTAAAAAATTGTAGTGAATTTTGATTTTTAATCTCTAAAAATAAAAATCGGATATTTTTGTTATCCCAAATTTTACTTTCACTTTTTGTCGCTATTGAACATAATTTTGACATGTCCTACATAATTTTTATAAACGAAAAATAATAAGTGATAAATTAATTTCATATAGTTGTAAAAAGATTAACTTAAATCGTTGTAATTATAAATTCTTATTTTTGTACAAATAAAAAAAACAAAAAATAAAAAAAATATTAAATAAAAAAAAAAGATATAGATTATCATGTGGTTGAGCAACAGGTTCGATATAAAAAAAGTTCATACAATAATATATGAGCAATCAAGCAATAGTAATATAATATATATAGTAAACAATATATATGGTGGGTAAAAAGAATAAATAAATCATTAAAATGCATTCAAGAGGATTCGAAGAGAGGACAGCGTGAGATTATATGAGTAGCATATCATATCCTATTGCTAACCTAGCTTAAACTAAAGATAAAAATAACAAAGGCTAAATAGGATAGGATAGATAATAGATTTATTTTATCCTTTCTAATTGGTGCACCAAATAAAGAATTTGAATAGGATAGGATAATTTAATCATATCTTATCTCTCTATTCTATGCACCAAACGGGCCCTTAGTCTCGTATAAATGTTTTTGAAATTTTTTAAGGGTTGTGGTAAAATATGTTAAGGAACCAAAATAATAAAATTGTATTGAAAAATGATTTCATACATTTTTAAAGAAGGTTTAATTGCCTTTCTAAAAAAAAATGTTTTAATTAGTGTATGAAGGCTTAATTAGTAGGAAAAAAAAGCTGAATTAGTATTTGTGTCATTTAAAGAATTTTTTTTTTTATTTTACATTAGTCTATTAACGAATAAGAGAAATGCTTAATACAACGAATGTTTTACGAACCGGTGGAACCATAGGCAACATGCACCGCTTGCATTATTCTATTTAATGAATTCAACTTTTGATTCTTTAGAGTATCTTGAGTGGTGATATCATTATGAGTATCATACATTACTAATGAGTGGTTCACAATGCCATATAATATTTATGCAACTCATAAATATTTTACTCTAATGGTGATACCACTTTGGATATCATATATTATTGATAAGTGGTCTCTCCTATATTTATTATTTTAACTTTGTCCAAATCAAAAAGGTAATAATAAATTGATGATACAGTACCTTATACCTTAAATAATGTACCGTATCATCAAATTTGAAACCTTCTATGCCACGTCATGGAACTTCAATGATTAAAAAAAGTATGGATCATTAGCCTTTGAAACTCTCTATGATATTCTTATCGAAAATGTTCTTATGAGGTTCTATATGATATGATCTAGTAGTTAATGAATTTTTCTTAGAATAAATTGTTCTAGAGAATTTAAGTTTGATTTTTAATTAGTGTGAAATTTTTTTAGCTTAACTTTAGTATTTTATATCCAAATTTTGAATTACTAAATTATTTCTCTAATAATTTAGATGGTTATACCTCCAAGCTACTCTTTAAAATCTTAAAAAATAAGTTTTTGTATAATTTTCATAGGAATTTGTAAAGTTAACACATTATAAATTATGGGTCAGGATCAAATGACACCAATGTGTCAAACTTAGTAACATGACACCTTCGATAATTATTTATCGGATAATCGCATTACAAAATCAACCGTTGGATTCGAAGCTATTATTATATAGATCATGTCTATAAAATTTAACAACAATCGGAAATCATTTGAAATGTCAATGAGATGCATAAAAACCAACGTCTTACAAAACTTCGTCAAAACCGTTAATTTTTATCCTTCTCTTTAACCCATCAAATGGTTTCCGATTGATGTTAAATTTTGTAGACATGATATATATAATAATAGCTTTGAATCCAACGGTTGATTTTGTAATACGATTATCCGATAAAGAATTATCGGAGGTGTCATGTTACTAAGTTTGACACCTTGGTGTCATTTGATCCTGACCCATAAATTATAGTGTTTAACTTTTTGAATAATTTTTTTTTCAAATAAAATGCTTAAAAAATGCCGAGGGCACTCGTCAGTAAGACCTAAAAAAATTAATATTTCAAGTGTGGCGGTTTTTGTATGTTTTTTGTGAAGATATATTTCTTTAGATATTAATTTATTGGTAAGAAAGAAATATTAAACCGAAAGAAATATAAATCAGTTTACCAAGTAGTAGCAAGTATTAACTATGAGTGTGTTTGTACTGATTTATTTTTGAGGTTATGCAAATAAATAAGTTTTTATGCATTGGTTTAAATATTTTAAGGTAGTTTATAAGAAAATAGCTTATAAAAATATAATTTTTGTTAGTTAAAACTTATAAATTAACACAAAACTTTATTTATTTGCATAATGTAACACCCCGTTTTTCATAAAGCCAGAAAAGGCATTATATATATATATTTTTTTTTATACACATCAGAGTTACACATAAAAGATTTTAAATGAGCCGACATTCAAATATACAAAGACTCATTACCAAAAGGTGCTTCGACAAGCAAAGTGTATTCAGGAATAATTACAGTCCAAGTCAAAGTATAATCAAATACTTACACAAAACTAGTTAGAATCCTATGCCTAACCCAAAAAGCACGGTGTACAACCCACACCGGCGCATAGTCTAACTAAGCTAAACTCCAACCTCTCACTGGGACCCGGAACAGCCACCGTCGTCACCACGACCTAGCCCAACATCTGGGTGGGATGAGCCCGCAAATGAAAGAAAGGGGTCACCACAAAATACAAGTATGTATATATATAATCGGTGCGAAAGATGTACACATAGCAAATTTCCACATACACAAGAGAAAGCCCTTAAACTCAAAAGTAGTTCCCACCAACGGGTATATATAAATAAATCACCAATCCTAATGCAGACCTCTACAATGGGTGTGACGACCGTCACTGGTTCGCCACATGCATGATTTTCCGGAAAATTAACCTCTCCTCGAAGAGTCGTGGGGTAGGCAAAGCCACACAGTCATATACGTACCCGCACTAAAGTGCCACACAAGGCGGGTGAAGTCACACAGACAAACACCAGGTGAAGTCGCACAGACAAACACCAACTCAATAAAATCCAGTCGGATTTGGCGAAGCCACACAGTCAACGCCCGGTACGTAGGCAAAGTCACACAGACATACACCTAGGCACGCAACTATGAAATGCATGACATATATTCTCTTTGGCATAATACAGGATAGTCACACAGACAAAATCCCCGCGTAGTCCTATCCGACGCACGCATTAATATATGCTCATGCAACCAAACACATAGCCTAAAGCCTATGTACAACTATCACAACCTACATACATTTTCCTACTCATATGCAAATTGTACACGTAATCATAACCACGTTCTCATCAACGAGAATACATAAGTACAAACATGTCAAAGCACACAGCAAATGCATAACAGCAAAACAAAACATGTCGTAACCGTTTTAAAAGACGGAAATAAAGTGGAGCCCCTACCTCGGCAAGCTTCCGTTAACTACACACGATCAAAACCACACGACGCGCTTCCTAAAACAAGCAACGTACGATCAATACATTGTTTCTAAACCAAACGTATTGAAACTACACCAAAGTCCCAAAAACCCTCAAGGTTTCTAAGGAAAACCACTCTTTCGGATACCACCCCAAATTCTACTATATTGATCAATCCCCATGAGTTATTTGTACTATTTTTAGGACTCAAAACCATAGTCAAAAGTCTTAAATAATTTGAAATGCAAAATGGCCATTTTCTTGCGTTACAAGCTACGTACTTTACGAGTAGTCGAAAAACCCGTTTCCAATCCCAACCACTTCCATAAATTAATAAAAAAGGATAGGAAGCCTAAAAATAATTTTAGAACATCAAACTCCAAAAATTTTGGTCCCAGAGCTCGCCACGGCGAGTTGGCAGCGAGTGAAGTCAGGAGCTACTGATCTCGCTCGCTCTGGCGAGTTGCTTCAAAGCACGCTCGCTGTGGCGAGTAACAGCTCGCTCAGCGAGTACACCAGAGACAAAACAGCAGAAACAGCAAAACTTGGTTTACTCAATTTTCACCCAAAACAACTTTTCACGCAACACACCACATACGCATAGTATTGGTTCCCAAAAACCATTTTCTCAACAAAGCATTACATTTCCGAAAGTATGTTGGTTGCTTCGAGTGCAAGTTATTTGGTTTTTCATTTCCAAAATCAAAACCAAACCCAAGCACAAGTTTTATTACGGGCCTCAACCGACCTGTAACCATTTTCAAACATGTTTTCAAGGTAAAAGCAAGGCCACATAACTCAAGAGTTTTAAACCACTTGTAATACCAAAAACACCACACAAAACACTTAGTAAATATTTTCATAAACACCAAAATATTTTTCATCGGATTTTCTAAAACGAAACCATACAACACGAATCCCTTCCGCCTAAAGGTTCAAAAACAACGTTTCTTTTCAAAACCTTACAACTTAACCTCTTGTTATTGATCAATACACTAAACTTTCAAAACCCTAACTTTTCTCATGAGATTTTCACCAACTCATGGAAAATTGAAACAACAAAGCCTAGCATGCTTACTGAACTCTCATGAACAACTTTCATGAAACAAAAACTAGCAAGAACAGCATTTCTCGCCAAACCCTCTTAAGAACATAAACCCAAAAACCTCAAAACTCTAAAAATCTACCAACCTAGGAGATGAGAAGAGAGGGTTACCTTAAGAAAGTGATTCTCTACAACTTCCCACTAAGCTTCCAAGCTTGAAATGGAGTGAAATGGTGAGGAATTGAAAATTTGGTGAAGGTTTAAGAGAAAGTAATGGAGTCACGTGAAAGAGAGAAAGAAAGGAGTGAATTGTGAAAATTTCCTAAGTCCTCCAAGTGACCAAACCTCCTTACTAACAAAAGCTCTTGCTCACTATCCACCCTTGGATCAAAAACAAAAGTCCAAGCTTAAACCCTAGCCATGGGATCAAATGCTTTAAGGATAAACACAAGATTAAATCAAATCTTCCAAACCAAGACACGTACTCAGCTCTCGCGCGTCGCGACGAACGTAAATCTCAAAAACGTAAAAACTACGGAAAGAACGTCCAACGTTAAACATTTCCAAAACTTATCGCCGAATCTTTTTCCGCGACTGTAATTTTCTTCCATACCTTAGAAAATTATTCTCAGAACATAACCTCACTCACGCAGATATATAAAACTCTCATCCGAAACCTCACTTAAAACAGACACAGTGCGATTTTACAGGCCTCCGTCGCCTATCCGCATAACTCTTCTGGCGATCTTGAGCAACCTTCAACATTGCCCTTATCTTTCGGACCTTGTCCGTCGTCTGTTGTACCATTTCCGGTCCTACTAACATACTCTCCCCATCTTGGTACCAACACAAAGGAGTCTGACATCTCCTCCCATACAAAGCCTCGTATGGTGCCATTCCAATACTCGCGTGGAAACTGTTGTTGTATGTGAATTCTATCAATGGTAACACATCATCCCAACTTCCACGATCATTCAATACACATGCTCTCAACAAATCTTCCAATGATTGATTTGTTCTCTCAGTCTGCCCATCTGTCTGAGGATGATAGGCGGAACTCAATCTCAGTTTCGTCCCCAACGCCTCATGCAAAGTCTTCCAAAAGTGTGAAGTAAACTTTGGGTCTCGATCCGACACTATACTTGACGGAATCCCATGTAACCTCACAATCTCAGCAATGTAAATATCGGTCAACTTTGCTGCTGTATCCGTAATCCTTACCGGTAGAAAATGAGCGGACTTCGTCAAACGATCCACTATCACCCAAATGGAATCATGCTTCCTCCTGGTCTTAGGTAAACCAGTGATGAAATCCATAGAAATGCTATCCCACTTCCACTCGGGGATATCTAACGACTGCAGCATCCCTGCTGGTCTCTGATGCTCAATCTTCGCCTTCTGACAAGTCAGACACGACGCCACATACTCAGCCACATCCCTCTTCATACCTGGCCACCAGAAATCATGCCTCAGGTCTTGATACATCTTTGTTGCTCCAGGATGCATACTAAGTTTACTCTTGTGTGCCTCCCCTAGAATGGTGTTTCTCAAGTCCATAGCTTCGGGCACACACACTCTACCTCGACACCTCAAAATGTTGTCCGATCCCACCTTGAAATCTCGGTTGGTTTCTCGAACAATCAAAGCTTTCTTCTCCATGAGGAACCTGTCATCTTGACAATTTGCAATGTCCTCCAATAATCCGCTTGAGATGGTAATCATACCCAACCTCATATTCCCTAAAGCAAACTCTACCTCGAGATGCAAGTCACGAAACTCTCTCAATAACTCCTGTTGACTAGCCATCTGTGCTGAACAAACCGTCACACTCTTCCTACTCAAAGCATCGGCTACCACATTAGCCTTCCCCGGATGGTATTCCAACGTAAAATCGAAGTCCTTCAAAGTTTCCATCCACCTCCGTTGCCTCATATTAAGCTCTTTCTGATCAAACAAGTACTTGAGACTTTTATGGTCACTAAACACGACAAAAGTGCAACCATAAAGATGATGTCTCCAAATCTTCAATGCAAAAACAACGGCCGCAAGCTCTAATCGTGCGTAGGATAATTCTTTTCATGCACTTTCAGCTGTCTTGACGCATAAGCTACTGCTCTCTTGTGTTGCATCAACACACAACTCAACCCTTGATGAGAAGCATCACAGTAAACCTCATACGGTTCATCCGACTGTGGTAACACCAAGACTGGCGACGTTGTCAACCGTTCTTTCAACAATTGGAAACTCGACTCACACTTCTCCGTCCAAGCAAAAGGTTGATCTTTTCGCGTAAGTTGCGTCATTGGCGCCACAATCTTAGCGAAACCTTCAATGAATCTCCGGTAATAACCGGCCAAACCCACGAAACTCCTCACATCAGTCACGGTTTGAGGCTGCTTCCATGAAAGTACCGTATCAATCTTGGCTGGATCCACGGCTATTCCCTCTCTTGATATGACATGGCCAAGGAAATTCACCTCTTCCAACCAAAATTCACACTTTGACGGGTTTGCATACAACTTACTTTCCCGCAAAACTTGCAATACTAGACGAAGATGCTCTACATGTTCCTCTTCATTCCTTGAATACACTAGGATGTCATCAATAAATACCACCACAAACTTGTCCAAGAATGAGTGGAATATCCGATTCATGTAGGCCATAAAGATAGCAGGTGCATTCGTCACTCCGAACGGCATCACTAAGAATTCATAATGCCCATACCGCGTCCTAAACGCCGTTTTCTGAATATCCTCGTCTCGTACCCTTATCTGGTGATAACCAGATTTCAAGTCAATCTTTGAAAACACTGAGGCTCCCCTCAACTGATCCATCAAATCATCAATTCGCGGCAATGGATATCGGTTCTTGATAGTCACCTTATTAAGCTTCCGATAATCCACACACAGACGAGATTTCCCATCCTTCTTCTTAACCAATAAGACCGGTGCTCCCCAAGGCGACACACTAGGCCTTATGAAACCCTTCTCTAACAAGTCCTCAATCTGACTTTTCAACTCTACCAACTCAGATGGAGCCATCCGATAAGCTGATTCCGAAATCGGACCCGTACCCGGTTGCAAATCAATAAAGAATTCCACCTCTCTACACGGAGGAAAAGCTGGAATCTCCGATGGAAATACATCTTGGAAATCTTGAACCACTTGAAATTCCCCAATTCGGATCTCCGACGTCACTCCTAAACTAGCAAGTGAAACTATCTCCGGCTCTCCATTACACATAACCACCGACAGCCGATTTGCAGACAAGTACCTTCGCACACCTGGCTCGGGAAAGAAAACCAATTTCCGAGCACAGTCTAGAATAACATAATGATAGGATAACCAATCCATCCCGAGGATGATCTCGAGAGATAAGAGCGGTAAACACACTAAGTTGACCAGAAACTCCCTATTCTGAATTACTACTAAACAATGCAAACATGCAGTATTTACCATCAAATCCTTAGCAGGAGTCAAGACATTCAAATCAAACGGAAGCATAGAAACATTCAAACTCAAACGATTTGCACAAGCCAAAGATATGAATGAGTGGGTTGCCCCTGTGTCAATCAAAGCAGTTAAAGAATTACCTGCGATGTGACAGCTCTCATGGATGGCATTGCTAGCCTGCCCACTCACCTCAGTGCCCATACAGTAAGCACGTGCCTTTGCCACAGGTCTGTCACCCTGTGAGCCTTGTGCCACATTTGCCGACGGCCCGGTCTTCGGGGCTCTGCAATCTCTAGCAAAGTGTCCCGGCTTCTTGCAATTGTAGCAGGCGTTTTCCCCCTTCGGTTTCGTGCACTCATTAGCAAAATGCCCCGCTTCTCCACAGTTGTAGCAATTCCCTTTACTACCATCAGATTTTCCCCGGCTACCTTGATTCACCGATCGGCCCGGTCCCCTGTTATTCTGAGGGCGATCGTAAGGCTTACTACTTTGTTTCCCACGATTCTGGCTCGGACCACTCGAACGACTTGGTCCCCCAGCACTAGAATTCCCTTGGCGGTTCACCCGCTTATTCTTCATGTCTTCCACCTCTTGACATTTCTCCACTAATACTTGAAACTGTCGGATACCCAATGGCACAACCGCATCCTGCAGCTCGTACCTCAGCCCATCTTGGAAACGACAGCACATATAATCCTCATCTATCCCATCCCTAAAGAAGCGGAAGAAACGAGATAGAGATTCAAACTTCTTGGCATATGCTTCAACATTCATGCCCGCTTGCCTTAGCCTCAGAAACTCTTCCCCATACCTCTCCGTAGCAGTCTCGGGAAAGTACTTGGCCAGAAACCTCCGCCTGAAGTTCTCCCAACTTAACTCTTCATGGACATTCTCCATGATCAGTCGGGTGTTCCTCCACCAATACTCAGAACCCCCTAGTAACTGATAGGTAGCTAAGACTACTTTCTCTCCTTCTGGACAACGAATTGCCCCGAAAATCCTCTCTACAGATTGGAGCCATAAATCAGCAGTTTCCGGACCTCCCTCCCCATTAAACTTTGGAGGCGTTTGGTGGTTGAAACTTGAAAGAAGTCTAGAACCAGCAGCAAGTATTTCCCTTTCGCGCTTTTCCAGATCTCTCTGCGCCTTAGCATGGCTCTGAGCAGTTACAGCCGCTGCCATTGTATGCATGGCATAAGCCATCTGATTCACATCCACATTGTCCGCCATAGGTACTGTAGGTGCCCTTCTTGGAGGCATTCGATTTCTGCACAATACCAATTCTGATTAGATTCCTTATCCAAACATTTCTGAGTCTCTACAGAAAATCTCAATCAACGGTTACTAACTCACAACCGACACAGAACAGGCACTAGAACTGACACTAGAACTGACACCACTCTAGCTAAGTTCTAACCGACTCTGGACTAACGACTCGAGTATACCCTTTCCCTTTGAAGATTTAAAGCCGGGCTCTGATACCAAAAATGTAACACCCCGTTTTTCATAAAGCCAGAAAAGGCATTATATTATTTTTTTTTTTTTATACACATCAGAGTTACACATAAAAGATTTTAAATGAGCCGGCATTCAAATATACAAAGACTCATTACCAAAAGGTGCTTCGACAAGCAAAGTGTATTCAGGAATAATTACAGTCCAAGTCAAAGTATAATCAAATACTTACACAAAACTAGTTAGAATCTTATGCCTAACCCAAAAAGCACGGTGTACAACCCACACCGGCGCATAGTCTAACTAAGCTAAACTCCAACCTCTCACTGGGACCCGGAACAGCCACCGTCGTCACCACGACCTAGCCCAACATCTGGGTGGGATGAGCCCGCAAATGAAAGAAAGGGGTCACCACAAAATACAAGTATGTATATATATAATCGGTGCGAAAGATGTACACATAGCAAATTTCCACATACACAAGAGAAAGCCCTTAAACTCAAAAGTAGTTCCCACCAACGGGTATATATAAATAAATCACCAATCCTAATGCAGACCTCTACAATGGGTGTGACGACCGTCACTGGTTCGCCACATGCATGATTTTCCGGAAAATTAACCTCTCCTCGAAGAGTCGTGGGGTAGGCAAAGCCACACAGTCATATACGTACCCGCACTAAAGTGCCACACAAGGCGGGTGAAGTCACACAGACAAACACCAGGTGAAGTCGCACAGACAAACACCAACTCAATAAAATCCAGTCGGATTTGGCGAAGCCACACAGTCAACGCCCGGTACGTAGGCAAAGTCACACAGACATACACCTAGGCACGCAACTATGAAATGCATGACATATATTCTCTTTGGCATAATACAGGATAGTCACACAGACAAAATCCCCGCGTAGTCCTATCCGACGCACGCATTAATATATGCTCATGCAACCAAACACATAGCCTAAAGCCTATGTACAACTATCACAACCTACATACATTTTCCTACTCATATGCAAATTGTACACGTAATCATAACCACGTTCTCATCAACGAGAATACATAAGTACAAACATGTCAAAGCACACAGCAAATGCATAACAGCAAAACAAAACATGTCGTAACCGTTTTAAAAGACGGAAATAAAGTGGAGCCCCTACCTCGGCAAGCTTCCGTTAACTACACACGATCAAAACCACACGACGCGCTTCCTAAAACAAGCAACGTACGATCAATACATTGTTTCTAAACCAAACGTATTGAAACTACACCAAAGTCCCAAAAACCCTCAAGGTTTCTAAGGAAAACCACTCTTTCGGATACCACCCCAAATTCTACTATATTGATCAATCCCCATGAGTTATTTGTACTATTTTTAGGACTCAAAACCATAGTCAAAAGTCTTAAATAATTTGAAATGCAAAATGGCCATTTTCTTGCGTTACAAGCTACGTACTTTACGAGTACTCGAAAAACCCGTTTCCAATCCCAACCACTTCCATAAATTAATAAAAAAGGATAGGAAGCCTAAAAATAATTTTAGAACATCAAACTCCAAAAATTTTGGTCCCAGAGCTCGCCACGGCGAGTTGGCAGCGAGTGAAGTCAGGAGCTACTGATCTCGCTCGCTCTGGCGAGTTGCTTCAAAGCACGCTCGCTGTGGCGAGTAACAGCTCGCTCAGCGAGTACACCAGAGACAAAACAGCAGAAACAGCAAAACTTGGTTTACTCAATTTTCACCCAAAACAACTTTTCACGCAACACACCACATACGCATAGTATTGGTTCCCCAAAACCATTTTCTCAACAAAGCATTACATTTCCGAAAGTATGTTGGTTGCTTCGAGTGCAAGTTATTTGGTTTTTCATTTCCAAAATCAAAACCAAACCCAAGCACAAGTTTTATTACGGGCCTCAACCGACCTGTAACCATTTTCAAACATGTTTTCAAGGTAAAAGCAAGGCCACATAACTCAAGAGTTTTAAACCACTTGTAATACCAAAAACACCACACAAAACACTTAGTAAATATTTTCATAAACACCAAAATATTTTTCATCGGATTTTCTAAAACGAAACCATACAACACGAATCCCTTCCGCCTAAAGGTTCAAAAACAACGTTTCTTTTCAAAACCTTACAACTTAACCTCATGTTATTGATCAATACACTAAACTTTCAAAACCCTAACTTTTCTCATGAGATTTTCACCAACTCATGGAAAATTGAAACAACAAAGCCTAGCATGCTTACTGAACTCTCATGAACAACTTTCATGAAACAAAAACTAGCAAGAACAACATTTCTCGCCAAACCCTCTTAAGAACATAAACCCAAAAACCTCAAAACTCTAAAAATCTACCAACCTAGGAGATGAGAAGAGAGGGTTACCTTAAGAAAGTGATTCTCTACAACTTCCCACTAAGCTTCCAAGCTTGAAATGGAGTGAAATGGTGAGGAATTGAAAATTTGGTGAAGGTTTAAGAGAAAGTAATGGAGTCACGTGAAAGAGAGAAAGAAAGGAGTGAATTGTGAAAATTTCCTAAGTCCTCCAAGTGACCAAACCTCCTTACTAACAAAAGCTCTTGCTCACTATCCACCCTTGGATCAAAAACAAAAGTCCAAGCTTAAACCCTAGCCATGGGATCAAATGCTTTAAGGATAAACACAAGATTAAATCAAATCTTCCAAACCAAGACACGTACTCAGCTCTCGCGCGTCGCGACGAACGTAAATCTCAAAAACGTAAAAACTACGGAAAGAACGTCCAACGTTAAACATTTCCAAAACTTATCGCCGAATCTTTTTCCGCGACTGTAATTTTCTTCCATACCTTATAAAATTATTCTCAGAACATAACCTCACTCACGCAGATATATAAAACTCCCATCCGAAACCTCACTTAAAACAGACACAGTGCGATTTTACATCCGCGGGTAAAATCCTACTCGTTTTTCCAAAAACAAGAATAATCCAAAACTCGTCATTCTAAATCCACAGCACCCTTCTCATTCACAAAAGAGGATTACAAGACAAAAGCCTGTGCCTTTACAGCGCACGAGTCCAAAACAGATTCAATTACAGCAAAACCTACTAATTACACGATGTTTCACAACACGAACACATCGGAACCCTAATAATCCTTAAACCAACTATACAATGAAATCTTGGGTCTTACACATAAGCTATTTTCATAAGCTTAAACATAAGCTGAATCCAAATGGGCCCTATATACCACTAGAAAGAAATATTAAAAAATAGTGTTCGTGAAAATTTCGTAAGAATTCCTTCACAACAAATAGAACATTTGAACAAATAAACGTTCCACTTTAATCCCTTTAAGATATATAAGTTTGTCACATTGATCCCTTTTATTAAATTCTTTAAGGAATCAAAATATTAATTATGCCTTTAAATAATTAATTACACAATTTCCATGACATTATTACTATATTTGTCCTTCGTTTTTTATTTTTTAAATCATAAAACTGTCATTCTTTATGTATACTGTGTATTTATAAAAAAATTATACAATATATAAGAGTGAAAAAGTAATATTAAGTAAAAATAAACCCCATAAAAAAAACTTTTCAAATCAAATACTTCTTGATCAAATTGATGTGATCCAAATGAGAAATTGTTAAGGCCCTTAAGTCTTGTTTACAATTCTTCTTTTGGTGTAATGGTTAACAGACTTGGCCGTTGATCGTAGATTAAATGGTTCAAATTAACGGAGTTATAAAGTTATTATAAATAATCTTGATCGTACATTTTAGATCGGACGATTATAATTCAAAACAATGTTAAAATTGTGGAAAAACAGACCGCAGAAAATCTGTTTCCGTAATATAAATTACTTTGTGATGTAAATTGTAATGATGGACACATTTGTAAAAGTAAATTGTCCTAAAACCACTTTTAGTTTATAATGTAGTTTTTTTTCCCAATGAAACTATCATGTTAAATTGTTAATATACTGTAGTATACTTATTCGCTCCATAATAATGTCATATTTGCATAAAATATTTGTCATAAAACAACTATCATATTTACTTTAGGTGGAATTCAATCCATTAGGTGGTGATATCTAAGGAAGTGAGAAAATATTCAAAACTTGTAGTTTTGGAATTCTTTAACATGGAATTTGACGGGTGAAATTGTGACATTTTCGTGAATTTGAGTGGAAATAATCTTAAAGAAGAGATTCAATTTTCAAAAGAGTTTTTTTGGTAAATTGGGAATAATATCAACAACAATGTTCCATTTGGAGTAATTAAAAACATGTGTCAACAAGAGGAAGTTTATTTGGTAAAATAAAATGAGATGTTTAATAGTGATGTTAATTACCACACTTCTAATTCATAATCTCAAT
Source organism: Trifolium repens (assembly GCA_030408175.1). Taxonomy (NCBI): domain Eukaryota; kingdom Viridiplantae; phylum Streptophyta; class Magnoliopsida; order Fabales; family Fabaceae; genus Trifolium; species Trifolium repens. Next base: position 15,521,142 of record CP125844.1, on the reverse strand, counting down.
GGAATTTTCTAGTTGTAATGATGGTAGTGGTTTGTGGTGAACTTTTATGATTTGGATCTACTATATATAGTTTTTTAAATTAATCATGAAAAATGAAACTTAGTTTGTAACTTTTAATTTAGGTGTTAGTACATCACAACAAGTTGCATTATTTTTATATTTTATTCTAACATAATATAATATTCTGGTCAAAAAATCAATTAATGGATTATTAGACAAAACATTTTCTTTGTTTTGTGAGTTTACTCAGTTGGAATATTTTATTATATATATATAAACTTTGGACACTTCACTTATTCACTTAAGTATAATTTTTATTATTAGCGACAAAAAAAAAATGCTTCACTCTTTAATACACTTTTATAAAAATACAATTCAACAAAATATGTCATCTAAAGAAAAATGAAGACCCAAATATATTTTTTTCTATTTTGTAATAATGTCATTTAAAGAATAATGGTGACTAATAATAAAAATCTTATTGGATTAAGGCCTGTTTATTAATAGAATTTAATTTACATACACGGTTAGTGTAAAATTATTTTACACATACATCTAATAATATATCAACACATCATGTATTGTGTTTAAAAGTATATGATATGTCATATTCATTAAATAATTAAACTTTATGTGTAAAAAACTTTATACTGACGGTGCATAACAATTAATAAACTCTAATATGTGATAATATGATGAATTTAAAGGATGTGATTGGTTGCGTCATTTAATGAGATATTATTTACTACCATTAAGCATAAACTAATTTTAGATAATTCAGTGATTAGAATTTCACCTTGAAGATAGATAAATAGTGTTTGAGTTTTGAACTATAACTCTTACATATAAAATAGAATGTTGAAATTAATTGAATCAAATTTACGATGATAATATTTAATGAATTTTAACAGGCCCGACCCTCAAGGGAGTGCAGGGTGAGCAACGACATCGGACCTCAAAATTTTGGAGGCCTCAACTCAAAATTTTTAGATCCTGTAATAATAGTTATATATTATTAGTCTTTATAAGTATCAGATGTACTTAATAGATTAATTTTGAGGCCTTATAAAATAAAGGTTAAATATTACTAATGTTCATAAAATATTATATATTTGGTGAAAAAAAATCTCAATCAAGTACAAAGTGATAATTTAAATAGAGGATGATTCTTTTAAATTTTTTTATTAGAGGTCCATTTTTAATATTTAAACGAGGCCTCCAAATAGTTAGGACCGACTCTGAATTTTAACCTACCATCTTCTTGTTTGATACAAAGTGTGCATTTTAAGTGTTGATATATATGTAAAATTTTACCGCTGTTATTTAGTTGTGGTTAATTTTTTTCTTTTAGAATATAGGATCAAACTGAATTTGCATTGTGTAAGGTGCATGTGAAGCAAATATTATCTAGTTCACGTACTTTGTAAATTTGATATAAAGCCAAATAATATTGGAATGTCCTTACTAGTATGAATTTGCAAGTTTTTCTTTTGTTCTGTAACGTGCATGTGAAGCAAGTATTAACTAACTAATTAGTACTACTAGCTAGTAATGTTTCAATAGAATCCATAATTATGATAGCTGGAACACATTTTCACTTCGGTCGCGACAAAAATATTAGAATCAAGTACAATTCATTTTGAATGAAAATTGAAAGTGTGAGAGAGATTAGAAATGGATTTAACCTTTGTACTTCAAATATACATTCTATGTTTTTTTGTTGCAAAATATACATTATTTTACTTTTATTCATTGTTATTTTATTTTGACTTAATTTCAAATAAATATTCGGTCTCAATTCCACTTCCACATATATCACTACAAGAAATATCATTTTTGGCAGCGACAAATGTCGCTGCCAAAAACGCAAAGTTGCTGCAAAAAGTGTTTTTCGCAGCGAAAAAATTGTTGCTGCATGTCGCTGGCATAAGTGCCGTTGCGAAAAGTTTTGCAAGGACAATTAATGTCGCTGCCATAACTAGTGTTTTGCAGCAACAATTAATGTCGCTGACATAACTAATGTTTTTAGCAACAATTAATGTCCCTGACATAACTAGTGCTATTTGACAACAACAATTATTGTCGCTGACACAACTAGTATTTATTTGCAACAAAAATTATTGTCGCTGGCATAGCTGGTGTCTTTTGCAACAACAATTATTGTCGCTGGCAAAAAATGTATTTTTTGCAGCCAAAAAGTTATTTTTGTGAATGATATAAATTATTGTTATATTTTTTATATCTCAACAACAAAATTGTTGTAATAAATTAGACTTTCCAACTATAAATGTAATTATATATTTTTGTTTTTTTTTATAAAAATTTAGTATCAATCACTTAATTTAAATTCTTTAACTAAGTTTTGTTTCTTCTTATCTTATTTCTTCTATTTTGCATATATCTTTTTCAACAAACTATAAATAATTCAATTAAAGTATCTACAAACAATATAATTAAAGGATAAAACTTATATATTACCCTAAATACAATTGTCTTGTTCTCCTGTAAAAAAGTGATACGTGCTATTTATTCAACTAAAATTTTAATAATCGCTTGTAACTCCGTTAAACCATCCATTCGGTGAACAATAAAAATCTTTTTCCTTTCTTTTGCGATGCATTGTATAATACTACAACCGTTGAACAATTGGAATATCTCTCACTTGTTTAGTGAATCAAATGCATTCTTTTATATTTGTCTTCCTTCTACAATTTTACCTCATTCTCTCACTCTTCTGCACAACAAAAATTGTGATTTAATTAAAACTTTGACTATTAGACATTAAAGAAAGAAAAATAATAATAAATTGACTATATAAAAAATTGAGAATTGGGAGATAACAAGTGGAAGAGATAAGGGATAAAGTTTGTGAACATCTCCAACAAGATTAAACCTACAAAGAAACATTGACCTAGGAGGAAACATGACGATCTTGAATAAATCCTCTAGCTATTGAACCTGAAGCAAAAGGGATCTGAAAAGTATTAAAAAATTTAAAATTTACTTATGCAATGAAAGTATACGATGAATGTAGCAAACCTGATAGTAGTTTGTCAATGTATTAGTTTGGATCTCAATGTCTCTTTAACTAAGTAATTGTGTGTGGTTACTATGAATGTTAATTTGAATTAAATCTTTAACTAAGTTTTGTTTTTTCTTATCTTTTTATTTCTATTTTGCATATATCTCTCAACAAAGTATAAATAATTCAATAAAAGTATATCTACTAACAATTTATTAAACGGAACTACCGTGAAAAAACTTAATTTGTCCTTATCAAGTATAATAATATACGTAAAAATAGAAATAAATAAAAAAGATAATAATTTAAAATTAAAAGAAATTTACGCATAAATATAGGAACGAAAACTACGATAAAAGATCAAGGCCAGTTTTGCCGGCGTGTTGTTTGCTCTATGAGTGGCAAGCTGAAATGCTCTTGTGTTTAGATAGGTCCTGATTTTTGTTCCTTAGGGACTGGTTTTACTTTGTTTGTTGTGGATTAGCTTCTTGGTTTTTTACTTTGTTTCGTCCCTTTTATCCTGTTTCCCAGGAGTTGTTTCTTGGCCTTGGTGCTTTGCACTTCTTAGGCGACAATCATTGTCCATCTAATTCCTTATATAATACTAGCAGCCGTGCCCGTTTGTATAATCGATATTTTTTTTTGGTGTGATCGATATTCTGTATTGTGCAAATATAAATAACTATTTAATCTCCTTTTTTATTGAACTTTGTTAATTGATAACTACGTAACCTCCTTTTAATATTTTTTTTACTATAAAAAAACTGAAAACCTACTTTTATGCGGAAGTTGTGCTTAGTTATTAAGAAGAAAAAAAAATGATTTACTAAAAAAAACTGAAAATCTATTTTTATGTGGAAGTTATTTTTTAAGGGTAAAATTGGAATAATAAAAAAGTCATCCCAAAAATTTGTATCCCCTTTATATATTAGTATAGATATAATTTGATTGATTCAGAAAAAAAATATTAATTTTTTATAAAAAATCAAATAATTTTTTGTATGTTTTAAAATTAATTTTTTTAAAACCAAATTATTTTCTTTAATGTTTTTTGCTTTCTTATTTTATCCATTTATATTTATTTTTGAGAACTATACTTTTATATTGTACTCTACCGTGTTTAAAAAAAATATATATTGTACTCTACTTTACCTAAAAAAAAAATTTACTCTACTTGTTGTAGATTTTTTTTTTAACTTAAATAAAAAAATATCATATACGCTTGTACAAAAAAAAAAGATCATCGTACCAAAAAAGAAAAAAAATATCATCTACATTATTATACAATTTATTTTCTATTCCTATTTTTTTATCAATTATTTTCTATTATTATGTTTACTATCTAAAAATAATATAATTTATTTTAATAAATGAAGATATTCAATAACTTTTTACCCAAAAATTATTTTTATTTATTTTTGTAATATCAATTTTTTATTTTATTTTTAAAAAAATAAAAAATCTTATTTTAATGTTTGCTTTAGGCCACACAATGTGTTGAGCGGACCCTACAAAAAATACGCATAAAAAATAATAATTGTATAGTTTCCCAACGACTTTACAAGGTTGTTGCAAAATAAACTATACTATTAGCGGCAATAATAATATACTAAAAATATATAGAAGGAACAATGATTAAAAAATCTAATTTGTCCTCAAAGAGTATGATAATATTGCAAATCTTCTACCCTTAATTGTAATTTTAGCTCTTAATATAAAAAAAAGATACAAAACATAAAAATAGAAAAAAAAATTAAATTAGGAGAAATCTACGCTTAAAAATAGGAACAAAAACCATGATAAAAGATACACATAAAAAAAAGTAATTGAATGGTTTCCCAACGACTTTACAAGATTGTTGTAAAAAAACTAAACTATTAGCAGCAACAATAATTATTGTTGAGATAACTAACTTTTCCCAACGATAACGTAGTTGTTAAGAAAAAACCAACTTATAACAACAACTTAAATAAGTTGTTGCTATATGTATGTTTTTGTCAACAATTTAAATGTCGCTGCAAAAAAGTCGCTGCGAAAAACGATATTTCTTGTAGTGTATATTGACAGCACATATAATGTAATTAAGTCCATTAGATTCTCTTGTTAATTCTAAGGATTAAAGTTAGTAATTGCTTGTGTTATCCTTATTGCTAGAATCACTTCTTCCTTCTATGGATGCATTACTTAAGTGGAAATAATCTTAAAGGAGAGATTCAATCTTCAATTTTATTTTATTTTAGTTTTTGTAAATTTGATGTAAAGCCATGTCACCAAGAGGAGGTTCATTTGTTACAATTTAATAAAATAAATAAATAAATGAGATGCTTGGTGATATGAACCAGACCTCTCAATTCATAACATCTCTGGAATTTTATAGTTGTGATCATGCTTGCTTTCTGGTGGACTTTTATGATTGAGTCTAATACATATAGTTTTTTAATTTAATTAAGAAAAATGAAACTTGAGCTTTTAATCTTTAATTTAGTTGTTACCCCCTCCATTTATTTTAAGTGCCATTTAATTTTAAGAGAATTTTATTTTTTCAATTCATTTTGATAGTTTAATGTTACCAATTACCATTGTCAATTATACCTTTTTTTTGGACCAAAAGAAAATTATAATAAGCCACTTCTAAGTACGAGGAGTATTTTAAGGCCAAGAAGAGATTACAACAGAAAACCCCAATAAGAGGTTCTACACAGCACAAATCGAGCGATACAATTATACCCTTAATCTCTTGATAACTCATATTTTATATTTTTCATAAAATTAATTCATTCTTTTACAATAACTACATATCTTTTCTTTCCAAAATTTTTTATTTTTTGTATAGGCTGAATTACTAGGAAATGAAAAGTAAATTATAGATTAAATTGAATATAGAATAAAAAAAATCTCCAACATTCACTATTTTGGTTGAAGAGTGTTATGCTAAAATTACACTAAAAATTAATAAAAGTATATTAATTACAATAAGTAGTAGTAATAATCCATACGAAATGTGTAAAGATGTTTTATATTTTATTCTAACATAATCTAATAGTATATAAACGTTGGAGTTTTCAAAAATCATAATATATAACATGATAAAACTATAAGAGGTACTCATTTCAACTTACGACATTAATACTAAACTTGAATACCAAAACCCCATTTCAACTTTAAGACATTAATTGTACCAATCCAAAAAACAATTAGAAAAACCTCAAGACTATCTTACTACCCTCCATCATAAAATAGACAAAAAGAATTTCGTTTCTTCGGTTCTTCCTCAACTACTACTTTCATAATACACAATTTAATACCAAAAAAAAAAAGAGAATAGTGTTAGTTACAAGCTTGTTTATAAGTACTAATAATCCATGCGAGGAATATTGTGTAATGTGGTTAAGTTTAGATTCATGTGATTTGTGTTATTTGATTTTATTTTCTCAAAATCTTATAACAAACCACAGTAGGTGACCCACCATCCAGTATATTCACTCCGTTACTTTTTAAATTGTATCAATTCGCTAAGTACCACCCCCGTCATGGTCAGTAGGGCTCTCTCCTTTTCCCTCCTCATTCTCCTTCTCTTCAACTCAACCATCATTATCATTGCTGGCAGAGGCTCTTTACCACCTCCACCACCCGACCCCTTTATTACTCACCCACCAGAAATCAGTTTACCGGTAGGACCCATCCACAACAAAACTGATATCAACCCTCCACACCATACATCGAGCCCAAAAAACAACAACAACCACAGTTCAAGCCCCCCATGGACCATCATTGGCCTTGGGGTGGGGCTCGGTTTAGGAGCATTAGCACTTGCCAGTCTACTGATTGGCATGTGCTATTACTGTCTATGTTCACCTACCGCCAACGAATCCGACCAAGTGGTGGTCGGAGTTCCAGCGCCACTGATGCCACTACACCAGTGGGCAGCATCAGTAGGAAGCAACGATCGCGATGCGCCATTTATACCACTACACCAATGGGTAGAAATGCAGAACAGCCGCAACAACAGATCTTAGATTAGTTATATGTATTTTAGGTTTTTTTTTTGTTATAAAAAAAAGTGCTATTAATTTCTTATTGTATTTTGTTATTATAATGTAATAGTCCAATAATAAAAATAGTTGATATTGTTAAATTCGTCTCGATAAATATTTTTAAAATATGAAGAAAAAAAAATTAACCGTCAAAATTTTATATTGACATAGTGAAAAAGTGAATTGATTTTATATTATGGCATCGTGTGATTACTTTGAAAATTGTGAAACAATATTCCATCCGGCAATATCCACTATCACTGATGTAAAAAGTGTTTCAAGTGGAGTTAGCTTCTACTTCCTTCCACTCAATCGCTCTCATTCTCTCACTCACAAACCCGCCTCCATCACTGAACTCGATCGCTCTTCATCTCTCTCGAACTCTCTCATCACTCTCCGAACCCTAGAGCTTCACCTCTCTCTCGTTCCCTCTCGACTGTGTTGGGGCTGAGTTGAATCTAATGCTGTATTGGGGCATAATTGGTACACTGTATATGAATTATAAATGCATAATTGAGCACAATGAACTTGAGAATGGGTTAAGTGAAGTCATTAGTTTAGAAACTACTATGATTATGTTTGCTTTTTAAATTTAATGTATTCATTCCTTTGAATTTGGTGTTGCTCTATTTCTGTTTCAGTTATGCACACTATGTGTTTGACAAAATGATGCACTGAGTTGTTATTGATTCAGCAGTGCCTACAAAAAAAATTATTACAATCATGAAGGTATATGTTTATTCCATATATATGTATCCATGGATTGAGTTTAGAAGTTTATTTGTTTATTTTGAATATTTTGAATTAGGTTAACTCATTAATATTACTTGTGTCTGGACATAATGGATAGCTACTGAATCAGGGTTTTTATGAACATAAGTCATGTGGCCTCTTCAGACTTGTGTTCAATTCATGATTAAGAGGTGAGTGAATTGTTAATTTTTCTCGTCCATTTCAGGTTAAATTATTACTGACATTTTTAACTTTATTTAGTTTTATCCTTTAAATTGGCAGTAATTTGAGTTGAGAAAGTTGTTTGATGCTGATGAGGATTGCTCAAAACAACAAAATATAGTTGTCACTTGTCAGTCTAAAGAGGCAAGGTTAGCTCGAGTAAGAATGTTGTAAAACTGACATTAATGTGGGTCTTGTAGACTATCACTTTATATTTCATGATTATATTACTATTTGTTGAAACTTACTAAGTCATGATTTGTCATTCACCAATATTTAAGTTTGAAAGCTAATTAAACTTTTCTTTCTTCACAGTTTCTCTTACTGCAGCAGGGCTTCATATGAACTCTATAGGAAGTTGAACATTTCAATTAAGTATCAAGTTATAGTTATAAATAATTTTAGTTCAAATTTAACTTTTGTGGTTACTACTTTTTATCTTTTGCATGAGATTTGAGGGGCATCTATATCTAAAATAGGGTATTTATATAGTCCTAATTCAATACTCCAAATATTATGTTATCTCCTTTTTTTTTTAATGTGGCTACTGGATGGAGATAAATGAAATTTGAAACAACAGAGACTTCAATCATAAAATTCTTGTCATAAGTGATTATTCACAATCATGGTTCTAGTTTATTTCTAAATGGCTAATTTGCACATGTTTATTTCTAAATGACTAATTTTCACATTGCAGTTATTCGTAGAGAAATTATAAGAAGGAAACATGGTGTTTTGATGAAATCTTCCATAACCATTTATTCTGAAAAACTTGAGGAGATTCATACAATCATATTACAGCAGTTTGGTGCATATTTTCTGGCCTTGTTCGGTGTCCTGACTTTTGGGCTATGATTGGGTATGCTGTCCTGCTATATATGGTATTGTTTTAGTGCAGATTTTCTGGTTGTAGTGCTTAGAGCTGGATCAGGTTCTTAGTTGGATATTGCTAGTCAATTAGGGGTTGTTGTTTGTTCATTGTTACTTGATTGTTTTACATTCTATTCACTAAGATCTTCAATCATGATTCAATAGCTCACAAAATCAAGTCGTGGTTAGTTCTTTTGTTTTATGATCTTCATTTTACTTTCTTTTGTTTGTATTTTGCTTTGAACTATTAGTATGTAAAAACTATGTTGCGAAAGGGTTCCTATATTTGTAGGTTGGGAGTATCGTTGAATTGTGATTTTATGTTCAAGTTGTAGGTTGCATGTTTATGGAATCCAAATGAATGGCTATGTTGAGCTAGATGAGAAGAAGCACCTTGAAGAGAGGTCAAGTTGTAGGTTTCTTGTGTTGACGACTCCTTAATGGACCACAAAGCTTCTCTTTGATGATAATTTTGGAACTCACATACTTAAAAATGTCAGTTTAATTTTCTTAAACTATGCCCTCTATTGTAAAAAAAGTGTTGTGAACAAACGCAAATACAAGGTTAAAAGGCATATGCGTCAATGCATGATTGTAATACTATTTGCTTGCCTTTTAGCCTTGTACCTGCGTTAGTGCAAGATTGTATCTTTACATATTTCTTATGTATTTCTTGTGCATAGAATGGTGTCTTAATAAATGCTTTGTGGTTTCAAAAAAATAACATAACTCCTATTGATGCACTTGACCATATAATTTGGAAAGTAAGAAATATAATGGATTCTATCGAACTCTCTTATGATAATTGTTCTAGATATTGATTTTAATTTTTATAATTTGTTAATGTGTGACCATATAATTTACCTAAGAATTATTTTCCCACATACATGACATTGTTTGAGTATATTTTAAAAATAAATATTAAAATCACATTAAAAAAAAAAAGCTTGTGAAAATATTAGTAGTATAAATAGATCTGTAGAACAAGTTGTTGTTTTGGATAGTGATTGCAGTAGTATCAATCCTTTATTTATTATAAAATTGAATTTGAAACTTGTTCAAAATACAAATTATGTACAACCACTACCACCAGGTCCTCCAAATAGAAGAGAATAATCATTCGGCTGATACTTAACTCTATAGCAATTAGGGACATCAATAATTTCTAGTACCTTATTAGGTCTCAAATCCCCCGATCCAATTGCATTTTTGTATGCAATATTTTTAAAATAACATGAATGATAAGGGTTACCATCAGGAAAGTATCCTGATCCCATTGCTGGACTAGGAGCATCAATAGCTACTGTTGCCCCACCCCATGCCACTTGATCAGCTGCCTTCAAGTTAGTGAACAGAGATACTGGAAAATATCCAACCGCCTGATTATGTATCATCACCCACCATTTGTTGTTTCCCTAAGCATATTCATAGAATTTTGTAAACATGTCATTTCACTCATTGATACAACATGAATTTAATTTATACACTATCAGTGTAAAGTTATTTTACACATACGTCCAATACCATACCAACACATTATGTGTTGTGTTTAAAAACATATGATATGTCACATTCATTAAATGATGTGACAACACATTATTGGATGCATGTATAAAAAAGTTTTATATTGACGGTGCACAAAAATTAAACTCATAGTATACATGAATTTTCTCTTATTCATATTGTGTATTATATATGATATTATTTGTCACTTAAAAAAAATAGCACCATGTTTTCACTCAAATCTTATGTGAAAAAATTAACCTGAAAAATATTAATCGGCAAATCATAGATCGGCCCACCATACACAGATACATTTGGCAGAGCTTCACCGAGGTGATATTGACTATGAACCTGGACGAAACCTGGACATTGTATATTGAAGCATCCGGTTTTTTTGAAATTATCCGACTGTTGAAATACTTTATAATTAGACTCAAAATTTAAAGAAGATTCATACAAAAAAGAAATTAATAAAGAAAAAGTCATTATATACCTAGAATAATTTAAAGATTATTAAAATAAAATAAAAAACTATCCCTTACCGTCCATGCTGCGAAAATATGTGGCCTATCATCGCCAGTAATATGGGGAAATACCTGATATCAAGTAGCATTTTTTGTACCAAAAAAGAAATTAAAATTATGCAGTTATATCAAACAAATTTTAGAATTGAATAAATATAGTTATGATAGGATAAATTAAAACTCACATGCCATCCAACAGCAATTCTATTAGTACCATCTCCACTCTGAATATATAGATAAGATGAGCTTGATTGAGCAATAGTTATCTTCGGATCATAAATACTAGTAGTTCCACTGACTCCATAATAATGTTGACCATCCTCATGGACAGAAACTATTGCAACCTACAAAATCAATATATGTTCAAGTAGCTAATAAAAAATTGGAACATTAGTTGATATTTGTAAATTCAAACTCAGAACACAAAGGTTGGAGTTAGAGCAGTCCTAGCCAAAGAAAAAAATATGGGTATGATAATTAATGAAAAATAAAGTTATAATTGAAAAAATATGACATTAAAATATACAAGTGAAAAGTAAAAATTAGAGGGATGAAAAATGTGTTTGAATGTTGCAACGTATTTAGACTAAGTAAACACAATTAATCAAATTAATCAAATTTTTTCTTGGCTTTAATTTATTGGTCAGTGAAGGTGTCACGTTAATTTTTAGTGTAACAATCCCTCAGTTTGTTTATATAGTATTAAGTGTTTTTTTTTGTTGTGTTGTAAGGACTTGAGTAAACATGTACTCAATTAACACAATTTTTTGCTTCTGTATAAAAAAGACTAAGCACTTTTAAAATTAAGTTGTTTAAGAGAAAATTTACATGACGATCGACACTGTTTGAATTTAAGATACTATTATTCCATAAAGATTTAGAACGAATGAGATCATCTTTTGTTGTCCTTCGAATAGGAACGGTTCCAGTTGGACACTCCTCTTTCTCAAATCCGAATATCAGATTTGTCGGAGAATTCTTCGCACTTATTTTTTCATTTTTCATGTGAAAAATAGGTCGTCTCTGCAACAAATAAAAAAAATCAACATTAAAATAGAGAATATATAAATAAAATTAAATAAAGTTAACCAAATCAAATGTTGTGTAACCTGCAACTTATGATCCTTAAGTAAAGGATGGTCAAAAGCTGGTTGCTTGTTGATATCAACACAATCAACTATGTATCCAAATTTTGTCTATAAGAACCACAAAAATCAAATGCAGAAAATTTATAATCAATCATGTTATATATTGACAAGAAACAAAATCACTAATTAAATATATGTGAATAATACATGAATACTCTTAATAGGAAGCTTGTTAATAAGCTTTAGTTGTCTCTCCAACTCTAAATCTTCTTTGAGTGTACTATGACTGCCATCAACTCTATGGCTTGTAATAGTCAGCAAACACAAAACCAATAAGAAAAATATGTTGATCATTTTAACAATTTTGTTATAGAACAAAATGACTTGGTGATGGATAACAATTTAGTATTTCCAATTTATATATATTAGTGGTGTGAGACAAATAAGAATTCAATTAAGGACATTAATTTCTCCAGATTTAAATATAAATAAAAGTCAAATGTACAAGGTTCAAATTTTGATCAAACATATTTTGACTTTTGTTTATATATATATCCAAAATAGTCTTACGTTGGTAATAAAAAAGTACTCCCTCCGATCATTATTATAAGCAAATTTGACTTTTTTGGTACATTGAAAAAGTGATGTATTTGGTTCATAATATGGACTAGATACATTACTTTTTCAATGTACCAAAAAAGTCAAATTTGCTTATAATAGTGGCCGGAGGGAGTAGTATTATGTTGGTCAAAAATATTTATGTTGGTCAATATCAATATTGTCAATAAAAAAGTAGTATTATGTTGGTCAAAAATATTTATGTTGGTCAATATCAATATTGTCAAAAAATTTCATAATTATTAAAACAACAAAATAAACAACTTTTCACTTTTTAGGTTCATTCAATATCATTTTAACAATTTTGTTATAGAACAAAATGACTTAGTGATGGATAACAATTTAGTATTTCCAATTTATATATATTAGTGGTGTGAGACAAATAAGAATTCAATTAAGGACATTAATTTCTCCAGATTTAAATATAAATAAAAGTCAAATGTATAAGGTTTAAATTTTGATCAAATCTATTTTGACTTTTGTTTATATATAAATCCAAAATAGTCTTATGTTGGTAATAAAAAAGTAGTATTATGTTGGTCAAAAATATTTATGTTGGTCAATATCAATATTGTCAATAAAAAAGTAGTATTATGTTGATCAAAAATATTTATGTTGGTCAATATCAATATTGTCAAAAAATTTCATAATTATTAAAACAACAAAATAAACAACTTTTCACTTTTTAGATTCATTCAATATCATTTTAACAATTTTGTTATAGAACAAAATGACTTGGTGATGGATAACAATATTTAGTATTTCCAATTTATATATACTAGGGGTAAACCCGTGCGTTGCACGGGTTCGGTTAAACTATATCATTAAAATATTTTTATAAATGAAAATTGTTAATTGTGATAAGTATATTACATAGTTAAATAATAGATACTTTTTTAAAATATGATTATAATTAATATTAGTATAATATTAATGTAATAAATCTTTTATAATATTGCATAAGTTTGAAGGGAGACCCCATTTTTTATTTTACCAGTATAATCATATAAGATTTTGATTTTTTTTTTTTGGTAAAGATTTTCTTTATTCTTTAATAGTGTAACTGCTTACTTCTATGTAATTTAAGGTACCAAATAACTTTTTTATGCAATTTAAGGTATGAAATAGTCTATCTATTTACTCTCCTCCTCTCGTCCTTTTGAAGTTTCTCCTCACACATTCACTTGGTGGAATTTATACTGACTTTATTAGTCCCAATTTTTTTAGTTTGTTAATTGGTTTACATTTATTTTTGCCTGACCATTTTTTCTTGATTTGATTCAAATATATTAGTAGTTTTTGTCTTTTATTTAATAATATTTGGTTGAAAGAATGTTATTTTGTAAAGTGTTAAAATAGTTTCATAAATTAAAATAGTTTTTAATGGGTCTCTTATAATATTTCATAAATTTGAAGAGATCTATAATATTTTATGCTAATAGTGTAATATTGAATTTAATTTTCTTTTCACAAATTTCAGTGGTATAGCTGCAAGTTGCTTTTTATTTTATTTTATTTTATTCTTATTTTGGTGTATTTCTTATTGTTTTCATAGAGTTAGAGATAGTCATGTTTGGTGATAATATTGCTCATGCGTAGAGAAATGTTGAAATAAATTTCGATTATAAAATGCAATTTATATATGGTAGTTTTGCTTTTTCCATATTTTGATCTCATTCATTGAAAGCATGTTCCAAATACTATAGTTGCATACTTTTCCCTTTGCAATTCATGGTCTATTATATTTAACAAAAATGACTTTCTTGTGCTAATAAATCGACTTTTTAGCGTTTTCTCTCAAACTTTTGCTTAATGAAATTTTATCTCAACTTTTATTCGTTCGACTTTCTTAGTCTAATTGTTCGGTTTGCCTTTTTTTTAAAATTATCTTTTTAAGGTGTCCGCCAAAATTTTTTATTTTTGTACCTTTTAACCATCTAATAATATTTATTTGTAGTTTTTGAGTCCGGTTGCTAACCTACATGATAATTTGTTTTTCAGCCTAATTTGGAGCTTATTTGTTTTTCTTTTTCATAACTTACCTCCAAATTTACAATAATATCATCCACTGTTTTGTATTTTTTAATATATATTATTGTTGTTAATAAATAATGTAGTTATATTTTTTGAAGTTATAAAAGTGCATGATAATATTTATTGGTTGTTGAATAAATATCTCAAATTATCAAGGGATAGTTTATAAAAAACCTAATTCTAATTGGGAATTACGAAAATTAATAAGATATTTAATATTTGAATAGAGTCAAAGTACTCCAAAATAGAAATGAGGGAACCAAATAAATAAATAAATATTGATTATTGGATTAAAAAAACAGTGAGTGAAATTTAAATAAATCTCCATCATTATTTTATGATTTAGCATTCATCTTTGAAGATTTTATTTTTTTCAACCTTTTATCTTTTTCCTGAAAAATTACACTCAACATGACGTAACCATTTATTTACTCCTCTATACAATTTAAAGTCTATCATATTTATTGAAAAAATAATTCTTGTTTTGATTTTATTTTATTTTTTGAGAAACATTCAATCTTTTTTTTTCCGCTATGCATTCAAATTTTCTTTTTTAGCTTGCATTTAAATTTATATTCTTTTCGGTATGCTAAAATTTTTTTTGTTTCTTTTGCTTGGTGAGGTTCAAGTCCCCCATTTTTTTGTCTCAATGACTACATTGTTCCATAGAGTAATCTTTAAAATTCAGTCCTAAAAAAAGTAAGAAAAATGGATATTAATAATAGAACAATAAAAGTGCTACGTAGAAAACATACAAAACAAATAAAACTACAAAAAATGCAAGAGCGTGTTTAAAAAAAAGTATGTAATATTGGTGAATTGCTTAGAAAGACCATCGTTCCATTTAGAGGCATTCCAATAATCATAAAATTTAATTGTAATGAGTGTGTAGTTATATTGCATCATATTTTTATTGTTCCATTAGTTTACTTTAAAAATGGTTCAAGTATGTAGAGGTCATAAAAAAAAAGTATAGAGTTAAAAATATTTTACAAATTAATTGCCCAGTTACAAATGATTTATATTTATAATTAACACTATTAATTCTAATTGGTAAAACCCAGTACTAAATGTATTTACATTATCTCATACCACCAACTAAAAAATGAGTAATTAAAATTAAAGGACAAATTTAAATGCATTAATATTAATTAGATGCATGTGAAGAGTCATTTCCACAATATGAAAGAATTTAAGTGTATATATATATATATATACACGTTGTAAAAAAAAGCATGGTATTGTATTACTGACATTTATGTTCTCAGAAGATCATAGAAGTTGAAGGATATAAACAATAATTTAATAAGAATAATTGTGTAAAATAGTTATTACAATTAGCTCAAGTTTTATTTTTAATTGAAAAAATTTAAAGAGTAATAACACACTAATTAAATAAGAATATCATGTCACTACAAAAAAAAAAAGAATATCATGTAAGATGATGGAGAGAATTTCTAAGATTTTAAGAGAGAGTATGTAAAAGGATTTACCATATCTTCAATGTCCCTCACGAAAAATGAAATTAAAGACCAATAGATACCTGATCATCTAATAAGAATCAAAAAGTCATATTGATTAAAAGACACAAAAAGTATAACATTTGAACAAAAAATAAATTATAGAAGTCTCAATACCGTATAAAATTAAGTATGACATCTTGTTCTTTACGTATTATATATAATATTATTTGACATTAAAGAAAAATCTCAATATATACCTACTAACCAATAAATTATAGAATCATATATACACATATTAATCATATAAAAATATTGCAAGATAGCTCTTAGGTCTCCATTTTGCCTATGTGGCATGCTTTAAAGAGCTTCTTATATCTATTAAAAAAAACTCAATTTAAAAAATTATTTTCTCACAATTTATTTTATGTGATCATTTATCTTCCATAATAATTATCTATATGTTACAATAACCTATAACATTATGTGAAAATAAATTGGCTACTTTTTTATTTATGCATTTTGGTTGTTCATATTCATATGCATTTTGGATGTTACTAAATTATTAATTATACTATTAAAAAGAGAACAAATTCACCAATTTATGAATGTCTCTCACTATAACCTACCATATAAAATTTGCAAACCAAACATCTTTCACATTTTGTCTTCATTTTCAATTTGTGACAATTAAAATTATCAACCAAACATGATTTGTGTATAGCTATATATATTCATTCTCATCATATAAGGAAGACTTTAGTTTGTAGTCTAAATGCATCTTGCTACTTGAAAAGCCTATGAAAAATGGTGGTTCATGTAAGTATTTGTTATTAACCCTTATATGTGCATCAATTAAATTAAAAATATGTGAATTTGTATGATGCTAATTTTTTTTTTTTTTGATAAGTTAAGAGCATCTAGGCTTCAAGTGATGCTAATTTATTTAATGATATAGGTAAATTTTAATAGTTTTTTTATTTTTAAAGATTATTTAAATTTGAAATAAGTTTATATTATATTAAAGTTTATATTTTAATTTTCACTATCTTTTATATGATATCTAATTGGTTTATACTTTTTGACTTTTTTTTTTATATATGTTTATGAGTTACTCAATAAAGAAAAGTAAAATTAATCTAGGATGTGCGTGGAAATTGATTATATATTTGTTTGAGTTTGCTTTCTACTTGCTTAAATCGAAATAATAAAAAGGTATGTAATTTTATAATATTCTTTTAAGTCTTTTTCTCTGTTTCTCATTTTAATTATATCACATAGATAATTTGAACAGTTATAATTTTTCTAATTTTTTTTTTTTTTACGTTTTTAGATTTGAATCACATATATTCTATCCGATAAAAAGGTCGAATCACATATAATTGGAAGTTAGACTTTTGAATCGACAAAGCCTCACAGTGAATTTGGGTGTGTGAAAATACCTTAGTCATGAGAATATCAACTATTGAACAATGCATATTATATGCAACTTCTATGTATGTATAAAAAAGAAGCAATTAAAAAATTAGTATATATGTTTATCTTTTATTGTTTATAAATTATAATCTTTTTATATTTTCTTATAATCTTTCAAGAAATCAACTCTAATAATTTTCATGCATCTTTTATAGGTTACTGAAATTGTAAATTGTAATCTTTCGATTGCTCTCATGATTTTACAAGACTACAATTCGGGAACTAATAAAGTCCGAATAAATTCCACGAGAGGGGAATAAGTAGATAAGCGATATGATTTTACAAGACTACAATTATAACACCCCACATGAAATATCTAGAATATCAGTGAAATATTATAACCGGTAACTGAGTACATTATTATTACATTCTGAAATTCAAGCACACACAGGTGCTGGTTACAACAAAAGTACAAAGTTCAGCGGAAACGATAGAAACTAGTACAACAAAACATTATTGAATAGGAATGAACAACACAAGACATCTGGAAATGCATGAAAGATATGCCATCTCCAAGCACAGTTGCAAGCACACCGAACAGCATACCTTAACCAACCTGCTTATCTGAAAAATAATTGTTTGGAGTGGGGTGAGACAACTAAGCCTCAGTGAGTCCTACTACCCTCCTAAGGTGACTACACCGGGGAATCCTAATCAGTCATACATACTAACATATTATCATAAATCATAAGCATAATAAAAGTGTAACACAAAAGCATATCTTATTCATTTTAACACTAGGACACTCTGAGGTGAGCAGGTCTCAGAGGCCTGCCATATCCGTCAACCGATTCGGTCACGGCATGAAGCTCACATAGTCATAACCTAATGGATTATCCCATTGGGAGTCCATAGTGCGATATAATTCGCTCTTAATTGACTGATACTAAATTGAATTGTTACTACCATGAGTTTACCAAAATCCCGGGGGAAACATGCATTTCTAAATTCCCTAAGTTATGCCCTAAGGTTATCTGTGATTAACATACTGTATAACATTATATAATTGTGCTACTGCAAGTGTATTTAACTTAAATGAGGATCTAAAACGAGTGTTGAAGTTTAATTTTCAAAAAGTAGAAAAGCTGCTATTCTGTCAAGCTCGCTTGGCGAGTTGTCACTCGCCTGGCGAGTTGTTACAGGTCATATTCTGGGTAAGCTCGCTGCAGCGAAGGGAAGCTCGCCATGGCGAGAATTTAGGTCCTAACCAAATCCGCTCGCCCGGCGAGTTGTTACTCGCCAGGGCGAGGTTCATCAGCCTGAAGAACCCAGCTCGCCATGATTGCTCGCCCTGAGCTCGCCGTGGCGAGTTCACTCAGAACCTGCCCTGTTTTGCGAAAAATCACATTTAAACAATTTTAACACCTACAATCCTCATTCTAAGTCATGCCCTTACACAATATATATAATATAGAACAGAATGGAGAGGAATTTGGAAGTTAATTCCTCTCACACAACTATTTCCCTAATCTTAAGTTAACATGCAAAGTTTTATAATTTTGGGGAAAACTAACTAACTAACTTAAGAACCCACCTGGATGAAGCTTTAACCTTGCTTCTGGGCTCCTCTAGCAGCTACTGTAACCTCCTTTAGTGCCCCACGAACCCCAGACCAGAATTTGAAACTTTGACACTAGAAACCCCTTATATTTGCTCTACGAATTTGAGTTGGTTTGATGCTTGATTCAACTGGGAAGGGAGGTATTTATAGTGGGTTTTCTGATATCTAAACAGTATGGGGTTTGTTTGCTTCAGAATTTGCATGCAATTTTTATTGGGTGAAGAAGGGGTTGTTGTTGTATAGCTTCATGTGAGCTCTTTGGAAAGAGAGGGATCAGAGTTTTCTGAGTGGTTTCAGAATGAGTTTGTTCTGTATTGCATGTGAAGGTAAGTGATTGAGTAGTTTGGTTGCTTGTGGCATGTGAGGGTTCTTTGTGATTGAAGGTTTTGTTGTTTTTCTACTTGTTGTTGTTTTGGGCGTGAGAGGAGATAATTGAAGGGAGCATTGTTTCAGATTTTTCTGAAGTGATGAGTGTGAATGAAAGGTAGTTGAGTTGCATGCTTAGGTAGTGGTTGGGGGAGTAGTGGAATGGTGAGTCATGGTTTACAAAGAGGTGTCAAGCTAGCATAAGAGTGAGTCACATGAGGAAAGATTTGAATTTCTCAAAGTTAATTAATCTTAAGAGTAGTAGTAAGGTATTAATTGTGTAGTTTAAATTGATTAAAATTACTAACTCATACACATAATACGCTTAATTCCACTTTTTAATTAATTAACCTTCTCTAAAAGATTACTAATTTTATTAGACCACTTCTAATTAAAATTAGTTAGATAATTTAGGAGTTGGGATATTACAACCTACCCCCCTTAAAGAAATTTCGTCCTCGAAATTAAGAAATTTACCTCGAAAACAAGTACGGATAACTCTTCCGCATGTCAGACTCCAGTTCCCAAGTAAATTCACCGTCAGGAGACTGGGCCCATTCAACTTTGACAATTGGAATCCTCTTCTTCCGAAGTATTTTAGCATCACGTTCAACAATCCGAACAGGATCCGGCTGATAAGTTAGATCTGGCTGGAGATCAATTTGTTCAAATTCCACTGGCTGATAAGGATCAGGAATATACTTCCGTAACTGAGATACATGAAACACGTCGTGTAACCCTGACATAGATGGAGGAAGAGCTAACTGATAGGCTACAGGACCGACGCGTCGTAGAATCTGATAAGGTCCAATGAATCTTGGACAGAGCTTCTTAGTTTTGAATACACCTCGCAAACCCAACTTAGGAGTAACTCTCAAGAACACATGATCACCTTCCTGAAATTCCAGAAATCTCCTTCTCTTGTCGGCGTAACTCTTCTGCCGACTCTGAGCAACTTTCAGCTTATCCCGAATGGACTTGATCTTTAACGTGGTCTCTTGGACAATATCCGGTCCCAAGAAACTACGATCACCAACTTCTGTCCAACACAACGGGGTCCTACACTTTCTGCCATACAAAGCTTCATAAGGTGCCATACCGATACTGGCATGGTAACTGTTATTGTATGCGAACTCTATTAGGTGTAAGTGATTACTCCACGAACCACCATCTTCTAATACACAAGCTCGAAGCATATCCTCAAGGGTCTGAATAGTCCTTTCTGACTGACCATCAGTCTGAGGATGATGCGACGTACTCATCTTCAATCGAGTTCCCATCGCATTCTGAAATGCTTTCCAAAACCTTGAAGTGAAAATCGGGTCTCTGTCCGACACGATACTCAAAGGAACACCATGCAGCCTTACAATCTGCTCCATGAAGATGGCTGCATATTGCGGGGCCTTGTAGGTGGATTTCACTGGAATGAAATGAGCTGATTTAGTCAACCGGTCCACGATTACCCAGATCGAATCTTGCCCTCTCTGGTTACGTGGCAGTCCTCCTACAAAGTCCATAGTGATATGTTCCCACTTCCACTCTGGAATATCCAACGGTTGCAACGGTCCTCCAGGTTTCTGATGTTCAATCTTCACCTGTTGACAAACAATACACCTGGACACGAATTCAGCAATCTCTGCCTTCATGTTAGGCCACCAATAGTTCTCCTTCAAATCATGATACATCTTGGTGGATCCAGGGTGAATTGAAAATCCACTCTTGTGTGCCTCTTCTAGAATCAACCGCTTCAACTCATCATTCTGAGGTACACAAAGTCTGCCTTCATAGAGAATAGCACCGTCCGTGGCTACTGAGAACTCCGGATGGTTCACTCTCTTCTGTAACTCTACATCATCCTGCTGAGCCTGCACAATACTTGGGCGTAACTCACAGGACACTTCGATTCTGTTAATGCGAATACCGCTCTTACGATATATCACATTCAGATTGAGATCTCTAAACTTCTCATACAGACCGCACTGTTGCATTAGTAACTCCGATGCATACAATGTCTTTCTGCTTAGAGCATCTGCCACAACATTGGCCTTTCCTGGATGGTAGTTGAGATTAAAATCAAAATCTTTGAGGTACTCCATCCAACGTCGCTGCCTCATATTCAACTCCTTTTGATCAAACAAGTACTTCAGACTCTTGTGATCACTGAACAGATCAAACTGCACTCCATACAGATGATGTCTCCAGATTTTGAGTGCAAAGATAATGGCTGCTAGCTCCAGATCATGGGTAGGATAATTCTGCTCATGAGGTTTTAGTTGCCTGGATGCATACGCTACAACTGCACCATCTTGCATCAGTACACAACCAAGTCCCTTGTTGGACGAATCACAGTATACCACATACTTGCGTGTTGGGTCAGGAATCACTAACACTGGTGCTGTGGTTAGCTTTTCCTTAAGGGTTCTGAAACTCCATTCACAAGCAGCATCCCAATCAAAGTCTGCACCCTTTCTGGTCAAATGAGTTAGTGGCAAAGCAATTTCCGAAAACCCTAAAATAAATCTCCGGTAATAGCCTGCCAAACCAAGGAAACTTCTGACTTCGGTAACACTTCTGGGTCGTTCCCAATTCAACACTGCTTCTACCTTGGATGGATCAACAGACACACCGCCTTGCGGTATGACATGACCCAAGAATTTAACTTCAGATAGCCAAAATTCGCACTTGCTGAACTTGGCATACAGTTGTTTCTCTCTAAGAATGCTCAGCACGATTCTCAGGTGCTCCGCATGCTCCTGTGAATCTTTAGAATAGATCAGAATGTCATCAATGAAAATGACAACAAACTGGTCAAGGTACGGCTGGAAGATCCGGTTCATGTAGTCCATAAAGATGGCTGGAGCATTAGTCAAACCGAACGGCATGACCAAGAATTCATAATGTCCATAGCGAGTCCTGAATGCTGTCTTAGAAACATCCGAGGACTTGATACGGATCTGATGATAACCGGAACGAAGATCAATCTTGGAAAAGATAGTAGCACCTCTGAGTTGATCCAAGAGGTCATCAATTCTTGGTAAGGGATACTTGTTCTTAATTGTGACCTTGTTGAGTTGACGATAATCAATGCACAGACGCATCGTACCATCTTTCTTCTTCACGAGTAACACCGGTGCTCCCCAAGGTGAGACACTGGGTCGGATAAAGTGTTTCTGAAGCAACTCTTCAAGCTGAGATTTCAGTTCACGAAGCTCTAAGGGAGACATCCTATACGGGGCAACTGAGATCGGCTGGGAACCAGGAACTAGATCGATGGAAAACTCCACTTCCCTTTCGGGAGGTAAATTCATAATATCATCTGGAAAAACATCTAAGAACTCACTAACAACTGGAATAACACTGGTACTCAAACTGGGCTCCGGATCGATGGTGAACAAGACACTGAAACACTTAGTACTGGCACCTAAGTACTGAATCATCTGGTGAGTATTTTGGAGTAAAGCGGTAAGAGCTCTGCTCTCGGATGAAGTTTCTGTTGGAATGAACAAGTTCTTCTCAGCACATCCTATGTACACAGTATTGGCAGACAGCCAATCCATGCCTAGGACCACATCAATATCTTTCAAGGGTAGACAGATCAAATCTATGTTGTAGACTTTACTGCCCACAAGAACAGGACAATTCTGACAAACACGTTTAGAGGTAACCTTGCCACCTGTAGTGACAGCTACAGTCATTGGGGGAATTAAAGGCACAGAGGGCAATTGTAGTCGCTGAACACAGTCAACGGCTATAAAGGAATTAGTAGCTCCACAATCAAACAAGACTAAAACTTCAGATTGTCCTAACATGCATACATCCATAATCAAGGCATTATTAGATTTGACTTTCTCACCATCAAGTGAAAATACCCGACCTTTGCTTTTAGAAGCGCCGCTGGAATCGCCCTGTCTCTTCAGTTTAGGGCACTCGTGCTTGTAATGGCCAGGCTGCTTACAATAGTAACACATGTTCTTCCCCTTCATGCATTCTCCACTGTGAGGGAAACCACATTCAGCACAGTTTCTCGGTGAGCGCTGGGAATAGCTCTGTTTCCCTTTGCTCGTGGTGCCCTTGGTTCTCACTTGCAGGTTGAATTTTCCAGAATCCTTCTTCTTCTGAAAAGCTTCACTACGCTCCTTATGAATGTTACCAAGATCTGCCTCCGCATGATAGCTCTTCTGCACCAGATCACCAAATGTAGTGATGTGCTGCATAGAGACATCGTGGGCTATATCAGCTCTCAGCCCGAACCGATATTTCTTCATTTTCCATGATTCTGAGGGAGCATCATTTCCATCCATCACATATCTGACCAGCTCATTAAACTTCATGGTATACTCCGCCACTGACATACTTCCCTGCTTAAGCTCCGTCAACTCACGTTCCATCTGGAATTGGTAGCTCTCTGGGATATAATGTCCAATGAAAAGGCGTCGGAAATTTTCCCAATTCATCTCCATCTGACTGGCCTCCATATACGCCTTGGTTCCATCCCACCAGTTACACGCGTCGCCCCTAAAGAAGCGGGATACGGATGTTACTTTGTCAACTTCGGTGCAATCCATGGATTCAAGGATACCACTCATTCGCTGAATCCATTACCTGGCTTTCGCTGGATTGTATTCTCCGTAGAACTCCGGCGGACTCATTCGGCAGAACTCTCTGAAGGCAGCGCTAGATCCTTGCTGCTGAAGGGGAGGATTGTTCATATGCTGTTGAAACATATTCATGAATTCTTGATGCTGCTGGGCCTGTTGAGCTTGGAATTGCTGCTGCTGATGCATCATCTCCGCCCACATGTTCGCATTAGCATCTCCGTACATCTCAGGTTCATCATCGTCATCAGCAACGTTCCTCCTAGGCCTTCCAGGTCCTCGTCTTGCTCCTGACATAGTGCTCTAACTGCCAATATCAAGTCAAGTTAGCTAGGCTTAAAGTGACATGACACCTAGAACAGATGTTAGAAATCCAGACAAATACTGGGATTCGGATAGTAATACTAATGAACTCTGGCACGATCTGAATCGACCTGCTCTGATACCAATTATAACACCCCACATGAAATATCTAGAATATCAGTGAAATATTATAACCGGTAACTGAGTACATTATTATTACATTCTGAAATTCAAGCACACACAGGTGCTGGTTACAACAAAAGTACAAAGTTCAGCGGAAACGATAGAAACTAGTACAACAAAACATTATTGAATAGGAATGAACAACACAAGACATCTGGAAATGCATGAAAGATATGCCATCTCCAAGCACAGTTGCAAGCACACCGAACAACATACCTTAACCAACCTGCTTATCTGAAAAATAATTGTTTGGAGTGGGGTGAGACAACTAAGCCTCAGTGAGTCCTACTACCCTCCTAAGGTGACTACACCGGGGAATCCTAATCAGTCATACATACTAACATATTATCATAAATCATAAGCATAATAAAAGTGTAACACAAAAGCATATCTTATTCATTTTAACACTAGGACACTCTGAGGTGAGCAGGTCTCAGAGGCCTGCCATATCCGTCAACCGATTCGGTCACGGCATGAAGCTCACATAGTCATAACCTAATGGATTATCCCATTGGGAGTCCATAGTGCGATATAATTCGCTCTTAATTGACTGATACTAAATTGAATTGTTACTACCATGAGTTTACCAAAATCCCGGGGGAAACATGCATTTCTAAATTCCCTAAGTTATGCCCTAAGGTTATCTGTGATTAACATACTGTATAACATTATATAATTGTGCTACTGCAAGTGTATTTAACTTAAATGAGGATCTAAAACGAGTGTTGAAGTTTAATTTTCAAAAAGTAGAAAAGCTGCTATTCTGTCAAGCTCGCTTGGCGAGTTGTCACTCGCCTGGCGAGTTGTTACAGGTCATATTCTGGGTAAGCTCGCTGCAGCGAAGGGAAGCTCGCCATGGCGAGAATTTAGGTCCTGACCAAATCCGCTCGCCCGGCGAGTTGTTACTCGCCAGGGCGAGGTTCATCAGCCTGAAGAACCCAGCTCGCCATGATTGCTCGCCCTGAGCTCGCCGTGGCGAGTTCACTCAGAACCTGCCCTGTTTTGCGAAAAATCACATTTAAACAATTTTAACACCTACAATCCTCATTCTAAGTCATGCCCTTACACAATATATATAATATAGAACAGAATGGAGAGGAATTTGGGAGTTAATTCCTCTCACACAACTATTTCCCTAATCTTAAGTTAACACGCAAAGTTTTATAATTTTGGGGAAAACTAACTAACTAACTTAAGAACCCACCTGGATGAAGCTTTAACCTTGCTTCTGGGCTCCTCTAGCAGCTACTGTAACCTCCTTTAGTGCCCCACGAACCCCAGACCAGAATTTGAAACTTTGACACTAGAAACCCCTTATATTTGCTCTACGAATTTGAGTTGGTTTGATGCTTGATTCAACTGGGAAGGGAGGTATTTATAGTGGGTTTTCTGATATCTAAACAGTATGGGGTTTGTTTGCTTCAGAATTTGCATGCAATTTTTATTGGGTGAAGAAGGGGTTGTTGATGTATAGCTTCATGTGAGCTCTTTGGAAAGAGAGGGATCAGAGTTTTCTGAGTGGTTTCAGAATGAGTTTGTTCTGTATTGCATGTGAAGGTAAGTGATTGAGTAGTTTGGTTGCTTGTGGCATGTGAGGGTTCTTTGTGATTGAAGGTTTTGTTGTTTTTCTACTTGTTGTTGTTTTGGGCGTGAGAGGAGATAATTGAAGGGAGCATTGTTTCAGATTTTTCTGAAGTGATGAGTGTGAATGAAAGGTAGTTGAGTTGCATGCTTAGGTAGTGGTTGGGGGAGTAGTGGAATGGTGAGTCATGGTTTACAAAGAGGTGTCAAGCTAGCATAAGAGTGAGTCACATGAGGAAAGATTTGAATTTCTCAAAGTTAATTAATCTTAAGAGTAGTAGTAAGGTATTAATTGTGTAGTTTAAATTGATTAAAATTACTAACTCATACACATAATACGCTTAATTCCACTTTTTAATTAATTAACCTTCTCTAAAAGATTACTAATTTTATTAGACCACTTCTAATTAAAATTAGTTAGATAATTTAGGAGTTGGGATATTACAACAATTTCAATAATTTTTTGTGCATAATTTTCTAGGCTAAAATAACCTAGGACAATTTTTAAGTTAAAAAACTTATTATCTATTTAATTTTGTTAAAATAGATAGTCATATAATTAAATTAAAAATTGATTATAATAAATGAAAAATATGATTGTAACATATATTTAGGGAAGAAAAACCTATTAAATAAAAAAAGACAAGAAATGAGGGGAGAAAAACCTCATAAAAAAAGAGAAAGATGAAAAATAAAAAATTAAAGAGAACATGAATTAAGCATAGTAAAAATAAGATAAATAAAACCGCCGCCTAAAACTATTTTGACCAATAATATGGGATATAATTCTATCAAGTGAATGTTTGAGAAGAAACTTCAAAATAAATCAATTTATTATCAGAACAAGAATCATCTTTTTTTTTTTTATATAAATTTGAGAAACCTTAAATTGTATGGAGGAGTATTGTAAATAGTTATATCATGTAATGTATAATTTTCCAAGAATAAGATGAAAGGATAAAAAGACAAAATCATCAATTGTTGATGCTCATTTGTCAAAATAAACTTTAGAAATAATTATTGAAATTGTAGATATTAAACATATTTACATATATTTATAAAATATAATCACATGAATATTTAAACATATTTACACGCAATTAAAATTTTCTAAAGATTCCAAAATTATTAATTTGATTTAAATACTAATATTGTAACTATTTGGATAAAATGAGTACATATTCTAAAAGAATGTTTAAGTTACGGCTCAAAATAAAATAGTGAGATATTTATAAAAATAAGACGAAAATTTTGTAAGCACATAAGAAGATGACATGCTCAATGTTAAATTCATCTGTAATAGTAATAAACTTTCTCTACGTGAGTAAAATAACTAAACCTAAATTCAAATATATAAAATCTTCGTCCAAACTTATATATGGAGAACAACAAATATTCAAGTTTATATAATAACAAAAATAAAATAAATGTTCAAGCAAATATTATTAAATAACAGGGATAAAAACTAACAATAAATTTTAAGAGACACAAACCTTACCTAGAAAAAGAAAAACAAACAAAAAATAAAAGGACCAAACTAAAAAATGTAAGCTAAACAATAGACTAAAAATATCGGGACTAATAAAGTTGGGATAAAATTTCATTAAGTGAATATAAGTGAGAAGAAACTTCAAGAGAATGACATGGGAGTAAGTAGATAATCTATTTGATACCTTAAATTGCATAGAAGGTAGTAAGCAGTTACACTATTTGATACGTAATTTAAAAAAAAAAAAAGATAACGTGATAAAAAAAGAAGTTAAAGTCACACCATATATGAATCATATTCTATAACCAAAGTTTATTTTAACATTTCGCACAAATAATATTGGCCGCAAGTATAAATATGTATGCCTTCAACTATTATTGAAAAAAATAAGATAAAGGATATGTCAAAAATAAAAAGCAAAGTAACATGTGACTATAAAATTACAACTCTTATAAAGAAAATGAAGATATTATACGGTTATAGTATTAAAATAAAATAAGATACATCTTTTCAAACTTATGAAATATTATAAGAGATCTATTACATTAAAATATAAACAAAATTATGATATAAATTGATAAAAAAATCATATATTTCTGAACAATTTTTATTTTTATTTTTATTCATATATTAATATTAAATATAATTATATTTTAATATAGTATCTATCATTTAATTATATATATGATTATACTTATTACAATTTATTTTTTTCAATTATAAAGATATCTTATAAGTCCTACTTCATCTTTTTTGCCTCATGCATTCTAAGGCAAGAATGCATGAGGCATTTATTTGAGAGGAAAAACTAATATATATGATTAATATATTATATATATATAAGGAAGCTCCTAGGCAAACATTTAGAAAGGAAGCTCTTGAGTAGCTCCTAGGTAAATATTTTGCCTACGTCGCATCCTTTAGAGAAGTTTTTCATTTCTATTTATACATTGTCCAACCAACTATTTAGCTTCTTATGTAATCTATGTAAGAAAAAAAGAAGTATAGTAGAGTTATTAAGAGATAATAATACTATATATTTTAACATTTACTCTTCCACAACTAAATGCCATCATTATTCCCACAAGAAAAAACGTATGCATTAATAATTCCTATCACAATAACATGAAAAGGCAATCCTATCATACAAATAGTTATGCTAATACGAAATGAAGTTTTATCTTCTATAAATTCTTGCCATGGCATTCATCATTGCTTGCAACATGATGATTTTTTTCTCTTCTTCTCCTTTAAATTGCTATGGGCAAGTTAGTTGTTCTTCCATCTCTTTTGTTTCTATATTTACTTTTTCGATTGATCAATTGGTCAATATATGTCAAATAAAAATATTATTGTTTTCTTTGATTCATACTTTTTTTTTTCCTTTCTATTTTTGTCTTTTTTGTAATTTTGCTCTCAAATTTTCTACATAACAATATAGGATTAAGAGAATTTCATATTTTTCATGATTTTTTTTTCGTGTGTTTGCAGATTACAAATTCAACCTTTGTGTCTCAATCAACATAAAAAAATCAGAAGAGGTAATTAAAGAAACAATATACTTCATCTTTTTTATTTTTTGTTGATATATCTTAGGGTTTTGAGGAGATAATTTACTTAGAATTAAGTATACGATTCTATTGTTTCTCTTGAAGTTATTGAGGCAAAAGTGAAATGATGAGTGATTTTCTTTTTGGTTTTATATATTTTTGTTTGTGTTGAGTGGTTTTATACGTGGTATTTTTTTTTGTCTAAGTTGTGTACATTAACATATAATCACATTGTTATGCCTTATTTGTTCATTATATTTTTTATCACATGTTTGCCATTATTATTTGAATCAAATAAATAATTTTTAGGTTTTTGGTGAATTTATTTTAAGATTAATTGGTAATTAATTTACTCTTTGTGAAAAAATATATCCAATATAAAAGGGGAAAACGTTATTCATTATACTAATTGATAGCTTTGAAATTGATACTATATGGTTGTCAAACCTTGCTATACTTGATGGTTTGAAACGATTTAGAATATAATCGTAGTTTTATTGACAAATTAATAGTTTTTATTCATCAGTTTTACACTTAATTAATTTGTTTTATATCTTTTTAATCTCTGAGTTGAATATTTGGAACTTTTGAGTTTTAAGTTATCTTTTCAATTTCTACATTTTTATTTATTAATTAATATTTCATGTCTCTATTTTCAGTCATTATTTTAGATTTATATTTTATTGAATCCAAAATAACATGGGTTGAAGCCTCTCTTTGCATGTTAAATTTGAGGAAGCAAGTGATCAAGTTGTTGATAGCTTTGAAATTGATATATAGCTTAATTGGACGTTTCAATCGAGTTGTAGATAGCTTTGAAATTGATGCTATATGATTGTTCATAAAATAACAAAAACAAGTACATATTCTACAGTGTTAAAGGAATATTTAAGTTACTGCTAAAAAAAATAGTGAGATATTTGTAAGAATAGGATGACATTTTAAGCAAATAATAAGATGCCATATTAGATTTAAATTAGGGTTAATAAGCTTTTACCCCCTGCAAAGTAGGCGAGTTTTGTGTTACCCCTTGTAATTTATTTTTTTTGCGATTACCCCCTACAATGTGTTTTTCTTTTTTTTTCGCAGTGTATTTTACCTCCTGTAACACAGGGGGTAAAACAAAAACAACATTACATGGGGTAAAATGAACTGCGAAAAAAGGAAAAACACATTGCAGGGGGAAATATAAAAAAAAAAATTACAAGGGGTAACGCAAAACTCGCCTACTTTGCAGAGGGTAAAAGTCTATTAACTCCTTTAAATTATTATAAAATAATAACTTTTCTTTATCCGATCGGATAAAAAAGTATATATGAAATAACTAAACCTAAATTCAAATAATACATGAAATCATCATCCAAACATATATATTGGCAACAAAAAATAATCAAGTTTATATAATAAAAAAAAACTAAATATTCAAACAAATATTATTAAATAACAAAGTCAAAAACTAACAATAAATTTGAAAGGACACAAATCTCACCAACAAAAAAAAAAAAAAAGGACCAAGCAAAAAAATAAAATTAAATCAAACAGTAGACTAAAAATCTGGGACTAATAAAGTCGAGATACACTACAATAAAACAACAAATTATTGACGGCCAAAAGTCCTCTAAAAGTGGGCAAAACCGTCACAATCTTTGAATTTATTGGCGGCCAACTAACGGCCAAAATCCGCCAATAAATAGCTCCTTGGTAAATTTAGTGACGGCCCAAACCGTCAGAAACAGAAAGGTCGGAATTTATTGACGGCCTAAGCCGCCATATCTCAGCAACTATTCTTTCAAACTTAAAGTTGACAGCTTTTTACTTACCGGCGGCCATGACCACCACTAACTAATATAGTATTTTTAAAAAAAGATATTGAAATTACTTATTTTATTAATTAATAAAACAGAATTATTAAATAATTTAAAAATATCGAAAGAAGTCTTTCTCCGGATCTACTTCTCCATAAGCCTCTTTTAGAAATCTCCATCTACACCCAAATAATTACTTCTTCAAATTCCTTCTCGAACCAAAAAAGACTCTTCTCCAGATTCGTTCCTCAACCAAGAAGCCAACGAAGAAACCACCAAAGAAAGGTGATTCCGCCGCCGGAGATAATAATAATAATAATAATAATAATAATAATAATAATAATAATAATAAGAAGAAGAAGAAGAAGAAGAAGAAGAAGAAGAAGAAGAAGAAGAAGAAGAAGAAGAAGAAGAAGAAGAAGAAGAAGAAGAAGAAGAAGAAGAAGAGCATTGAAACAAACAAGATCTAAATCTTGAAAAGTTGAAAGTTCTAAAGCAAGTTGACTACGGTCTGACAAGTGCACCAGTCTGTCGTCGAGTAATAATTCACACTCTAGGTGTCTAGAATGAGTTCGTATCCACAGAGATCGTGCCGCAGCGTCGCTAGCGTTATTTAAGTTGGTAGTTTTGCATTCGCTTTGGGTTTTGGAAAAATGTTTTTATAAAAATAAGCGTAATGCTATGCAGAAAATATAAAGATAGTTTGATTCATAAACATAGATGATAGGTATGGTGGTTGGACTCACTCCATTCTTCATATTTGGCATGAATGGGGTATAACATAGTTAATCAGATTATTATTCGGCGGTGACTTTTCCTTTGTTGTAGTAACACCTTACTGTTACTCTATGTATATTGAAGTTTCCCTACGTTAATAACTAAGGTACCTACGAGAGCCTAACCTCGTTGTGTCACATACCCTAATTATTAGGTGAGTTATTCATTGCACATGCATTATATCTAGTTAAACACTCATGAGCAACTCTCATGGAACAAAAATCAACTATAAACAAGTTCTAAGAAAAATCTCTCAAGAACATAAACCACCCAATCATAAACCCTAAGAGTTTGAACCAACAAAAGGAAGGGAATAGATTTAGTTACCTTAGAGAAAGTGATCCTTGCAATACTATGATTCCAACAAGCTTGAAATCCTTAGCTTTGGTGAAGAAATGAGAAATTTATGGAATGGTGAAGGACAAAGGGTGGTTCACGGCAATGGAGAGAAGAATGAGAGTCTTGTGCAATTTTTCTAAGTCTCCAAAGTGATCCAAAAGTCTTACTATAAAGTGGTCTTGATTCATGGCAACCATTGGATCAAATAGTGTAAAGTTTCTAAGACTTAATCCTAGCCATTGGATCAATTCTAAGCTTATCCTTCCAAGATATTTTCTAAGCTTCCTCACATCTCAGCTCTCGCGTTCGCTCGTAAACGAGTCGCACCTCGCTAACGGACGGAAATCACAAAAATATAAAATCTACCAAATAAACGTCCGTCGTAAACCGTTTCCAAATATTATCGCTAAATCTTTTTCCCCGACTGTAATTTTCTTCCTCACCCTCGAAAATTATTCTGACAATATATCCTAACTCACGCCGATATATAAAACTCCCAACCGAAATCCTACTGAATTCAGAACCGGTAAAATTTCACAACAGCGGGTACAATTCCTACTCGTTTTTCCAAAGACGAGAATAACCCAAAACTCGGATTTCTGGCTTCACAGAAATCTCCTCATACTTAAAAGAGGATCACGACCCGAAAGTCTGTGCCTTTCCAGCGCACGAGCACAAAACAGACTCAAATACAGCAAAAATTCCATTAATGCGACGATACTCACAAAACCGCTTCACCAAAAACCCTAAACTCGTAGCCGACACTAGAGTTCCTTAGAAAAACTGTACAGTGGAATCTTGGGTCTTACAGAAGGTTAGGCCTGCAGTAATAATGGTGCAAGGAGACAGATCCCTGCAACTAATAAAGCACAACCCCCTTCCCTAGAGAAAAACGCTTTAGCTTCAATCTAAAATTTTAATGTGATCTAGAAAGACACTGCTTTTTACTACTAAGTAACAACATATGAATGGCATAATTTATGTAACCAATCAACTAAATATTTGTTATGCTTCATTATTTTAGTGTCCTACCAAGAGTTTTTTGAGCTAATAATTAACTATAGATTGGTAGTGGCTATTAGTTGAATAAACACTCTAACAAAATGTGCAGATTATATATTAATGAAAATAACTTCATTACATCAAAGCTCAAAGATCATTATACATTATAACTGCAACAACAAATTAATTAACTATTACTAAGAAGAAGAACAGTCCAAATTAGCTATATTACATGTAACAATCATACTCTTCCCCATTACTACTTTTCAAATACTCCTCCACCCTAACCCTTGGATAAACAGATGCATACATGACATTGCTGGCAATGTACTGAGCAACACTAAACTTCACCCTATCACCCTCAAGGAGGCCATGAGCTGTGCAGAAATCAGTCCAACCACCAGAAAGATTAAAAGCCAATTCTCCGCTAGAGTCCACATCAATCTTCAAAACACACATATATTGATTCCCAGCATTGTCGACTAAGATCAAATCAGAAAATACATGAGCAAACGCGGATTCACCAAAGCCACACCAAGGAAGGAACTGCATAAACATCACAAACAATAGAACAAAACCAAAACAATTTTATAGGAAAGCCAAAAAATCAAAATACACGATAAGGAAAAAAAAATTCACAGTGCCAGAATGCAGATCATATAGAGCCAACTCCTTCACATAAGAAGGCCTGCTATTGTTTTACCAAACTCTCGAGCAAAACATCCGGGGAGCCTCCCTACCGCCTGATTTAAAAACAATATAGTTCAGCAGAGAAACAACAATAACAAATCAAACTACTAAACAGGTGCTTTACAAAGAAAATTTTAAAAAAAATTAAAAGAAGAAAAAGCAAAAATATACACAATCAGTGACTCACATTTTCCACATCAAACTCCATTTGATATGATTGGATCAAGGCAAGAACCTCATCCACAGGATGAGGACCAACAAATGATGAACCATTTTTCTGATTAGAGAAATGAACCAAACTTGGACCATGCAGAGTTGTGGTATTCTTCTGATCAGCATGCTTGGGAATCATTTTTTTTGTAGCATTCATCAACATGTTTAGGGAGAGAGGAATCAACTAATCTGGACCATGCAAAAGGGAGTCATTTTTATGGCCACATTGATTTGTCTGCCTATCCTTGGAAGATGGAGAATGATGTGGATGATCAGTAGCTTGAAAGAGATGGTTCAAAATGGATGATGGTATCCATGACCAGCAGCTTGAGAGAGCTGGCTCAAAATTGAGATTGGTGTGGACAATTGAGAGGGCAAAAGGGAGTCATTTTTGTGGCCACATTGATTTGTCTGCCTATCCTTGGAAGATGGAGATGATGTGGATGATCAGTAACTTGAAAGAGATGGTTCAAAATGGATGATGGTATTCATGACCAGCAGCTTGAGAGTGGTGGCTCAAAATTGAGATTGG
Source organism: Trifolium repens (assembly GCA_030408175.1). Classification (NCBI taxonomy): domain Eukaryota; kingdom Viridiplantae; phylum Streptophyta; class Magnoliopsida; order Fabales; family Fabaceae; genus Trifolium; species Trifolium repens. Next base: position 15,486,573 of record CP125844.1, on the reverse strand, counting down.
TGTGGACAATTGAGAGGGGTGGAAAGTGGTTTATATAGAGTGAGAAGGCCAAAAGAAGAAGGACACTTGGTTGGTTGAGAAGCTTTCTTGCACCATTGGATGATCCCATGCATGTCAGCAATGCTAAACTTGCATGCCATGATCACAAAGAATGGATGCATAAATGGTGAGATGAATAGATTGGCCAATGAGACATGTGGAAAAATGGGATGATGGATGTTATATGTATGCTTGTACATGGAGTCAAATCCACTTGTCACAAAGTAACTTCCACCACCAAAGTCAAGTCATCTAGATCAACCAATGGAGCACACATACTTGGCAAATGTCAATTGTTAAAAAATGGCATGCAAGGATTGGTCTACAAATTCATGTTGGCAAGCCTCCAATGGTCAATCCAAGCAAGATGATGTCAAAGATGACATAGGGTGCTAGGGTTTTGGGTTGGTCATTAGGGTTTCAAGTCTAACTTTTAGTATAATTAAAGATTAAAGATAAAGATATGTATATAATAAGACATGATTAAAGATTACTACTTTGATACATACACATACGACACATAACAAAGATACAGTACAATAACCTATATCTAATGGACATAGCAATAGCGTAGTACAGAAAATGATTCTTTTTCTGAGACACACACGATGTGATGAGAGTCAAAGAAACTCCTCCTCCTCCTACGTACTTAAATTACTAGCTAGGTTAAATATTATTATAATAATACTAATATTATTAATCACTTTATTGAATATTTTAATTATTTGGTTCTCAAAGTTGATCCAATTATTCTTGTTGTTCTAGCGTCTTCTTGCAGCTGTTTCTCTCTGAGCATTGAAGTAAACAGCAGCAACAGGTAAACCAAGATTATTCTGTGAAGCAAAGTTGCGAGTGTTGAAATGATCCCTTGAAGATGGTGTTGTTGTCACTGAATCTCTGCTTTTTTGTTTGAACAAAACAAACACAAACCTGTGTATTCCTATATTTGGCTTTGGTATCTCATAGCTCACCACTTCTTTCCCTACAAAAAATTCATACATATTATTTCTCTTTCATCATCATGATTCATATCCATAAATATACATTTTTTTGAATAAATAGATAACCTACCAAATGTAGCATCTGTTGTTCCTGGAATATCTGTCACAATCCTACATTATAAACAAAGAAAATTACTGGTTAATAATAATAATTTCTAGCTATATAGATTATAGGGTATATATGATATATCATTACATTATATTTTTTTTCGGTCTCATATATAAATAAATTTTTTGTACTTTTTATATTCATTCAATTATTAATGTATCTGGTTAATATGGATAAGAGTAATATTTACCAGTGCAAGTGTTCTCTCAGATAAGGATCACTAGGGCCAGGAACATCAGGGTCTATCATCACCTACAAACAAAAATGGAAGACATATATGATATATATTTAGGTCAATACTCAATAATTTAGGTTTTGTTAAAAGCATTCCATTTGAAGACACACACAATGTTTTTTTATAGACAAATATTATTACTTAGTTTGTTAGACGGAAAGGCGTTAGGTTTAGTAACCGATTTGCTATAACCAATTATTAGCAACTAATTACAAGTACAACTAACTCGTAACTCGTCATTTTATTATTTTATTTAACAACGGAAAATGTTAGTAGCAAAGATTGAACTTTAAACCATCTGCATATAACTCATTAGATGTCTCAACTCAAATTACTGGACTATTCTTTTGGGACAGAGACACGTGGTGTGAGTATGTATGAAATTATAGAAAATAACAAAAAAATAGAATAATTAACTGTTGAAGTTTTTTTTTCTTAAATAAAGGGAAAATAAATGTATAGTATACCAGTGTGAAGAAGGATCTCATGTCACCACCATCAATTTCAACTTTTGGTTTGGTGTTGATAGTGGAAGGGAAAAACTCATGGCCATTGAAGACTTGTTTCTTGTTGTAACTCACAGTCATTTTCATGGTTGTGGTGAAGGAATCAAGAACTTCACCTATCACTCTCCCAACAATGAGTGGTTCTTGAGACATTCTTGCCATTTTAGAAAAAAAGAGTGAAAAGAGAAAGCTTGAGTGGAAGAACTTAAGAGTACAACTCAGATAATTCTTCTTGTTGAGTAAATGAGTTATGTTAAGCTCCTTATTTATATTGTCATAAAGTATCTATCAAGTTATTTTTCCCGTTTAAAATATGTTGCAACATATAATTTAATTAATTAATTAATTAGATATAGTGAAAAGAGGAGTTCTATATTGGGTGGGGTCAGGTGTAAAAGAATAAAAATAAAATAAGGTACAGGTGCTACCACCACTCCATATTTGTTCATTTCAATTTTCAACTAGCTAGTCCCTAAGGAATGTTTCATGACTAATCCAATCCCTTTTAACACTCTCTCTCTCTCTCTCTCTCTAGGGGTGGGTAATGGGCGGGTATGGGCGGATTCGGGCTCAAAGTCGTCACCCGGTCTAAACCGCAGAGTCAAAAAGTAAGGCCTAATTCACCCGAAAATGAAGAGCGGTTTTCACGGGTTCGGGCTTGCGGTTTAAGCGGGTTATTGGGCGGTTTGAAGCGGTTAAACATAAAATAAAAATAATAATAAATCTAAAATTTGGAGTTTAAATCAAGAAAATATGCAACCAGAGATGAGAGAATCATAAATCAAACACAAAAGGAATGTCTTCGAAAGACTAAATTGACATAAAAAGTAAGAAAAAATTAAAATCTCAAATAAAATTAAAAATATATCATTTGATTTCAACGAAGTTAGACAAATAAGATGAAGATTTACCAAGTTTTGCGTTTTAAAATGTTTCATGATTGTTTCGGTTTACATGGGTTTGAGGTGAAGTGAAAAAGTGTGAAATGAGACGTGAGAAGAATTTAGATTCAGCGATTTAATTTACTCGTGCGGGCGGGTTCGGGCACCGTCGGTCCAATTTCCTCTATCCAGACTTATCCGTACCAACACAATTCAAACCGAGTTTTTCAACCCGCTAACCCGCGACCCATTATAAACCGCCAAAATCTCTAATTTTTGGACGGGTTTTGTTGGGTTCAGACGGGCTTCGATTTTTTACCCACCCCTCTCTCTCTCTCTCTCTCTCTCTCTCTCTCTCTCTCTCTCTCTCTCTCTCTCTCTCTCTCTCTCTCTCTCTCTCTCCTCTCTCTCTCTCCCTACACGTACACGTGCACAATGGGGAATAATTCTGGCAAATTGGGCATACTCTAAAATGTTTAATAATTGGCAAATGTTAAAGAGTGCCCCCGGGACATTCTTTAAGACCTAAAATAGTAAATTTTTTATAGAATTTTTATGAGAATGCATAAAGTCAACGCATTTGAAATTGTAATGTTTAATTTTTTGAATAAAATTTTCTATAAATGGAAGGGGGCACTCGTTAGCAAGACCCTTAATAATTTTAATGAGCTATTTTTAAAAAAGTGACTTTGATTTTATTAAAAAAACAGTAACTTTGACATTTAATAATTTATGGATTATTTTTTTGAGCTTTTTTATGAAGAATATTGTGCGTTTAATATGAAACTCTAAAAAACAATTTATAAATAAACCCTTATCATTTTTAGTAAGAAAAGGAATTGTATAAGAATAAAAATGGAGGACATATATAATATTTCAATAAAATTTACTAAAAATAATAAAGTTTCTCTTTGCATCAAATTCATATTAGACGCCCTCTAAACAAGTTATATCTATGTGTTACTTATGAATGATTATTAATTTTTATTTTGATTCGGTGCAGAGCTATTGTTTACCAAGGTTTCTTGGCGGATTTGGAATGCGATCATTTGATTTCGATAGCCAAATCTGAGCTAAAGGGATCTGCGGTGGCGGATAATTTTTCCGGTGAGAGTAAATTGAGCGAAGTTAGAGCAACGTCTGGCATGTTCTTTTCTAAGAACAAGGTTACTTTGATTTCAATTCTTCTCTTTTCTATATTTGCAAATTCATTCTTCAAACTCTAGTATTTTCTTATCATCATTAATTACTTAACTACTTTTCTATACTGGTGCTAAATTGGTAACGGCTGATGCAAGAAAATTCAAATTATATGTAGTAATTTCAGGGAAAACCAACTTTCAGGTTACAACTATACCAATTCTAGAAATATCAAGGAATACATTACTTAATTTGAGGTATGCCCTTTTATAAAAGAAGACCATGATATTCTTACTGCTCGTTAAGATAGTTTTATTTATCTAGAATCATGGAAAAGAAAGCTAGAGTGCAAAAGATGATCTAGTTTCATATCAACATGCTTATAAGTATCAAGTTTCATTTAGCTAAATAGAAAAATAGGATCTATCTCTTTTCATTAGAAGCACATTCAATTGTAACTAATTTTTTTTTCATTCACTCAGTTGCCATTGAAAATGATTTGCTGCTATATTTATTTTAAACTAGTTGATGCATTATACACATATGCTATTAATCAATAATTAACTTTTGTCTATTGCTTGTAGAATGAGGTAATTAAAGAGGACCAGTAACTATTTGTTGCTGGAGCTCTAGTTTTGACAGGATCTCATTTGTTTGTGCATGTTTTGTTTCCAGTGATTAGGTAGTAATTGAATTCATGCTTCAGATATTGATTTGCAACACAATATCTTCTCAATTTATATATTTATTTTGGTCTTGACCATTTTGCAGTGTTTTGAGGTGGGGGAAGAATAATACGATGGATACATTAAGAAGAAAAACAAGTACAACAATGAAAATAGGTTCAACATTGTCATTGCTAGGCTCTATACCTATTGAAGGTAATTATAAGTTGTGATATTGTAATTGTTGCAGAATCAGTGATATTGGATTTAGCAGGTTTTAGTCTATATTATATGATGATTAGAATTAATCTATTACTAAATATTCATGATGTAAGGAATTTGGGCTAGTGTTAATTTAATGTGAGACTTTATTTTGATTTGGATATGATATGAAGCTTTGATAATGAATGATATATGAAGCCCCTGGTGCCTTAATTATGAGTGTTGCTTTGCTTAGAGCCATAGGCTAGTGACGATGATGACGATTACTATATTATTATATCTGAGTTGCAACAGAAAACTCAATAATCTTTATTATATTAAGTGGGAATAACAAGTTACTCCTTAAAAAACTCTTTAACCCTAATTGCTTATGCTAAATGGAGGGAAAATCACATTAAATGAATGATTTAATTTGCAGCATAACTGATTTGCATTGGAAAACTGATTAGCCCTCTGCAGTCTGCATAGTAATTAATGGCATGAACCTGTCATACTCTGCTACAATAAATATTGTTGATTTCCAATATCAGACTATTATTCAAACTCAAAGTTACTCTACATCTTTATTTCTCCAATAATCATGTCACGCACCACAAATGACATTCTCTCTTCTTCAACTCACTTTCTTCTTCTTTTTCCAATCTGATTATCTTTTCTTTTTCCAGGGCTTCATTATTTCCACCATCAGAGAACATTGTACCACCTTAAAAAAGAAAAAAAAACCACTCCCATATTCTCATAATTCTATTTAAGTTTAAAATTGTGAAAGACTAAGGTAACAAATAACAGACGCAATTTCTTCTTCTTATGTCCATCTCTGATCTCTCCAATCCAATGAGGTACACACTTATCTTCTCTACACTTGCTTTTTTTTTTCTCGGTCAAATCCATTGGCTTGGAGAGATTTGTTCCTCAGGGTCAAGATGGATATCATATCACAATTTTCACAAGGTTATGAATTGGAAAAAGGGTTTGCACTCACAAGTTCTTCTACTTCATTTCTATCTTTCAGTTTCTATTTAATGGCTTTTAATTAAATCTTCCACTTTATGTCAGGAAAAGAGTTACTATTAAGCTCTAATAAAATAGATGTTTGGCTTGGTGTTGTTGCTAAGAAACAGTGAAGATGTTTTGCGATAGATTCATTTGGTATGTGAGTTGTTAACCATTGTTTTTCTCTTCTTTCACTTACATTGCTTGGTATGTAGAGTTTTGCCTTTCTAATTTTATGAAATAAGGGTATTGTGTCTATTGTTTAATAAGTATATTTATTTGGTTTTTTGATTATATTTTGTTTTCATATGTGCAGGTCATTGAATTATTCAATATTTTGAAGTTTCAGACTTAAAATGAAGGACACATGGGAGAAATTTATTTGACTCTATAGGTTTTGCTTTCCATATGTATAGAACTGATTTGAAACATGTTCATGCGTAGAGAGTAACAAAATGGTCCATCTCATTATGTTAATCATGTAATTTTGTTGGCTATGTTAGTTATTCATATTAGTATACTTTCAAGCACCTTTCTTAGTCTTAATATTTTTAAAGAACTGTTATAGTAAAAAAAAAATTGAAAAAACGATGCATTAATTAATATTTATATTTCAAAAAGTATAATTGGAAAACATAGTATATTGGAATGCAGAGCATATATTATGCATATATCTAAGCATACAGTTATCTATATATTAACTAATATCTCCTAAAAATGTGCTTTCTTTACATGAAAATAGCAGTTCAATAGTAACCGTGTGATGCTTTTGTTGTAAACTGATAATGATGCGCATTTATAGCTATGTTTGTGGGCATTTACATCAGATAAGCACAAGGTGCTTTTATCAAAAAAATACTCCCTCCGTCCCATTTTAAATGACTTCTTTTTGACTTAGTTTATTATTCATTTGACCTGCTTTGACCTTATTTTTCTACTAATATATACATACAAATATTAGCATATGAGATGTTGTTTGATTTGTCTCGACGAGTACTTTCAAAATATATCATTTTTATAATTTTTTATAATATATATTTAGAGATATTAACGATTAAAGTTGTGCATTGGCAAACGTATCAATGGTCAAACAGGTCATTTATTTTGGGACAGACGGAGTATAATTTTGGTGACTCATATTTCCAATGTGCTATTTATATATGTGGTCAGTTAATGTAAAGGAAACACATATTTAACACAGACACGTGTAATTATGTCTGCTAATTAGTATCTGATGGGGTTCCAAGAAGAAATCAAACCATCTATTGAATATATTCTGATTATATACACGCTTTGCCTAGAGAACCAACTATATGATGAATAATAACTTTACAGGTTTCAATATTTTTGGTAAATAAGCTTCTACATCATGTATTTATTGCTTCAATCATAGCCTCAATGTATCAGTATACATAGTGTTTGGGTTGCTTGGTATCCTCACCTCAGCTGTTCATCATCGTATCATACTGTCTTTCAAGTTCCGAGTTCTGTATTATTCTGCATAATTCATCTATTTTCAATTTTTTGGTGTTAATAGATGCTAATTATTAATGTGATTGAAATATACGATTTTTTTGGGTCTAAATATATTAATTTATCTAAAAAAGTTTGAAGATTTTGTTGGTTGACGACAACGGCAACTTGACAAATACCACTTCCAATGTAGTTTACCATGAAATATTAAGAAATTTGTAGAACCGTAGCTATTTGAAGCTTCCATCTTTAATGTTTTTGGAGTCGTCTTTGTTTTTAATATCATATGTTGTCTTTGTTATTCCATGTTGATCTTAAACAATGAATTATTTACTTTAGTCATTTTACATAGGTTAATATTTTTTTTGACTGTTATATACGATAAATTTTTTTTGGTGCATTATATACGATAATTTTATTATATGTTTTAAATAAATTTACATTTAATCGATATTATATATATATGTCTCGTGCGAACGCACGGGCAAGGTGACTAGTTTTAGAGTAACTAGGGATAAACCCGTGCGTTGCACGGGTTCGATTAAAGTATATAATTAAAATATTTTTTAAAATTCAAATACATTAATTATTGAATGAATCTAAAAAGTCAATTGTTTCTTGTAAAAAAGAACGGAGGGAGTATTATAACTGTAGTGTGCGATTTTAAAAGGAGTACTATTTTAAAAATGATTATATTTAATATTAGTATATGTATAAAAATAAAAAAGTTGTTTAGGAATATGGAATTTTTTATTGATTTACATAATAATTTTGTTTATCTTTGAATGTAATAGATCTTTTATAATATTGCATAAGTTTGAAGGGAGCTGGCCTCATATTTTATTTTAATAGTATAATCATTTAATATATTAGTTTTCTTTATATGAGTTGCAATTGTATAGTCACATGTCACTTTGTTTTTTATTTTTTATTTATATCTTATTTTATTTTCAATAAGAGTTAGAGACTTGGTGATAATATTGCTCATGAGAAATGTTGAAATAAGCTTTGGTTATAGAACATGATTCATATATGGTAGTTTTGATTTTATTTTTTTCACGGGATCTCATTTTATGAAAATTGTGTATTGAATAGTGTAACTGCCTACTCACTTCTATGCAATTTAAGTGTAATCGTGAATTTAATTTTCTTTTCGTGAATTGCAGTGGTGTAGCTGCAAGGTGCTTTGTTTTTATTTTTTTAATTCTTATTTTAGTGCATTTCTTATTGTTTTCAATAGAGCCGTTATAGATAGTCATGATTGGTAGCAATATTGCTCATGAGTAATAGAGAAAGGTTGAAATAAGTTTCGATTATAGAATGTGATTCATATATGGTAGTTTTGCTTTTTTCATCTTTTGATCTCATTCATCGAAAGCATGTAGTTGACTTTTTCATACTTTCCTCTTTGCAATTCAAGGGTTCTTGTATTTAACAAAAGTGAAATTTTTGTGCTGATATATTGACTTTTTTTGAGTATTTTCTCAAAAGTTTGCTTAGTGAAATTTTATCTCAACTTTTATTAATTAAGATTTCTTAGTCTGTTGTCTAGTTTACTTTTTTTATTTGCTTAATTTTTATTTTTTTTAATCTTTTTAAGGTTTGTCCGCCAATTGTTTTTATTTTTCATGGGTTTGATTAGAATACATATTTAAAATTTTTTTTTAGAAGAAATAATAATTGTGATAAGTAGAATCAAATCTAGTTAAATGATGGATTATATTTTAAAATATAATAATACGATTATGTTTAATATTAATTTATATTAAAAATAAGAGCTTTATTGGAAATATGGGTTTTTTTAGTTTATATCATAGATTTATTTATATTTTAAGAATAATTAATACAGTTTTTAGCGGTCTCTTATAATATTTCATAAGTTTTAAGGGATGCAACATATTTTATTCTAATAGTGCAATTGTATAAGAACTTAATTTATTTATTTTAAGTCGCAAGTGTATAGTTGCAAGTCAATTTGCTATTTAATTTTGGTGTTTCTTTTATTCTTTTCAATAAGAATTAAAGGTATTAATACTTGTTGACAATACAGTTCCTGATATGAAATGTTGAAATAAGCCATGATTATAGAATAGCATTCATATATGGTGGTTTTTGTTGTTTTTTTTTACAATTTGATCTTGTTATTTGAAAATTATGTACAAATAGCATAACAATTTTACTTTCTTCTAAACAATTTAAGGTCTCATATTTAATGAAAATGCAATTCTATTTCTTGTGATGATATATTCACTTTTTTTTGAAGTTTTCTCTCAAATCTTCACATAGTAAAGAAATGGTAGATATTATCAAAAAATTCATAACAATTAATTATCATCAGATAGAATAAGGTAACATATTTAACACATAATGTTACAATTTTTGCCATGTATGTGCAACCTAATCTCCACCTGAACATTCCTACATATATAAAGAAATGGTAGATATTATCAAACATAATTCCATCAAGAGCTCGACTCTTATGTATTAAATTTAACATCTTATTTTTACTTGACAAAAAAAGAAATCAATCTCTCATTTTTAGATAATTTAAGAAGAAAAAGTAGTATAATGAATGATTCAGAAAAAAATAGTTATAATGAATAACTTTTTTCCATTTTATATTGAATATATTTAATCACAAAGAGTAAATTACCAACCAATCATATATGGTGCATGTATAGAATAAAAAAACGAAAGAAAGATAATGGAGTGGTTCATGTGTGAAGTAAGCTTTAATAGTAGTGTTCTTTCATTTTCTATTTTTATTATAAAATAAATCACACATATTTAAACACGTTTACATGATTAAAATTCACAAACCCTCTCACAATTATGAATTTGAATCAAATAATAATAGCAAATTGCACATGATAAAAAATAAACAACTAAGAAGACATGACATTATGATTACAGGTTGACAACCAAACATATATATATATATATATAACCTCCAAACAAATAACAAAAAATGAAATCCAAACACACTCACAACTTTGATCACTTTAGCCTCAATACCTTCAACATAAACAATAGAATCACATACTTAACTTCTAAATGAATTATCTCTTCAACCCCCAAAATATAAAATAATGTTTCTTCACCTCTTCTGATTTTTCTTGAAGTAGATTGAGACACAAAAGTTGAATTTATGATGATCTGCAAACACATAAAAAATATATCAATTCTCTTAATTATATTCTATTTGTTATGCAAAAAATTTGCTAGTGAAATTGCAAAAAAAATAATTATCAATCTAAAAAAGCAATAAAAAAATGAAAGTCTTTTATGTTATTCCCCACATTCACATGAAAAATAGTCTTATTCATGTTAATCAATAATGTAAACTATAAGAAAGAAAGCTAGAAAATTATACTAACAAATACATCAATACATACTTACAATTACAACAAATCATGGTTTTAATTGATTTATAAATTTAGAAATCATAGCATATATATATATATATATGAGAATGATCAAGGCATATATCTATCTATATAAAATAAGTATTTATAATTGACGCACAAAATAAAAAGAAGAAGCAAGACAATGGAAAGAAAAATTGCACATATTAGATATGAAAAGATTTCTTCTCACATATATGAGTAGTATTGTAACCGATATATTAAAATCTTGGATGAAGTCCAAGGGATGAAAGTTAAATGGAGATTAAAAGATGAAAAATATATTAATTGGAAGTTACATAATGGTCATAATTTTGTAGGAATGGAAAAGAAAATAAATTGTGAAACATCAATATATGTGAGAAGGCTTATGTATGAAGCATTTTTAGAGGTGCCACATAGACACAATGGGAGCTTAGGAGCTATGTAGATGTGAAGATATGGTTGAAAGTAATTGGTGACAATTGTAGGATATGTTGTAGAAAAACATGGACAAATTGGTGAATGAGTTCATCCGTAACAAATAAATAGGATGACAATCAAATAGAAAATTGATTTCACCACACCAAAAAAAGTAACCGATCATTGACATGGAAAAATGATAGGCATGTAGGTATAAGTATGAGAGTTAGTAGATCATTGACATAAATGATTAAAAAATAAGTTACAATTTAATATATAAACTACAATTTGTAGGGAAAACAAAAGGATGCACATTATTATTGCACTATTGTAACATTTTTTATTTTAAAAAAATTGTGGGCAATCAATCAAAAGCAACCAAATTTCTCAAAGGAAGAATTGGAGTTCATATAGATATGCCACATAGGCATAATGGAGGCATAAGAATAATATAGGAGTTTCCTTTTATTAGTAAAAGATTAGTGGTGTGAGACAAATAAGAATTCAATTAAGGACATTAATTTCTCCAGATTTAAATATAAATAAAAGTTAAATGTATAAGGTTCAAATTTTGATCAAATGTATTTTGACTTTTGTTTATATATAAATCCAAAATAGTCTTAAGTTGGTAATAAAAAAGTAGTATTATGTTGGTCAAAAATATTTATGTTGGTCAATATCAATATTGTCAATAAATTTCATAATTATTAAAACGACAAAATAAATAACTTTTCACTTTTTAGGTTCATTCAATATCATTTTCACAATTTTGTTATAGAACAAAATGACTTGGTGATCGATAACAATTTAGTATTTCCAATTTATATATTAGTGGTGCGAGACAAATAAGAATTCATTAAAGACAATAATTTCTCCTGATTTAACTATAAATAAAAGTCTAATGTAGAAGGTTCGAATTTCGATCAAATATATTTTGACTTTTTTTTGTTTTGCACCGATTTTCGATCCACCAAAGATGGATGACTAATCCGACTATTGCGTAAAGGCATGCGAACTAATGCCTTTTAACTTTTGTTTATATATAAATCCAAAATAGTCTTACGTTGCGTAATAAAAAAGTAGTATTACGTTGGTAAAAAATATTTATGTTGGCCAATATCAATATTGTCAATAAGCTTCGTAGTTATAAAAACGACAAAATAAGTACTTTTCACTTTTAGGTTCATTTAATAATCGGTGTATCTTGTCAATATTATAGACTAGATACATCTGTTACTGAATGAACTTAAAATGTAAAAAGCTGGTTTTATATTAGACCGGAGCAATTATTACGTAATTCTATTTTTATAAAAAAATTATTACGAAAAAAGGATAAAAAAACCTTTTTTTTTAAAAAGGTGAAAAAATCAAAAGAGAATTACAAGTTAGGTTAATGGTTAAATATATTTTTAGTTACGAGAATATATAATATGACATGATAGAGTAGATATAGAGGCAATGATAGACCCACTTGCAAGTGAGAGGATGCACCTGCACATCTTGATTGTTGTACATGTATCCCGTACTACAGTTTTCTACTAACCTTACCCAGTGGCGGATCCAAGGCCCGGCTAGCCTGGGCACTTGCCCGGGCTCGGCCGAAATTTTTGGTATTTTAGGGGTTAGTTTTGGGCAAAATTAAAATTTTTAGGGATTAATTTAGGGCAAAATTGAGACATTTTATTCAAAACTAAAATTTTTCAGTGTAATACCTTAATTTTTTGGTATTTTTAGGGGTTAATTTATGGCAAAATTAAAAGTTTTAGAGATTAATCTAGGACAAAAGTGAGGTATTTTATTCAAAATTGATATTTTTCGGTGTAATACTAAATTTTTTATTTAAAACTTATATTTTGCCCGGGCTTTGAAAATTTTCTGGCTCCGCCACTGACCTTACCCTTCAATCCATTCTCCATCAGTATTTTCTTTGATCCTTTTTGCTAAATGGGTTGTAATTAGATTACATCCAGGAATTTTGATGTTTTTTTTAAGGCATGATTACAGAAAAATGTGCAATCTTGTTTAGGAATTTTTTGTTGGATTTTGTAATGTGGATCTTGTGTTTACCTTATTTTCCTTGATCAGTTACATATACAGTATGTTGTTTTTATTTATTAGTGTTTCTAATTTTTTTTTGTTTTGTAGACTCGCTTATGACACATATTTGATGGTCAATTAAAGCGTTGCTTTCTTTCTTATCTGCAAGACACATGTGACCGAAGAAGATTTGGAAGAAGACATTATTGAAGTAATTAAATATCAAATTCTTAAAATAAGAGTATGATCTATAGCATACTACTCTTTTTTTAGGAACATGATGATTATGTACTTTTTTATTAATAGAGATTATCAATTTTCTGCATTTTTTAGGTTTGTATAGTTTTGAATTTTGTAATACAACTTATCAATTGCATACATACTCTACGGGTTTTCATGTTGGATGTTTTGGGAGCTCTTGAAGCTATGAGGGCTAAATTTCAAAGACTAAACTTGCAATTTTGTTTTTAATAAAAATAGTGAAAAATTATTATCAATTAAAGTTATATTAATAATCATTTTACAAACTATTTTTGTGAAACTTGAATTTTGTCAAATTCAAATTTTTATCACTAAGCTGACATCTCATTGACTTTTCTTGTCTTGTATCTTTTTTGTCTAAATGGTTTCAGAAAACTTTGTTACTTTGGATGCATGATCCTCCAAGCAGGGATGCTAATATAATTAAAAAAGCATTAAAAAAATCGGTTGTTGATAATCAAGCACTTATAGACATAATATGTTCTCGTAATCCATCACAATTAAGGAGATTGAAAGAAGTTTACCTCTCAAATTATCAGTCTCTTCTTGAACGTGACATTGAAAACCAAACAAATGGTGATTACAAAAAGGTACTTCTCAATCTTCTATTGTCCCTTTGCAATTTGCATCCTTTTCTTCTTTTTGGCTAGTTATATATAGTAAACAATATATATGGTGGGTAAAATGAATAAATAAATCATTAAAATGCATTCAAGATGATTCGAAGAGAGGACAGCGTGAGATTATATGAGTAGCATATCATATCCTATTGCTAACCTAGTTTAAACTAAAGATAAAAATAACAAAGGCTAAATAGGATAGGATAGATAATAGATTTATTTTATCCTTTCTAATTGGTGCACCGAACAAAGAATTTGAATAGGATAGAATAATTTAATCATATCTTGTCTCTCTATTCTATGCACCAAACGGGCCCTTAGTCTCGTATAAATGTTTTTGAAATTTTTTAAGGGTTGCACTAAAATATGTTAAGGAACCAAAATAATAAAATTGTATTGAAAAATGATTTCATACATTTTTAAAGAAGGTTTAATTGCCTTTCTAAAAAAAAAAGTTTTAATTAGTGTATGAAGGCTTAATTAGTAGGGAAAAAAAAGCTGAATTAGTATTTGTGTCATTTAAAGAATTTTTTTTATTTTACATTAGTCTATAAACGAATAAGAGAAATGCTTAATACAACGAATGTTTTACGAACCGGTGGAACCATAGGCAACATGCACCGCTTGCATTATTCTATTTAATGAATTCAACTTTTGATTCTTTAGAGTATCTTGAGTGGTGATATCATTATGAGTATCATACATTACTAATAAGTGGTTCATACAATGTCATATAATATTTATGCAACTCATAAATATTTTACTCCAATGGTGATACCACTTTGGATATCATATATTATTGATAAGTGGTCTCTCCTATATTTATTATTTTAACTTTGTCCAAATCAAAAAGGTAATAATAAATTGATGATACAGTACCTTATACCTTAAATAATGTACCGTATCATCAAATTTGAAACCTTCTATGCCACGTCATGAAACTTCAATGATTAAAAAAAGTATGGATCATTAGCCTTTGAAACTCTCTATGATATTCTTATCGAAAATGTTCTTATGAGGTTCTATATGATATGATCTAGTAGTTAATGAATGTTTCTTAGAATAAATTGTTCTAGAGAATTTAAGTTTGATTTTTAATTAGTGTGAAAATTTTTTAGCTTAACTTTAGTATTTTATATCCAATTTTTGAATTACTAAATTATTTCTCTAATAATTTAGATGGTTATACCTCCAAGCTACTCTTTAAAATCTTAAAAAATAAGTTTTTGTATAATTTTCATAGGAATTTGTAAAGTTAACACATTATAAATTATAGTGTTTAACATTTTGAATAATTTTTTTTTTCAAATAGAATGCTTAAAAAATACCGAGGGCACTCGTCAGTAAAACCTAAAAAAATTAATATTTCAAGTGTGGCGGTTTTTGTATGTTTTTTGTGAAGATATATTTCTTTAGATATTAATTTATTGGTAAGAAAGAAATATTAAACCGAAAGAAATATAAATCAGTTTACCAAGTAGTAGCAAGTATTAACTATGAGTGTGTTTGTACTGATTTATTTTTGAGGTTATGCAAATAAATAAATTTTTATGCATTGGTTTAAATATTTTAAGGTAGTTTATGAGAAAATAGCTTATAAAAATATAATTTTTGTTAGTTAAAACTTATAAATTAACACAAAACTTTATTTATTTGCATAAGCTATTTTCATAAGCTTAAACATAAGCTGAATCCAAATGGGCCCTATATACCACTAGAAAGAAATATTAAAAAATAGTGTTCGTGAAAATTTCGTAAGAATTCCTTCACAACAAATAGCACATTTGAACAAATAAACGTTCCACTTTAATCCCTTTAAGATATATAAGTTTGTCACATTGATCCCTTTTATTAAACTCTTTAAGGAATCAAAATATTAATTAAGCCTTTAAATAATTAATTACACAATTTCCATGACATTATTACTATATTTGTCCTTCGTTTTTTATTTTTTAAATCATAAAACTGTCATTATTTATGTATACTGTGTATTTATAAAAAAATTATACAATATATAAGAGTAAAAAAGTAATATTAAGTAAAAATAAACCCCATAAAAAATACTTTTCAAATCAAATACTTCTTGATCAAATTGATGTGATCCAAATGAGAAATTGTTAAGGCCCATAAGTCTTGTTTACAATTCTTCTTTTGGTGTAATGGTTAACAGACTTGGCCGTTGATCGTAGATTAAATGGTTCAAATTAACGGAGTTATAAAGTTATTTAAAATAATCTTGATCGTACATTTTAGATCGGACGGTTATAATTCAAAACAATGTTAAAATTGTGGAAAAACAGACCGCAGAAAATCTGTTTCCGTAATATAAATTACCAGGCCCGGCCTGCACACATGTGCAGGGTGTGCGCCGGTGCCGGGCCTCCAAAATTTTTAGGCCTCAATTTAAAATTTTTAGATTTTATAATATTAGTTATATATTATTTGTACTCATAAAATATCAGATATGTATTAATAGATTAATTTTAAAGCCCTAAAATAATAGTTATATATTGTTAGTGTTCATAAAATATCATATGAATATCAATAGATCAATTATCTATACACATAAATATTGTTCTAGTACATTTTAATCTTAAATTAGGATGTCTCTTTTTGACGTTATATATAATGATAGTTATTTTTTATGTGTTTTTACGTATAATTTAAATAGAGAATAATTTTTAATAATTTTGTGTATTTTTAGTAGGGCCGATTTTTAATATTTTCACCGGGCCTCCAAATAGTCAGGGACGGCCCTGTAAATTACTTTGTGATGTAAATTGTAATGATGGACACATTTGTAAAAGTAAATTGTCCTAAAACCACTTTTAGCTTTTAATGTAGTTTTTTTTTCCCAATGAAACTATCATGTTAAATTGTTAATATACTGTAATATACTTATTCGCTCCATAATAATGTCATATTTGCATAAAAAATTTGTCATAAAACAACTATCATAGTTACTTTAATTATTTTTTCTTTCCAATTATACCCTCTAATTAACACCATATGCATCACTTTTCTCAACTTTATATTTATATTTATGATCATGAGAATCAACCAATAGTTAATGAGGTTAATTTGGTAAAATTGTTATTCTCTTTTTATTTATTTATTTATAATATTCTCCTTAATATGTGTGAAATTACCAACCATGACAATTTTTATGGCGCGAAGGGAGTACATCAAATTATTATTCTCAACGTTGCATTTATGATAATAAAAATACACTAATATTTTAGTCGATAAAGATAAATTAATAAATTTGTACATTTTTTCCCTCATTTTTATCATCTTACTTAATATGTGTGAAATAGTCAAATGTGACCGATATTATGGAAAAATAAGCAAAGTAAACATCAAAATTTCCCACATGATTCCTTGCTTGCCCACCACTCTATACAGTGAATGCTTTATCTTATTCAACCAAGTTTCATATAATTGAGATTACCAACCAAACAAGACATTTTAACTCAAAACACATAAAGTGCTTCTATTATTTTACATGTGAATTCTGACTTTGTGTGACAACATCATAAGTGACAATTACTAAACCCACCAACAAAACCAAACCCAATCTAAAACAGTCCCACCAAACCATCAAATACATTTGATCACAAACAATCATTTACCTTGTGACTTCATTCCAAAGCAAAGTTATATTAACCTTTATTCACAACTCCTATATTAACACACATTACCACAAGACAAGAAAAAGCACAACAACATAAAAGCAAAATGGTGAGAACCTCACTCACATACTTTGTTCTTTTCCTTCTTGTCATTGCTACTTCTTTGATATCTATAGTTCACTCAAGAAACATAGTGACAGTACCTATGATCAAAGTAACAAGCGAGGACCGAGCTCACGGACTGCGAACAAGTTCAAAAAGGAAGTCATGGATGAATCATGGAAGCCATCGTGGTGGTCCTAGGAAACATCTTGTGAACCCAACAGGAGAAGATTCTTTTCAGTTGGCTCGTGAGTTTCCTGTGTAGTAGTTTTGTTTTCAGCTATATATGAATCAGTGAAGTTCATGTTTTTCAGTGTTATTCTTCAATAGTTCCAAAAAAATTTACTCCTTGTGTAAGTGTTATGTATATTTGATAATTTGCTATATTAAACATAATCAAAGTGTGTTTTATCTTTGTTCTGTTATAAATTTAAATTATGTATTTGATAATATAGATAAAATATATTACTTATTTAATAAATCTAAAAAGGTGAACTGTCTCTTGTAAAAATGACCAAATGAGGCAAAATAAAAACACCGATTTGGTGGAAACAGAGGGAAGCAATCAGATTATGTATGATATGGATTTGTTTGTTAAATAGTCGGTAGAAAAAGGTCAATAATTCATCACTATTGTTGAAAAGTCGTTACAAACATTAAGCCAAAAAACAACTATAAGTGTTGACTCAACAAAAAAAAACTACAGTTGTTGTTGACTTATATATTTGGATAAGTATAACTAGTTAGTGCCAAAAAATGAAGCCATCTTTCTTTTTTGTTTAAATTTTTTGGTTTAAGTTCCAACAAGAAGAAATAATGTATATTTGGATGTGTGTTCAAATTCCAATGACAATAATATATAAATATCTTTGTCATTGTTATTTCATTTTTAAACTAAACTTTCTCTTGTTAAAATGAACTATTAAGATCCAACTCATCTAATTTTTTTTTTGTACATAGACGAAATGACAAAGCCATTATAATAAACTCACACACACAAGTGAGGGAGCTGGGGTTCGAACCCCGATCATAGTGTATGGCCTAACAATTTCGACAATACCAGTTGAGCTATAACTTCTAGACTCATCTAAACTTTTAGTGTTATAACAAAATACATTGCGGCTTATAAAACTCAAATTTAATCACCCATCATTTATTTATTGCGATTATTAGGTTTGCAACTATGGTGGGAACCATGACTCTCAACTCTCATGCTTTCATGGGCCACAAGTTTCACATAAATTATTCATGATCCCTCATAAATACTAAAGTTTTTTTTTTTGGTATTAAATACTAAAGTTTTAATTTAGTATAATTTAGAAACAAACAAATAAGTGGTTGGCAATTTTATACAGAAAAGTATTAATCTGATGTCAATATAATATATTGACATAATTAAACGCACTATAGGCAGTGCCCATATTAAACTAATGTATCCAGATATGACTCAGCTGGAACATTGTTTCTCATATTTTCCACCAAAATTGACTAATTCAACCATACAGTGACATACATTGTTTCTCATTTGCATTTTGTTCATGACAATTAACAGAAGCACTATCTTGATGTGAAGTAGAAAAATATTTATATGTGAAATTGGAGAAATATCATTCATGATCATGGTTTTGAACTTATGATTCTTCTGACAGTTAGGTAAAAGATTTTAAAAGCATATTTTGGGAATCATAAAAGGAATAGAAATGTGACATGAAGAATCAAAATATGCTAAATATAGACACTGCGATTTTATTCGATTGTGATTTGCTTTTTTAGTTTTTAAAACAGGTACTGTATTGTCTTTTTCATTTTTAAAACAAGTGAGAACCAGTGTTTTTTGTAAAATCAGTTTTACATAACAAACTCTAAAAAAAAAGTTCTACATAACAAGTTAATCAAACAAGTTTTACAGCTTATGTGAACTCAAACGGATCCTATGAATAAGCATTTCTTGGTTACAACTTATGTGAACTTGCAACACATTTTATGTGCTTGGTGGCAATAAAAGTAAGCAATAGAATACCAGAACGAAAAATAAGCATGTTTTTCAACATGAATGATGTCTTAAACGACTAGAGATTCCCTCTATTTCTCGAAAGAAATGGAGAGGTGCGTTATTATAGTTTTTGAATGTATAAACAATATAACGGCACACATTTCTAAAACTAGTGACAATGACATTGATTAGGCCGTCATACACCAAAAGGAAAACAGAAATAAGCTCAAACTTAACAGTGGATCAAAAATAGAAATTCGAATTATATTACTCAAGTCATCATATATAACACCAAGTAAAAGAGTACCTTTAATTATTATACATTATGAGTATAGATATGCATATTCAGGGCCAGGGGTATATAACATTGAGCTAGTGAAGGATGACAAAAGATGTATACCATATTTAGGTTGATAAAATTTATGCCACCAAAATACCACATTAAAAAAAATACCAGTTTAGATGCCCGACTCTTCAAGAAGTTTTAGAAGATTATGCTCAGGAGCACTAAGAGATGGTAGGATCATTCTATTAGAGCGTGATCTTCGTGGACGAGTACTACCACCACCACCTTCAGGCTCAAGGGTCCCCCCTTCCTTCATTACTGGCAGGTCGCCTCTTCTATGTACGGTAGCAGATGCTCGTTCTTTCCATATTCTTCCATCCTGATGATTGACGAATAAGATTTCAGAATCAAAATAGCTAAAAATGGTAAAATCAACTACTAGCAGTCCACTGTTCTGTAATTAGTATATTTAATCATGCTTGATTGTTTATATGCAAAGTCTATATGTGACAACAAGTATCACTTATTTATACAATCAAGTGCAATAATATAATAAGCTTCTAGTCGCAGTTTACAGGCAAGATAATCATAGTAATCAATTTGTTAAATGTATGCTACATGCTTTCATTGAGAAATCATGACTGTGCCAAAAGAGGTTGGCAAGACAATATGAAAGTAACGGAGCAAAAATACTAATGCAGGCATCTACTTGAAATCAATTTATTTATAATAGCCTGCTCCAACCCTAGTGCTTTAGCTTTTGAAGTTAGAAGGGAAAAAAAACTTAAAGAGTCAATGACTGACAAGTAGCGGTTATGTTGGTTTTCAATGTTCGTACTCTGGACCATCTGATTAGAACTACTTTTGTGTCCCTGAATCACTAACAAGTTACCTATTTAGGTCAAAGTTATGCAAAACCTCAATTATCCCCTCGGATATATAATTCACAATAATGTGCATTAATGGCACTAACTCCATCATGTTTTTTAATTGTAGTCACACTGACAAGTCAAATGCACGTCCCCGAACGTGTAGTCCAGTGTTATGGATTGGGACATTGAAAGAGTATTAAGAAGGAAGTCTAATGTTCAATCACTATTGCTAACAATTTCCCCCTCCTCTAACAAACTAAAATATATCTACGAAAAAAGTCACATGCACACAGCCACGAACAACAAGAACTATTTTAAGGAGCAGACCAAAGATTTCACTGAAAGATGGTAAGATACAACAACATCCCATAATATTGTAGTCATTATTTTATGCAATTATGTTGAGTTTCCTAAATAATTGCTCTAAGTTAAAGTAAAATCTTTTTCTAACTTATCTGATTACATGGCATTAAACAGTATATCATACTTCTTACCATACTTTTACATGGCAGCATATTCATTAATTAATTCAAAAAATATTAAAACACCACCAGCAAGTTATTCAAAATGCACAACTCATCAATAAGGCGAAAGTCTTCTCCATGTTTTAGAGCTCAATCATTTAATCCAAAACAAGAAGACCGTAATAGCATGCAGATATTGCAAGTGAAGTATCATATGGATTTGAAAACACTCATGATAAGACAAAATTCAAAGAAACAATATTGTTATATAGTACATAAGAAAACCAGATATTGATCTTACATTAAGGATAGACGGTTCTGGCAATGGACACTGAATTGGTCTATCATGGTCAAGGGGTTCAACTGGATGTTCAACAGGCTTAAACTCTACAGCCACTTCAATTCCATGAGAAGTTGCAGTGGTATCACTCGCCGCCGCTACAGCAGCTGCCGCCTCTGAGTCTGCAGGCACCACTTCCCCATCATCCTGCATGATATTAAATCAACACACAATGTAACAACAGCAATCAACAAGATCATGTCACCGATTAAAACTCACCCACATAACTTACCAAATAAATAAACACAGGGCTTGTTTCGGAGAGCTTATAGAAACAACTAATAACATGTCCATAAACTATTTTCAACTTATATCCATAAACTCACCAAGATACTAGTTTATAAAGTTATAAATAAAAACAACTTATAGCTTATATAGAAACAGTTTGACTTTATTTTATCTTTCGTTATAAAAATACTAGTTTACACATAAGCACCCGTATGAATGATAAGTGCTTATGCTATAAGTGCTTAATTAAACTGTTTATCCACCAAATAGGGCAATATTTCTAAACACAACTCCACATCCACATACTTGACTAAATTTCCAATCCAGCACCAAATCACATCAATAAGGCATGATAAATCAATAATCATCGAACTTAATTGATTTTCTTCCTCTATACAACAGGAAGGGATCAAAGTCAAACAGTCAAATCAAAATCAATGTCAGAACATTTAACGAACACTTGCTTGAAGGAATTGTGATGATCATAAAACTAAAAATAGAAAGGCATGATTAAAAAAAAAGAAGAAAAAAACAAGAACATGACAAAATCATTTTTGGATGAGAGAGAGAGAGAGAGAGAAAGTGTTACCAGGCGGGCACTTTGCGTCCGCCGATGGATATTTCTTCCAACAGAGAATCGGGAAAACAAACCCACCATTTTATCCAGTCAGAGGATCGATTTACCTTCCAGTAATTAACACTTGTTGTTTTGAACAAGCCAATACTAGTGCTTGCATGAAACGGGTTCTGATTCGGGTCAAGTTCGGCCCGAAACCAGATGATGATGCTTGTGGAGAGAGAGAGAGAGAGTTGAGGAGAGGAATCGTTTACTTGGCGTGGGGTTTGGTTAGTTGTGCTATGCTGTGTAGCGCGGATTTCATTCGTTAACAACAAAATTAAAAATATAATGATTAATAAATGATATATTTTCATTTTCCAATATTGTTAATTTTGGGTAAAATTACGTTGCAATCCTTAATCTCTATTTTTTTTTTTTCAAATAGTTTAAGTGTTTAACGAACAAAATTTTTATTTTTAAAATTGAAGGTGTGAAAAACACAAGAAGGGGGGAGGTTGAATTGTGTTTTTGGTAGTTTAAAAATTCTTCTAAGTTATGAAAAACTTATCAGAGTTTGCAGCGGTTTAGAAAAGCCAAAACACAATTTGATCAGAACGTTGAAGATAGAGAGAAAGAGAGAAAAGTAGAGACAAAGATTTTATACTGGTTCCCCTTATAAACCAAGGGTACGTCCAGTCCTCTTGTACTACCAAGAGAGTTCACTATAATCACCAAAGATTACAAATGCTCAAGCACAAATGCAAGAGACTTCCAATGCTCAAGTAACCAATACAAGAGACTTCCTAATGCTCAAGCACGCAGGCAAGAGACTTCCAAAACAAATATAAGAAAACAGAGTCTGAACAATTGATATGAAGATCAATGTTCAGTTACAAATAAATACAACTTTTGATACAAGACTTAACTTAGAATCTTAATACAAAAATTCTAAGGTTCAACTAATGAATTAACAGAAGCTGAAGCTGGAGTCTTGGATTTGAATATGAGTTCAAGTTGTATTTGAAGTTCTTAGTGTTCTAGGATGATTTTGACAGAATAACAGCTCTTTCAAATTGTTCAAGTGTCGTCTCCTAGAACTTCAAACTTGCTCCAATTTATAGACGAAGGTGGAGCGTGTTTGATTTGAATTTGATGCGGTGAGATTGTGTCAGCTGTAGATAGTACCATTTTTAACCAAATCAGGTAACCTTGTATACGATCAATCTTGGGGGTAACGTTTTAGCCAAATCAGGTAATGAGTTCGTACAATAGTACTAACGTCACTATCTTGTGGATAAGATTGATTCCATTAGCTTTTGGAATGTCAGAGGATGATGATAATTTCCAATCATTGTTGCAGAGAATGTTCTTCTGACAAAACGGCTCTCACTGCTCTTATCAGAGTCTGATACTAGCTTCTGATGAATATAACTTGCATCTTCTGATGCCTTAAAATCTGGTCAGAATTTACTTTGACATATCAGAGCTTCCAATGTGCTTGTAGAAAATTTAAAGAATTAACTTGTATATCTGCACACTTGGATTAAATAATTAGTATACCCTATTGTATATTAATACCTTTGTTATCATCAAAACTTAATTGGATCATGTCAGAACCTATTTTGTTCCAACAATCTCCCCCTTTTTGATTGATGACAAACCAAGTATTAATTTACAATGGTTGTTGATAAAATTTATCAAGCATCTCTTAGGTTGATGAGTTTTGCAAGCTCCCCCTAAGTTCAGCAATGATTAATTATATCAGTTTAAAAATAATTATTTGAATTTTGAACTAAACTAATATTTTCCTCAAAATCATATCATACGAAGACATAATTTTAATAAATAAAAAAATGGAATTTGGTTTCAGTTTAACATTGCATAAATTAATTACGACTCTTACTCCCCCTTTTGTCATTAAGCAAAAAGATAAAACTGACAAAAGAAATTAAATGACAAGTTTTAAAAAAATGGTCAAGAGTAGAGTTTCAATGTAGTCAAGGTGGTTACAACTATACCAATTAAATGATTTGTCGTAAAACCATGAACTTGTCTGGTTTGAATCCACTATATAAGGACCATCACTTTGTCATTTCACTCAACACTTCCATGTCATTGTAGAACATAACAATGGATAAGGATAGAAGAGTGATCAAAAGTAAGAAATCACAGGAGAAGAAGAAGAAGAAAGTGAAGATTCAACAAGACTCAGAGTCTAAGAAGAACCTTCAGAAGATGAAGGCATCAACTTCTGCTCCTGTCAGAGCCAATTATCAAACAAGATCCAAGACCAAACAACAAAAGTCTTTATCCGAGTCAAAATCTGAATGGGATTCTGATTGGAAGGAATTCTTGAGTATATATGTTCCTCCTAGGGAAGAATACCCCTCTTCATAATCAATGAGATCACGTCTCATTGATCTCCCAAAAGGAAGCAAAGAGAATGATGTGAATTCTTCCATTTCTCTTTGATTCTAATAAGCTAGATTTAGAACTAGCTGTTTCTGATGTAGAATCCAAGTGAAAAGTTGGATAAGAACTTATGTAATCAACAATTTTCAATGGAATAAACTCTTTATTTAGCTTTGAAATCACTACAAGAAAATAAGCACTTCGCGACGGTTAAAATTGCAGTTTGCGACAGTTCAAAGTGTCACAATTGCACATCTGCGACGGTTCTCCAACCGTTGATGATTTCAGTGTCGCAAGAGAACATTGCGACAGTTTTAAAAACCGTTGTAACAATTGTTTCAAACCGTCACAGTGTTTTTCCAGAAAAATACTAGATTTAACAGCAGAACTTTGCGACAGTTTTGAAAACCGTCCCAATTTATTTTCCTGAATTTAAGAGTAGAGGTTGCAACGGTTACAAAACCGTCGCAAACTTGTTTTGTTTTAAAAATATATAAATTAATTTAAAAAATTTATTTATTTATTTTGATGGCTTATTAAATAAGTGTTACAATATCCATATAAAAGTAACAAAATTAAAATGCACTAGTATATAAATATAAATAACTTCATCTCATTCATATAATTCATTCAAAAGTGACAATATCTATACATAAAAAATCCAATTAAAGTACTTGAAACTCTAAAAGAAAAAAACTAGCATAGTTCAAACATTCAAAAACATAAACATTAGTAGAGTGGCTAACCATAGAAAACATTATGTCAAAATAAGTTCAAAAAATATCTAAATATTCCTTTGTGCGTGATGTTGCTTCATGATCCTTAATTATTGCCAGCTAAGACTCAAAAAGCCTACCATCTCTCTTGACTCTTGTATTCTGTTACATGAAAAGACATAAGTATATATTAGGAAAACTAATGAAATTGTACATGGCATAATTCCACAAGATAATGGTTCCTTCAAACATAACATAACAAAAACTCTTTTATCAGTACATCAAATAAATGAACTCATAACAGAACATAATTATTTTTCAAGGAATAATTTATTAATTTAAGATAGACATTAGGTATCCCAAAGAAACACTCAAAAACAGACAAACACAAATGATTACAATGCCAAAGTGCCTCAACCATTAACGATCCTAGGCCTAAGACATGATTGCAATACAAATTAAGCTACAAAAAGGAAGAGACAATCTGCAATCATTTAACTCCTAGACCTCTTTTCAAAGAGCAAAGCTGTTTAGTAAGCACAAGTAGTGTCTCATAACAGAAAAACAAGACAACAGCATAAAAACTGGACAGCAATACACTACCAATGCACTATCATAACAGAAAAAAGACATCAATACCAAGTCTAAAAACTGGACAGCAATACAATAGCAGTGCACTCGTAAATTATGTTCATTTAGCATATAAATGAACCGAAGCAGTCGAGCATACAAGACAACAAGACAAGAAACACCACCCAAACAGCCTACACCCAAATCAAAGCATAAAAACACCTAAACATAAGCACTGAAATATTAAAAAAAAACACTTACTAAACCAGAAGTGCCAGAAAGCAGAATTTGAAATCAGTCCATGGAACCATAAGAACTCCGCTCTTGAATTGAGATCATATTTAACTCCATGAGATGATACTATAGAAATGTCTTTTTTAACCCTCCTAGCACCACATTTGTCAACGTCAAACCATTATTATTGTTCTAACCATGTCATTGTAAACAAAGCATTGTAACAGTTGGTACAAGAGTTTGTGCTTCAAAATCTAAACTTGAGTTGAAAGACTATGAGTTTATTTATTTTTTTGACAATGAGTTAAGAGTATATTAGTCCTGATTTTATTATTTTGCTAAGACTACTAGTTGTATCATAAAACTAAAAAAGTTCACTTTTTTTAATGTGATAAGATGGTTATAAGGAATATAGATATTAAATCTCATTTGTTTATTAAGAAAAAAATATTCTATAGAGAATCAATGAAGAAGATTAATACATAGCTACTTCTGCATTGAATGATTCTCATTTGCAAATCACAAGGCTTTGTCATAGCTACTTCTGCATTGAATGAAAACAGGAACAATTTTTTTTGCTTATGTGTATGTAAACCTTTGAAAATGAATTTGCTTTTAGATGAAGTGATATCATATTATCATTTATCATAGTCTATGGCCAGGTTATATGGAATAGGTATGCATCATTCTTAATCTAATAATGAAAAAAATATGTTTATACAATTATGCATTGCCTCTACATAACAAGATTCAAAAGGACATATCAGTTGATAGTATCAATGTCTCTGCAGCAGCTTGAGTAGTGATATAAGACATTACCACCCCATTAACGATGAGGCTACATTCACCATGATAACAAGTTATAATGCATTCAGAGTAAATATTCTTATATTTGAACCAAAAAGAAGTATCAGCAAAACACTCTTTTTAACAAACTTCTTGAATGATTCATTTCTTAATAAGTCAATATCTTTTTCAAAAGAAATGGATCTCAATTATTATAATTTTATGTGTAAAAGTACATAACTTATTATGTGAGGGGTGAGACAGTCACTTCGTCCCAGTGATTCCATTTACCTAGAGTTAGTAACTAAGAAGAACTAATTAACAGTTGATCATTTCATAAGTATCATCACATTTATTCATAAATTACATAGCATATAAATAAGTGTGTCACACAATAATTATCTTGATTCTTTTTACATAGATAATCTGAGTTGAGTTAGGCTCAGAATATCTATCTAGTCGGCTAAACTCCCTATCGAAGGATAAAGCACGACTCCTTGACTCATCTTGTCGTCATGTGGGACCCCGTCTCAAAATCCCAACCAAATTATCCAACCACTATATCTAGTGGTCTTTGGTACCACTAGGGTCACAACTTAAACATACAATTACTTATACATACATGGCTCAAAGTCCATTGAAATCATGATCATCTTTATTTAAAATTAACACATACATACAAGTCTACCGTTAGTACTAGTCTTAAGTTAGTAGTTCCTCTATTTTTATATTAATTAATTAATTACTACATTTATCCTAATCATAATTTTGTCTCATTATGCTGTCCTATGTGAGTTAAAGCCATTATTTTATGATAGCAACCCAATCCCCAATTGTGCAGGAAATTAGAAGTAAACCAGTCTCAAATCCTGTAGGAAACTAAGAGTAAAACAGCAAAACAGTATTGTATTTTCTGCAGGAACTAACAGCAGAAACAGCAGAAAAATTAAGAGCAGAAACAGTAGAATTTAATAGCAGGACAGCGCAATAGTTCAACAGCTTTCTGCAGGAACTATAGCAGAAACAGCAGAAAAATGAATAGCAGAAACAGCATAGCAAAAACCTGATTTTATGCAGAAAACTAACAACAGAAGCAGCGGAATAGTCCCATTATTAAGCAATTTCGCCGAGATTCAGAACTAATACTTATGTCCAATTTTCAACCTATTAAACCAACATCTTCACAAGGGAAAAAGGTTCCTAACTATCACTACCTCTGAACAATTATTTTAAGTATCAAGTGTCATTATCATAAAGAAACAAAATAGGAATTTCTAATTTTCTCTCTATAATTTATAGTCTAATATATAGTTTCAATTAGTACACTACTAACAATGTTAGTTTCAGCCATTAAAGAATAATGAACCTGTTTCTAACCTAGGGAACTCACCTTAATTCTTTGAGACTTTCTTCAACTCCTCACCACTTTAAGCTTCAACTTTTGTACCCATAAACTTGAGTTCTTGATTCCTCAACTTGTTCCTTATGCTTCAAAGAAAGGGAATTTCTAATTTTCTCTCTATAATTTATAGTCTAATAATGGTTGGAGTGTTGGATTTCATACTTCACACAGATGGTTGATCACTCGTATAACCAGAACCAGATCAAAATAAATCCATAATTAATTATGCAGCAAGGTGTTTTTAAAGCTAAAAATAAGGATTGATTTATAAACCAACCCAAATTTGATAGCAGAGAACAATTCACAAGAAAAAAGAATTAAGCATACCTTCTCTTATTAGAATAACATCAGCTATGGCAGCTGTAGAATTAAGCACATGTTGTCTATACTTAACCCAACTCACCTTGTGAATAACACCATTTTTAATAATAGAAATGTTCAACTTCCTATAGAGTTCGTATGAAGCACTGTTGCCCTCATAGAAACTGTAAAGAAAGAAAGTTTAATTAGCTTTCAAACT
This sequence comes from Trifolium repens, assembly GCA_030408175.1. Lineage (NCBI taxonomy): Eukaryota > Viridiplantae > Streptophyta > Magnoliopsida > Fabales > Fabaceae > Trifolium > Trifolium repens. Next base: position 15,457,469 of record CP125844.1, on the reverse strand, counting down.
TAAATATTGGTCTCATGAATGAAAAATCATAACTTAGTAGGTTTCTACAAATAGTAATGTACACACCTTAAGACTTGAAGGCAGAACTTGAAATCAGTCCATGAAACAATAAGAACTCTGCTCTTGAGTTGAGATCATACTATTTAACTCCACAAGAGAACTCTCTACCTTCAAATATCACATGGAAACAGGTTATAATTTTCAATAACACAAGCACATTAAATTCAAAATCAAATGAAATTTAACTTCCAACACATATTGGCATGGCACCAACCACCAAGTACTTAAAGCCTCATAATCCAGAACACAAATCTCATAACATAACCAAAATTTAAGACAACAGTGAACCAAAGGCACTTAGACCTTAGTTAAAGCACAATCAAAACTCAAAACAGATATCTCTTAACACAGAACAACAACAGAACAGCAGCATGTCATATACTACAGTAGTCCAAAAACAAAGACAAAGTATTCTTTAGGATAGTGATTCAGCCATTGTTAAAATATGTTATCAAGCTATCTTATCCTTAACATGAATAAATAGAAGAACCATTTCACCGTTTGGAGAAAAATAATAGGAAACAATGAGCTCTGCACATAGAGAAAACAACAAACTCAGAAGGAATTTACCAAAAATCAAATCGAACCTGAACCTGAGATGAACAATAAAATCTTCTCAACGGGAGAAACGAGAGCAACGAACCAGTCACTATTTAGCAATTCAGGGAATGAAGAACACGATTTAGGGATTAGGGTTGATGAAGAAAACGAGTTAGGGATTTAGCGCTTGTGATAGGTAACTTCGATGAAGAAACGAGTTAGGGTCATGGTCGATGAAGGAACGGCGGTGATGGAGGAAGCGGCGGTGAAGTGCGATGGAGGAAGCCGCAATGAAGGAAACGAGCGTTTGGCTTATTTTTTTTGTGTTTTTCTATTTTTTTGGTAACAAAGAGAGATGGCAAGTGTGTGTATGAATATATTTGTTTTAATAAATTTTCCCACTCATAGGAACAAAACATTGCGACAGTTGTAGAAACCGTCGTATAGACCGTTGCAAATGTTTTACAAAATTCACATTGCGACAGTTATATTCAAATGGTCGCAATAGAAGTGTCGCAAAACACTTATTTTCTTGTAGTGAATCTTTGTGTTGATATTTGTCTCAAAAACATTTATGAAAGCATAAAATAGATGCAAAAAATAAATAAATTATAACCAAACATAAGAGATTAACCACAAATAACAGAGTACTTAAATAAGCAAGGATTCAATTAACGTTACACAGCAAAACATCAAAAGATAATATTTGAAATTAAAGACAAAGTGCATAGAATCCTAGGTTTTAAGGTTGAGGTGGTAGTCTGGCATTGATGCTCTGGAGAGTGGTCATAATTGCAGCCAGCATAGATGAATGCTCATCAATCCTTCTCTGAATATTCTCTTGATTTTCTCTGATGTGTTGAGCATATTATGGTGCATTTCTGGCAATGTTCTCAAGTCTTGCTTGTTCAGCAGCTCTTCTAGCCTCTTCTGCTAGTCTAGCTTCCTCTCTAGCTTGAGCTTCTTGCCTTTCCTTCTCAATACGCTCATCTTCCAACCTCTTCCTTTCCCTTTCCTCAGCTTTTAATCTCTCTCTTTCCAACCTATCTTCCTCTTCCTTTCTAGCAATCTCATTCCTGAAGTTTAAATCCTTGGTGTAAGCTTCTCTCACTGATCTAATCATGTACACCAGATTCTGTTCCATAAGGTCACACTCTTTGTTGATATGAGCTGTTTCAATAGACCTGTTAGGAATGGCGCTGGATAGTCTTCTAATGTTCTTGTCAACAGCTTGTAGCAAATTAGTGATATCATCCTGGGTTTGCTCTAGAGGTTCATTGACAATTCTGGAAGGTAAGTGAGGTGGAACATAAATGCAGTCCATAGACAGATCCTGCATTAGGGTCTTGAGATGATTGGTTTGGTGAGGAGGGGTTTTCTGAATTCCTTCTTGATTCAGAGACTCATCAATTTGTTGGAATTGTTTCTTAAGAGGTGTGGGTAAAGTACATGAGTTGTCCAAATCCACATGATGTGGGGATTGCTCAACAGCATTTCCTTCAGAGTTAACCACTTTAGTCACTGTAGGTTCTGGTGATTTTTGGTTTACATGTTCTGGTTGAGTATGTTCTGGTGGAGGTGTTTGTGGGTGTGGTTCATTTTCTGGTGGAGGTGATGATTTTTCTTGGGTTGACTCTGGTTTAACATTCTCAGAGTTTGGGGTAGGTTTGAGAATTTGGCTATCAAGGTGTGTGGGGGATTTTTCAGGTGGTGGTGAGGGTGTGCGGTCAGAATCTTCATCCAGATTTTGAATGAGAGGTGCAGTACTTGTGGAAGCTTGTGCTGCATCATTACATATAGTAATAGCATGAGATTCTGATGGGTTAGGTTGGATAGGGTTAAACTGCTCTGAAGTTGGTTGATTCTCAGAAAGAATGTTGTCTTTCTCAGAATAAACTCCTTTTAAAATCTTATTCAGAGTATGTTTAACTTTGATTTCAGAAGGGAATTGAAGTCTTCTGAAATAATCACTAAATGCTTTGCTGCCTCCAATAAAATTAGAAGACTTACCATTTTCTTTTCCATACAGAGTCTGTTGTTCCAGCAGATTATGAGGATCATTCCTTTTAGGAAGCTTCTTATGCATCTCATCAAACGCTGATTTTTCAATGCCACACTCATATCCATCCTTCAGTTCTTCTTGCTTCTTATTGAAACGATTAATTTTCTCCAAAGCTGCTTCCAAATCAGCTTTTTCTTTCTCTGCTTCAGTGAGATCCTCCAGTATAACTTTCCTTGCCCTTGGTTTCTTTTGAGATCTAGGAGCTGTAGTCTTCCGAGTCTTAGCAACCTTCTTCTCCGCAGGACTCTTAACAGCTTTCCTTTTGACAGGTTGGACTCTGGTTGGTTGCTCCAAAATCCTAGATTGTCTGATGGTCAATTTTATAGGTTGTCCATCTCCTACATCAGCACCTAGCTTTTTAATAGATCAGCATGTGCCTCTATAACTCTCTTAGCAGCACTATCACTGACATGCACAAGCCTACATTCAGCAATGCCTTTCTCAGTGTCTCTGATCAGCAGTGGGTGTGTTGGATGAACAATCTCGTTGTTTTTCACCAGTTTCATGTACCTTAGAGTTGTGCTATTAACAAACTTAGAGCTTAACAAGAAGGAACCATATCCTGGGAGAAACGGTGTGATTGTATCCAACAAGCCACACTGTGCAAACATATGACTGAGTAGCCTTGAATGTCGCACAATAGATTTGGAAGAGAGAATAAAATTGGCAAGATGATCAAAGATAAGCTTACCAACATCTACAAAATTTCCTTTACCAACGTGAAAGGTAAACAGCTTCTGAAGATTTGAAATTTGATCAGTGCCTCCCAACTTAGACAAAATACTGTCAATCAGAATCTTGTAGATGACTTTGCAGTTGTTGGTCCATTCAAACTTTTCCTTGGGGTCAGCCTTAGGTTTGAATATAAATTCCTCAACATCAGGACCAACCTCATCAGAGTTTCTGAGTACAAGACCACCACGGTCTATCTTCAGAGCCTCACAAATATTACATACTCTGATAGATATTCTGAATCCAGCCACAAACGATTCAATTTCTGTTGTAGTGAAAGGTTTCAAACCCATTTGTTCTAGAATTTTTCCTTGAAGTTCAGGCTTTTCTTCAACCATGTCTTTGATTCTCTGAATATGCACATCTTTGTTGATAATTGTTGCTTTCATCCAGAATTCTTTCACCAATTCAGTATATGTTGGACCATCCAGTAGATCAAAATAGTATTCCATACCTTGTCTTTTGAACAGATTGACTACATTGGCGAATCCGTTTACTCTTAACCCATCTAGATCAACCGGATTTTCAATCGCAAGATTTAGGTCATCATACTTATACGGACGCTGATCTTTAGCAAACTTGGTAGGTTTGGAGTTAGCAATGTCGATTATACAATCCCTTGGAATGATTGAAGCCATTGATGGAGTTTGGGGGTTAGGGTTTCTAATGAGGGAGAAAGAAATTGCTCTGGGTTTTAGAAGATGAAAGTGTAGGTTGTGAGAGTGCAAAAGTGTGAATGTGAACAGTTTGTGTGTTTAAATAGAAAGTTTCGCGCAAAAACAAGTACAAACACATAGGGGTAGTAGAGTATTTTACCACAAATGGAAATTAGAAATGCTAATCATCATTAACCAACTTCTTTATCCTCTTGCACTAAGACACGTGTATCAAAAGATTATTTGAATAGCTGACACGTAAGTGAGGGAAACGAAAGGGTTTTTATAAAAGATTTTAACTTACGCGCCAGAACTATTTACCTTCTAATCAGATTCTGATAGTTTGTCAGAAGATGTCCTCATCACAACTTCTGATACAGAAGGTTCTGATGACTTCAGCTTCTGATTACTATTAGATTCTTACAAACTCAAATTTTTCATCAGAGTCTAAGTTAATCAGAGATTTCCATCATGTTCAGATTCTTTTTTATAAAATCAAAACGTTCAACAGCTAAAGGTTTTGTAAAGATATCAGCCCATTGATTTTCAGTTTCAATGAACTTGAGATCAATTACTCCTTTTTGAACATAGTCTCTGATAAAATGATGTTTAATCTCAATATGCTTAGCTCTAGAATGTAAAATAGGGTTTTTAGAGAGGTGAATAGCTGCAGTATTATCACAATATAAAGGAATATTGTTACAGCTTATTTGATAATCTTCCAATTGATATTTCAACCAAAGTAGTTGTGTACAACATTTAGCTGCTGATATGTATTCAGCTTCTGCTGTTGACATAGCTATGGTGGTTTGCCTTTTACTAGCCCATGAAATTAAATTCTCACCAATGAACTGACAGTTACCACTGGTGGATTTTCTTTCAATTCTATCACCAGCATAGTCAGCATCACAGAATCCAATCAGTTTGTAATCATTGGATTTCTGATACAGTAATCCAATGTTACACGTAGCTTTCAAATACCTGAAAATCCTTTTCACTGCTGTGAAGTGGGATTCTCTAGGATCTGATTGAAATCTTGCACACAAGCATACGCTGAATAGAATATCAGGTCTTGATGCAGTTAGATAAAGAAGAGATCCAATCATACCTCGATAGAGCTTCTGATCAACTTTGCCTTCAGATTCTTCTTTGCTTAAGCTTGATGTAGGATGCATTGGAGTGTTCATGGGTTTGCAATCTTCCAAATTGAATTTCTTCAGAAGATCTTTTATATATTTTGATTGATGAATGAATGTTCCTTTCTTTGTTTGATTTATCTGAATTCCAAGAAAGAACTTCAATTCTCCCATCATGCTCATCTCGAATTCATCCTGCATAAGCTTAGAAAAATTCTTGCACAGAGTGGCATTAGTTGATCCAAAAATGATATCATCAACATAAATTTGAATGATCAAAATGTCTTTCTTTAGTGTCTTTCTAAATAATGTATTGTCAACCTGCCCTTTTTCAAAACCATTGTTGACTAAGAAAGTACTCAGTCTCTCATACCAAGCTCTGTGAGCTTGTTTGAGTCCATAGAGTGATTTCTTTAGTCTAAACACATGATCTGGATTTGCTAAATCCTCAAATCCAGGAGGTTGTTTGACATATACTTCTTCAGAAATAACACCATTAAGAAATGCACTTTTAACATCCATTTGATAAAGAGTGATATCATTATTAACTGCATAAGATAAAAGTAACCTGATTGCTTCCAGTCTTGCTACTGGAGCATAAGTTTCAGTGAAATCAATCCCTTCTTGTTGACTATATCCTTGTGCAACAAGTCTTGCTTTATTTCTTGTAACTTCACCTTGCTCATTCAATTTGTTTCTGTATACCCATTTTGTTCCAATAATGTTCTTGTGCTCAGGTTTGGGTACCAGATCCCATACATCATTTCTCTTGAATTGGTTTAACTCTTCTTCCATAGCAACTATCCACGCATCATCTGAGAGAGCTTCATTTGTTGTCTTTGGTTCAATCAAGGATACTAATCCAAACAATGATTCTTCATCTCTGAAGTTTGACCTTGTTTTTCTTGGACTATTCTTGTTTCCTAGGATAAGCTCTTCAGGATGTGATGATTTGTACTTGAAAGTATTTCTTGGAATCTCTGTTGCTTCAGAGTTATCATGATTTGTTTGATGTTCTTGAGCAGCATCAGAAGATGTAACTTCTCGAGTTTCAGAGTCTTCTACAGGTTCTATGTAGTTGTCATACTCTGGAGCTTCATCTTCTGATTCATCAGAACCTGACAAATCTTTAACAGGCTCTGACTTTTTATCATCAGGCTCCTTATCATCAAACTTTACGTACATTGATTCTTCCACTGTATTAGTTTCAGAATTATACACTCTGTATGACTTAGAGCGTTCAGAGTATCCAATGAAGATACCCTTACAGGCTTTAGAGTCAAATTTCTTAAGATGGACTTTGTTATTCAGAATGTAACATGTACAACCAAATTGATGAAAATAAGAAATATTGGGTTTTCTTCCCTTAAAGAGTTCATATGTTGTTTTGTTCAAAATAGGTCTTATATAGATTCTATTCTGAATATAACAAGCAGTGTTAACAGCTTCTGCCCAAAAGAATTTTGCTAAATTATTTTCATGCATCATGGTGCGTGCCATTTCTTGTAAAGATATATTCTTGCTTTCTACAACTCCATTTTGTTGTGGAGTTCTAGGAGAAGAGAATTCATGGAAAATTCCATGATCTTCACAAAATTTTTCAAAAGGTTCGTTTTCAAATTCACCACCATGATCACTTCTTACTTTTAAAATCTTGGAATCCTTTTCATTTTGAATTTGGGTACAGAAGATGCTAAACACTTCACATGTGTCATCTTTAGTTCTCAGAAATTTAACCCAAATCCATCTACTATAATCATCTACAATGACTAATCCATATTTCTTACCATTGATTGAAGCAGTGCTAACTGGTCCAAAAAGATCAATGTGTAAGAGTTCTAAGGGTCTTGTAGAAGAGACAATGTTCTTGTTTTTGAAAGAACTTTTGACAATTTTTCCTTTTTGACAGGAACCACAAAGTAAGTCTGAGTGATATTTCATTCTTGGAAGGCCTCTAACAAGATTATCCTTGCTAAGCTTAGAGATTAATCTCCAGTTAGCATGACCCAATCTTTTGTGCTAGACCAATTTTTCATCACTCAGTGTCAAAAGACAAAGCACTTGTTGTTCCTTTAAATCAGAAAAATTGACTTTGTACACATTGTCTTTTCTATTTCCCTTAAAAACAACAGATTGATCAGAGTTTCTGATTACAGTACATGAATCCTTATTAAACATAACATCATAATTACTATCACACAATTGACTTATGCTAAGTAGATTATGATGTAGTCCATCTACTAACTAAACATCAGAAATTGACAAAGAAGAATTACCAACTGTACCTATACCAATGATATTTCCCTTCTGGTTCCCACCAAACCCTACTGTTCCTCCCTCTTGCTGATTCAGGGTGTGAAATAAGAGTTTGTCTCCTGTCATGTGACGTGAGCAGCCCGAGTCCAGATACCATGAGCTTTCTTTTCTTCTTTGGGTGCATACCTGCAGCATACACTATTTCAGATTTTGGTACCCATACTATAATGGGTCCTTTTTGGTTAGTTTTGAGAATCTTATTCTGCTTGTTAGAATACTCAGAAGATCTGGAGTCAACAGAGCCTTTAGAAAAAGGTTTAGGCTTATGTTGTCTCTGAGATTTTCCTCTTGATTGTGTCAGAGAACCAGTTACCAAGTTTGCTTTAGAAGTACTAGTGCCCCGCTTATCAACAGGCTTTGGTACTTTGACAGCTTTAACTTGAGTAGACATGGGTACTGATGTGAGGGGAACCTGGGTTTTAGAAGACTTAGGTTTAGAAGATGAGTCATCTTTTGATACCTTATCTTGTGGTTCCAAGCTCACAAGAGTACCAGACACAGTCAAAGGTTCTGATGTACCCTTAGTAAAGTTTGAATAAGATTCTGATGATGACTTGCTCAACAAGACAGGTTTGTTTGATTTTCCCACATTCGGAGATGTAAGAGAACCAAGTCCTTGTCTTTTATAATAATTGCTGAGCCCACCATGAATTACGGAAGTTACCCTAGTTTTGTCTATGTTATGGTGAACAAATTCTTGAAGAGAGATTTCATACTCGTCATAGGGTTTGTGACATGTTCTACATCCAGTCTCAAGCACCTTAATTGTTTTAAGAGATTTTTGATAGTTTGCTTGAGTCTGGGTGAGATTTTCATTGAGTAGCTTCATTTTTTGTTTGCAAAAATCTAGCTCACTCAACTTTTCCATGTACTTCACCATTACATCTTTCAAAGCTTTGGTCATTTGAGTACTAGACATTTTAGATATTACCTCATCAATATCGTCCGTGTCAGACTCTGAATCACTGTCATGGTCTGATTCACCAGTGGCCATAAGCGCTAGGTTTGCTTCCTCAGAGTCTTCATCCTCGGATAGTTCATTGATATCCTCCCATGTTGCCATCAGACTCTTCTTGGCTTTGTTCTTGATTGTACTCTTTCTTCCTTTACCCTTGGAGTTGAGTTCAGGACAATCAGCCATGAAGTGTCCAGGCTTATGACAATTGAAACAATTTTTTGTGTCATCCTTCTTCTCTTTGCTGGTGTTGTTTCTTGATCCAGATCCTCTGCCTTGAAAATTTTTGCCCTTCCTTAGTGACCACTTTTGAAAATTTTTGGACAAGAGTGCAAAGAAATCATCGTCTGATCCTTCTTCTTGATTATCTACGAAAGATTCCTGTGCTTCAGATTCTACAACTTTGGCTTTCAGAGCTTTAGATGAAACTGAAATAGATGGCAAGGCCAAAGATTTTAGTTTCTTCTGAGGCTCATCAGAAGATAGTTCAATCTCATGACTCATGAGTGAACTTATCAATTCCTCCAAGCCAAGTTTGTCCAAATCCTTAGCTTCTTGAATAACTGTTACCTTATGCCTCCACCTTGAAGGTAAGCTTCTCAAAATCTTTCTTACATGATCAGAAGTTGTGTAGCTTCTCTTTAGAACTTGGAGACCAGCCACTAGAATTTTGAACCTCGAATACATGGATTCAATATTCTCATCATCCTTCATTCTAAAGAGTTCATACTGTTGGATCAGAAGAGTAGCCTTTGCCTCTTGAACCTGTTTATTTCCTTCATATGTAGAACACAAGGAATCATAAATGCTCTTGGCAGTAGATTTGTCTGTGATCTTGAGGTATTCATCATGAGTTATACATCCAATGAGAAGATCCTTGACCTTGTGATGTTTCTTGTATAACTTCTTGTCTGTAGGAGTGAACTTCTTTCTTTCTTCAATAAATAACCTTCCCTTTTCATCAAGTCCTTGGAAGGTTACCCCTTCTTCAACTAAGTCCCAAAGCTCATCATCTAAACCAATAAGATGACTGTAGATTCTATCTTTCCACCAGGAAAAGTTAGATGCATCTCCATTGAACTTTGGTGCTTTGTTGCTTGTCTTATTGTCTTCAACATCATAGTCATGAGAAACTGCTTTCATGCTACCACTTGGAGTTTCAGTCATAGTGTTTTTCAACAGGAAACTGTCTCACTGTTAGGTGATTAAAAACAGAACCAGGCTCTGATACCAATTGAAGGTGTGAAAAACACAAGAAGGGGGGGTTGAATTGTGTTTTTGGTAGTTTAAAAATTCTTCTAAGTTATGAAAAACTTATCAGAGTTTGCAGCGGTTTAGAAAAGCCAAAACACAATTTGATCAGAACGTTGAAGATAGAGAGAAAGAGAGAAAAGTAGAGACAGAGATTTTATACTGGTTCCCCTTACAAACCAAGGGTACGTTCAGTCCTCTTGTACTACCAAGAGAGTTCACTATAATCACCAAAGATTACAAATGCTCAAGCACAAATGCAAGAGACTTCCAATGCTCAAGTAACCAATACAATAGACTTCCTAATGCTCAAGCACGCAGGCAAGAGACTTCCAAAACAAATATAAGAAAACAGAGTCTGAACAATTGATATGAAGATCAATGTTCAGTTACAAATAAATACAACTTTTGATACAAGACTTAACTTAGAATCTTAATACAAAAATTCTAATAAATACAACTTTTGATACAAGACTTAACTTAGAATCTTAATACAAAAATTCTAAGGTTCAACTAATGAATTAACAGAAGCTGAAGCTGGAGTCTTGGATTTGAATATGAGTTCAAGTTGTATTTGAAGTTCTTAGTGTTCTAGGATGATTTTGACAGAATAACAGCTCTTTCAAATTGTTCAAGTGTCGTCTCCTAGAACTTCAAACTTGCTCCAATTTATAGACGAAGGTGGAGCGTGTTTGATTTGAATTTGATGCGGTGAGATTGTGCCAGCTGTAGATAGTACCATTTTTAACCAAATCAGGTAACCTTGTATACGATCAATCTTGGGGGTAACGTTTTAGCCAAATTAGGTAATGAGTTCGTACAATAGTACTAACGTCACTATCTTGTGGATAAGATTGATTCCATCAGCTTTTGGAATGTCAGAGGATGATGATGATTTCCAATCATTGTTGCAGAGAATGTTCTTCTGACAAAACGGCTCTCACTGCTCTTATCAGAGTCTGATACTAGCTTCTGATGAATATAACTTGCATCTTCTGATGCCTTAAAATCTGGTCAGAATTTACTTTGACATATCAGATCTTCCAATGTGCTTCTAGAATATTTAAAGAATTAACTTGTATATCTGCACACTTGGATTAAATAATTAGTATACCCTATTGTATATTAATACCTTTGTTATCATCAAAACTTAATTGGATCATGTCAGAACCTATTTTGTTCCAACAAAAATGTATAGTGGACATTGTAAAAATGATTTTTTTTTTAAAAAATATCATTCGCTAGTTAAATATCAGACGTTATATTCAATATGATATTTTTTGGGTATATCTACTACTTAAGTAGTGGACAGAGCTATTTTAGTAAAATCGTAGGGAGCGCGAGAAAATTGATATGGTGGTAAAAGTATTAGTTTCTATCATATATAATGCAACGTCCACCATCTGAGCTAAACTCACGGGACAAAATCAAATGTTTCTAACAATCTAACGATTATAATTATTCTCTACAATAATGGTGTATATGAATTAAATCGATAAAAACATAAATTATGATTATGTGCATACAATCAATTAAAGTCTTTTATTTATTTATTTATTTATTTACATAATTGATTAAAATTAAAATGTATTTTGTTAGTTGTTTTTCTTCGGGATTGCTCATATTAAAAAAAAATACACTATTAGAAGATATCTTCCAATATTATTTATACCACAAAAAAAAAATTCCGATAAAATTTATATTACCTAAAATAAGATCTATTTCCCAATAAAATTTGCACTGCCGCAAAAAATATCATCTTGTAAATGAAGGGGACACATGACATGAGAGAGATTTGGAGCTACCATCATATATATATATTTGTGTGTTTTAAATAATTTATTTTGGTTTTTGTTTTATCATTGGGAGAGTTTTATCTCCAATCCCTGCAATTATACCCTCACTCCTACAAATAATTTAATATCACAATTTTAACCTTTCTCTATTTCATTTTTTATTCTCTTTTTCTTACTTTACCGGATGAAGTGATTCAATCAATTTGGACATTGCTACCGGAACTGGTTTGTTATTGCAGCGAACAAAATTAATCAATTGATCCGGTTTTTGCATGTTGGCTTAAACTTTGACTCATAAAAATTAAGTGGTTTGACCATATAGGCTTTATTTGGTAAAAAATAGCGGATAGCTGATTGAATTTGTAGTGTTTGAAAAAATTAGCAGTTGAACCAGCTTATTAGTATAAAAATGATATAAAAAAGATATGTTTAATTAATATTTTATTTTTTTAAGTAAGGTGATAGGGGTAAAATTGGAAGAAAAGATGATAAGCTATAAGCTCATAAGCTACTTGAAATAGCATTAGAAAAATAAGCTATAAGCTAGTAAAATAAATTATAAGCTCTTTTTTAAAAACGGTTACCAAACAGAGATTAATGCTTACTATAAATTATAAGCTACCTTATTTATCTTCTCAAACAGAGCCATAAATTATTTGTGATTGTATACTCCTGCAGGTTACAACCAAGTGTGGTTGTAGAATGCTTTATCATGATTATTAGAGATTTAGATCCTCTCCAATTTTTTCCTCTTATTTTGGTCATGTGGTATATCTTAACCATTTATTTACTTATTTTTTCTTTCTTCTTAAGTATTTTTTAATTATTTGTAATTTAACAACTATTGAATTAAGAAAATGAGAGAAAACATTAGAGAAAAAATTAGAGAATCCAAATCCCATTATTAGCATGACCAACTTTTTTGATCTTATTGGAAGCGACATGTGTTGGTTTTTGGATCCTCATGAGAAGAAGTAACATAGGTTGAAACTTGAAAGAATTAAAACAAAAAATAAATTAACTTATAAGAAAGTTTTTCGGTGAATAGACTTCGGCTTGATTTTCGTAAATTTTAATAAACTCTTAATAACATGTGTTCCGGTTTATATTTTTGAATATTTTTATCCTTTTTTTTCTCAATTGAGTTAGAATTCTTTAAGGAAAATTCTGAAAAAAATAAACTAAAAAAATGAATAGTTTATAAATAAGGGCAAAATAGTCGGATTATTAAAAAGTAGGGGTGAAGATATAATTGTAGGGTCGAAGTTAAAATTTTCTATCATTGGTCATATATTAAGAAAACAGGCCCAAAAGTGAGTCCACTGTTTTGATAAGTGCTAAAGCCCAACTGATATAGTGACAGATAGACAGACACACACTCTCGCATCGCTCACTCACTCACCCACCACACCACGACGCAGTTCCTCCGTGACGGCGACGGAGGCTGCAAACTGCATACCGGAACAACAACCTTTCTCAAATCTCAACTAACACTCACACTTCACTTTCAAATTTCCAAAACGACAACGTATATAGGTAACTCTATTTCTTCCACTACATCTAATCTAAATCTATTATACACTGTTTGAAGTTGAAATTCACTATTTATCTCTTTTAATTTAATTTAATGCGGTTGTAGTGGAATTATCATGGAGACGCAACCACAGGATAGTTTGCAGAACGCACCGGTGGTGGTTTCTTCCACCGACGGCGCCGACAATCTACAAAACGATGCGGCGGTGGCTGATGTTTCAAATCACAGGTGATTTGCGATTTCAGTAGCTCGTTTTTACTGTTTGAGAAACCGTTGGAATGAATTATTTTTTTTGTGGTTGATTTTTCAGAGATACTGAAGTAGTAGTAGAAGAAGAAGAAAAAAGCGATGTTTCAAAAGATGAAGTTATTCGAATTATACAAGATATTGCTTCCACCGGGAGGTTCCGGTAAGAGTTACTTTTGTGCTTTCATTTCTGGTTTTGGTGGATAATAATTAAGGAATGTTTGTTTGTTTGTTTGTGGTTGCGATTTATTCTATGACGCGGCACAGACACCGGTCACAACACTAACACGTAGACGATGATAATTGATTTAAGAAAATGGAAGTGGTTTGGATTGAATGCAGCCACATGTATAAGTAGCTGAAGTTATAGTGTTTTTGTACTTTAAACTGATAATGATAAGGTGCTAAAGCTGTGCCTTGCATGAATTAGAAACGTAGTTGTGCCTTTTGGTGCCCTTGATTACACTACATCATATTGAAGTCTATGACTATGAGAATTAGTTATTATATGGTATGTGATATGTCCTGCGTTTGATCTACTAAAAAATAAGTTACATACGTGAGAACTTCGGTTGTACTATGTTTGATATTAGAACTGTTCTTGAAACTGGATAAACCGGGGGATAAAGAATTGGACAAAAACTGGAATTTTTGTCCCTCACTATACCATGAGACAACTTTTTGTTCTTTGCACAAGTACTCTAAAGTACCAAAATAACATTTTATCCACTAAACATCATACAAGACAAAAAAAATCGATACCTTAAACATTTGTCATGTGCTGTTCTATTATGTACTGATTTGTGCGGTACTTACCTTACCTTTTACAAATCAAATAGACCCTTAATCTCATAAAATTTCTGTTTAGTACTTTTAGTTCCAGTTGCACCAATACTACTTTTTGAATTGATGTAGTTAAGTTTGCATTGCTAATGGACTGCCAATTACAAATGGAAATTAACGATTTGCCAACACTTTGAAATGGATGATATAGTTCAGTTACTTATTTGTTGTTTCAGTGAGAAACTGTACCCAGAAAATGAAAATTATTTAATTGCACTGAATCGCAACATTATAGCGCCGACACAGCTTTGCTGCCTTGTTTTGCTTGTGGATGTCGGCTTAGGTAAGTAGAACCGACTACGTAGAGATGAATCCAATAGTAAGATCATAGATGTAGTATGTAGAGGGAGATTAAGAGAGATTAAAGGCCAAACCGGTTATAAATGGTTTAACTTTGGACCTAAACCTAATACATGGCAGGTTTTTATGGCATAGATTGATCTATGCCGCTGATCCCATCTAATGAGAATAGTCTTGGTGGTTGTTATTGTATTATCTAACTGTTCACCCTTCCTTCCTTGAGGTTTTGATTTAATTGTCCAATCATTATGTTTCTTGTCTGTGTACGTTGTTCATTTTTGTGTTATCATCATAATTGCTATGGACTTATTGTTCAAGAATGATCATTAGCCTTAGCTTCTATCTTCTTTAGACTGATGTTGATTGTGTTTGTTAGCTCTGATGTTTAGGTATTACTGAATGATAACGATGATGATGAATATGCTCTAATTTTTGAAGTTTCCATTTGCTTGTATTTATAGTATTTGCATATTAATTACTAACTTTTTTTTAGGAAGCCACTATTATTTTATTCACTACAGTGGCTAAATTGAAAGATAATTGCAGTGTTTTAAAAACCGGACCGAACCGGCCGGTCGGACCGGTCGGACCGGAAACCGGAGGTACAACGGTCTGGTCTGACTGCTGGACCGGATAAGCAGTTGAACCGGCTGAAACCGGACAAAACCGGAAAAAACCGGCGAACCGGCGGTTTTAAAAACCGGCGGTTTGACTGCTTTGTGTTTTTTTTTTCTTCCATTAGGATCTGAAACGACGCCGTTTCGTTTTGAAAAAAATGGTAGAATGAAAATAGAAATAGGAACGAGAGACAGAGACTCAGATTCATAAAACACATACTCAAATTTAGAGATTGAGAAATAGAGATTCAGATTCAGAAAGGTCCAATAAGAAAATAAGAGATGAGAATCGAGTGGTAGTAGAGATTTGGATCTCTGTATCTTCAATTCTTATAGTTCATGAGTTATAGAATAGTGTGAAATTAATATTGGTAAGGGGTATAGTTATGGAGGCATGATGAGAGAGAAAGTGAACGGCGCATGGAAGATGAAAAATGAGGATGGAAAATGCTACTGTTATCTTATGTTACCAATGAGAGTATTTGTGTAATTAAAGAATTAAAGAATTAAAGAACATAGGGTTGGGAGGATAGGCATAATTGAAGAGAGAATTTGTATCGTACACTGACTATTACTCTTATGTATTTAAAAAAATCTATTTTGTGTGTTAAAAGATTAAATATAGTAAATATATTTTGGAACTTGTGTATTTTATTTTTATAAAGATATAAATAATGTTTGTTTCAAAATAAGCTAAATATAGTTATATAGTTTTATTATAGACACCGGTTTATTCAATCGAGTTATCCGGTTTTATCCGGTTTAGTCATGCGGTTCGACCAGTGACTCAGTGATTCGACCAATAAACCAATAAACCAGACTATCACCGGTTTGATGACCGGTCCGATTTTTAAAACACTGGATAATTGTCTTAGAGATGGGTATGCACCTTAAAACACTAATGTGGTGAGTTTTTGAATAACAGGCATGACTGGGATAATCTGAAGAGTATGTTATCATTTCAGCTGAAGCAGGTATGGGGAGGTATGCTGGCATGCATTCTTCTTTATCTTATGTTGATTCTTAGAGGTGTGCTAGCATGTATAGCTTTGGATATTGTGTTTATTGGAATTTTATTATTCATACATCGTAATTCTTATACATTAATCTTGTCATCTTTTTCTCTATATTTGTTGTACAGGTATTGTCCGAGTACCCTGAGGCAAAAGCAACAGATGAGCAGAAACGTGCTTCATTAGGAGAATCCTACTCTGATTTGGTCAACAAATTGAATGAAGGTATCCCACCTTTAGTTCCACTATTTTTTGAGTATCATTGAAGTTTATAGACATCAATTGTGAGAATTTAATGTTGTTATTTCAATGTTGAAAATTATATTGGTATTCTATTCTATTAGTCTTAAATATGTGAGTATTGTAAAATGTTTAAATTACTTTTGGCAAGAACTAATAAAAGCGTTATTTTAGAGCTGTGGGATCCGTATTTGGTACTCACTCTCCCCTGGTGCATCTAATGCCAATAAATTTTGAATCAGTTCAATTTGTCATTCAGTGGCAATTACTCTTCTGTTACCTGTCTTACAGTCTTGAGCCTTGACTGGAGCAGTTCACAGTTGAACTGGACTGACCTGGTTTCGACACTCATTTAGCCGATAAACAATGGTTTTGGATATAAATTTTTGTAGACCCAACCCAGACCCTGTTCTTTCTTAATCATTTGCCTGCAAAAATCTCTTGAATAACGATCTTTTTAAGGTTACATAAGCCATGTTACCTTGATGCTTATATTCTTTTAATAGTTTTAAGCTGTTATTATTGATTGCTGAACTATATCTTTCCTAATTAACTTTGAAAAGCTTTTCTGGATTCCAGCACTTACATGTTTTATTGATGGCCCACCATTTACATTGCAAAGGGTTTGTGAGGTAAGTTTGTTTCTTTTATCAGTTGTGCATTATTACATTGCAAGTTGAATGTGATAATTTAGAACAGTGTTGTCTGATATTTTGCATTGAACAGATTCTACTAGACGCAAAAAACATTTATCCAAATCTTTCCAAGCTTGCTTTAGCTCTTGAAAAGGTATACTTCATAATATGACATGTGCACTGCTTTTCTAATTTGTTATATTTAACAACAATTAAGATCATGTATTTATAAATGGTTAATCATTCATTTTTATGGTTAGTACGTGAATTATTATAATAGATAACTTGCTTAAACATTTTGCTTGACTTCTGTTTGGCGTTTTTCTCTGTAGAATTTGTTAGTTACATCTACGTTGACAATCTATGCTGATCCAATTCCACAAGATCCAGTACAAGAGCCAGATGACCAAGAGAAGGCAAGTGAAAAGCAGCAGCAGCAGCAATCTGATGTTGCTCAAAATGGCTCTGAGCCTGAGCCTGAGCCTCTTGTAGCTGACAACGATGAAGTAATGGTTGAGGCTGATACGAATGAAGATGTGGCTGTTGAAATGGAAACTTTTGAAGACGCTAAATCATCAGAAATAGATTCCGAGCCAAATGCTAATAATGCTCAAGCTTCTTGATTACTATCGATATTTAAATCCTTAAACTGATGAGCATATACTCGGATGTTTTCTCACAGTGAGCTCCAAATGCTGAGGACAGTGTGTATTGGGATCATTTCATAGTGCTTTAAGCTCTAGTCTGGTAATCCTTAGAGTAAGTTTCATAGCAATTAAAATCAAGAACAACGTTCTGTATCTCTTGGATGCTATGCTTGTATTAGTGGCATGAGCTTGAATAACTCATTGTAATCTATCTTTTAATTTGTGCTCTAGAGTTAAATTTATAAACTAGTTGAATTTTGCAATCATTAGCACTGTGCCCGTCTGTAATAACTCATTCATTTTTTATATTAAAAAACGATTAAACCAACACGGGTTCAAACTTGTTCAATCCAATTTGATATGGTTCAAATGTACTGTGTGAACTGTTTGTTGTTGAATCCAAGGGCAGACTGGCCAGCTCTCGGTTCAATTAGTTGAATTGACTGGTCTGGTCTGATTTTGACGACATTATTTTTACTTGTATTCTTCTACCAAAACCAAGGGCTGCATACCTAATGAAGGAGACATTTTTGTAATATAAACAAGGCAGCCTATAATCAACACATGAACTGAAAAGAAAAATAATAAAAAACAAAACAAACACGACCTCAGTTTTTGCTAACTACGTTGAAATTAAAAAAATATATAAATTTGATGCACAAAGAATGAAACTACAACTTTAGACTAGTGATATTTGAAGCATCTGATCCAAAAATAACTAATAAACACGTTGAATCAGAGGAAAAGAGAAGACACCGATAAAATTCCCCACCCAGTAAGAATGAATGCTAAAATAGAAGCAAATATGTCTGGAACTGATAGGTCGGTTAATATAACTGCTACAGCCAAACCAGCCAGTGCAAACAGGAGTGATAGTCACGCTTGATTATATATATCCACTCTTTCAATTATTATCCATCATAACCATAGGGAATCCGTTTAATCCAAATCTCTTCTTCTATAAATAAGAAGTCACTTGCCATCGTTGGTTCTCCTTCCTTCCTGTCTCGCAATGTCGTCACGGCGTCTACGACTACGGGTTCGCCGCCGCATTGACAGGATAAGTGGTTTGCCGGACTCAGTTCTGGATCATATTCTGTCATTCCTTCCGACCAAAGACACCGTAGCCACAAGCATTCTTTCAAAACGTTGGAAACCAATATGGCGCTCCCAACTCATCATCTACTTGGATGACACATCCTTTCCACACACTTACGCCTTTCTCCAATTCTTCAATTCCTTCATCACCATGCGAGATAACACCCTACCCATCCTCTCATTCCACCTTAAATCTCGCAGCCGCCACCTATGCTGCAACCACTTGTACCAAGATTTTCTTTATCCTGCAATTACAAGGGGGAAAGTGGAAAACCTAATCATCGATCTCTTCCACTCAAACACATTGCCTCCTTCTGTAGTTCTTCTAAGCAGCACACTGTCGATTCTCAAACTGAAGAGAATAACGTTTAACGAAGGCTTTCCAACTGTTATTGATCTTCCCTCGCTCAAAGTCCTTCACCTGGAAATTGTCACTTTCACATACATTGCGGATCTCCATAAACTTGTATCTGCCTCTCCCGTTCTACACGAGTTGCAAACTAGTTATTTAAGAATACTCACGATGCCTCCTTTCACTTTGCAAATAAAACAAACTCCTCCTCTTCCTTCTCCTCCTTTAGGTATTGCAATATCCAGTTTGGTAAGAGCTAACATTATTTACACTGATAATGATACTATTTTTGGACTTGAGTGGCTTCATAATGTGGACCATCTCCACATACAACTGGTATGTAGTAGTATGTATCATCAATCAATTTATGTTTTTGTTTGTACTACTTGATACATAGGTACTCGGAAAATATAAGCAAATATAAGCAAATACATTCACTTTAGTTGACCAATTTTTGCTTATATTTTGGGACGGAGGGAGTATCAATCAATATCTCACTAGTCTCTAATACCAACATCTTCTTTGTAACTAAACGCAGAACACGACGCCACCTACTATACGCGGTGTCTTTTACAATTTAACCCACCTCGAGCTTATATTCAACTTTCACGGTGAACAATACACATTTTTCAAGTGGAGGTGGCTCACAAAACTGCTTCAAAATACCCCCAACCTTCAAACTCTTATCATTCATGAACTCTTTAAGGTTTTACCATTGCCCCCTGTCCCTTTTTTTTTTAGTTCTACTCCTATATGTTTTATAAAACTTCTATTTTATATCATTCAGGTTGAAGACGATGAACGACGTATGCCTATTAAAGAACGGGAGTGGAAGGACCCAGAAATCGTTCCCGAATGCCTTTTATTTCATCTTACAACATGCTCACTTAGAAATTACACCCTCATAAATTCTGAACTGAAATTTGCAAAATATATAATGCAGAATTCAAGACTACTAAGCACCATCACAATTCAGAGTGCCAAATTCCTAGACACAAATACAAAGCTTCAAATGTTAATACAATTATCTTCTTGCCCAAGGATTTCACCCACATCTAAACTTTTTTTTATCTAAATGATTTCATCCGCATCTAAACTTTATTTTATTTTATTTATTTGAATCGTACTTGATAGAGCATGCGTACAATAGCAATCCTAAGCTTGTCACTAATGTACTGAAAACTCCAATAAATATCTTGCTTATGGTTATAATGATGGTGGTGCACTGTCATACATACCTTCTTTCTGGTTGTTTGCTCCATATTTATTCAACCCTTCTGGATTTGAGTGGCAAAAGTAAAGTATTATTGTTTACGATATAATTGTTCTTCTATGCATGTGATTTTCTCGTGTAGTTAGCTTTCTGTTGTATAGGCGGCTGAGGGTTATACACCTGCAGTGCTGCCTTGTTTGGCAAGCCTAATTCTACTCTATAAATAAGACCTCAAAGACTTCTGGGAAGCTTGGTGGGAAGAAGAATTGGTATTCAATATTTTTCATACATTACACCATATGCTCTTCTTAAATGTGTTAATTTTTTGTTCTAGTTCTAAAAAATTGGCCAATTTTATTTACTTTGTTGGGGCTGCTACTTTCTTTTGGAATATTGATTTGTTCTGAAGCGGCAAAAATGGTGTTAACTCGCATGAGTTGCATTGGCAATAGGAGCAACAAAAATTTGGGTTTCGTTAGTAGTAGTTGATAGTTTATTTGTTTTATATTATTCGACCACTATTTTTTTTTGCTTTCGCACCGGTTTCCGATCCACCAAAGGTAGGCGACTAAACCAGCTCGTGCGTAGAGGCATGCGCACTGGCCAAGTGTTGTTCCCCCTGGGAATCGAACCTGGTATTCCCTGGGTACGTCCTTGGAAGGAGCTTCTTGCCACTGGAGCCCAAACAACTTGATTATATTCAACCACTGTTTACTTTCAAAAACCTTGGTCTCACTTTAAAAAGAAAATATTTGACCACTACTATAGAAGAATTTGTGCAGGTTATTAAGTCAACTGATTATTATGTTTGCCATTTTGCACAGGTGTATGGATTCTCATGGGTAGTGCTGGCAGTGCTAATAATTCTTTTCAAGGTGCAAAATTGAATTATGTGACTTAGATTACATGTGTATGTTGCTAACTTGATGGGTTATAGTTGTACTTCTCATGATACTCCTATTGTTCATTAGAGACTATTTTGATGGACATTATTGATACATGATAAATATTAGCTTTTTCCCAATTTTATCATGTAAATGTTATTACTAATTTAATTTATGTAAGGATGGTGTATGATGCACTTTCCCCTTGCCCAAGGCTCACAATTGTGTTAAAATCATGATTAGAAGTTATTTTTATAAAGTGTGATGAATGAAGATTGAACGAGTATGTTTTTGAAAATGTTTGTAATTACTAATCGTGATTCTAATACTATATGCACCTAAAATCCTTAAGATAAGTATCTAGAACTTTGAATTTAGTTAGCTTGACCCCTTCAATCATGTGGATCGATAGATATGGTACTTACATGGGAATCGTAGATAGTTTTCCCGACAATCAATGGATAAGCATAGATTTAGAAGTGACTTATAAGTATAATTAACATAATGCCCATAAGTAGTTTCATAAATGATCTCATTTGAAAACAATTAGATGATGACAAAATTATCCATTTCAGTCTTGCAATTACATTTTTGAATTTCCCTTTGCATTATACAGAGCCAATTTCTATCCGGCACTAAAAGCCAATTTCTATCTGGCACTAAATTTCAATAGAACATTAAACTACTGCTAAATTGAGTTTTTTTTTTTCTCCCTCAACAAAATCTAGAAAAGAACTTTATAGCAAAGAATAGTTCCTTGAAAATCTTCAATGCTCCTATGTTCTTCCATAAAAGTGTTCAACTCCCACAAAGGAACTGTAGCGAATCCAAATTTTTGGACCCATATATATAGAGTGCGAGGAAGAGAAGGTAGAATGATTTTGTTTACTTTCAACTTCTTTAGGACTTTCTCAGGTTGCACCATGATTGCTCTTAACGCCCCCTTACGCCGAGGAAGTGGGTGAGTGGCTGCTAGAGGTATTTCAGCATAAACAGTAGTAGCTGTAGGATGGAGTTTAAAAATCAGAGTAGCCATTAATTTTTCTTTGGAGACAGCAGCTACATAGAAATTGTCTTTAAATATTAACCTGTCCGGTAGCACAGAACGAAATTCATATAGGATTTCAACAGCATTTCTAAAAACCTGTTTTTGTTCAGATTTGGTTACATTTCTTTCAGATCTCATAAGTCAGTGACCAATGAAATTCTTGTGGCAGGTTAACATCTCTCCAGCTTCAATTCTCCATTTGACAATAAAAGTAGGAGTATTAAATAACTCATACAAAGCTTAAATTCTCCATTTGTTAACCAATAAGGACTTAGGAGTATTACCACCCGGTGGATGCTAGCATGGACAAGGCTCCTAGGTCTCCCATGATGGGAAAGTGAGCTTATTGTAAATCTGTGTGTACCATATTTTTTTTTCCACCTTTCTCTCTCAACTATGTCTTTCATCCTGTTGCATTTGCCTCCCCTGTTTATGGTTCTGCAATTTACCAGTAGTTCTACCATCAATCTCATCATTAATAAAAACACCAATAATCTAAACTAATTCACAGTAAACATTATTTTAAATGCAATTGCTCTTAACAAATTTCATATGTTAAATTTATGCTTCTCTTTTTTCTTTTTTGAAGGAAAATTTATGCTTCTCTAAAGCTTCCCAAACATGATTATTATTATTATTATTCAATGCTTTTTTTATGGAATTCGATAAAATTATTGGAGACATTAAAAAAAATCAAAGTTGATCCGACAATTTTGGTAAGGTTTTAAACCCTAATTAAATTATTTTTCCCAAATCAATTTCTCTTCCTTTTTCTTGGTTTCTTTCTCAGAAACTGTTGTAATTTTTTCTATTGTGTACGACAAGTCCTGGAAATTTTCTTTTGCCATATCATTGATTGCATTAGGAATTGGATATCTTTGTAATTGTTCTTTTAATCACTGCTGATAATTGTAAACCTTGTTTCTATTTTAAAGATTGAGAGAATTTTATCTCAAGATTCCTAGATTAGATCGAAGAAAGTTCATCTTAATCGGAAGATATAATTCTGTGATATTTTCTACAAATGATGCCAACATGTTTTCATGGTGGTGATGGGGACGTGGAGAGAGCCATTGGGCTTTGAGGATGACGTTTTCTGGTAGGGTGGTGGAAGTTGAAGACACGATTTTGTGATTGGGTTTGGAGAGGTGGGTGGTTGGTGGTTGGGTGGCGCATTTGATTGAGATGAGTTTGAAGGAGAGTGAGAAAAGGTTGGTTTTGGTGGGGTGGTTGAAAATGGTGTTTTGGAGAAGATGACTCTAAGGTGAAGTTGTCATTGATATGTTGAAGTTTGTGCTTAAGCTGTTGGTGTTCTAGAGAGATAGAGAGATATGGTGTGAAGGGTATAGGATATTATACTAAGAAGAATCTATGGTTAAAATTAAGTCACCCATCATGGGAGACCTAAAAGCCTTGTCCATTCTAGCCTCCGCCTTACCATACCACTAACCAAGTTGAAATGCAATACAAATGAGTTACTCATACAAAACTTCAATTCTGCATTTGTTAACCAATAACCATTCAAATGGAGAATTGAAATGCAATACTTAGGCCCCGTTTGGCCTGGCTTATTTTCAACTTTTTTTCTTCTCCTTAAAAATAGTAAAGAAGGAAAAAATTGTGTTTGATTTCACTTTTCTGTATTTTTTACTTCTTTACTTTATTTCTCTAATACTTTTAAGTAGAAATAATGTCAAATATAATTTTATACTTCTTTATTTCGTTTAAGCTAAAATAAAAAGCGAAAAATAAGCCGGGTCAAACGGAGCCTTAATAAGTGATTTTTACAAAAAGTGATTTTTACAGTTCGTGAAATCCATACTAATTACTATGGAGAATTGAGTAACTCATACAATGTTTCAATTCTCCATTTGTTAACCAAGTGTATGGAAATAGTTAATAACTCAGATACTAATTACTATTATTATAATAGCACATCATTAATAACTTCATCAATAACCATTCATCAACAATAGCTCCTAAATAATACTTCACAACCTCTTAAATTAACTAATACTAACTTCACTTCTATTTTCAAAAATAGTCCCTTCCTAATTGCTCACTAAATTTATCATGGAAATATTGATTTAAACCTCTCTAAACTCATCTATTTATTAAGAATATGTAAAATAAGTATTAGGGATAAAAAAAATTGAGTTTCATCTAATTATGAAGAATATCATGTAGAATAGCACTTCGAAGGATGGATCGTGTCACGACCAATCTCTGATCATGACCGGCGCACAGACCATCGCTAACTAACCCTATATTTAGTCTGGCAAGCCTAATACACTAACAAAAATACTTATTTAAAATATAGAGTTACTGAAATTTATAGCTTGACAGGAGAATCCCCGATCCTACATATCCCTAAACGATTAGGGAATCAGAGCCACGAAGTTCTCTAAGTATTGGTTAAATATCAACATAACAACTTCATGAATTTCTCATTTAATCTCATATCCAATGTCATAGAAAGAAGATGGAACATGAATTTGGCATAATTCAACAACAACTTCATGAATTTCACTCAAATAAGCTAAAATCTCAAAAGCATTTATTCAATATAACAAAACATGAATTTTAGAACAACAACAACATAATTTCACAACTTTTCTCATACCCAAAATAAGCACAATAATTGGACCACGAAATTCAACTTAATTCATCAACAAGTTCATGAAAACACAAGAGAATAAATGACCCACAACCACACAATCACTCATAAGCTCTAGAATGGTGAAGGTAACCTTTCATGTTACCTCTAATCCCAAGAACCTAGCCCTCTCCTAGCTTTGATCACCTCTTCACTTTAATCCTCCAATCTTTCTTTTCTTCTTTTCTCCTTATATCTTCTATTCTTCCTTGCCTCCTTTTGTGAACCTTATCAAGTGTTTTTCTAACCCTAAATTGTGTGGACTACCACTCTTAAACAATCCTCGTGAAGATTCCATGGTGAATGAGTGAAAATTGAGGAGATTGGGATTATGGGGGTGGGGTTCGGAAGTTTCTAAAGAGAGGGAGGAGAGAATTTTTTCTTTTCTTTTCTTTTTGTGAGGTTACCATTTTGCCCTCACTAAAATTTATGGATGTACTAATCTATCCTTGGTTAAATTCCTAACCAACTATAATATTATACTAATAAATGAGCATGTCTTATTTACTAAATTTTTGGGATATTACAGATCGACCAACCCGAGATCAGAAAATTGTGATCATAACGTTAGAGTTAAGGTCATGGCTAATGTCGATTCATCAGCACATGGGTGTCGAACCCACACCCTTAGGCCATAATGCTAAGGTAACAGCTGCTTCTATCACGCATCTTTTGCTAATATAATAAACCAAATTCAAACGAAGTTACAAACAATAAATTATTGAATACCTGTATGGTTATTCTTCATTGTAGAGAAGACAACGAAATTCAGTTGTTGACTCTTCTTGATCTGGTTTGAGTTCTTTAACATTTGTTTTTGGTTTCTTTGCCATTTAAATTTCACATGCTTCCATGAATTCGCTGGCAACAAATTTTTCTGGCAAAACATACAAAACCCCATTAGGACCCTCCTTAATCTGCCTACCGCAACTAACAAGATGTTTCTTCGTGGCTTGAATAAGGTCCAAGGAAGAGGAAGACGACAGTGTTGCTGTAATGTATCTTTCAAAAGATTTTGCATCGTACATTCCCTTTAGAGGCAACACAGTGAGCACCGAAGCTTTTCCTGGACGTGAATGTGACTCTTGATCGACTTTGAGTTCTTTAACGTTATGTCGAGCTTCTCTTTAGAAGTCATGGAGGCGCCGTGTGACTGTTCACTGTCGCAGAGAGTTGTGTCGAAGATGTGGACATAAGGGGGTCAGGGATGTGGTTGGGGATGTAAGGAGGACAGTGGTGAGGGGGTTGGGGTTGAGGTTGGGAGGAGCAAGAATTGGAGAAATTAGGAAAAGAGTGGCGAAATTGGGAGGAGCAAGTACAAATCGGCATTGAGCTTAGGCCCTCTATTTTATCAAAAAGTATAAATCGGCATTCGTCGTCACTAATACAAATTTTAAATTGGATTTTGGAAAGCATTTTATAGTATTCTAAACATGTCTAAAAAAATATTTAGAAAAATTAAAAGTTTAAGTGTAATTAAATAATTTTTAAAATTTTTAAAAAATAATATGGACTAAAACTTTATGCATAAAAATGTTCTAGGGACTAAAACATGCCAAATTTTTTATAGGGACCAAAATTATATTTAACCCCTTTTTTTAGGGTTATTAGGTCGTTACCCCTGCTAAGTGGGTGTGTTTTGCTTTACCCTATGCAAAAATTCCTTTCCCCGTTGCAAAGTAAAATTTTTGTCCCCCCTTGATGCGCATTTTAAATCGGTTATTTTTTTCAACCGATTTAAAAAGTGCTATTTTTTAAATCTGTTATTATGTTCAACCGATTTAAAAAGTGAAAATTTCTTGCACTCAAGAGGTGACACAAAAAAAAAATTTGCAAGGAGGAATTCCAAATGAATTTTTAGCGGGGGGTAAAGCAAAACACACCCACTTAGTAGGGGGTAACAACCTATTTACCATTTTTTTTATTATCATATTATAGATACAAAAATTTTACAACAGTTTAATAATGATTAATATTTGAAAAGAAAATGTTGGGGCTTAAAACAATTATAATAGTATTTTATTTACAATTTTATGGGGGCTTAAAATAATACGTATAATAGTATTATTATAAATAAAAAAATTGCTTGTGTGGGCTTGAGCCCACATTGTATACACATAAGACTGTCAATATTTACTTGAAAAGATCGTTTTGGTTGTAGTTTTTCATTGCATGAGTTGATGGTTCTTGGATCAGTTTCATGTGGATGGCTGATTCATTCACCAAAATATAGACTTATAATTAGCATGTTAGAATATTTTAAAAGTTCATTGTTTTAATCATTTTGCTAGACCATCTTCAATGGCGTTTATCTATTTTTTAAGAATAGGTACCTTAGGCATGGGCTGAGATAGAGTCCGGCCAGCCTGGGCATGTGCCCAGACTCGGCCCAATACTTTTTTTTTTTGGAATAACATGTTTAATAATAAATATCTTAGTAGTCTGATTTTCAACTGTCATGATTAAGAGTTGTATTAGCTAGTAATAGTATTGAAAATCAATATGTTCATATATTTAATTCTATCAACATGGTATGATGAAAACAAAGACAAATGATTCATCATAAATCATGTGACTTCGTTTCATCTATATGCAATAGTAAGTTCAATTTTGGTATGTAGAACTACAACTATTTGTAGATGAATTTAGTTGTGCAAAAATGCTTGTGTTTTTCTGCACAAAATAAAATACTTTAGTTTCTTCTTTCTACACTACAAAATCTTTTCACAATAGACTCTCGTTAAACGACTCGTCAAACAACTTCCACCATCAATTCTGAAAGTAGACACTGATAAGAATTGTGCCAACATTCTGTTTTCTATTGTTCTAGTCACAAAGAACTGTCACGACAGAAAGTGAAAGAGTTATTTATTGATGATCCTGGACCTAGATACAATTGCAATGCGAGTTCTTTATTCACTGCATAACACCTGATACAAAGTCTTAAACCAATTACACAATGCATTAAGGCACAAAAGAGAATCATCTACATGGGTTAACTTTAAAGACAAGCAAACTAGTCCACACAAGAGATATTGGAGCTGGTATATACAGTGATCAAATCTATTTTGAAGCGCAATGGGATCTCTCGCCTTATCACTAACAACTCAAGACACAAGAAACTATCGCTAGCTCCAACTCGAGCACCCCGGATAAGGCTTTATGAGATACGACCAACCCTTCAAAGATAGATTGAAAAGCTGAAAATAAATTCCCTTCTCCAAGACTGATAAATCCTGCTACTACATTCAGACTGCATCAAGCACCGCAAAAACTGATACTCGCCAGCTGCGTGTGAGAACAACTAATGCCGCAACAGTACAAACATGATATCCTCCAAATGTGCTAAAATAGTAGGTATATATCAGAACCTTTGGAATCTCAATAGTTGTTACAACTACACCAATAGGTACACCATTCCATTTTTTCTGATGAGTCATATGACCATGGAAAATATTACACAAAATTACCCAAGTTTCATAATAAAGAGTAATGACTTAACCAAGGTTTGATAGTTGGCGTGTTCTTTCAAAATAGGCTTTAGGATTTTTACAATTTTGTTGGGTTTGAGTTTAGGCCGTATTTGGTTTTTTTAAGAAAAAAATTGTTTTTTTTTTCCAAAAAACTTAATTGACTTGTAAACTTTGCCATAAACTCAAGTCTAGGTGTGCAATGTGCAATCTGTTACTTGTAGTTCACTTTTGCTTGATAAGATGGGATTCTCTGGTGATCTATAGCTAAGGTAAATTTTCAGTTGTGCAGGCTGATTTGTTTCAAACCCAGATCATGATTGTTCATACATGTGAAATCTTCACAATGTTAGAGTTATCCATTGTGTTTTCTAATGATTAATAAATAAAAATGACATGCCTTTTTATTATTTAGGTTCGTATTAACCAAATTGTGATGATATATGTACTGATATGGCACATTGTCAAGCTTTAATACGGTTAAAAAATGCATATATTGGCTATTTGAATGTGGTAGCATACTCTCAAGAACTTTGAAGATGTTAAATTTAATACCATTGTGATGTGATGATATATGTTGTCTCGACGACTCTTAAATCATGAGATGGATAAACGTTGCCTCAGTGACCCTTAAGTCTAATTTCCATTGATTATATAAATTTTTGAGATGGTTAAATGTTGTCTCGATGATTCTCAAGTCCAATTGCTATTGACTATATAAAGTTTGAGATGCTTATATGTTGCCTACGTTGCCTTGATGACCTTTAAGTCTAATTTTAATTGGTTATATAAATTTCTGAAATGGTTAAATATTGTCACGATGACCCTTAATTCCAATTGTTATTGGCTATATAAATTATGAGATGGTTAAATGTTGTCTCAATAACCCTTAATTCCAATTGCTATTGGCTATGTAAATTTGAGATCATTAAATGTTGCCTCGATAACTTTGCAAATTGTTGGATGATACGTTTGAGCCATCAATGGCGCTGGACCTAGACGCTATTATAATATATGTATCAAAATATATTTAGGCGAATACTTCAATATATATTTTATTTGGATATGTACTGATACATTGTTGTTGTGGACAATTTTAATAGGTTCATAAATAATAATGAATATAAAAATGGGTAAATAGGTCTTTACCCTCTGCAAAGTAGACGAGTTACCTCCCTGCAAAAAATTCATTTAAGATTCTCCGCTTGCAATCGGTTAAACAAAATAATCGATTTAAATCGGTTGAAGCAAAATTCCTTTAAATCATTGAAGAGAATAACCGATTTAAAAAACAACACTTTTTAAATCGGTTAAACAAAATAACCGATTTAAAAAGTGCATCCAAGGGGAAATCTTAAACGAATATTTTGCAAGGGGTAAAGCAAAACTTGCCTACTTTAAATAAATTTTAAATAAGTTTTTTGGCTATAAAAATATAACAAATTTTGATTTTAGCCGTTAAAAAAAAACAATTTTTTTTTTGACCTTATAAAATTTTATTTTTCATTTTTCATCTCTAATTCACATTACTATGACATCTCATCGATTTTTCTTGAACATAGCATGGATATATAGATATTTGAAATAATATATCTATTATCTATACTAATATATAAAGGGGATACAAATTTTTGGGATGACTTTTTCATTATTCCTATTTTACCCTTAAAAAAAACTATAAAAAAAAAATTAAGCACAACTTCCACATAAAAGTAGGTTTTCAGTTTTTTTATAGTAAAAAACAAATATATATTTTTCTTCTTAATAACTAGCCACAAAAAAAAATGAGGTTAAGTAGTTATCTATACTAATATACTAGTATGTTAGCCCGTGCCGTGCACGGGATAATTTTCTTTTTTAATATTATTTATATATTTGTTTTGAAATATTATTTGAATAATTTGTTTTAAAATTCTATGATAAAATTGAGTTAGTTTTTAAATTATATAGGTTTAACAATGTTACACCAAAGAGCAAGATGAAGAGTATTCATTCGCTTCCCATTCTACATTATTATGAGATTTTTTTTCTTTCATCTTCATCCCCGAGACTATATAGGGACTCTATAAATATAAAATAATTATAAACTTCATGGCCTTAAGACTTTTTGGCAGCATAGTTTTTTATAAAATTAAAATATACCAAGATTCTTTGATTGCGATAAATTCCTTCAAGGATGGTTGTGTGTTAAATCATCTCCAATCGACTCTTTTTTTCTTTTAAATGTTGTCTATGTCTTTTTTTCATTTTATATTATTTACAAAAAGTTGTCTATGTTTTTTTTGCAAATGTCAATAAGATTAATTTTATTTAGTTTATTTGAGTATGAAAATACAATGTATGTTTCAGAATATTAGATGAGCATAGTGGAATGTGAAGTACTCCCTCGTTCCCCGTTCAACAATGTTGATAGATTCTCTCTCCATCTCCCAAAACTCTGTAGGGACTCCATCAACATAAAATAATTGTAAATTATATATTATTTTTCAAATCAATATTAACATACTTTGACTTTGATCTTATTCTTACACTTTTCTTGTCACCGTAACACAAAGAAGTAATCTTCACGCGTGAGCGTCAAATGGGAAAAAATCTATGTGTAAATCTCCACTCACATTGATATATTAACATCCTCAAAAGACTTGAACGAAAATTTATGGAAAGTTTAAAATTGTAATTATAAAAAAATTCCAAAGATTATAAAAAACAAAAATTATATTAAATTATTTAGGTTTTCCATAGATTCATCGGCTGATGGTAATTCTAATGAAAGTGTGACAGACATAAAATATGGATAACTCCTGCAATCAGAATTCAAATTTAACTATTCAAGGTGCATTATTTTTAATAGTGGGGGGAAAAGTGCTATGCGTTGTCCATTCTACACCAATGATAAATTCTCTCTCTGTCTCTCTCTCGCTCTCACTATTTCTATATCTCTCCCACACGATAATTTTCATTTTTTAATGATATTTATTTGCTTATATTTCTTTTTCTTTTGAAGGTTGTCTATGTCATTATACTATTTTGAATGTTGTCTATGTTTTTCTTTCAATTGTTAATGAGATTGATTTTATTTAATTTATTTAAGTATGAAAATATGATATATGTTTAAGGATGTTATAGGAACATAGTAGGGTGGAAAGTACGCCCCCATTCTATATTTCTCGTTCAAAAACACTAAGAGATTATCTATCTCTCTCTCTCTCTCTCACAAATCTCTCTCTCTCTCTCTCTCTCTCTCTCTCTCCCGCGTCTCCAAAGTCTTTGTAGTGTATCCATCAATAAAAAATAATTGTAAATTCTATACTATTTTTCAAAATAATATTAACAAACTTTGAACGAAAGTTTATAGAAGTTTAAAGCTTAAATTATTCAAAATGTCCATAGATTATATAAAATAAAAAATTATAGTAATTTATTTTAGGGTTTCCATAGATTTCATCAATTTGAGGTAATTACAATAATGAAAGCATGATGAAGTGATGAACACAAAATATGACTACTTTCACTGTCGAAATTCAAATTTTAATTAGTCAAAATATATTTCATATTATCAATTTAAATAATATTAGAGTTTCTAAAAAAAACAATATAATATTAAAGAATGTCTAATTGAGTGCTTCTTCAAAAAAAAAATACATAAAAAAAAAACTCTTTAGGTTGATAAAAATAGTATAAACTTTTGATTGTTGATTGAAGTAATAATAAAGTAGTTTTATTATAAAAAAAAAAATACGGTTGTTTTTTCTACCAAAAAAGGATAGTAGTTTTCTATAAAATTAAAATACTATAAAAATTAGATTATTGTTGTCCATGAGATTCGAACAACAGACCTTATACTAATAATAAGCTAGTTTTCTCTAAAAAAACAAAAAAAGGGTACAATTCCATATAATATTATAAAAATTGAATTTTTGTTGTCAATGAGATTCGAACCAAAGACCTCGTGCTAAAAGCTCCACATAAGTAGAAGCTCTATAATAATGACACGTAGGATTATTTTCTTGAGAATACACAAGAGAGCTCCGTGGAAAGGGGATACAAATTTTATTTTTTTTGACCTTATAAAATTTTATTTTTCATTTTTCATCTCTAATTCACATTACTATGACATCTCATCGATTTTTCTTGAACATAGCATGGATATATAGATATTTGAAATAATATATCTATTATCTATACTAATATATAAAGGGGATACAAATTTTTGGGATGACTTTTTCATTATTCCTATTTTACCCTTAAAAAAAACTATAAAAAAAAAATTAAGCACAACTTCCACATAAAAGTAGGTTTTCAGTTTTTTTATAGTAAAAAACAAATATATATTTTTCTTCTTAATAACTAGCCACAAAAAAAAATGAGGTTAAGTAGTTATCTATACTAATATATAAAGGGGATACAAATTTTTTGGATGGCTTTTTCATTATACCTATTTTACCCTTAAAAAAACTACAAAAAAAAACTAAGCACAACTTCCACATAAAAGTAGGTTTTCAGTTTTTTTATGGTAAAAATAAAAAACAAATTTCTTCTTAATAACTAGCTACAACAAAAAAGGAGGTCAAGTAATTATCAATTAACTAAGTCCAATAAAAAAGGAGATTAAGTAGTTATTTATATTTGCACAATTGAGAATATCGATCGCAACAAACAAAATACAAAGAATATCGATCACACAAGTGCCCGTTTGGCGGCTAGTAATTAAATAAGTCCAATAAAAAAGGAGATTAAATAGTTATTTATATTTGCACAATAGAGAATATTGATCACATCAAACAAAAAAAAAGAATATCGATCACACAAACAGGCACGGGACGTGCCCGTTTGGCGGCTAGTTATACATAAAAAGGATACAAAGTTTTGGGATGACTTTTTATTATTCCTATTTTACCCTTAAAAAATAACTTTCACATAAAAATAGATTTTCAGCTTTTTTAGTAAATAATATTTTTTTTCTTCTTAATAATTAAGCACAACTTCCACATAAAAGTATGTTTTCAGTTTTTTTATAGTAAAAAAAAAATATTTTTCTTCTTAATAACTAGCTAGCCACAAGAAAAAAGAATGTTACGTAGTTATCAATTAAATAAGTCCAATAAAAAGTAGATTAAATAGTTATTTATATTTACACAATAAAGAATATCGATCAAAAAAAATATCGATCACACAAACGGACACGGAACGTGCGCGTTTGACAGCTAGTAGACATAACTTAGATACTTCTTAAATATAAAATTATCATAACATTGATATTAATATGATGATTATTAAGAGGAGTTTTTTAGAGGACGAACTATATAATTCTTTTTAATCACTAAAATAAAAAATTGCTACTGTATCATTTTTATAAAAAAATTTATTCATCAATCCTTTAAATAATTTGTAATTGGATGAATAAATTAAGAAACCTAATTGGATGCCCTTGGTCCACTAAAACACAAAAGCCCATGAGATAGCTATATAAGTACACGCCTTTTGTCACTCAATTAGGGTTCTTTGTGTCTACGCAATATGTTGGCGAAACACGCATTAGCAAACGTTGTTCTATGTCGAGACCCTCGTTGCATACGGATAGGAACACAAATCTAGCAGTTGCTGCCTTGTTGATAGTGATCAAACAAAAAGCGACAATTTCTCCAAACAAAGAACATTCAATCTTCTGTTTATAAAAGGTACCAATTTTACATTTTTGAAACGTTGTTGGGGATACCCATTTTTTGTATTCTTGATTATTCAAGAGCATTTAATCTTCTACTTGGAAAAAAAAACCCAGAAGTGGTTTACGATTTTGACCGATACTGATTTTTTCATTCTTGTAATGTATGAGATATATGTTTCGATGATTCTATTGGAAACTGAAATTAGAATTCTTTATTCACATTAATTGTGAAAGTTGGTTGGGTGAGTTAAATGAATTTTGAGTATACGGCAATTCATAATATTTGGGGAGGTATATTTTATGCTTTGATGATCACCCAAATGCAATCTTGCAATTGCAAAGTGTGTTTGTATGACGTAAATTCGGACCAAAATGGTTAAATGTTGTGACCCTTAACTCCAATTATTATTCATCATGATGAAATCGTATTTTCGGTTATTTATGACCGTGGAACTAGATGCTATTGCAATGTGAACTCCTTGTTCAATTGGATGGTTAAATGTTGCCTCAGTACCCTTAAGTCCAATTTGTTATTGACTATATAATGTTGCCTCAATATATGGTTAAATGTTGCCCCGATCAAGTCCAATTTATATTGGCTATATAAATTTTGAGATGGATATTTGTTGCCTCGATGTCCCTAAAGTCCCATTGGTATGCTATATATTTGTTGCCTCGATGTCCCTAAAGTCCCATTGGTATGCTATATATTTGTTGCCTCGATGTCCCTAAAGTCCCATTGGTATGCTATATATTTGTTGCCTCGATGTCCCTAAAGTCCCATTGGTATGCTATATATTTGTTGCTTTGATATCCCTAAAGTCCCATTGGTATGCTATATAAATACCAAAATGGTTAAATGTTGTCTCAATGATCCTTAAGTCCAATTGCTATTGGCTATATAAATTTTGAGATGGTTAAATGTTGCCTCAATGACCCTTAATTCCAATTGCTATTGGCTATATAAATTGGGATGGTTAAATGTTGTTTTGATGAGCTTCAAGTTCAATAGCTATTGACTTTGCTAATTGTTGGATGATATGTGTGAGCCACTGATACCCTGAGCCTAGACGCTATTATAATATGTGAAATACTTTATTCAAAATATGTGCAAATGTGGTCTCAATGACCCTTAAGTCCAATTGATATTCATTATGTGAATTCACACATAATTTGAAATGATATCTTTATATCATTAATGACCCTAGAATGAGATGATATTGCAATATGAATTCTTTATTTATTAATGACCCTAGAATGAGATGATATTGCAATATAAATTCTTTATTTATAATGCAGTGTTGATGTCCCTTAAGTCCAATTGTTATTGGCCATGTAAATTCAAGGATGGTTAAATGCTGTCTCGTGACCCTTAAATTCAAAAGATATTGACTATGAAAAAAATTGTGGGATGATATAATTGAGCCATTGACCTAGATGATATTGTAATGTGTAATACTTTATTCAAAACATATAATTGATATGGCCAAATGCCGGCTCGATGTCCCTCAAGACCAATTGTTATTGTAAGAGTGTACTTGAATCTTGATCAGAATGTGGAATGAAAGGTCAATTCAACACACTTACTAATTACTATGTCTACTTTGTTGATGAAATGGCTATTCTACTTGGGCAATCTGCAGTATTGCTTCGGAATTTATAGACTGGAAGTTGATGATGTTTAATTGACTTGGACTTTCGATAAAGGGGTCCTAGACAGAGTGGAAGTGGAAGGAAAACTCGGGTTATGAAATAGCTTAGCCATTAAGTAAGTAGTAGTGAGGCGTCGGTACAGAGCCTTCCACTGTGGACTGATACTAAGCAAATGTAGAACACCATAAAAACTTCCTTGAATTTAAAATAAACAACCTTGATTCTGCTACGCTCAATAAGAACCTGGAGTCGAGGAAATTGGTTCGTATTCTGCTTCCAAAATATGTGTCCCCTTGGTTTATCAATCTGGTTCTATTGGAGTGACAGACTATGCCTTGGTGCTACAACCTATATTTGTGCAGTGTCAAATCATCACTGGGATCACAAAGGGGAGAAGTGTATTGGCTGTATCTTACAATGTTTTTTGACTGCAGACCAATGATAAAATGAGGGATTCATCAGTGGCGATCGATGGCTTAAATTTGGTGGGTGTTAGTATAACAATCACATAGCAGTATATTGAGTTTAAAGGATCTGTTATGTCATTGTAAATTAATTTTACAATGACATCCAATAGACTGTTGGTGTCATTGTCACTGTCACATACTCTTGCGCAGCGTTGCCTAAGTGTCTGACCTTGAGTTTTAGCTCTCTTCCTGATTTTATTTGTTGACTCTATTCTGAAGTAGCATCAATCTTGTATCTTGACTCTACAATTCTATTTGCAGTGTTTTTGTTCACAGCAGTGGAATTAAATTCTTGTTATGAGTTGGAATTAAATTCCTTAATCGTATTTTTCATCTTCGACGACAAAGTGAGTTAGTGAATCCAATTCTGGTTGAGATGGAAGCTCCTAAATATTTCTCTATTCTTCAAGCGATTCAAATTCTTTGCCCTAGTTTCTCATCTTCAAGCGATCGTTTCTAATTAAATGCACTGTGGGAGGTGGATAAGAAAGGTTTCGTTCTCACTGTTTTCTTCCATCGGTGGAGCCCCCTTTTTCCCAATCCTTCATTGATCGTGGAAACATATATGAACCAGAGGGTAAGTCTCCTAAACTTCACCTTTCTTTGAAATTTTCTCGTTGTTTATAGCTTTCAATTTGCTTTTGTATTATATTTTTGGGGTTTGATTTTTATGTGCTTATTAGGAACTGTATTTGTGTGTGGGAATTGAAGTTATTTAAGATAATTGATGAGCTTTTGTATGACTGTTTTTTTTATAATTCATATTGAGATGGTTCATGAGCTTTGGGATTTGATTCATTGGTGCATATGATTTATAGATAAGAATTAAGATAGTAAATATAGAAATATTCATAAGGTATAGCTATGATTTTTTCCTAGATTTTCTTATTTTACTCTTAATTCCATGTTTATAGATATGTATTTCAAATAATTTATATCATGTTCCCTGATATAGGGTTTAACCCTTTTATTTATTTTGTTAAAAGTTTTCCATCAATAATTTTTGCTAATGAAAATGTGGAAAATCGATTGGCGTATATAGGTTTTCTTCGGCTGCTTTTGACCATGTGGTTTAGTGTTATGTCCATCTAATGGTTTGTGTCTTGGATATTGATTGATCAAATATTTCCTAACTGTTTTTGAAAGGATATTTTCCAAGTTTAAGTTAAATATGTGATTGTTGTACATCCTCGGTACACTCTATTAAACTTCGGTTTGTTCTAGTCCCAAGTGCCAAGTCAATTAGGTATACAAATAGTAAATAGGGCAGCACTAAATTCATCTACATTGATCACCATGTTCCTAAAGGTATAGAATACTTGAATGCTTTATATTGGTAATCATACCCATGAATGAGTTTTTGGAGTCGATAGTTTCATTAGATTCATATTTTTTTATGCTACTGGTCTTCCCCTTTATTCTGTAATTGCAATTAAATCATGTGTGTTTCTCATAAATACATTGTTGCCATTTTGTCAGATATACAGGCTTGGTGGATAGAAAAATATAATACTACATACAAAGGTAATATTAAAGGCCAAACTAAAGTGGTTTGTTGCTGCATGAGTATAGGCTATTTTCTTCCTACTTCCTATTCATGTATTCAAAGTGCAAAGTAAAGTTTATAGTCATAACTTGATTAAAAAGTGAGTTGCACCATACAAGTCAAGGTGAGAAAATTATATTTTGGGTCTGTTACACTAATTGAAATATGTTCAGTTAGCTTAAAAAAAATTATGTTATAGAAGAAATCATTGTCGCCATAAGTGTTATCACTTTTACTATTGACATTTTATAACCTTTGATTTATTGCTTCAAATAGAATGACCTGAGTTTACATATTGTAGAAACTTAGATGAAGGCTTAAAACCAACTGTTTCCTTGCCTCGTTTTCTGCTTCGTGAGCTTTTTGCATCTGTTAGCCTTGCTGACACTAAATTAAAGCTTGAAGCTAGCAGCAGCCACAAATATGGTAGAATTTGTTTAGCCGATGACCAAAACTCAAAAAGGGGTGTTAGTCATGAGCTTAATCAATTTGTTTAGAATACATTTATAGTTGATGTTCAAATCTTAACATTTAACTGGGTTTACAAACCCTCTTATCACACCACATTTTGGTATTTACAGTGTAAATTCAAACCTTGATGGTTAATTTGTTGCTTAAATGACCCTTAAGACTAATTTTTGTTCATTATGTGATTTTTGAGATGATGGTATTTTTGTTCATTTAGTTTTCATCTACAATTTCATATACCAACTTTAGTATTTC
Source organism: Trifolium repens (assembly GCA_030408175.1). NCBI lineage: Eukaryota > Viridiplantae > Streptophyta > Magnoliopsida > Fabales > Fabaceae > Trifolium > Trifolium repens. The sequence continues at coordinate 15,419,115 of CP125844.1, read as the reverse complement.
TGATTTTGAATTGTCATGATTAAGCTGTCCTTGAAATTCTGTTTGTGTTTATGGTTTCTAGACAAAGTTGCATAAAACTAACCATATAGGTTGATCAGACAGTTGATGATGTTGTTAACCACTGCTAGAATTTTCATGGATAGCTTAAAACTAAGTGCCCAGCAAAAAAAAGTTGGATGCTAAAGGAAATTTGAAGCATATGATTTATATCTTATGTGTACATGAGTGACTACATCATATGATATGATTTTATATCTTTTCATTATTGGACATGGCTGTTGGCATGAGAAATGCAGAGCAAACAATGCCACTTGAAAAGAAACATGTGTGCAAGAACATGTCATGTATCCATGTATAGATTGACTATCAAGGTATAAGTTGTATTTATATACCTAATAAGCTTATTTATAAATTATCTTGAAAAACTTATGAAAATAATATGAAAACAATTTGTGAACATTGTCATAAGTTGTTTTTGTAAATTCTCCTAAACGGTAGATAAATTCAAATAAACCAACCCAAATAGACACAAAATCATTATTACTTGTAAATTCAACTCTATTCTATTTCATAAAAACACTTGGGTGTATTTACGCGCGCACACACACAACTTTCATGAACACGAGAAGCTAGATATTCCTGCTCTGAAAAAATGTGTGTTTAGGATGTCCCCATCACAATTCCAAACACCCTCAAAGTGTATGTTTGGTTCTGCGGTGAGAAAAATTGTTTGAGTAAATTAATTCTGTAAAATTGATTCTGGTTAAATTTGAGTTGAATGCAACGTGATTTATGTTTGAAAACATTCAAGTAAAAACAAGTTGAATTTTAAATTTGAGTGTAAAAAATCAATTCTAGAATTAGAAGCTACTCCTACAATTTTTAATTTCAAGTAGAATCAATTTTTGAGGCAAAATCAATTCAACTTTAAAAAAAATTAAAAATGTCAAAATTAGTCTACACTCTCAAAATCAATATATTCTCTCTTTGAGAGTAGGTTTAAGACACTATTTTTCATTTTAAAATAGTTAGACCGTGAAAACAACGTTTGGAGCGAGATATATTTTGTTTACAAAGTAGCACAAGTCTCAGTATTTTTTAACTTGTTCTTATTTATAGTGAAACTATTTCTTTGATTTTCGGTACCCATGATTTTTATCCAAAGTTTTTTACATTAAAATATTGGTGTCTTTGTGTGTGTTTGTTCTGTTTCATGTCATATATTTGTTGTCAACACAATTTAGGGCTTATTTAGATGAACAATTGTTTGATCTTATCTACTAAAATATTGTATTCATATGAATGAACTTAAAGAAACAACTTATCTGTTGACGTTTTGTGTTGCAAAGGGAAAATAATGCAGTATGAAGAGTAACCATATTTTCCTTTTTGTGACAAAATACTACTCGTATGTCATTGTTGGTAACTGGGTGCACACACTAAGTAATACAATAAGCACAAATATATATATTTTGTGGATAACGGATAACTCAAGAGTAAGTGTCCATCCACTAAACCACAGTTTAAAAAGAGAAATTGTATCTTAGAAAATACAAGTAAAATATTTGCCAAAGTAATAATCCAATACAAGTAATAAACACATTTTTCTTTGCAAAAATTACTTGTTTTGATTCCTTAAACAAATACCCTAAGTGTACTTGTTAACAGTTTTCTTTACTTTAATGCTGAATCCAGTTCCACCTTCGAAGGTCAAAGGTCCCAGAAGCTGTGTTATTTATGGACCAAAATGAAAACGGGTTGAGAGTACAAGCAACTAACAAAGCAATAATCAGGATTATATAATGACCTTGCCATCCAGCAAAAGAAATCAACAGACAAAAGTAAATATCAGAGTTAAAACACTCATTCACCAAAAAAGAGTTAAAATTCTCATTTTGTTACATTAATAAATAGACCTAGTATCACCTATCATGTATATGTGAATGGAGTTATCCTTGGTGTTATCTTAGAACACCAATTTAAAAACTACTTGGTAAAGAATGGCCTCAGGGATTACAGTGCCAATAGAAAACCAGATGATAACTGTCTATCAAATCAAATTTACTCGCCGACCTCCATGAAGGGTAATCCCCTAGCAACCCAAAAAAAAAATTAGGAAAAAAGATCAATACAAATTCCAACTTTCTAACTATTGGCAAAGACAGAACAAGAGAAACGGAGACTCTATTTACATAAAACACTGTCATGCTAAAACTTACCAGCCTCCATGTCTTGAGAAGTAGTCATTATCCAGTGATATTGCAAGAGCTACTGTAACAGCTCTCTCCGCGAGGGTAAGTGGGCGACTGACTTCAAGTTCTTGAATCTGCAGAAAGAACAACCTATCAATTAGTTATGGAAATTTCCAGAGTTTTTCTTCTTCTAAAAGATAGGGGTTTCTGACCGCATTAGCAAGGCCAATCTTGGAGCCGGGATCAGAACTTCCAAATCGAATCACATACTGACCAGCATCAGTTAGAATCTGCACATTCCGGAAAATTATGTATCATTGCTCAAGTTTGAACTTCAATCACAAGATAAAAAAGTCTGAAAATTGAACATGAAATCCTTCAGTCCAGTTAAATGACTCTGCAACAACTGTTAGACAAGTAGTACAGTGATAGGAGATGAAGGGTTAAAACTGTAGCACTAAGGAAATAAGAAAAAACGAGAGGCAAGAATATCTGGTACACATCCAATTGAGGGGTGGTCTTTAACTATTAACTTGAAAACCAGGGAATATAGCACAACTTATTTGAGTAAAATCTGAACTAACCCTTTAATGTTTTGAAATTCCCTTTATATGGGGTAAACCCCGCCTCAAAACAAGTCCTAACTCCTGGATCCTATACCTAATCAGAGTTGTTAATTACGTACTTGAGATTAGAGTTTGTAACATTGATTTTCAATTAACTTAAGTTTGCAAAATTGATTTTAGTCAAAAGTTTGTTTGAATATATTATGTTTGAAACGTATTTTAACATTATGAATGTTGTCGAATTATATCAAACAGGATTTTTGTTCACAGCAAAAGTAACATTTTGTAGTTGTTGTGTTTGGATAAGACAACATGGTTTTAATGCAAAAGCAATGTTGTACAAATTTTCCAAACATGCGCAATCCAATCCATATTTATATTTTCAAACAAGATTCCAGATGCTACCATCACTCATCCAAATATGCTACAAGGCAGTTTGAATGAGACGAACTGAACAGACAAAACAAAATTAAACAAGGTTGCTGCAATACTTTAGGTTGTGCAATGAATGCCTGCTTCTCTTTTTATCCCCCATATCATAACAGCAATAGTACAGGAATTTCTGAAATAATATAAACCAAACCTTGAATCCTAATGAAAACAATTTATTAGATCAATCTCCCAGGAGACATTTAAGTAGTAAAATCCATTTATCCTCGCACTGTTAATTACTAGTTAATTTAACAATGGAAATCCCAATCATGCAATGCGGATTTTGAAAAGGAAGTTTTACTTGTATGTTGATAAAAAAAAAAGTGATAATTCCAAAAGAGAATAACAGTAAAAAACAACTAGCAAATATGTTGAACAGAGATAACAATGGCAAAAAAAATTCTTTATAAAAAGAAAAGTGAATGCCAAAATCCAACCTCAAAGCCAAAACCCCTCCAATCACGATCTATTTGAGCAAGCACCTCACCATCAATATCTTTCAAGGTGAATGTCCAATTCCAAAAGCCAGGATTCTCAACCACCGCAAACTGCTTATTCCTGCAAATCATATTCTGTAAGACTTGCATTTCATGCAAAAGACAAACTTATTTAAGCTGTTATGTATAAGTAATGCAAATAAAACCAATAAAATAAGGAGTTCATATAATCATCTATTCAAGAAAACATTCACCGCACACTACTATAAGAGTTTTAATGTGGCAAAGATAGTACACTAAAATTTTGTACACTAAAAATAATAACATAACATGTTGGTTTGAACACAAATTAACTTTTTCAAAATATAATATTTAGGTCTAAGAGAGAAAAAAGGGCAAGTATAATATTTGCAATTAATGGCTTAAATATGTTATGGATCTGTTTAATATATTCTTTTCTTCTCGTTATAATCTCTAGAGTTTTTTTGTTTCAAATTGGCTCTTTTTTATTTTCCTTTTCATTTATAGCCCTTACTGTTTTGTTTCAGTTCCTGACTCCTGTTATATACTTACTGTTATATACAAATTGACTCTTGTTATATACAAATTGGCGCTTTCATGAAGTGACTAATTCAACATAAACCAAATACTATGGAGCTAAAACAGAAATATAAGTATATTATAGAGACTAAAGCAAAAGGACTAAAATAATATATATTACTTAGACCAGTTCAAAATTCAAAAATAATTAGGGTCTAAAGCAAAAAGGAAAGAGTATGTTACATGGACTAAAAACACATCATATCCGTAATTAATCAAAATAGCTACAATTCAAAACATACTAAATTGATATTACCCGAGGTACAAATCATATATTCTCCTCCAGAGATGCCACCGCCTGTGAACTACTCCAATTTCCTGAAGAGAGGATTTGCCAAATTTATCATAAACAACTTAATGATGCAACAAAGATGTACAACATTTAACAAAAGGTCAAAAATGGCATACCTTACCATCAATTTCCGCATAAATTGAGCTTGTTATCCACCAAAAGGGTCTACGGACCTAACAATAGAAAATCATATTCTTAACTCAGGCTAAAGGAAAAATTAATTAAAGACAGATGCTTTACTGTGACAATAGTGTGAATCCTAATAAATTTCCACATGTATTAAAAAAGCAGTACAAAATATATATTTTTCTCACCCTAAAGAGTTCATTTCCTATAGCATCAGTAATGAGTGCAACAAAAGGCCTCCTCAGACGAAGCAACTACAGCAAGAAATGATGGAATGGAATGAAATAAAATTAACATTTACACAAAATTCATAATACATAAATGAATAGTAGACAAAAAGGACAAAAGATAAAAAATCAATATTTACAAACCAAGATATATAGCATATGTCATGAACCCATCATTGAATTCGCCATTGAATTACATACACCATCACTGGCCTTGGTCATTGCACAAAGTACCCAAATCTGAACTGCTATTATCCAACCTTTAGATTTCTTTACATCTTTAGACTAACTGGTTAAGATTATGTGCAAGATTGCACGGGTGCAGGGAAAAATGGCGGAAAATGACATTTTGCCACCTGTCACCTATTTTTCTTAGAAGATAGAAGAGGGCTTACTAAATATTAATAGAGATAGACACCAAGTAGATGAGACCTATGTAAAAAGCTAGTAAATAAGATATGACCCTGAGGTAATCCAAATTCAAAAATCTAGACAAAAAAAAAATTTCATTCTATATAGTTATAAGTCACAGTTCTAATCAATTCGTGTAAAAGTTTAGAGTGCGTGTTAATAACTGTGTGGTAAAGAGATTTTTTACTCTGGAGTATTATATTACGGGAAAATTTCACTCACCTCCCCTTATGTTTATTCAAATATCATACACACCCCTTCTAGTTCGCCAAAAACACTTGCCTCCACTCATTTTGACACCTTGAAACTCTGGATAGAGAAAGAAATTAAAAAAAAAAAACTCTAGAGTTATTGTTTGTTTGTCATCTTCTCTATCTATACAGAGTAAGTAATCCCTATTCCCTAGCTCATTTTTCCAGAACCGAGTTCATATGTAATTCCTAAAGCAGTGGAGAGATAAATCTCTATACATCTGATAGAAACTGGTATCAAGAGTCTTGGTAAGCAAAATTTATGTCTTATATAACCGGGTTATCTACTCTGTTTCTTAAAACAGAGGAAGTTATAGTACAATATACAGACACACAAACACTTGATCTGGACAGAAGTTGCTTACTGATTTTTCCTTCAGTTTCCCCGTTTATTCAATAACTGTCTAATAACATAACTTCGGCCTAATACATAATTGTTGCCAAATAATATAATAATTGTTGCCAAATAATATAATAATTGTTGCCTAATAACATAATAAATGCTTAATTGGTTCAGACCAACACCATTAATTTTGAACCTCTCAGCTGCCTCTCAATGTTTACTGATAAGACTAAGAGGTCTAACAACACTCTGATCAAATTTCATGGCTGATATGAAAGGAATTAAAAGAATCAGCATATTCAAATTTCACCTCTCATTCGAAATGAATTTCATGACTGATGCAAAAGGCATAGAAGGTCCAAAAGAATAAAGTTGGTTTTGAAAAAATACGGATTTGAAAAGCAAACTATTTGAAAAATTAGATCTGCAAGGCGGCAAATGAAAGACCCTTGACACAGAAGTGTGAGTGAACTGTGAAAGTGGGGAGTAGCCATGAGATGGAAACCCCTTAAAGGAACAAAAACAGTGTTAAGGGGGGAAGGGAGGTGTCTGTCCTTTTGAGAAAAAAATTGAGAGGTTGTGTTTTTTACCTTAAAGTTTAAAACAAGAGGGGCTGTTTGGGGTTTTGAGGAATTTCAAGGGAGGTGAGGTTAATGCAATTTTCCCTTTAATGTTCAATTGAAATAAGGTGTGTCTATCTTCACATAAAATCAATGGAAGTTAATAACTTATATCGAATCACAATACTAGTTAAATCTAATTGGGGAGTGAAGTATTGAACATAAGATCTAGACTGGAAGGTGATTTAGCAAATGTCATTTAATTTTAAGCCAATTCATGAATCCTGATACAGTACCGATTCCTACAATTGAAGGAATGCACATTACCTTGGGAATTTATCAGGACAAGTTTATCTATTGTCTTTTCTAAATGCTTATGACACACTACTAATGAGGGCCTTGCGTATTTACTATTGATCGATAAATTATCAAATTATTAGTTGCAAAAATATAATATTATATTCTTTAATCCCTGTCTACGCTGTCTCTTTTCTTCCTTTAAGAAGATGTTAGACTAGATGTGTCACCCTCTATTATTAAAGTATTAGCTCCTCCTTACTCTTCTTCTAGGAAAAAGAACAGTCTACATATATGGAATGATACAAATGAATAATACAACGAAAACGTTTCTATCTACCAAATAGCAAGCATCTAAGTTTTTGATGGTTGTAAAATGATGGTGAAATGGACAAGGTAATTATTAATTTATTTCCATGAGGATCATAAATGAAACATTGTATAGAATAAGAAATCAAAGATAGTGAAAATAAAATTATTGAATACCTGTCTGGTAATGAGGTTGCTCTGTTCACGAATTAAACCTACAGGCTGCATCATAACAAGAAGCAAACAAGGTCAACCATCATCATTACGAGCTATGCAAGGAAATCACAAGTAGATGAACAAGAGATGAGGATTATCACTGACCGACTGTGGGTAGCATGCATCTACAATGGCATAACGATTTTCCTACAATACAATCAAACAAAGTCACAAAATTGGACATAAAGTCATGAAAAGAGTCGAGAATAAATAAAAAAAATTAGAAGATACCGAAGCAATGTCCCGCAGCCTCAGTATACAAATTATCCATCATATGTAATGAGAATGATAAATGAACTAGACTATTAAATAAGTTTATTTGGTGACAGATATAAACAAATGAACCAACCATAAAAAATAAAGAGGATCACCTGTTCAAATCCCAATACAAGATTTGCCCACTCAATATCTCTGGTAATTAGCAAGTTGGATCGGGCAAGCAGAGGTGCTACTTTGGCCTAAAAAGATCAAGAAGGGGAAACAGAACATCTCCATGTTAGATTTCAAATGAACAAATTTAGAATTTTGAAGGACATTTTAGTGAAGAAAATATGTCTAAACCCTAAGCTTCAATCAGATAATCTTTTCAAGGAAAAACAAAGTAAAAAGGTTCTGCTTCTGAACAACTTTTCTTTCCAAACACTATCCAATTGCAGCCTCATTTTTAATCAACATGACCTTAAGCATCAAGTCAATCAATTTGGATAAACTTCTCAACAATCAATTTTTCCAAAACCTATCTCGTTCAAATTATCCGTAACCACTCATAAGCTTATAACGATTTTTCTCCACTCATGAATCATAAACCTAATTTAACTGAAAAAATACTCCCACAAGACAAGCAATAAGTTAATCCAAAATAGTCTTCAATTAAACTAGAATTAAATTGTGATCATACCCTGATAAAAACTAGCACCATAATGCACAATGATTAACCTAAAACTACACCTATACCAATTACCAACCAATGATATTTCACAGATTACTAAAGTCTAAGGTAAAATTTCATATAATCATCAATGGTAATATAGTAAAAGCAAGAAAGAACAAAATAATAATTAAGTAGAGAAGTTTCACCTCTTCTGGAGATTCGGATTTTGAAAACTCGGAAACGGATTGACTTATAGGAGGTTGCTTGATGCTCCGTTTAGGTTTACTCGTGACAGAATCAACTGATGCAGCAGAAAAGCATCTAGGTACAAGATCAACACCTCGACATTTGATCGATTTCTTACTACCTCTAGGGTTTTGCATTTTGGCATCAGAAACCCAAAGTTTGAGGAAAAAATCTCTGTTGAATTGATGATCCACTTGGGTTCCAAATCGGCGAGATAGAAGGATGGGATTAGGGTTATGAAGAATGTTGGAGTGAAAATGAAGAAGCATGTTGATATTGGATTTGGATAGGTAGCGGCAAGTATCCTTTAAGCGATTCATGGCGTAAGAAGAAACAGAAATCGCAGTGCAGGTTGTTGAAGAATGAGTGAGAAGAAGATGAACATGTGAGTGAAGCAGTGAATTGGATGGAGTAGAGGCTGTTATATGATCGTGTAGTTGTTTGTTAGAAAATGAAATACTATTGTAGTAATTGCCTTGGTAGAAGAGAAAATGCGAACAAGCATCGGTTTCCGTGTTTTAATTTATCTCTTTCTATTGTCTCTTTACCAAGCAAGGTCGCAGTGACTCTAAATTTATCTATTTATTTGTTGGTGTCGGAATAAGAAGGACACTCCAAAAATAAATTTACAATGTACTGGTATTTGGTATCACGGTGGATATCTCAGAATTTCGGTGATCCACAGTGATTTTTTAAAAACTGCTCTCTCTAGCTTATGTAAAATTATGGTGAACCACTGTGATTCTGACATATCCACCATGATTCTGACATATCCACCGTGATACAAAACATAAACTTACTCAGCCTCTGTCGCCGTCACAGAGAAACTGCGTTGTGGTGTGAGTGTGTCTGTCTATCTGTCACTATAGAATTTTTGGGAGTTCGGAAAATGTTCGGAGGAACTTACTTAGTTCAGTTTCTACGAACCAAACTTTTGGGAGTTCAGAAATGTTTTTCGTTCGCGTTTTTGCTCAGGTTCTATTTTCCGAACTTAGGCTATATAGACATAAATCAAATCACTTTCTCTTCGTCATCTTCAACACTCAATCTCAATTTCTCCATCAAAACTTGCGTTTTCACTTCCATTGGTGAGGCAAATCCAAGCTAGGAACGTTATCTAAAGGATTCAACACTCATTGAGGCTCAAATATAAGGTAAATTTCGATTTGAACCGGTTAAATTTTGTTATTACACCTTAAAATGCTAAAATATAAGATTGAATACATGTATGCATTCAAATATGGCAAATAAATCAAAATTCATGAAATTGCATTTTATGAATCTTACACTGATATTACCGGAGATAGTGTTGGGTTTGACGATGCAGAAAAGGAATATCATTGAAAAGAGTTAGAAAGTGACGACAACATCCAATACATGTTTCACACTATAGAAGATGATCCATCTTCATATCGTTTGTATGCGACTTTAGAATGATTGTTGTTGTATTTTGTTTTACTTTTATCGTTGTTACTGTTGTTGTTTTACATCGTCAAATGTTCAATTTAATGTTAGTGTTTGTGTCTAATGTAATTCATGTTATTTTGTTTATCTAATAAATATTAGTGTTGTTGTTGTTTTAACTCTTCAAATATTTTTCTCTCCTAAGTTGTCATTGATTTATCCAAACAAACCAAAAGTTCGAAACGCATAATCAACAAGTTTCGGAAAATAGAAACCATCCTAAACGAAATATGGCCAAAATTTTGGTTTATGTTTACAGAATTCTGTCAGTAACTGAATGTGTATAAAATTGGCAATGTTGCACCAGCCACTAAGTTATTTGGTATAACTTGTGTGTAAAATTTGACTCAGATCCATTCTAATGACAGTCACAAATCCATTCCAAATTGTAAAACTAAATTCACAAACGCAATCATGAAATACACAAATCAATAACATAACCGAACTCAGTAAAGTTACGCAAATTCTAATTTAAAATCCAAGTCACAAATTACAAATCCAAATCAAAGCCACAAATTTTAAGTTACGCAAGTTAAGCAAATTACAAAATCAAATCCAAAATACACATCCATTATAAATTGCAAAAACCAAAACACTATGTCAGAATTTGCAATCCGACGGGAGGCTATTGCGTCCGATGTTGTGATGGGAAATCACCTTGCCCCTGGCGCATGTGCCTTACTCGATAAACTAATGCCGATTCAACCATTCCAAGAAGGCGGTTAACAATATCAAACATCGGAGTACCTGACACCACCCCACCTGCTTCAAGTGCCATACAAAGTTCATTCCTCACTTTCCTGTATACCGTCAATGTATCAACAACGTCATTAGCTTTCTAATGCTCTATCAACACCTCTAACATTGGTGGTCGAGGTGGCTGTTGTCGCACCTGTATGCGGAGCATCAGAGGATGTGGCACTCTATAAAACCAAGACATGTAGCCAGGGTTGTGGTCCCATGGGTTCACCACAGTTGCACCCCTCATTTCTTCATCTATCATTCTCTCTTCCAAAAACACCTGATCAATTTGCTCCAAAGTCATGCCGATTGGAGCAGAGGCAATATGATCTCTTGGAATGTCTTGAATATAGTCAAATTACCTCAATATGCGTTTGTGAAAATGTTTGCCTTTAAGCGATCTGCTCCTTAACAATCCTGAAAACCAGCAAACTGTAAGACCCAAGATTTCATTGTATAGTTGGTTTAAGGAATATTAGGGTTTCGATGTGTTCGTGTGATGAAACATCGTGTAATTATTAGCTTTTGCTGTAATTGAGCCTGTTTAGTGCTCGTGCACTGTAATTGTACAGACTTTGGTCTTGTGATCCTGTTGCTTGAATAAGAAGTTACTTGTGGTTTCAGAATAATAAGTTGTGGATTATTCTTGTTTTTGGAAAAACGAGTAGGATTTTACCCGTCGTTGTAAAATCTTATTGCGTCTGTTTTGAGTGAGGTTTCGGATGGAAGTTTTATATATCTGCGCGAGTTAGGTTATATTCTGAGATTAATTTTCTGAAGTATGGAAGAAAATTACAGTCGCGGAAAAAGATTCGGCGATAAGTTTTGGAAATGTTAAACGTTAGACGTTCTTTCCGTAGGTTTTAAGTTTTTGTGTTTTACGTTCGTCGCGTCGCGCGAGAGCTGTATACGAGACTTGTTAGGGATGAGTTGGAGATGTCTTGTGACTTTCTCATAAAGTAATTGATCCAATGGCTAGGGTTTAAGCTTGGACTTTTGACTTTGATCCAAGGGTGGATTGGCCATCAAGAGCTTTTTAATAGTAAGGAGGTTTATGACTTGTGGACTTAAGAAAATCATAAAATCCACTCCATTCTTCCTCTCTTTCACGTGTGACTCCATTACTTTTCCAACCATCACTAGATTTTCATTTCTTCACCATTTCACTCCATTTCAAGCTTTGGAGCTTTGAGGAAAGTTGTAGAGAATCACTTTCTAAAGGTAACCCTCTCTTCTCATCTCCTAGGTTGGTAGATTTTTAGAGTTGTGAGGTTTTTGGGTTTATGTTCTCATGAGGGTTTGGTGAGAAATGTTGTTCTTGCTAGTTTTTGTTCCATGAATGTTGTTCATGAGGTCTAGAGAAGCATGTGTAGGCTTTGTTATGGTTGTTTTCCATGAGTTGGTGAAAAATCTCATGAGAAAAGTTAGGGTTTTGGTTTGGTTATGTATTGATCAATTACATGAGGTTATGTTGTAAGGTTTTGAAAAGAAAAGTTGTCTTTGAACCTTTGGGCAAAAGGGAAATGCGTTGTATGGTTTGGTTTTAGAAAATCCGATGAAAAATATTTTGAGGTTTATGAAAATATTTTCTAAGTGTTTTTGGGTAGTGTTTTGGGGTCAAAATGGTTTAAAACTATTGTGACATGTGGTGTCGCTTTTTACCTTGAAAACATGTTTGAAAATGATTACCGGACGGTTAAGGCCCGTAATAAAACTTGTGCTTGGATTTGGTTTTGATTTTGGAAATGAAAATCAAATAACTTGCACTCGAAGCAACCAACATGCTTTCGGAAATGTGTTGCTTGCTTATGAAAATGGTTTGCTTTTATGCCTTGAAAAGATGTTGGGAACTAATAGAATCAAACTAGGCTTGGGGTGGAAAAAGGTGGTATGAGTTGCTGTCTTGTGCTGTCATGACAGGTGCAACTCGCTGAGCGAGTGGTTACTCGCCAGGGCGAGTGTCACAGGTCATGACAACACGCCAGGGCGAGCTCCAGGGCGAGTAAGACCAGCACTCCCTGCCTTCACTCGCCACCAACTCGCCAGGGCGAGCTCTGGGAGTTGAGATTTTGGATTCTGATTTCCAAACTTGGTTTTTAGCCTTCTAATCCCTTTTTATTAATTTATGGAAGTGGTTGGGATTGGAAACGAGTTTTTCGGATACTCGGAAAATACGTAGCTTATAACGCAAGAAAATAGCCATTTTGCATTTCAAATTATTTAAGACTTTTGACAATTGTTTTGGGTCCTAAAAATAGTACAAATAACTCATGGTGGTTGATCAATACGGTAGTTTTTGGTAGAGAATCCGAAAGAGGGATTTCCCTTGGAAACCTTTAGAGTTTTTGGGGTTATGGTGTAGTTTCAATACATTGGGTTTGGAAACGATGTATTGATTGTCCGTTGCTTGTTTTAGGGAGCACGTAGTGTTGTGTGAACGTTTTGTTGACGGAAGCTTGCCGAGGTAAGGGCTCCACTTTATTTCCGTCTTTTCAAACGGTTTTGTTAAACATGCTTTAGATTTTGCTGTGTTGCAATTGGTGGTGTGTTTGGCATGTTTTTGTGATGTATTCTCGATATGAGATCGTGGTAAATACATGATTCGTTGTTTTACATATGATTGGAGATGTATGTATGAACATGTGATTAATTACATATGACTAGATGTATATGTATGTGTTGATGTGGTGTGATTACATATGCGTGTACGATATGTATGTGTTGCATTAGCATATAAGGGGAATCGTATGCTCATGCATTCATAGTACGTGGTTATCGGGAATGGATCACGGGGTGCGATTATCGGGAATGGATCCACCTTACTCCTACGGGAATTATTGAGTCCAATAAGCGGTTATCGGGAATGGACTGCGGGGTGCGATTACCGGGAATGGATCCATCCTAACCCTTTGTGGTTTTATTGATTATGATTACTCTTCCGGAATTCATATGCATGTGGTAATGGGGAATCTACCACACTCATTGTAGAAGTCTGCATTAGGCTTGGTGTGCATTATGTATATAACCCCGTTGGTGGGAATTGCTTTTGTGTTAAAGAGCTTTCTCTTGTGTATGTGGAATTATTGTTATGTGTACAATCTTTCGCACCGGTTATATATATCTATACTTGTATTTTGTGGTGACCCTTTCTTTCATTTGCGGGCTCATCCCACCCAGATGATGGGTTAGGTCGTGGTGACGACGGTGGCTGTTCCAGGCCCCAGTGAACGGTTGGAGCTGTAGCCTAGGATAGTTAGACTATGCGCCGGTGTGTTTTGTGCACCGTGCTTTTTGGTTAGCATAGGATTTCTAACTTGTTTTGGTACTTAGACTTGGATTGTAATTATTCAGGAAATACACTTTGCTTGTCGAAGCACCTTTTGGTAATGAGTCTTTTGTATATTTGAATGCCGGTTCATTTAAAAACTATTATGCGCACTTTGAGTGTTAGTTGAAAAGGAAAAAAAAAAAAAAATAATGTCCCTTTTTGGCTTTGAAAAACGGGGTGTTACACAAACATCCCTCAACGGTCGTACATGGCAATGGTTATTGTAGGGAATGTACACAAAGTCGGACGTCTGAATGTTATCCAAATGCTCCTTATAAGACATTGCATCCTTATGTCCTTGTCCAGGTACAAAACGCGCACAACAGGGATACGCCTCGATGTAGTTCTCGTCCACACGCCACACACCAAGTCTAGGAAAATGCGAGATTAGGCTCTAAACTGGATTTGGCTGTGGAGCAAATGATGAAGCCATTGATGAGAAAGGAAATGAAACAAAGGTTCAATTTCTAAGGTTTTCTGCGCAGAGGATTTGCAATGTAACGAAGAAAATACTATGCAATGAAAATATGAAATGAATGAATATTTCACTATGGCTTAAAAAAATATTACCAAAAAATGAAATTTTAATTGTCAATTACTTGCGGATTCCCACAGGTTGGTTAGCACTGTATTAGTGAAAATCACAATGAAGTTGAACCAAAGCCATTGGATGAAGTATAAGACAAGGAAGCACATCCAGTGGTCTAAATACAAAGGGTCAAATAGTACGCCAAAAAAGATTTGGAAAACAACAACGGAACGCAAAGAAGCACACAAAAAAAAAGGGCACCATAAGCAAGGACAATAGATTTTTTTTTTCATACAACTTTGTTTGACAATGTAGTATTTGAAATTATAAAAGCATATAATATAAAAAATTGTTTGGTGACATGTTTTTTACTAGTTTAGGACTTAATTAGTGTAACAGCCGTATTTTAATAAATAGGATTTTTGTGTGATTATATATTTATATATTTATTTAACTGAATATATGTGATTTCGTGATTTTATGAATAATTATGTTCTGGCTAAGTGAAGGGTAGTTTAGTAATCTATTAGAATCATTAATCTAGTTGAGAGCCTTTAATTAGAGTTAGAAGGAGTTAATTATTATTAATTATGTGGGTTTCATTTATTGATAGAATGAGTAGAGATGAGTAGTAAAGAGTAAAGTTATGATAAATTGATAATTGAGCTTTGGTATTGGGCCTAGGTTAAGTTAGTAAGGGTGTTTTGGTAATTGGTGAGTGATAACCTAACTATAAAAGGGGAAAATTAGAGAGAGAAACTCATTTGTCACAAATTTTGGTGGAGGAAGAAAGAGAAGTTAAGAGAAAGAGAGAGTTGAGAGAGTAGAGAAAAAGAAAGAGATGAAAGAGAAGATCAAATAAAGAATAAGCCATGGTAGATTAAAGGAAATCAAGTGGTGGAGTAGAGATTCCAACTTTATTAAGGTATGAGGTTAGATAATATAATTAGAGTGAGCATAGAGAGGGGAGAATGTCTATTTCTCCATTCCCAAACTCTCTACACTCTTTTCTTTTGGGTGGGTGTTTCATTGAATAAAAATGATACCTTTGCATGATTTAATGATTATTGAGCTTATTACAATATGAAATTATGAATCTTGGGGTTTTGAAATGAGAATTTGTAGATGTTTGTGAAGGATTTTATGTTGTTATGAAGTTTTGAATAAATATATGAAAATCATTACTTTTGGATGAAATGATGTTTGATGATGTTATAAGTTGTACTTCTATGCTTAGTATGATTATAAATGATAAAAGTTGCTTCCTTTATGTGTTTTTATGCATTGGATAATGATTTAAGAACATTTGAGTTAATGGGTTTCAACTTGCATTTCGGAAAATCAAGGATTTGTGTAAGAAAAACTGTTTTCTAGAATACCTGAAGAAAGATCGTCATTTTTGACCCCTTTAGACTTCGAATTGGAATTTTTGTTAAACATGAAAGTTGTAGGTCTCGTTCTTAGCTTTCCAACGCATATTCACTCATCGCGTTTGGATCAACGTAGCCCGAGTTATGGCCATTTTGGTGAGACAGACTTCTGCAGGAAGAATCTGCCAAATTCGCCTGCGCGAACCTAGCTCGCTTGCGCGAACTTAACAGCCCAGTCAGCAGGGTTGACTTTGACTTTGGTTGACTTTTTGACTTTTTGTTGACTTATGCACCCGGAACCTATTTTTAATGATTTTTCGCGTAGAATCCATTTTTGATGTTAGTTTTTAAAGATCATGCTTGGATTATTCTGTTTTGGTGTAGGATTGTTATACTTTGTTAATTGAATTAATAACTTACTATATGTACTTGAATTGATTTGTGATATCATACATGTTGATTAAATAGATTAATTATGTTTATGATGATGTTAGATAATTGTTGATGATTAGTGATGATGATAATATGATTATGAATATGTTTGAATGAAGAGTATATGTATATGCATATATGATTTGATTACATGATGATTGATTATGGTGAAGGTTATTATTTAGTGATAATAATAATAACTTGTATACTTAATTGAGTTGAGATTAATGAATTAAGTTATGATATTACTTATATGGTTTAAGTATGATGATTATGTTTGTTGAGATACGATTATAAATTTAAGATGACGTGATTATTGCTATGTGATTTGTGTGCTTGTACGTATAACTATGATGATGATGTGTTGAGATGTTGATGAGATCTTGAGATGGAATTATTAGGTTGAGATATCCTAATATTCATTAGTTGAATTGTGTAAGAGTATCATCATAAGTTGTATATGTACATTCATACATTCATAAAGTCCCCCATGACTTAAAACTGACTTGAGACGAAGTCCCCCATGACTTAAAACTGACTTGAGACGAAATTGGATATAATTCTATCCTAAAATGTGTTGAGGGTACCACATGCATATAGATGTGTCTAGGTTGACATATCATTGATGATGACATTAGTTTGCATTAGGGTAATTGTGCACTCTAATTGGTATTTGGTAATTGTCATTGTTTTTCATTATAATTGTGAATGATTGAATAATGTGATACTTATGATTGAGCGTATTATGAGATGTGTAACAATTGATTGATAATTGATGATGATGTGTATACTTGATAATTGATTGAGAATGTGATATTATTATGATGCATTATATTTTATGATTATGAAATATGAATGATATGATATTGATATTTGTTTATGAAATGAGTTGTTAGACATGACCATGTTATGTCATAAGTATTAAGTGTGTTCTTATACTTAGTTTCTTTTATGGTTATATTATCTAACCCTCTGTTTTGTGTATGTGCTGGATTTGGGTTCCAGATCTTCAGGTTATGTTTGTGATTGAGTTGTCAGTGAAGCTCCGCTCTGATGTGACACGGGGATGAGATTATTTCTATAATGTATATTTAGAGTCTTGCTTCTTATTTCCAGTGTATTTAAAGATGTATTTTTCTTATAAACTCATTTTTGTACAATAATTGTTTTACTAATTAAGTTATTGGTAAGCTTTTATGTGTACGATGTAATACTCGAACCAATACTTTTATACATCAAATTTTATTTCCGTTGCGTATTTTGGAGAATATTTTATTAAGATAGTATTTTTATTAAATACGGGTTTGGGTGTTACAATTAGAGTCTATTATTTGGCATAAAAAAAAAAGAAATTGTCAATGTGTGTCAGTTACTTGCAGATTCCCACGGGTCGGTTAATACTGTCCTAGTGAAAATCACAATGGAGTTGAACCAGAGCCGTTGATGAAGTAAGACAAGGAAGCACATCTCGTGGTCTAAATACAAAGGGTCAAATAGTACGACCAAAAAGATTTTGAAAACAACAACGAAACACAAAGAAGCACACAAAAAAAAAGGGCACCATAAGCAAGGAAAATGAATTTTCTTTTTTCTTTTTCATACAACTCTGTTTGACAATATAGTATTTGAAATTATAAGAGCATATAATATAAAAATTTGTTTGGTGACATATTTTGTACTAGTTTATGACCTAATTAGAGTCTATTATTTAGCATAAAAAAATATTACCAAAAAAAGAAATTGTCAGTGTGTGTCAGTTAGTTGCAGATTCCCACAGGTCGGTTAGTACTGTACTAGTGAAAATCACAATGAAGTTGAACCAGAGCCGTTGATGAAGTAAGACAAGGAAGCACATCCCGTGGTCTAAATACAAAGGATCAAATAGTACGACCAAAAAGATTTTGAAAACAACAACCAGACACAAAGAAGCACACATAAAAAAAGGGCATCATAAGCAAGGAAAATGAATTTTCTTTTTTCTTTTTCATACAAATAGCATTGAAATTATAAGAGCATATAATATAAAAATTTGTTTGGTGACATATTTTGTACTAGTTTATGACTTAATTAGAGTCTATTATTTAGCATAAAAAAATTACCAAAAAAAGAAATTTTTAGTGTCAGTTACTTGCGGATTCTCACGGGTTTGTTAGCACTGTACTAGTGAAAGTCACAATGAAGTTGAACTAGAGTCGTTGGATGGAGTAAGACAAGGAAGCTCATCCAGTGGTCTAAATACAAAGGGTCAAATAGTACGACCAAATTGTTTTTGAAAACAACAACTAGACACAAAGAAGCACACACAAAAAAACGACACCATAAGCAAGGACAATAATATATTTTTTTCATACAACTCTGTTTGACAATGAAGTATTTAAAATTATAAAAGCATATAATATAAAAAATTATTTAGTGACATATTTTTTACCAGGTCATGCCTTAATTTGTGGATCTGCTTCAAAGAACCAAATGGTTAGTAAAAAAAATAATGATTACTTTAAGAGTCTATTTGGTATGATGGAAAGAGAGAGAATTTTTTTTTTTTTATAGAAATCGATGAATGAACTTGGATGATAAAGTAATCCAAATTTATTAATTGATTTGCATAATTTTCTTTCTCTCTCACTTTCTCTTCATAAAATCAAATGGACCATCCATTTTAGAATTTTTTACCAAACTGCCATATTTAAATTTAATTTAATTCCCACAACACCTCTCCTTTTAAAAAAAATACCCGTTCTACCCCCCAATACCCTCCCTTTATGGACCAAACCTGCCACCTACAGGTGTAGCCACTGCCATCGGCGCCATTTGACTTGGATGGAGCCAGTCAAAGTGGCGCCACCTGCACACACTGCCACACGTAAGGGCTTGTCCCCTGCATGGCCTGCACATCTTTATTTTGGCTTTTTTTTTTTCCTTTTCGTTTTTAATATTATATTTTTATTTTTATTCAACTATCACCTCATTCTATAAATACCACACTCTATACTTTCATTTTTCACTCACAAACTTCATATTTTTCATCTCTCACTTTTTTTCACTCTATTTATTTTATCATAAATGGCATCTTCTTCAAATGTTCTTGATAAATATTTAACATCAGCCACTCATAATTTTTCTGTGAAATTTAATGGGCGCGAGGAACATTTGAAATTAGCGATAGCCAAATTGAGTTCTCTCGTTTCTTTGAAGAATAACATTCAAGAAAAATTTCTCTTCAAAAACCGTGAACAAATAGAAATTGAGTATATGGCCTATTTAGATTCATGCACGGACATCACAATTGACTCTCTTGTTGCAACATTTAAAAAATATTGGGTCAAGTTGGAGAATGATATGGATGTTCAATCCATGTTTAGGAGTGTCGAATTTGAAAAAGAACCACATCGTTTGTACGCGACCTTAAAAAAAAAGTAGTTAAGTTATTGTTAAATGTGGTTTATTTTTTATGTTATGTAATTTTATTATGTTTTATGTTTGTGCAATTTTATTTTATGTTTAGGGTTGTCGAATTTGAAAAATAACCACATTATTTGTACGCCACCTTATAAAAAAATTAGTAAGTTGTTGTTGTTTTATCGTGGTTTATTTTTATGTTATGTAATTTTATTATGTTGTATGTTTGTGCAATTTATTTTTTTAATTTCGTATGAATGTAAAATGCTGCCTATCAAAATGGGTGACTCTGTATGTGTTAGCCTTTGTCAATGCTTCTACTATCCTTTCTTGGCACGCTTCAGCAAATCCTTGACTAGAAGCTACCACGGCCGCTGACTGCCTTCCTCGTCTTGCAAATAGTTACCCACACTTATAGTAGGTTGCTTGGACCAAAGTTGTGATGGGGTTGTTGCGAATATCCTTGAATGAACACCGAGTTCATTGCCTCGGCAAAATTACTTGTCATGTGACCCCACCGGCAACCTCCATCATATGCTTGTGTCCATTTTTCTTTGGGGATATTTTCAAGCCACCTTAAAGCCTCTGGACTTTCCCCAGCAATTCGTTTCCGCCAGTACTGGAATGTAGACACACTTGGTGCATACCCTATATGGAAAACGAAAATATGTTAGTCAGCTAAATATGTTATGGAGAAAATAGTAGAAAAGTTTACATAATTTTAGATATTTAGCCATATTAACAGCATATCTCCAAAGTTTTTTGTCTTTGAACTGCCTCGTGAAGTTTAATGCAACGTGACGAATGCAATACACATGCGAGGAAGGAGGATCATGCCATCCATTATCAGAATTTTCATAAGCACTTTTAATAGCGACGTGCCTATCTGAAATCATGCATATGCCTTCTTGTGGACATACATGCTCTCTCAAATTTTTGAGAAAGAAATTCCAAGCGTCCTTCACCTCCCCTTCCAATTTTGCAAAAGCGACCGGGAAAATATGGCTGCTTCCATCCTAAGCGACGGCTAGCAAGAGTGTCCCGTTAAACTTTCCAGTCAAGAAAGTTCCATCTACTTGCACAAGTGGCTTGCAATGCGCAAAACCTTCATTGCATGGCTTAAAAGCCCAAAATAAACGCTCAAAGAAAACTTCACCATGGAGGGGCGTTGGACTTACCTCGAGTCGGGAAATGGTTCCTGGGATCCATTTCTCCATGACCATCAACCACTGTGGAATATCGTTGAATGATTTCACCCAGTTTCCATAAATTGCTTCAATCGCCTTGTTTTTTGCATGCCAAGCTTTCTTATACGAGATTGTACAGTTGTAATTGTCTCTGATGTGAGCAATTATAACCGCAGGTGTGATAGATAAGTTATCTCGCATAAGTGGCATAATGCTTTCAGCTATCATTTTAGCGTCAAGGTTGCTGTGATCTTGTGTCATACCAGAAGATATGCAAGTGTGGTTATTACCTATACTGACAATATGCCAATGTTCGGTTTTTTTGCTGTGTGCCGCTCTCAAAGTAAACCGACATTGTCAGTTATTGCATCTAATGACATACCTTGTGGTATCAGATTTTTTAGTGTGACACACAATTGAGTGTTTTATGTGAAAACTTTTTATCGGATTTACACAATCCTTTTTGTTGTAAAATGTCACCCCATCAGCTATCTCTGTATCCACTGGAAGTGGATGATTTTCATACAGTAAAACACTGGAGGGTTGATCAACAAGATCATCGTCTACGACTTACATGGAGCCTGATGGATTGAACGCATTGTCATCGTCGTCGTTGTTGTTATCATCAATTCCTTCCAAATCTGCGTCCCCCTGGATTTCATCACTAAGGATTTTATCTGGGTGAAATGGCACAACGTCCGCACGTTCATCATGAGTATGTGCAGCTGTGGACGTTGACGGGAATGTAAGTTGCGACAGCGACTCAGGGAGTGGTGCATTTGCAGACCATGGTGGTTGCTCCTGAGGGAGCGGTGTGTTTGTGTATGACCATGATTGCCACTGCGGGTGAGTGGGTGGCGAATTTAAATCAAATTGATGGGGTTGATGAGCTGGAATTGGTTGGGAGTAATGAAAAGAGTTTTCTTGGGGGTCAAAAGGAGTCCAATGCTGAAATATTTGTGATGTATGTTGTGAGGTTTCTTGGGGCTCAATATACGTTGCAGCTTGGTGTGGCTCAACATGTGGTGAGGTTAACTGTGGGGTAGATGAGTGTATACTTTCAAAAGTGACATACAGTTCGATTGTCATAAGATTAAATTGCCCATGAATGTTAAACATATATTTAACATCCTCGACATCGGTAATAGCTACCTCTTGAAAATGAGCTGCCGTCTGGTGTACGCATTGGGTGCCGATATAAAATTTCCGAGACCACTCCATTGACTCGCACTTTTTGTGATATTCTTTCTTTAAAATGGGTAAAATTACTTTTTGTACTCATTTGAATACATTTTTTTTCTATTGCTTTGAAATTCCACACCGGTAGCATTTTTAACACGTTTTCCATTATAAAAGACCATAACAGATACATTTGTTGGTGTCATATTGATCAAAGTGTGATTGTGGTTTTTTTTATGAAATTGTGTGTTGAGTTTGTGTAGTATGTAACAATATTTAGTTGATGTTATTTATAATAGAAGTCAAATTTAACAGTCAAAATTTACTTTCTCTTATTGAAATTTCGTGTGCCACAGGGGGACCAAATGACTGTGTAATTTTTTTACTTTTGCAGGTGTAGCCAGTGTGCGTGGCGCCATTCCAAAGGGTGTGTAGCCAGTCAAAGTGGCGCTACCTTCCTTTATGCATGCAGTTTTGCAAGTGTAGCCACTGTAAGTGGCGTCATTGCATAGGGTGTGTAGCCACTTTAAGTGGCTCCACCTTCCTTTTGCAGGTGTAGCCATTCAAAGTGGCGCCATTCCTTTTTTGACGTTTTTCCTTGCTCAATCAGTGCTATCTTGACTATAAATATAGTAGTGGGTTTGTGTTATTCGTACACCATTCCTCATAAAATTTTTCTTTCCCTTAAATTTTCTTTCATAATTTGTTCAAATACATTTTAATATGGTTCGAGTTATTGGCCGCATATTCTCTCGTCGACCTTTCATACACATTTTACCGATGTTGTTTTTACAATGTAAATAAAATGTGTATAAAGGACGACGAGAGAAATTTTGTGTCCTAATTAAAATATGTATGAAAGGTCGAAAATACTATAATATCATAGCACCAAGTTGGTACACCGCTTCTGTTTTGTTCGTTTATTTTAAGTTAATTATTTATTGGACATGTCATTTGTGTTGTTTCCACCTTATATAAATTTTTATGTTGTAATTTTATTTCTTTTGAAATGTGTATGAAAGGTCGAAATTATTATAATATCACACCTCCAAGTTGGTCCAGCCACATCCTTTTTGGCCCATTATATTAGGTTAAGAAATTTTCAATTTTTTTAAAATGTGTATGAAAGGTCGAAATTCTTATAATATGACACCTCCTAGTTGGTCCCCCACTGCCATTTTGGCCAGTTATATTATGTTAGTAAATTTTCAATTTTATTAAAATGTGTATGAAAGGTCGAAACTGGTTCTCAGCCGTTGGAACTTTAGCGGACACAAATGGGACTGTCCTATGCAACACTGAAGAGGAAAGGGCAGACTATTTCTGTTGATGTGGGTTTTCGGTCTATATATTTGTTTCTCGCAAAAGTGCAATCAAGGTATTGATTTCAGCCGAAGTGGAGACAAGATCACAAGAGGGCCTTCCGTATTTTACTAGCATGGATATGAAAATTGTAGATGTAATTTTAAAAATGATGTAATTTTTTTGTGTAATCTTTAATGAAAAATATAAGATACAGATGACCATTTGTAGTCTACTAGATTGGATATCAAAATTCTAGATGTAATTTTAAAAGTGATGTAATTTTTTTGTATAATCTTTAATGAAAAAATTCTTATATTGCATTATTTTTTCTTAAATTGATGTTATTACTAATTTTATGTTTAGAAAAAATAATAATATGTTACAAGACATGAAAAAAGAAATGTTAAATTTACTATATTATCAGGTTTTATCATCAAGAAAGTAAATAAAATGTTCGAGAAAAAAAATAGGCAGAAGATTATAAATATTTTCTAAGTGTTTGAAAGTTACAACATTGGTTTTTCATGGGTAGTTTTCGTATTGATGAAAGATGATTCAGTTCAAGTGTTCAACATCAAAGTTATAGTATTTCATACCATGTTTCTATTGGGAGCAACATCATGGGTTTTGGTTCCATGATCATGAAGTTACGAATTTCCAAAGTACCCATGAAAAATGGGTTATGGTGCAAATTTCGGACAATATTCATGATCATACACCTAAATTTACAAGTATATTGAGGACAATCTACAAATCCATTTGAGATGCTTGATAGGTGATATTAAATTGGGCATTTCATACTACAATTTTATGAAATATGTGAGGCCAAATCGTATCTTCAAGTGGGAGAAATCAAAGTGCAAAGTTAAGGTCTCAATACTTTTGACCTTATCAAGTACTCTACTTCATGGCCAAATTGTGAACAACCCCAGCAATCACCTTTCGTGACTGGGAGATGTAATTAAAGATGGCATTGCATACTTTATTTTTGTTGAAAGAGTGAACCAAAATCGCATAGTAATGGTAAGTTATTAAGTGACAAAGTTGGAGTGTCAAAGCTGTGAAAATAGGCAGAAACTTAGAAATTTTCTAAGTGTTTTTAAGTTATAACATTGGTTTTCATGAGTAGTTTTCGTATTGAATACAGATGATTCAGTTCAAATGTTCAACATCAAAGTTGTAGTATTTCATGCCATGTTTCTATTGGGACCAAAATCATGGGTTTTGGTTTCATGATGATCAAGTTACGAATGTTCAAAGTACCCATGGTAGGGCTGATTTTGAGGTAACATTTCAAGTCACTGTTTTTGCAAAAACTAACTTTTAATACTTAAAACTATCGAAATTTTATTTTAATATGCATGTAAAAATGCTTATTTTCACCTTAAAAATTTTCATTTAAAATTTTATAATATTGGTTTCAACTATTTTATTTTCACTTTAATTACATTTGAATGGTAAGATTTCCAATACTGTTCACATATGCATGCAGTGGGAAGCAGAAAAATGTGCCCACCATTACCTATATTGTTCATATGCATGCAAACACTCCAATATCAGCAAAGTTTACATGGGAATCACGCGGAATTCTGCTTTTGCAGGTGGAGCCATTTTGACTGGCGCCAAGAAATCTCCCAAGATTTGATGTGGATACAACAAACGAACATGTAAATTCATTGTGAGCTGCTGGTGGTCAAAGTTCGACGCATGCTCATGGTGGTCAAGGTTCGTCATCGGCTACACAAGTCTTTGATTTTTTGGAATTGACTCGACCTCAAGAGGAGGATCAACAATTATATGGACGAGGACATCAGGAAGGTTATCCTCCACTGTGTGGCACTGGTTCACATAGAGTTAGAGATGGTGATCAACATTAGGACTATTGTAATAGAATATATTTTTTAATATATATTATTTATATATTTTATCATTTAATTTTCTGTTATCATAACTTTTTATCATAATTAAATTTTTTTATTGCCATTTATGATAAAATAAATAGAGAGTGAAAAAAGTGAGAGATGAAAAATATGAAGTTTGTAAGTGAAAAATGAAAGTATATAGTGTGGTATTTATAGAATGAGGTGATAGTTGAATAAAAATAAAATATTAAAAACGAAAAAAAAAAAAAAAAGTTGTGCAGGCCTTGCAGGGGACAAGCCTTTACGTGTGGCAGTGTGTGCAGGTGGCGCCACTTTGACTGGCTCCATCCAAGTCAAATGGCGCCGGTGGCAGTGACTACACCTGCACGTGGCTGGTTTTGTCCGAATAGGGAGGATATTGGGGGGGTAGAACGGGTATTTTTTTCAAAGGAGGGGTATTGTGGGAATTAAATTAAATTTAAATGACTGTTTGGTAAAAAAATCTCCATTTTAACATTTTTTTATTCATTTAAAAATGATAATAAAATTATTTTCAAAAATAATGATTATTTTAACAATTTTTATTCATTGAATGAAATAAACATACTACTGTACTACTATTGTTTTTTCTCTCTGACAAAAGAAAAAAAACGTTTCATTCATTCAAAAAAAAAATTCAAATAAGTAAAGAAACAGAGAAGACCTAACTATGTAGTAGTAGCAGAGTGGTGACGAAGAAGACGACAATGGAGAATAGCGACGGTATCATATTCGACGATTGGGACGACGACTTGTTATTGAAATTAATAGCCGAAACTCAAGCAGCCGAAGCTGCTCTCTCTTCCAAATCCAAAACCCACTCCACCAACCCTTCTTCTTCTAACAATCAATCCCAACCCCAACAACAACAACAACAACATCATCATCAACTTCAACCAATTGAAGTTTCTGTTAATAATTTCTCACCTCCTCGAGAGCTTTCTCAAAGACCTATTATCCGTTTCGATTCTTCACCTCCTAAACCCATTTCTCATCATAATAACGACATTATAATTGATCGATTCAAGGTAATTCCCAAAATGGGTCTCAATGAATTTTTGTTTGCATTACATGGGTTTTATCAAAATTGTTTCTTTGGGGTTGTTGTTTGTTAGAAACTAAATGGGTCATCATCATCATCAAGTATATGTTTTATGTTAGATAAGGAAAATTAATATTATTAATACGGTTAATTTAGTAAAGTCAGAAAAATAATTTAGTAAGGTATT
Organism: Trifolium repens; assembly: GCA_030408175.1. NCBI lineage: Eukaryota > Viridiplantae > Streptophyta > Magnoliopsida > Fabales > Fabaceae > Trifolium > Trifolium repens. The sequence goes on along the minus strand of CP125844.1, from coordinate 15,392,675 downwards.
AATCTTATTTGAAAATTAATCTTGATTGAAACACCATGATTATGGTTAATTTAGTTAAGTCAGAGAGGTTTAGCAGGGTACTGGAAGTTGAGAGTAAACATAGATGATTTTGTAGTTTAATCAATGTAACCCTTTGGTTTTGCTTAAATATATTTTAGGAATGTTTTTATTTGTACTGGTGTTTTATTTAATGTTATGTTGGGGTGTATGTGTGTTGGTAACAATGAGGGAGAAAAAAAAGTGTTTTCTATGTTTGTTCTGATAGATGTTAAACAACCTATGTGCATGCATGCACCTTTAAATTTGGTAGAGTAAAGACTGAAATGCACTTTTCAAAGTGTTTGCCAAACATGATTTTAAATGAATTAAAATTGAGTTTGAAGTGAAGTGATCTGTGTTTGAATATTTTTACACTTAAAGTTCGTTTGATGTAAAAGTTGATGAAATTTTTTTAACTTAGTAAAATAGCTACTTTTGAGCACTTATAGTCTCTATAAGATTTAGAGTCAAAATGAATTTTGAGCAATTATTTTGATGTTTGAAATGTGGCACTATCCATTTTAACGCTTTCCACGTTGAATCCAAAGATCTGTATACTAAACTTGGTTTTAATTGGTTGATAGCAAGAACACAGGGAGCCGGTCCGTGCTTCAAAGCAGATTATAAATCTGGTATGTTGGTGCAACTATGCATATTCGTTGGTGTCAATTGGTTGATTACAAGATTCTGTGAATCAGTGTAATGTTGGCAATGGCATGCCTGTTACAACTTCTTTGCATGCTTTCAGGAAAAGGGATGCCTCAAGTTGAACAAAGAAAAAGGCAAGAACGAGGATCAACCCAAATTCACGTCTTTTGAGAACGAAGAACATAATGTCCGTACTAAACGTTCAAAAAGCATAGACAAGTAAGTAATTTTTTTATTTACTTGATCATCTCAGAATTAGCTAACTAGAAAACTTATCGTTTAAGTCTCCTATATCTTGCAGCTTTAAGTCATAGTTGCTTACATATATTGAATGATGTGATATGTAGGAAGAAACAATTGAAAATGTACTGATAGAATGAAAAGTAGGCCTTCAAGTTTCCGTTTATCGGTTTATGAACTGAACAATAAAATGTGTAGCTTTTCTGTATATATATTAGTAAACATGTACATTTTTGTCTGTTTGTATAACTGTATTTCATGTATAAAGGGTCAGTGGTAAAAGTAACCAGATATTATTGTAGACAGCCTTGTTACTAATTGTTTCTTGACAAATGGTCTCACTAATCGAAATATTCACCTGAAATAAACTAGTTAACATAGTTTATCCCATCAGTCAAAAGGTCTTTTATGCCATTAGCCTGGGATTGGCCATGATGAATAACTAGTTACTAATATAACTAGTTTCATGATAAATATAAGCAAAGTCAAAATGTATTTGGTCCAAATTTAGAGCAAATACATTTTGAATTTTAATTATGTTTAAGTCCAGAGGAAGCAATGTATAATATAACAGGCGTGAGATTGTATTTTATATTCCTTGTCTTATGTATTTTTATATTTTCTCCATAGTTGTTGTGTAGCATAAACTTATTATTAATGAGGGACCATAGTGGCAGGGATTTTGGAAATCATGCTCCCGACCATCCTAACGCCTCCTTAAAATATCAAAGTGGAGTATCTTCAAATGATCTGACTGGTGAGGCATGCGAATAATCCGTCTTCCTCATTTAAAAGAATTTTCTGTCTGTTTATGCCACAATGATACACCCTTGACAGGTTTTCGTTGTGTGCCAGTTGAGACAACTGCTAAAGCAGAAAGGGTTGAAACCAAAATAGTTAGTCATCAAGAAGCTCAAACTGCTAAAGCAAAAAGGGTTGAAACAAAAATAGCTAGTCATCAAGGAGCTCAAGATCCTCCAAGCGATGATCTTTCTGCTTATCTTGACCTCTCCCAGAAGTTGCTGGCAGTATGCGGGTCTCCAAGTGAAAAAATGGTTGGAAGTGATGTTATATCCAAGTTGTTCACCAGCTGTCAAAAAGATATTCATAATCTTTTTGGCTGCATGAGCATGAGTCCACCTTCTGAAATAACACGAAAGTTACCTACAGATGTAAGCTCTTCAAGAGTACCTTTGCATTACGTCAATGAAAACAATACTCCGGAAGCAGCAAAGGTGTCACGTCTCTACCATTCATTGACAAAGGTATTAGTTCAACCATGCATTGGTGTATATTTTGCTTAAAAATTCATACCTGAAGTTGCATATTTTGGATCTAATGTAGATATTCCAGACATGAAATAGTAGCTCGGAGATTTGGTAGATTATATATACACGGGGGTTTGGAGATGTAGCTTACATTACATAGAACTTTTCCTTTTATTTTCCATGTTTATTATGCTGTTAGTAGGATTTCTTGTTCTGATTGCATTTCATGGTTACATATCTTATACTCTTGTTATGGGGCTTGTTTCTATTATTCATTATTCAATCATGTTAGTTGAGGTTGCATATGATTCAGTTATTGGTATGTGTTGTAGATAGCTGATGGAACAGATGTGTTGGAAACTTTGATAGTGCCGTTCCTTGATCTATGCAGTATGGAAAATGTGAGTACTTTCATTTATACTAAATTTGTGAATAAATGTTAATTTTTCAAATTTGCTTGCAAGGTTATACTACTGTCATCTGTGTGGAAAATGTCAGCAGTGCTTCATAAAAATGTCGAGTTAGCTATTTAATATATCCTTTTCTCAAGGGTCTACCATTTCTTCCTCTTCATTTGAAGTTATAAATTAAAATACTTTATGACTCCTTTCATTTCGCTATGTCCCGGATGTCTTTACTTTATGTGTGTGCATTCACACCTGGGCATATACTGTCAATACTCAATAGTGTAACGGCCGTAGCAACTGCTACAGAGGCCAAAATAAAAAAATAACAGTTGTTGCATCCGCACCTGGGCATATAATTCCCTTTAAAGTGAGCTTGTATTTTAAATAACATCATAGCAGTGTTTGGGCTTCGCCTCTCACTCTGTCTCAGTCATGCACTCATATTTTATTGATTTTTTATGAATATAGTATAAATTATGTAAATCATATACAAATTTAAAAACAGCAGCCATCCCACTCTCTCCTATCTCACTGTAGCGTGTTTGGGGGTGGCTGCTATGCTCTTCTATCTAGAACTGATAACACATTCCTCCAAGTAAGGGTACATCCACCCTTGAAAGTAGTGGGTTACGATTGCAGCGCATTTTAAATGAAATCAAGTGTGGATGCCTTGTTGCTTGTCTCTTCAGAGAAAAAATCAGTAACTTTTTGCTGTCTATTGTTACAGAAGTAAATGGTAACATGGACATCTCATCTGTAGTGTTGTTGACTTGAAGTACCTGACTACTTTTGAATTATGATTTCTCCATAATGTTTTAATATAATCTAAAATAGGTCACATGGGGTGATTATTCGCTCATGCAATTTATGCTTTAGTTTATTTAAAAAATCCCAACACGTGAAAGTTACTATATTCAATATTGGTCTCTCAAGGTCACAACTTATGAAAATAATTTTATCATGTGTTATTTTCCTCTCTCTCTCTCTCTCTCTCTCTCTCTCTCTCTCTCTTTTTCTTTTTTTCTTTCTATTTTATAATCTCTGGTGACATATTTTTCCTTTCTTACATAGGTTGTTATTGTCCATTGCTCTCTTCGTATACTACATACTCTTCTGAAGCTCCTACTGGAATCGGAAAAGAATTTTGGAAGAAGGTATGCAATATTTAGTGACATTTTCTGTTGTTTATAACAACCTTATTATAAATTGATTCCTTACTTGTTCTGAAGTCCTGATATTTATATTTCGTTTTACACATCTAAAATCTAACCATTGGCCCTCTGGTTGACCTTGTGACCTATGGTTCTTATCTGGTTGATGTCTTATATTAGTTTGATAACTATGATAAAAACACAAGAAAAATCATACCCTTTAATTAAATGTGCACACATGTGTTGGCGTGCGTGCTCAACAAGAAACTAATTCTTATTATACACTTACTGGACGAACATGTTGTATTCGGACAAATGACATAACCACCTGCAGTGATTTCTGTGCTTATTTTATACTGAAACATTCTGGGACAAAATATCGTAAATATAGCTAAAACAAAATTATTTTCTACTCGCCCCTCTTGTCAAAATTATTCTGGGACCGAAATTATTTTGTTGTGTTCTGTACATTTTTTCCCCCTTTGCAAAGACTTCTGTGGAATGGGCTTAATTGTATGTGAAGTGACTTTTTCTTTCTTTCCTTTCTGAGGTTCATGTTCTTATGAACTTATGATTTGATCTTTCCAGTGCACTCTGCTCAGGGACAATATCTTCGTTGAAGGAATTTGCATCGGGAAGGGCCTTTTGGATTCTGACGGGTTGGGTGGTGTGAAAGATGGAAAGCCCTTCAATGAAGAAATGTCAAGAAGAAAAGAGTGCTGGAACTATCAAAGTGCCTTACAGCAACCTTGTGTGAATTGGTATAGTATTTTTGACATAATGCACCAAATTTCCACGAGGATCACAGAAGAAAACGTGAGAGTGCAGGCAGTGTCCATTATGATTCTGCTATTCCAAAGGAGTACTGCTTACTTTGAGAGGGAGAGGTAAGTTTTTTTGTTCATATTTTCTGTTGAAAAATTGGCTCTGAAAATATATTATAGCTATCCCATGAGAAATTTGCCATGATACAGGTTTAGCCAGAACACAGTTTTCAAAACTATTTCAGAATTGCTTAAGAAAGATGCTGGGCTACGTGTAAGAAAGAAAATTCTAAGACTTCTGTACCTGGTTCTAAATTGTAAGTTTTCTCCATCAAGCAATTCAAATTTTTTTTTTTCATTGAATGCTACATAATCTATTTCATGTCCCCCCTTTTCATTTCAATTGTTTTTACCATGACCAATCACCATATATAATTTATGAACTTCATATCTCACTTATGCCTTTTCTCATGAATCACTATGTAGAATTTATTGACTTTGTATCTCACTTATGACTTCGTATAACGACGTTGAATGAAAATAATTTTAAAAAAGCTATCATTTATCATTTGAAAATAATGGTTTCTTTGAATGAAAATAATTTATTGAGAATAAGAAAATGATGCTAACTGCTAAGCAGCTGTAGTTTTAGAATTGAGAGTCAACGGCGTTTTGTATCATCTGCGATGCGTTCCAGATCATAACTTTTTATGATTTTTTTTAATTACATTTTCATCTGTTTAAGGTCCAAAAATGTTGGCCACTTTCTGCTGCGGTTGCAAAGAGGGGGACAGTAAAAGCGCTATTGATGACAATGCATCTGCATCGGATTTCCAAAATTTTCAAATGATCCTTAAAGGATTGGCCGATTGTGTAGCCTTCTGCGAAGGGGGTTTACTGGTAAGTTTGTTATGGCTTTGTTTGTATGTTGGTAGAGAAAGAAGGAAAAAGTTTTGAGGGATGGGAATTGGGAAGGATGAAAGGCTCTCTCATCTTGTTTGAATGTAAAAAAGAATTTAATTTCTATACACCGTAAGTGTGAAATTATTTTACACAGGCATTCAATGTCATTAATAAGTATGACAAGTCATGCGTTTTAAAATACATATAAATATATAATGATGCCCCAACACATAATAGATGCATGTGTAAAATAACTTTAAAATACATATAACTTTGCATCGAAATCAAAGAAATAAAAACTCAATTTAGGGAAACTTAAAAAATTTAGCTAAAGAAGACTTTGGAGGGCCCTTTTGTTTAGTGCCCCCGGGGCACTAGCTAAGGAAACCCAAAAAAAGTAAATTTTGCATTAAAAAGAGTATTTTTTATATTTTTAGAAAGTAGACCACACAAGTTCCAAGACTTTTTTTACCATATTTAGTTCCTTAGGGGCACTAGTTAGCATTTTCCTTGATTTAAAATGCGATGTAGTTATCTAATATTTTTTATCTTTATTTTCTTTTCAATGTATGTTTGTTTACATTCTATTTCATCCGAAGATTAAAAGCTTCGTTCTTATTCTTGGCACGTCGGTCTGTTTAAAAATGTATGTCATTGTAATTTCAGGAGTTGAAAATATGTAGAAAAACTATTCTTGTGCTGGCCTTCCTTGCATCATCCGGACAACCTGGTTTTGAAATCTTTATTGGTCATAGGCTCTCTACAAGAGATGTAAACTATCTTGAAATCTTTATTGGTCATAAGCTCTCTACAAGAGATGTAAACTATCTTATGTTGATCTTGCAATTACTGGTATCCGAGATGGACCGTGAAGCCAGAGCATACAATGAGCTCCCAGAAATTTTTAGGGAGAGGTAATAAAACTTATCTGAATAAATACAAGCAGCATTCCTCTCATCAATAAACTGCCATCCTTTTCCAGAATACGGATAACAAAAACAATAAATGTAATCCATGCCTGTGTTTCTTGGAGAAATGTTGAAGTTCGACATATTTTAGATTTTTTTTTTTTTTTTTTTGCAGTTACACACGTGAACATTTTGATTTAAGCAAGTTTATTTGATTTCCTTAACTCATTCTGAACAATTTGTTTTCAGGACATTTCTTATGCGAGAGATACTGATTTTACTTAATAGACTAGTATCGAGTCCATCATACTCTGCCACTGTTTTGCGCGATTTAACAAACACTAGGCGTTTGACACTTGATGTTGCAATCAGATTATCTCAGAAAGGAAATGAAAACAAGCAGCTGGATGGCTTGGTGAAGCAGATTAGGCAAACTGAAATCGTTGACCTTGCTCGCATATTCAAGAAAAGGGTATTAATGTAATTAGGAGATGACTCTCTATGAAGTCTCCTTCCATTTCCCTTGTTCAATTTTTGTACATATGCACGCATGTATCATTCAACTGTGGTAGGAATTGGTGCCTAAATGGTGAGATGCAGATTGGCAGCAAAGGCATGGTTGTCTTTTGCAGTCGACATCCTCTTCTCTTTAAAGAAACGAAGTTCTTTGTTACTATAGTTTTAGGTGTGTAGTTATGTTTTTAGAAATGCGCTTTTCATACATTCAAAACTATAGAAACGATGAACTTCATTTCTTTTGAAAAATGAAGAGGTGTTCTGTCATTTTTGGAGGACTACGCATACGGCACAATTCAAATTTTGACTGGTTTCGGAACTTGTGTCTGGGTGGGGGAAGTTTTGATTAGCATCATAGATATCCTCCCATTCAAATTTTGTATAATTGAAAATTAATGATTCACTTTTTTGTCATTTGGAACAAGGCCATTAAGCAATACAACTACAAGTCTAAGCAAGTTATATCTTAGTATTTCAAAATGATATGCCCTCTCTCTTGTAATGTGTTGAGTCCAATGTTATTGTTTTCAATTTGGTCAGAAAATTAGTAAAACTTAAAAGTACAATGTGCAATATTCATAGAACTAGCTTATTAGAGTATTAATCAAATAACTAACTCAAACATACTCTTGTTTCCTCCCGTTTTAAAATAAATGCCACTTTAGCAAAACAAACCTGTTTCAAATGTTATTTTCAGTTTTCCCTTGTCTGGTTCGATTTTTAAAACACTGACCAAGAGATAATGCATTATTTATATAATAATAATCTTGAACATAGAGAAACATTGGAATATTAGAAGAATTATATAAATTGATCAAATTTAAACAAAGGTGCGTTAAAACCTACACCTTTATTTGGAGTGCTGACATATATACATAAAACAAGTCAGCTAAGGTTGTTAATATACAATATACACAAATTATTATACACATTTATGTTATTATTCCATAATTTAAAGCTAAACCTTCCACTGATTCCGGCGTTCATGGCTTCTCCTGACTATGCCGGATCGGGGAGAACAGTCTCTGAAACTTTCTAGTGCATATACATCCCAACCACCATCTCTCCAATAGGTAGAATAAACTTCTGGTATATGTGATACTTTCCAATAATCTTTTCCCGGACCATGTTGGCATATTGTCTTCATGAGTTCATCTGGCATATCGAAAAACTCTAGGACTTCAAGTTTAGTCAAGTTTTCGATTCCTGATGGCACCTTCTTCAATGAACCGCAACGCCCAATGCTCAGTGTTTCAAGGCAAGGCATTGCACCCTTCTCCACTATAACCTGATTGAGTCCTTCAAATTTGTCAAGGCCTAAAACCTTGAGCTTATTGAACTTCCCACACTTGAATTGCAACATCTCAGTATCGTAAACTTGGAGTAGTTCAAGATGTGCAAGGTTCGGCAAATCCTGCAGATACACCAGTGGATCATGTTTCAAACAGCTCCATTTCAGAAATAACTTGGCCAGGTTATGAAGAGAAGGTATCCAGCACGGCAACTCTTGTAGTCGCCCTGACAAATACAATCGTTGAAGAAATGGAGGTGGCGTAGAAAGATATTTCAAATCAATAACTTTATCCTCACCCTCAGAAGTAACAGAAAGTGCACAGAGACTAGTCAATTTTTCGATGCAGAAACAGAAATCCTTCCCATCTTCTTCTCTAAGTCTCATGATGCCTAACCTTCTTAATTGACTTAGCTCCTTTAACTGTCTTATAATCATGCCACCACCTTGGTTTGCCTCTACAAAACAAAGCTTTTGTAGTGACTGTAATTTTCCTATTTGAAGAGGGGCCTTAAAACCATATTTTGAGTGGAATTGTGCATAACCTTCTACTATAGACCGATATACAAGGAGATGGCGAAGCTTTTTAAGCTTTACTATATCTGCAGGCAATTCTGTGACATGAGTATTCTTAAGATCAAGTGTTTCGAGATTTTGCAACTTTCCTAGTACACAATTTGGAAGCCTTTTCACCTGTGTGTTTTTCAAGCTCAGATATGTTAAATGATATAAATCATTAACTGCTACTGGAAACTTCTTCAAAGGTGAATCTTCATAATCTAAAACACCGAGGAGTTTGAATCCACCTGGAAACAGTTTTCCAAGGGATAAACTTTCAGACACTCCAAACATTAAGAGAGAACGGAGTTGAGAAACAGATCTATGTTGCTGTCCATTTGGATTTGGTAGTGTGCCATGCAGCGCAAGGCGTCGGAGCTTTTCGGGCGACACAACGTTTTCTTCTTTGACAATTGTTGCAAAGTTTTGGTCCTTGGACTTCAAAATGATAATCTCCCTCAGGAGATCATGGATTCTCAAAGTTTTGACTCTTCCATCAGATGTTCTATCTGCTACTTGTAACAAGTTTCTGTTTAGGAGCTCCTTGAGGTAATCTTCAGCAACATCTTCCATTGTTTTTCCGTCTTTGGCTTCAATAAATCCTTCTGCTATCCATAACCGAATCAATCTCATGCGCTGAATCTGATAGTCTTCAGGAAACATGCTTAAGTACAAGAAACAGTACTTTAAATAGTAAGGCAAATCATTAAAACTGAGGCAAAGTACTGTTTTCAGATTATCAAGTTTGCCGTTGACTTGAATTTCAGCTCCAAGCGAACGACAAATCATGTTCCACTCATCTATCCTATGCTTGTCTTTTGTAGCAAGGACACCACTGATTGCTACAATTGCAAGGGGAAGACCCTCACATTTTCTTAAGATATAACTACATATTTCAATTAAATATGAGGGACATGATTGACCTTGAAAAGTCTTTCTACAAAATAGATCCCACGCCTCATCTTCTTTCAAGGGTTGTAGGTTATACACTTTACCTTTGGGTTCTATGCTGGAAATATAGGCTAGATCAGATCTTCGTGTAGTGATCACGATCCTGCTACAGCAGTTGTTTTTTGGAAGTGCATATTTGACAGCTTCCCATTCATGCATACGCCACACGTCATCAAATACAATTAGGTACCTGTTAGACCTCTTGTTAGAGAACAATATAAGAGGAGAGGCGGAAAACAAATTATGACAGTTAATAGTTATTATCGGTTATGCTGTTTATTTTTAGGAATAAATAGAGAAAGAAAAGGGAAAAGTGGATATTAGATATGGGAGGGAGAGACCAAGCTCTCTATTTCTTGGAAGGGAGAGATGAAACACTCTAATTCTTGGAAGATATTTTTTGGTAACCGCAGACTAATAAAATTGTTATTTTCATCTAAATTATCAATATAGATACAAGTACCTTCTTCTCTCCAAGAGCTCTTTGATAATCATCTTCAACTTGTCACTATGCATGCTTTCCAAGCCTTCTGGGACTTTTCGTCTTATCTCAGAAAATAGTTTTTGAGCTAAGTCTCTGAGTAGCTCCTCAATTTCACAAGATTGTGAAACAGTAACCCAAGCACAGGCTTTGAAGTGTTTTATCACCTCTGGATCATCATATACTTTCTTCACTAAAGTAGTTTTTCCCATCCCTCCCATTCCTGTAACGGAAATTACTTTTCGTCCAGGACAATTTTTAGTCAACCAACCGATCAACTGCTTTTTAGGTCTGTCTATGCCGACTAGATCAGTGTTGTCCAGGAGAAGAGCATCTCCTCGTTGATCATGCCATGTGTTACCTGCTTGAGAACATGTTTGTTTGCTGTATTAGTCTGACAAGTGAGAGAGTTTTGTAATAGAAAAATAAATACACTTTCCTTGTTACACTATCACTTGCTTAACATTTTGTACGACACTAACTGATAGATTGACACCAGTAATAATTAGAAGTAATTGAATGCATTCACATGTGTCAGTTTCAAACACCAGACACGCAAGTAACCAGAAATGATGTGATAAGTGTGGATAAACACTTACAAAAGGTTTTCTTCCTTCTTTTAATCCTTTTTTATAATAGTAAAAAGAAATAACGGAGAAAACAGCTGATCAAGAAATTGTGTGACAAGTGAGGTATGATTCATTGACTATGAAGCACAAACACATACTCAAACACCGATGCGTGTCTGATACCAGGACACACCTAATCTGAGGTATGCTTCATAGTTCACTGATTAGACAACAACCAGCAATTTACTACTACTGCTGCTGCTGCTTCTGTTCAGATTGCATATATAAATATAATTATTGATTGAGATATTATCTTTGTTATTTTCTTCTATGTAAATATGCTTTATTTCTTTGTGTATATCTCTGATGTAATTAGTTAGATATATGCAAGTAATATTCTTCATAATCATTAGGTTTACTTTGTACATGTTTTCAATATAAGTACAAAATGTTAAGAACTAATCCATCAAGCAATTCAGCAACAAATCCTTATTCTCAACTTACTAATAAGAATAACAGCATAATCTATGACCATTAGAATACCTGTATAATTGGAAGTTGAAGCCTCTGAAGAAGAGTCAAGTTTTCTGAGGAATCTCTGATGAATCGAAAAAATAGTTGTCATGCGAGAATTGATGTTTTTAAGCTCATAACAAATCCGATAACGAGCTTTCATATTCCGAATACGCGAAATAGAAAATCGATTTGTGTGATTACGAGCCTGGACAAGAAGTTTCAATTCATCAAGAATATCTTCGGTCTCATGAGCAACATCTCTGACTTGCTTAATCCAAACTTTGAGTTCCTCATCAGAATCTTCTAAAGCATCTGCAACCTTTAAGAAGGCTGATATTAGCTCCAACTGTCCTTTCAGATACACCACTTCTGATTCAACCCCTATGAGCAAATTCACCTCATTCTCAAATACAGGCACAAGCCTTTGCAGAAGAAAACTCACTGCATTCCATGCCATAGCAGACTAGTAGGAGAGACATACTATGATCTGCAAACCAGACTTTATAATATGAGCTATATGAAATGCTTTGCTTGGTAGTTTCTCGAACCGAGATTGTCTGTTGTACTGACTCACACAGTAGTCAATCTCGGCCATTGAAAAGTGATCAAACGGATATGATTTATTCAATACAGTTTTACATAGTCTTGAAATTAACTATTCATTTCTGATCGGACGGTCAACAACAATTACTGCGTAGTTTCCCATAGACATAAAACACTCTTTGGTGGTATTATATTATGTTATAATAATAACTACTATTGTTCTTCAGGAATGCATTGACCTGGTGGCTGGTACACTCTGATTTGGCCACGTAGGAAATGATGTATTATTCACCCCATTTTACAAGTAAAGACAGGAGGAGATAGAGATGCACGACTTTACTCATCATCAGAAATTGCATCAGGTCAGTGTCAAATAATCGATTATCCCAAAAGCTTATGTTGTTAGGATAGGATATATCAATGGTTTTATATTATTCTAACACACTCCCTCACGCAAGAGACCACTTGGGCTTGAAGCGTAGATAATACACAGGCTCATCTACCATATGCTTAAATTATTAGAAATAAGTATGAGTCTAACTCAACCTCACAAAACCGGCTTGTAAGGTGAGAACTATCACTTGCTTATAAACACTTGTCAAGGTCATCTCATATCTGATGTGTGACTTTTTAACACACCCGCCCACGTCCAGAATTGAACAGGCTGGAACGTGGACTGAACAATAATGGGTGGCCCAAATAACGGATAGTCCTATGAAAGTGAATCGTGAGGCTCTGATACCATGTCAAATAACCGATTATCCCAAAAGCTTAAGCTATTAGGATAGAACATATCAATGATTTTATATTATTCTAACACTCAGCATCACAACTCACAAGTAGATATATAAAAATGAAACATAATATGTCGTGAAAATTTGTGCGTTCAACTAAAAACTACGAAGCATTAACGCAGACACAAACATAAAGACTCCGGTAAAAGTTTGAGAAATTAAAAGTAATTAAATGTAATCACACTAACACTAGTACACGTTCAATCTAAAGTGTCAATATTAATAGTATTTTTTTTTGCTTTCACCTCTGGTTTAATTTGGTTGGGATCAGTTCCAAGTTAAAATGTCACTATTAATGTTACATAGACTCAAGTAAACTTAAACTATTTATGAAGCTGAAAACAATAATAGTTGTTCATAAAATAGAAAGAAGCGCGTGAAGTTGGTCAAAAATTCAAGTTTCTTGATTAATACTTTGACAAAAATAGTAAGATGGAGGTAAGTTACATATATTTTGGACTGGACGACCAATTTGTTTTACACTTTTTGATTTTCCCAGAAATAAAGAAGTGTAGAAAACAGTTGTAACGTGTTGGATTTTAAAATGATGAACAGACGTGTACATGTATACCGCTGAATATACAATTATAATAAGTCTATGAAAAATTAATATACCATTTGTAAATCTATCATAATTTTTCACATCAACAAATATACTTATACATATTGAGAGTCTGTTTGTTACGGATTATAAAAATAGTGATTTTGATATAAAATAATTTAGAGATATAGTTTTTAGAAATTTTATAGAAAAGTGGAATTTATTTTGTGTTTGTTTATCATTGTAAGAATCACTAAATTAATCTTTAGCTTGTTTGGATACAACATAGAAAAGTGATTTTTTTTTATTACAAAATAAGTTTAACTTTTTTAACATTTGTTTTCTCTCTACTCTAAAAAAATTTTATTATTTGTGAAGCTATTCTTAACAGCTTCTCATTTTTAGCTATTTTATGATTATTTTTAGATTCTAATTATTTTAAAAATATGCAACAGATAGATGAAAAACATTTTAAAGTGATTGTTTATATTAAAAAGGTGATTTTTTTTCTAAAATAAGCTATAACAAACGGCCTCTAAACAAAATATATATGTACCAAAGGATAAAAATTGTCCAAAGTTTAAGTGCTCTAAAATATTAATGAAAATAATAACTGATCTAACCTGTTGATCAGAAAGGTTCTGGGCCAGCAAATCCTTCACTTGATGAGTTGAACGGTTGAGCAGAGCAGTAAATCACCAACGGAGGGGGGTTGTACCTGCAGGCGCTCCGATGCTTAAGTCAGAAAGGGCACAAGTACAAAAGAGTGAGAGTATAGAATGAGAATTGAATACCTGATCCTCCAGTGAAGGAGGATATTTATAGACCCCCAGCGCTGAGCCAAGGTCCCCCTAATGGGCTGTGCACAACAGCCCAATAGGAGAGACTGCCAGGATTTCTCCGTTGTTGGAGCAAGGAACCGGCACTTAGTCCTTATCCTGGTGATGAGCTGTCCCGCATCGCATGGGGAAGTCGTTGAGCTCATCTGGAACGTGCCCTGAATAATAGGAACACGCGGAAGTTATGGCGGCGTATCGATTCCGGGCAGGGGAGCTCACCAGCTATTGAGCAGGAGCTCTAAGCTTCATATGTCGAGCAGAAGCTCTAAGCTCCTTGTGACGAGCAGGAGCTCTAAACTCTCTATGTCGAGCAGGAGCTCTAAGCTCCTTATGACGAGCAGGAGCTCTAAGCTCTCTATGACGAGCAGGAGCTCTAAGCTCCATATGTCGAGCAGAAGCTCTATGCTCCTTATGACGAGCAGGAGCTCTAAGCTCCATATGTCAAGCAGAAGCTCTAAGCTCCTTATGTCGAGCAGAAGCTATAAGCCCCCTATGTAGAGCAGGAGATGGATTGGGCCAGCTCTAGGCCCAGTCCAGAACAGGAGCCCCCCAAGTCTTTGCTCCTAGGTACAGGAGTAATGACTTAGAGTCATATAGTTTGTCGAGGACATCCTCGATGTGTTTTAATCATTCGCGAGGTTGTGCTCACGATAATTGTTTCGAATTTAGAGGACATTTTATTCGCGGGAACATGCTCACGTGTTTTGTCCTCGCATAATTTGTACTTATGCTCAAGAATTTATTGTCCTTTAGTTTGTCCCGCGGATTTATTTGTGGAGAGATTATCTGTTTCTGGATAGGCAAATTGTCCTCCCCGAAAGGTATGAGCGTCATCCGCGAAGTTGTGGATGGGCAGATTATCCTCCCCGAAAGGTATAAGGACGTGAAGACCGCAGATTTGGCAGGTGAGGACGGCATGGATGTCGAGGAGGGTGACGATGAGGAGGATGATGTGACAAGCAAGAAGACCATTACCCCCGAGGATGATGACTAATTCTGGGCTTGCGCACCATCACTTTGTTTTTTCCTTTCGCTTTGAATATTCCGGGGGCCTGCGTGCCCGTTATTTTGTGTTTTTTGAATATTTCGTTGGGGGCCTTTGTGCTCGTTTGTAATTTCCGAACAAGTGGGCTTTGTCCCCGTTTTTATGTCATGTTTTTGTTTTGCTAAGTATTTGCCTTGCGTTTCATATTATTTGCCTTGCGTTTAAACTATTTTGCCCGTCTTATTGTTATGTTAGATTTTTATTTTCTAAGTGTTTTTCGAGCAGAGGCGTTGGGTTCGAGGCGTTTATCAAACTCGAACGACCGGGGACGGGATCGTCGGAGATACCCGTCCTCGCGACTTGAACCTCCCATCGCGAGCTGGGTGTTAAGCCTGGCACGGGGACGATGAGCTCGTCGACAGAGTCATCATCGTCAAAAGCTCATCCCCATCTCCCCTCCGGGGACAGGGTCTGTGCTTGGATTGGGTTTAAGATGGATGTTTGTGCCAAAGCATCCTCCGTTGTCCAGGCGTGTCTGCCCGTTTTCTAGGGGGACACTACCTTGGCTTTGTACGCCCTGTTCGGCAATAACTTAGCTATAGTATTGTTTTTAGTTTTTGGGCGTTCCAGGGTCGGGGAAGTTCCTTTCCCTGAAGGTTCGTCCCTGTCGGAGGGCATCAGCCATCTCCTGCTCCTCGTACTGTATGTACGACTCTGCTTTGGCGAGGAGCTGGGCCAGAGTTTTGGGTTTCTCGATCCCCACAGCTTTGGCGAAGTCAGTGCGGGGACGAAGGCCACGTGCGAGCAGGTACCTCTTCATCTCGTCGGTCGTTTCGACCTGCACGGCTTCCCTGTTAAACCTCTCAATGTATGCGCGGAGAGATTCTTTTGCTCCTTGGAATATGGCTT
Organism: Trifolium repens; assembly: GCA_030408175.1. Classification (NCBI taxonomy): domain Eukaryota; kingdom Viridiplantae; phylum Streptophyta; class Magnoliopsida; order Fabales; family Fabaceae; genus Trifolium; species Trifolium repens. Next base: position 15,376,854 of record CP125844.1, on the reverse strand, counting down.
CCAAGGTGGCTACCGTCTTCGGCTGCTTCCGAGAGGCGGTGAAATTTTTCTTGAATTGATCCGTGAAATCCTGCCAGGAAAACACAGACCGGGGAGGAAGACTTGTATACCAGGTCAGAGCTCCTTTCCTTAGTGTGGTGGGGAAGAGTCTGCACCTAATGGCTCCACTTGTTTTGCGGAAGTTGAGGATGGCGTTGAAGTTGTTGATATGATCATCGGGGTCGATCAATCCATCATAGGAGGGGAGATTGGGGAGCCTCTCCAGTGCTGCGGGGATAGCTGCCCTCATGATGTCCCTTGAGAGAGCGCAGGCACTATCCTCTTCCTCGCTCCCGTTGGGGGAGAATTCAATAGCATCGTCATACCGAGGAGCCGGCGAGGGACTTCGGTATTCGCGGTTGTTGCGAGCATGGCGGCTGGAGGAGACTCCCTGCCTTGCCATATTTCGCAGCCCTTGGGGGGAATGGGGAGGCTGCTCGACCGTCTTCCCCTTTTTTGTTGTCGGGGAGACTCTTTCCTCGCGTAGAGGTGGAGTTCGACCCCTTTTGTGGCTTGGCGGCTGGATCCTCTCGCGGGCAGGACGCCATTGGTGGGCAAGTTCCTGTCGAGGAGGGGACCTAGACGAGTGATGTCTCCGCAGGGGAGAGTTGGCTGCCCGCTGGGGGCGTTGTTTCTCGAGCGCCTCAATCCTCAGATTTTGTTGCGCTATCAATTTGTTATTTTCCTCGACGAGGGCGAGGATTCTCTGGAAATCAGTTGGTTGGGCAGCGGGTTGTGCGCTGACTACCGGGATTTCTTGCGTGTTCAACGGGCGCTTCCCTGATTTGCGCGCCGTCAAAATTTGCATGTCATCATCTTCCTCTGACGACAACGCGGTTTCATGCCCATCTCTAGGGTCAGATTCTGGGATTGGTTCTCTCGCAGGACTGAGAACCGTGTTGTGCCTCTCGGGAGAGGAGGCAGTAGGGATGAAGTCAGTGTGATCATCGAAGAATCAGTTTGTTGAGGAACAAAGAATCAGTTTTGAACTTTGGATTTTTCAAAGAAGGGGAAACCAGGTTCCCACAGACGGCGCCACTGATCTAACCTGTTGATCAGAAAGGTTCTGGGCCAGCAAATCCTTCACTTGATGAGTTGAACGGTTGAGCAGAGCAGTAAATCACCAACTGAGGGGGGTTGTACCTGCAGGCGCTCCGATGCTTAAGTCAGAAAGGGCACAAGTACAAAAGAGTGAGAGTATAGAATGAGAATTGAATACCCGATCCTCCAGTGAAGGAGGATATTTATAGACCCCCAGCGCTGGGCCAAGGTCCCCCTAATGGGCTGTGCACAACAGCCCAATAGGAGAGACTGCCAGGATTTCTCCGTTGTTGGAGCAAGGAACCGGCACTTAGTCCTTATCCTGGTGATGAGCTGTCCCGCATCGCATGGGGAAGTCGTTGAGCTCATCTGGAACGTGCCCTGAATAATAGGAACACGCGGAAGTTATGGCGGCGTATCGATTCCGGGCAGGGGAGCTCACCAGCTGTTGAGCAGGAGCTCTAAGCTTCATATGTCGAGCAGAAGCTCTAAGCTCCTTGTGACGAGCAGGAGCTCTAAACTCTCTATGTCGAGCAGGAGCTCTAAGCTCCTTATGACGAGCAGGAGCTCTAAGCTCTCTATGACGAGCAGGAGCTCTAAGCTCCATATGTCGAGCAGAAGCTCTAAGCTCCTTATGACGAGCAGGAGCTCTAAGCTCCATATGTCAAGCAGAAGCTCTAAGCTCCTTATGTCGAGCAGAAGCTATAAGCCCCCTATGTAGAGCAGGAGATGGATTGGGCCAGCTCTAGGCCCAGTCCAGAACAATAACTAGTATCACAGAAACACCAATCAAATAAAAAAAAAGTAATATAATTTTAAGTGAAAAACTAACATGTGTCCTGCCTTTAGGGCACATGTTGATAAATCAAAAGAAGAAGTGTTTTGTAATAATAATTCACGCATCTAATTTACTTTTTAAATTTTTTTACAAATTGATTACACAAAATTTAAGAAAATGTTCCTAATTTTAAAAGTAATGTTGTCTTTATATTTTAGAAAAGAGTATTTTGTATACAAAATTTTAAGGACACGTCACTAATTAACATAAGACCGAATATTAATATCAAAATACTCTATTATTTTCTCTCAATAAACTCTCTATCTTCCCATATGTCTCTCTTTCTGTCTCTACACCTCTTCTCTTTCTCTCTCTCACTCCTATCTCTCTAACTCTTTCTCTATTAGCATTAGTAATATTTATATTCATAAAAAGTTTCAGTAAACTTTGTAATTTTATTTGAGTACTATTTTTTACCGAAAAATAAATTTATTCATTCAAATTGAAAAATATATGGATCATTACAAATTCAAAATTGTTAAAAACTGAAAAAATGTGATTCGGCAAACAATCTTACAGCACATTGGTTAATAGAATACAACAACAACATGAAAGTGGCTAAAATATGACAAAATAATAGTCACTGAAATATCCACACTCCCGGATCTGCAAGATGTCAAAGTCTTCATCAGATCTGTAATGAGTTAAAGTAAATATGTCAATTTGAACCAACAAACACCGTACTAAGACGTAAACCCAACAAACGCCGCATAAAATGACAAACAAACACAAATCCGCACTAAGACGACGAAAACTTAAAAAAACAAAGAAACCAACTAACCACTTATTTAAATAAAAAAAGAAAAAACGGTGTTGAGGGGCGATTTCAGGCCAAAAATGGTCAAAAACCACCCCCTACAATAAAAAAATGAATAGAGAGAAGGGCGCGATTAACCCTAATAGAGAGAAAAAAGACCAAAAAATGGTTATATTTGAGTATTATTATTTAGTAAGAAATAAATAATTATACAAGAGCGAAAAGAATCAATAGAATTAAGGAATTTGACCAATCAAAAAATGACCAACCATACATAGGAGAAAAAGTCATTATAATAGTAATTTGTATGTGTTAAATGTTGTCGTACACAGTAAAAAATTTCTCTTTCTTATATAAAATAATTCTTACTAAATGTATTTTTCTTTTGAATTTTATGCCGTCTAATATCCGCCAATTGTATAAGATAAAAAAAAAATTAGTAACTTAAAATTTGTCTCATGTTATTTTGTTAAATTTACCATTTGCGAATTAAACATACTCAAGAAAAAAGTGTTCTAGTGATATTCTAGAAAAAAAGGATTTTAGGAAAGAAAATAGGAACTGTTATGAAATAAAGTAATAAGCAAATGAATAGAGATAGAGAGAAGATGGAAGAGAGAAGGAGAATAGAGAACTATTGTATTTCTCATTCACAAGTATGTATTTACATGACAATATAACTTCTATTTATAGGACAATATCATGGGCCAATGGAATGGGTCAATGCTTAATGGACATCCACTCAATTATTCATAACACTCCCCCTTGGATGTCCATCGAGGATATGCCTCATTAAAACCTTACTAGAGAAAAACTCATTGGGAAAAAATCCTAGTGAAGGAAAAAGAGTACATCATCCTTTGTGTGTGAACTGCCTTATTAAAAACCTTACCAGGAAAACCCAGTGGGATAAAACCATGGTGAAGGGAAAAAGAGTGCAGAACATATTTGTGTCTCCCCCTCATAAAGACAATTATATATGAGGTGAAGAAAAACCAAATAATCTTCTATATTAGTTTCTCAAAAGCTTTACTTGAAGTTGACTTCATAGAAAGATCTATCATATCTTCTTTATCGTATGCTTCTCCACATTTTCATTTTGTGCGACATTATCTTCATATTGAATTGTTGCAAGAGCCCTTTGACAGAAAATTCACAAATCTCTTGTATCTGATGAATCTCGTACTTGAACCAAATCACATTCTTATCTCATGTAGTGCTAAACTTTCCTCGTCATTTTATTTCATAAGATTGTTATTGTAGTTAGTTTCATAGATCTTCATGAGTGACTGTATTTACTCATGTAAACATATAGTTTGTATTATACAAATAACCTGCATATATCTCAAAATAACAAAATATATATAATAACAAATAATATGTCAACAATGTATTTGTCTCCTTTTGAATTAAAATGTGGTACTTCAGGACCAATTCAAGTAAGTCATCATTTTCTTGAGACGTGTGATAATTTTTGTTCACATCAGGTGACATCGATACACAAATTATATTTTTTCATATAAAATGTGTTTAGTATCTTATTTCATTCCAACATATTTCATATGAGTGTCTTGGTGCATAAAATCTCATTGAAATACTAAATTTGCAATTCAAAACAAACTTTGACCATCCAACATATTTCATTCCAAATTTTTCTTTAATCAATGGATTTCAAGAACTCTTCAGGAGTTCTGGTCAAGTTTATATTATTATCATAAAAAAATCAATTGTAACAAATTCATTTTCAATGATGGACAAATGTCATTCTCATATTTCTCATTTGGAAATATTCACTAAAATTATTGTACAACATGCATTTTTTTTATTGTATGCATATACAAAGAGACTTATTCATTTTATTAATTCATCTCTTTAATATTTTTAATTGCATGTCTCATGCAAATTAATTCCTTCAATGAGTTTCATATAATCCTCACTAACAACAAGTGAGTCATGTAAATATATATTGTAACACAATTTTCAAATAAAGTGAGTCTTTTGTGTTACCAAAATTAAGAAAACATTTTGATTTCACTTCAGGTGAATATTTTTCATTTCGCTTGAATACGAAGGCTCATATATGCCTTATTGAATTTATACCTTCAGGGCATAGACTTCAAATCCAAAAACCATTATATTTTGCAAATGAATTGCTTATTTATATTTTGGTTAACCACACCCCTTAATTTGGGTTCAATGTTCTCGCACTTATAATATTTAGCGCTACCTCATTTGTCGACAATTTTTCAAGTTCTTGGTTCCTTGTTGTAATTTGTAGAGATATAATTGATTGAGATCTCTTTATTATCATAAATGACAGGTACCTGGACCTCTTCGGGAGGCATAAACATTTTGCAATCTATACACTTTTCATGATTGTTTTTCTCACCAACAAGACCATCTTCCTTCTCTAAGTTTTATCTTTGGAACCAAGTTTTAGGCATGCCTTAGCATATTAAAATTTCAATAGAAAATGACATTTGCAGCATAAAGGAATTTAGAAATCCCTTTTGGGTCAGAGAATGCATATTTTGAACTTCAAGTTCACATTGTTGTGTGCGAGTATTTGAATGCATTCTATACAAATATTTCAGAGCTGCTTATATTTAATTTCTCTCCCCCTAATGCCGATAACTAATAACTCAAATTCATTACATAATATCAGTTTTCTGTAGTTTCATCTAACGTTGTCTGCTGGACAATGGAGAACATATAGTCCACATAAAAAATTCTTAGATGAAAGATATTAAGTTCCTGACCATGAACAAATTTTAATGGGGAGAATTTTAATGATTCATTGGCTTGATGCACGTAGATGTTACTACTAGTAAAGTAACATGTCCAAGTAAGGACCTTTGTTCTCATAATAATTGTTTGGCTATAAATATGAAGCATTTAGCTAAATATCTTTTCCAAACCATTCTAAATATGAACATGTGCAACTCGACATTCAAAATATGTCACACACCAACTTGATCAAGGTTGGTCACATTTACTCGGCCATTTAGTCGATGCATCGATAAACTTGTATAATATCTATGTGGCCCACAAACTATTAGATATATGCACATATATCATATCAAATAATGGGAAATTCAAACCCCTTATTTCGCCTTTTATTGGCTTTGAGAACAAAATTTGATAATTCATTATATTGAAGAATGTTCATATTTTTCGATTGCATCATAAGACTCGGGATGGTCTAACCGGTCATGCCAATTATATTCATTTTTTCAAATGTAGAACTTTGCCTTAAATAAAATGATACTTCAATATTTCAAATAATATTTTCTCCCAATTTGAATCCTTCAGGGATTTTCATATTTTGTCATTTTATCGTCCTACTTTGATACCAATAGTTGGGGAAAAATAAGAGAATCTTTAAATCACACTTGAATTCTCAATATTCTTCCCCTCAAGTGTGATTTCCACCACATCATCATAAATATTGTTTGGGATTTCATAGATCTCTGCCGGAGAATCACCGTACCATTTCGTATACCAAACATGTCCTTCTGGGACAATTTAATCATACTTTGATAAAAAGATCACAACTTACATGAGATATTTGCTTCAGGAAATATCTCAATAATCCATAAATTTATCAACCAATTTACAATGAATAATGGTTGTAGAATACACATGATATTGTATCTCAATTTACAAAGATAATTTGATTGAAAAGATAAATAAATAATTTATGTTCATTTTTCTATGAATCTTCTGGATTCTTAGTTAAAGTACATCACACTATGACTCTTCTGGGCTTATAGTTTAAAACTCAATAAATTTCTATGAGCACTTGAGGAATATAATGCATTTTTAATATTTACTTGAGTTTCTTCGGATAATAATATTTTAGCTCTTTCGAAGCCTTCAATATCATATTTTATGATATAGTACTAACATTAATTTCTTCCAAAAGAGAAACATATTTCTTTTAGAAAATTCTCCTACTATTCTTATTTCCACTTCTCGTTGTTTTATCAATTAAAATAAGACAATTATCACAAGATATAATAATACCATTAAGATGAATGATAAATTGATGGTTTCGATTTATTTAATGGGTATAAAAAATAGAAGACTAACAACTAAATGATTGAATAAAAATAATAGAATGTATAAATTAAAAATTGCATAAATTAAAAAAATGTTATATACGCAATCTAGGAATAAATTTTATCTCGACTTTGCTACTTCTGGAGCATATTCAAGGGGAAAAAATTCCTCTAATTTTATTTGGTCCAACACCCCTTATACTAAAATCAAATAAATTTTATGGACATTGATCATTGTCCAAATATTTTGTTCTTCAAGAACTGAACCGTATATCGCTATCAACAATGGTAAAGAAAAATTACAATTTTCGATCCTTCTGGGATACTTGATATTAAACTTTTGGTTATTCAAGAATTATACTTTTAGGGGTACTTGATATTAAATTATTAATTCTTCAAGAATTATACCACCAATATTCATAAACATTGATTATGAAAATTTATTCTTGAGCGATACTACAAGAATGCTTTAATATTGAGTTTTAAGTTCTTAAGGAACTATACAAATAATTTTTCATTAACAATATGGTTAAGAAAATTCATATTCTTTGAGCAATCCATCATGGATGCGTTAATATTAAGGCTTTAGTTCTTCAAGAACTATATCACAATGATCTTCATAATAACCGCAATGATCTTCATTATTTCTTCAAGAAAAATTTATTCTTTGAGCAATCCTTTTGAGATGTTTTGATATTAAACTGTTTGTTCTTCAGGAACTATATTACAAATACACTTCATAGTGTTCAAGAGCAATTCATTCTCTGCGCAATCCTTCAGGGATGCGTGATATTAACTTTTTAGTTCTCCAAGAACTATGTCAAAATGCCCAAAACAATTATATAATTCATTTATTTATTTATTTATTTTAGAAGTCTTTTGTTTCAATATGAAGGTTTTCTTCTATAATTCTTCGGGAACTATATCACAATTGATCTTTATAAACAAAAACAAAGATTAATATTTGAGCAATCTTTCGAGGATGCTTTAATGTTTGAATTCTTCTAGAATTCATCAAGATTAAATATGATTAACACATGAAAATATAAATAAAACAAAGAGCTTTAAAAAGGAATATGAAGTTGTAATAGAGTATCTCAAAAAAATATTACAATAATAATAATATTAAATTCCTTTATTAACGTTTAGAAAATAATGATGCTAACATTCGTCAAGGAATTAGTTGGTCATATATGAAATCAAAATTGACAATAATAATAGAATTATTAATTGGTCATAATGCATATTCCTTAATTGATCCGGATAATAAATTGATAAAAGAAAGAAATAAATAACCATTAAAATTTTCCGTAAATAGTATTGGTGATGAGTCAAAATCAATGCAAATTGGTCAAAATTAACATATTCAGTTCTCTAATTTAGATGGCCTTATATTTTCTTTCTTATTAAAAATTCCATTTAATTGTCTTAATCATCATGCTTTTTGTAATAATTATATATTAATTTATGGTCAATTAAAAATTTGGCGCATGGAAGACATATCACGTATAAGTTATAAAAATATGCTTTTAATTAAGCTTCTTCTTCTTTTTCAAAATCTCAGGAAATAAAAATGAGCTCTGCTAGGGTTTGGTGAAAAAGCTTTTCTTCTTCCTCTTTTTGTCACTTTATCCAATCGGGATACTTGTTAAGCGAGGGTTTAAAGTCCTAACACGGTGACTCCGGCAACGGGGGAGCCTATTTGGTTAGGGATCGGTCTTAATAAGGATTCCCTAATTCGATAAGGTGATGTGAGGATAATGGCTGAAGCAAATGACACCGGCTGGCATACCATTAGCAGAAAGAATAGACAGAATAAAGGTTATAACCAAAACAGGATTGATATAGCAACAGACAGAGAATTCAAAAAAGATAATTCGATAGAAACGACAACGTTCTTCATCACAAATTTTCCGGAGCAATATGGGGCTAAAGGTCTGTTTAATGCTTTCCACAATTTTGGAGATGTTATGGAGGTGGTTATACCAGCAAAAAGAGACAAGGGAGGGCGAAGGTTCGGTTTTGCACGCTTTGCTAGAGTGTCTGATCCCACCACATTAGAATCTTCTTTGGACGATATCGTTTTTGGAGGCAATAAAATATCTGTCAATCTATCTCGATTCACCCGCTCAGATATCAGGCACACCGCCTTCAACAAGAAGAGAATGGGAACTCATAATGCCATCCCCAATGCTCTATCTCCGTCATCAAACAAACTCGGGACTGAGATTAATTCGTTTGCACAAGTAGTGAAGAGGGGAGTCTTTGCGAGATTAGGAGAAGGAAGCAAACGTATTAGCTTCTCTTATGAGGCAGAGAAGCATGATCTAATGAAGCTGAAAAAGGCCTTTGTGGGAGAAGTGAAACAACCGGGAATGACGTACAATATCCAAAATGCATTCCACATGCAAGGATATTTTGGAGTCAAGGTTACTCCTCTAGGTTCAACATTGACGCTCTTAGAAGAACAGGAGGAATGGGAGATACAGGCGTTAATGGTGGACGCAAAGGAGTGGCTAGACGACTGGTTTGAGGAGATTCGGCCTTGGAGTCCGAAGGAAATCGACAGGGACAGAATTATTTGGTTAAGAATTTATGGTATCCCGGCTCATGCTTGGAACGATCAATTCTTTGTGCAGGTCACAAAACCTTGGGGCATTTTTATGAATACTGATGACGTAACGTCGAAGAAACTGTCTATGGATGTTGCACGTGTAATGATTAGGTCTTCTTGTCAAATTGTGGTGGATGAGTTCCTAGATGTTAAAATTAATGGTGATATTTTTCATGTCCGAGTGCTTGAAGATTCCTACGGACCTATGAGAATTCCGTTACCTCAAAAAAAAGCAGGTAAGGTGAATTCGGAAGACGAAGACGATGAGGTGGACGAAGAGGAGGAGGAGGAGGAAGAGGATGAGGAAGAGGAGATGAGGTTGCTAAAGGCGGGGGAGGAGGACAAGGAGGGAGAATCGGAAGGGGAAGGAGAAAATTTATGGGCATTTAATTCTCTTGATAATTCCCATAATGAATCCACTAATATTATGGTTAATAACGCTGAATTTCTTAAAGAGAAAGAGACTAGGGTGGAAGACTCATTTAATACCAATAATGAGGTTGTTTCTCATAATTCGTCCGTTGGGCCTTTGATTGAGGAAGGGAGGTGTGCGAAGTTGAAGGGAGGTACAGCTCAGCAGGATAGTTCGAATGTGAAAGGAAGACTTTTGTTGGGCCAGGAGGGGTGTGTAGATGGGCCAGCAAAATCTATCTGTTCACTTCATACTATTGCAGGGGGTGTAGAAAGTAGACTTACTCAATCTGAGAATTTGGGCTGTTTCCAAAAACCCAATTTTCTGTTGGTTAGAGAAAGTGGTGGTAAGGGGGAGATGAAGAGAGGAGTTTATAGTGATGGCCCAAGAAGTGTCTACAAAAAATTGAACTTTGACCCAAAAAACAACTCTAACGCTTTGAAGAAAAAGAACTGTTATCCAAAGGATACTACCAGAGCATCAGTGTTACCTTCTGCTTCACTGAGAACTCAACAACGATTGACACAGGCTCTTAGTAACAAATCTCGAAAACCACATACGAACTCTTCTTCTTCATTTGTGCGACCGACCTTAGTTGAAGTAGATACAGTTCATGGTCGACGTTCGCCTTCCTCTTCTGGCGTTAGGAGAAATTCTCCAACCAATTCTGGGAAGAAGTCGTCGAACTCGTTATCTTCAGCAGGCGAGATTCTTTGTTGTAGTTCTATTAATTCATCCGATATTCGCAATTGCAACAACAAATTCTTGAAGAAACATAATCACGAGATTGCTTCGAAGGTTTGGAAGGGGGCAGTTGAGTTAGGAGTTGAGGGCGATGAAGAGGTCGAAGGTTATGTTGACAGAATTGTTACTAATGAAGGTAGAGAAGATGAAGCTAGAATTCAAAGGGAGCACCGTTCTCAGTTTAACCCATGAAGCTCATGTCTCTCAACTTGCGTGGGTGGGGTGATACGGCAAAACGTCGTCGGGTGAGTTCGTTAATAAAATCTGAAGCTTTTGATATGTGTTTGTTTCAAGAAACAAAGAAATCCTCTTTTGACAATCCTATGATTCATAATTTATGGGGGCATAAAGACGTCGATTGGGTGATGAAAGAAGCTAATGGTCATTCTGGTGGTTTATTATCGATGTGGAACAAAGATTTATTTTCTTTTTCCTTCAGTTTCTCTGGTACTGGGTACTTAGGTGTTTGTGTCGAATGGAAATCTACTTTGCTGTATATTGTTAATATTTACTCTCCGTGTAGTTTGGCGGGTAAAAGGCAACTTTGGAATGATCTCCTTCATTTCAAGACGAATAATCTTCAGGGAGAGTGGTGTGTAGGTGGTGATTTTAATTCAATTTCGAAGGTAGGGGAAAGAAAAGGTAGAAGCAATGGAGGAGGAAACCAGTCAGAAAGAGTGGAGTTCAGCCAATTTATTGATGCTATGGAACTTATAGACATTCCTATCTCAGGGAAGAAATTCTCGTGGTTCAGCTCTGATGGTTCCTCTATGAGTCGACTGGATCGTTTCTTGCTTTCTGAAGGATTCATTGAAAAAGGGGGTATTACTAACCAATGGATTGCAGCTCGAGATATCTCGGACCATTGTCCTATTTGGCTTGTTAGTAATAATCTTGATTGGGGCCCAAAGCCTTTCAAGTTCAACAATTGCTGGTTAGATCATCCTGCTTTCATTCCTTTTGTAACAGAATTCTGGGAAAAAACAGTTATTAAAGGTAAAAAAGCTTTTATTTTGAAAGAAAAGTTGAAAAAACTTAAGGAGAGTCTCAAGGTGTGGAATAGGGAAGTCTTTGGCCTTATGGATCTCAATATAAACAAAACGGTGAAGGAGTTAAATGAGGTTGAAGATGCATTGGCTGAAGGCCTCGGTGACCCAACTCAGAATCTTTCTTCGGACTTGACCAGACAGTTTTGGGAGCAAATTCATCGCAAAGAAAGTTTGCTACATCAAAAATCAAGGTCCAAGTGGATTCAAGAAGGTGACTCCAATTCTCGCTTTTTTCATGCTAGCATTAAAGGTAGAAGACGTAAGAACACCATTGCAATGATACAGAAAGGAGAAGGTTGGATACAGGGAGTGGAGAGTATCAAACATGAAGTAAAAGATCACTTCTCGAAGCACTTCGCAGATGAATGGACCAACTGACCTTTTCTTCAAGGTATTGATTTTCCTATGCTTACAACAGATGATAATACCCTTCTTCTAGCTCCTTTTGAGGAAGAAGAGGTTCGAGATATTATTTGGAGTTGTGATGGTAATAAAAGCCCGGGCCCAGACGGATTTAATCTCAATTTCTTTAAGGCTTGTTGGACTATTGTTAAATCCGATGTTATGGCTTTTTTGCTAGAATTTCATGCCAATTCTGTTTTGCCTAAAGCGGTCACAACTTCCTTTTTTACTCTAGTTCCAAAGAAAGACCATCCTCTGAATCTTTTTGATTACCGCCCCATTTGTTTAATTGGTAGTCTATATAAGATTCTGTCAAAGATTCTAGCTAATAGAATTAAGAGAGTGATGAGCAAACTGATTTCTAAGTGTCAATCAGTCTTTCTTCCTCAAAGACAGATTCTTGACGGTGTGGTAGTTCTTAATGAGGTTATGGATTTAGCTAAAAGAAGGAAAAATGATTGTTTGTTGTTTAAAGTAGACTTCGAAAGAGCTTACGATTCGGTTAATTGGGGTTTCCTAGAAAAAATGATGATAAAAATGGGATTCGCTGAAGGATGGTTAAAGTGGATGAGAGCTTGCATCTTTGAAAGCTCGATGTCTATCTTAGTTAACGGTAGCCCAACGGAGGATTTTAAGGTTGGTAGAGGTCTTCGTCAGGGTGATCCGCTTTCACCCTTTCTTTTTTTGATAGTTGCTGAAGGCTTAGCTGGTCTAGTGAAGAGGGCAGCCGAAATTGGAAGATTCAAGGGATATCAGATTAATCCTTCCTTACAGTTCCAAATTTTACAATTTGCTGATGATACTATCTTGATGGGTGAAGGTATTTGGAGCAATTTGTGGTCTATCAAAGTGATCTTAAGAAGTTTTGAATTAGTCTCCGGCATGCGAATCAACTTTGTGAAAAGCAAATTATATGGTATAAATGTTGATACTAATTTTCTGGAAGCAGGTTCTTCTTTTTTAAATTGTAGAGCAGATACTCTACCGTTTAAATTCTTAGGAATTCCTGTGGGATCCAATCCTAGAAGAAGAGAGACTTGGAAACCGGTGGTGGAGGCAATGTCCAAAAAATTAAGTACATGGACTAGTCGTCATCTGTCTATGGGAGGTCGTATCACACTCATTAATTCGGTGTTGGCCAGCATGCCACTTTATTTTTTCTCTTTCTATAAGGCTCCTAGTTGTGTTCTCAAGCAATTAGTGAGGATTCAGAGAAATTTTTTATGGGGTGGAGGGTTAGAGGAGAAGAAATTATGTTGGGTGAAATGGGATCACATTAGTTGTCCGAAATCCCAAGGAGGTTTAGGTGTTAAAAATCTTGCTCTTTTTAACTCGGCGCTTCTTTGCAAGTGGAAATGGAGGTTTATTGATGATCGAAATGCGTTGTGGAGCGAGTTGTTGAGTTTTAGATATGGCCATCTTCCTACAAATATGTTAGGAGGAACTTCATCTCAAACTAGAGTCAAAGAATCTATTTGGTGGAAGGATGTTTTGGGCATTGGAAGGTCTCTGGATGAGGATTGGTTTAGAAAGAATGTGAGCTGTGGCTTAGGAGACAGTAGTAACATTGGATTTTGGAAGTTTAGATGGTTGGGAATTCAACCCCTCTGTGAATTGTATCCTAATTTATATGCGAAAGAGATCGATAAGGATGCTCTAATTTCGAACCGTGTGCAGCGAAACGACGAAAACATCATTTGGAATTGGTTGTGGAGCGATAATCTCACCATAGAAGAAGCTGGGCAGCTGCTGGAGTTGCAGGACTTGTTAGTAGCGATTCAGTTAGAGCCTGGGAGGTTGGATAGATGGCGTTGGATTCCAGGTACCATTGGTCTTTTTACTGTTAATTCTTGTTACAAGATGCTCAATCAATCCTCCAATATGGCTTTATTGGATCCAAATGTGTTGGATGCTATCCAAAATCTTTGGAAGAATGATGTTCCAACTAAAGTTAATATTTTTGGTTGGAGATTGTTACTAGACAAACTACCTACAAGAGCTGCCCTCCATCATAGAGGTATTTTATTGAACTTAAATGAACTACCATGTACTTTTTGCTTCCACTCACTAGAGGACAGTTTCCATGTATTCTTCAATTGCCCTTTTGCTACTAAGATATGGCAAGCTATTTTTCAATGGTTAGATCAGTACATAAATCCAACGCAGACATGTTGGAATCACTTTCAAGCTTTTGGTGCTTTGATCAAATCTAAAAATGGGAGCCGGGTTCGACACTTGATTTGGTTAGCGACTACGTGGTGTATTTGGAAGTTAAGGAATCAAATTGTTTTTAATGGGGCTGCTCCGGATGTCAATCAATTAGTTGAGGAAATTAAACGTTTTTCTTGGGCTTGGTTTAGGGGACGTTCCGGTCATAAGACTTTTCTTTCTTATTATGAATGGTGTGTAGATCCTCTTATTTGTTTCCAAAGCATATAATAGTTGCTTTGTATTGTAAGGGATTAAGTACCCCTTGTACTCCCTTATAATAATAATATTTGCTTATCAAAAAAAAAAAAACGTATAAGTTATAAAAACAATATATGATCATAAAAAGTAAATTTCAATTAAACTATAAATTGTTAAAACTCTAAAAATAAAATTGATAAGACTATCCTTCAGGGATACATGTATGTTGAATTCTTCTGGAATTCATAACGAATAAATTTCATTCTTACGTAGCATCCTTGTAATGTAATAATAGTCTTTTGTGCAATCCTTCAGGGATGCATATATACATATATTGGATTATGAAATTAAATTGTGATTTAAAGTTCTACAAGAACTATATAGGATGTAAGAACAATGATTTGTGCAATGCTTCAGGAATGCATGAGTATTGAATTCTTCTAGAATTCAAAGGGAATAAAATTCTTATAAGTTCTTCGAGAACTACATAATAAATCGGTATCAATTTTCAATCCTTCAAGATGTAGGAATATTCATAAAAGAGAACAAATAGATTTCATAATAAATGGCGATCCTTTTTTTTTGGTATGTTCGTCATGAACTAAAATCGGTGAATTCTTCCGGAATTCTTGATCGAAAATTTGGGTATTCTAAATTCTTCGGGTATTAAGTTTATTGAATTCTTCGAGAACTCATAGATTAAATTTTTTAAGTTCTTCGGGAACTAATATTATCAAATTCTTCGGGAATTACTAGATTAAATTTATATGTCCTTTTGGATGATCGAAGTATCGATGTTTCACCATACATGTGTCGGTCACGAAGCATAAGATGCTTCACCATATACTGTTGTCGGTCACGAAACTTGAATAATATCGAACATCCAAATACATAAAGACATGAATCTTCAGGATTCATATTTTAAAAGTTTATCATGCTATGAATCTTCAGGATTCATATTTCAAAAATTTCACCACGATGTTTCTGGATCGTAGACTATGAATATTCATGATTCATATTTCAAATATTTAACTATGATGCTTCTGGACCATAGATTTTGAATCAATATTAAAAAAAAGATCCGAAAAATAAATCGAATTATATAACTCATACATAAAATAAAAAGAAGTGGGAAAACTTACAAATTATAGAGAGAATTGTTTAGGAGAGACTATCGTGCTGATAACGTGTTATGAAATAAAGTAATAAGCAAATGAATAGAGATAGAGAGAAGATGGAAGAGAGAAGGAGAATAGAGAACTATTGTATTTCTCATTCACAAGTATGTATTTACATAACAATATAACTTCTATTTATAGGACAATATCATGAGTCAATGGAATGAGTCAATGCTTAATGGACATCCACTCAATTATTCATAATAGGAACCATTTTATGCCAAGGTATATGCTGAATTGTAAAAGAAGCAAGAATCTTTGCAGACAGGCTTGTGGAAAAATTGGCTTACATTAAATTACACATTTAGAAATAGAAATGCATACACACATGTGTACATACAAAGTCATAGACACAATATATCCATGTAAGAATGTATGTTTTAGGAACTTCGACAAGAAAACATACATGAATATTATACTATTATTGACCATATTAATTATACGTTGAATTTGTGGTATTTAAGTGAAAAAATTTGAGAAAATAATAAAAAATATAAATATTATTGATAATGATTTCAATCACCTAAAATACAATTTAAATAGTATGATACTACCTTGTTAGTATATAATTTAAATCTAAAATAAATTCTTTAATTATAAGGCTTAAAATAAACAAACCTAATCATAGAGATATTTTCTCAACAAACAATGATATAAATCTTATAATATTTTAACAAATATTTTCTATTCTAACAATAATGTTAGACCTTACAAAAAAAAACAAAACAATAATGTTAGAAATAATTAGAAATAAGTATAAGTCTAATTCATTCTCACAAAACCGGCTTGTAAGGTGAGAACTACCAGTTGCTTATAAACACTTGTCAAAACCATCTCATATCCGATGTGAGACTTTTTAACACACCCGTCCACGTCCAGAACTGAACAAGCTGGAACGTTGATTCAACAATAACGGATGACCCAAATAACGAGTAGTCCTATAGATCTTATAGAGAGACTCGATACCATGTCAAATAACTGATTATCACAAAAGCTTAAACTGTTAGGATAACTCACGTCAATGGTAATTCTCATCTTACAAGCTGGTTTTGTGATGATGAGTAAGACTTATACTTATTTCTAATAATTTCTAACATGATATCAGAACCATATCAATCATAGTCATCAATGGTTTTATAAATTCACACTATTTTTTTCTTCGAAATTGTGGTTTTTGAGATGGTGTCAAGGTGAGGACATAATGAGTTATAAACATAGGAGTATTTCATAATAAGAGTATCGTTCAAAAGCAAAGTCAAAGACGTATGTGTAGTCGAGTGTACGTATATAGACTACTGACTTGTGTGGATGTACTAGTAATTTACTAAGTAAAAAGGTTTATGGCTTGAGTAGCAAGAAATTGTCTCTATAATGTTATTTTCAAACATTATCCATAATTAAAAAAGAGTGCACTTAATACGAACCCTAAAACAAGTCCAACAGTGTCATTTGTAGTAGTAAATATCATATCTTTTTGTTGATAAAATCAACTATTCTACTTTCAAAATGTCATATTTTGAATGATATATATGCTTTGTCATGAATACCAGAAAAATAACGAAGTCAATTAAAGGTGAACAAACTTTCTTTATTACTCCTATTTCTTTTGTTAGTGTGAACAAGTTTAATGAGATATGTAAACTGTAATAAGAAAGAAGGGATGTGTACTTACAAAGTAGAATAGTTCGAAAGTAAACATTTGGTATATGGTCATAGAGCATCGTCTTGAATTCACAAGTTAACTTTTTAATAATATTTTTTTTTCAACAAGATCTTTTTAATAATAGTTATAGATTGATCTTATTCCAATCTGATTGTTTTTAAATAGGTTTATAATATGTGTCAAAAAAAAATAGGCTTATAATAGAAGTCCTAATTAATTAAATTAGGTTAATAACTAACTTCATACTAAAATTGCTATCATTTAAATTTAAACAAATGATAAAAATTATATTTAATAGGATAATTTGTTCTAACAATAATCCTATCTCTAACAAGAAATTCTCTTATGTAACTTATCTATTTTACCCTTAAAAAAAAGATATAATTTTTTTAATTGATTTTTCATTATTCCTATTTTACCCTTAAAAAAAACTATAAAAAAAAGAAGTAACCATAGTTTTACTATATATAAAAGGATACAAATTTTTGGGATGATTTTTTCATTATTATTCCTTAATAACTAAGCACAACTTCCAGTAGGTTTTTAGTGTTTTTATAGTAAAAAAAAATTCTTTATAATAACTAGACACAACAAAAAAGAAGGTTAAATAATTATCAATTAACTAAGCCCAATAAAAAAATGAGATTAAGTAGTTATCTATATTGTTGTAAAAAAAAAGTAGTTATTTATATTTGCAAATAGAGAATACCGATGACACAAATGGGCACGGAACTGTCCGTTTGGCGGCTAGTAAAAATAAATAAAATAATAATTCATAACAACTAATCCTAATAAGTGGAATCTCTATTATATACATTACGAGATTCTCACGGAGCTCTCTCGTGCAATCTCAAGAAAATAATCCTACGTGTCATTATTATAGAGCTTCTACTTATGCGGAGCTTTTAGCACGAGGTCTTTGGTTCGAATCTCATTGACAACAAAAATTCAATTTTTATAATATTATATGAAATTTTACCTTTTTTGGTTTTTTTAGAGAAAATTAGCTTATTATTAGTATAAGGTCTGTGGTTCGAATCTCATTGACAACAATAATCTAATTTTTATAGTATTTTAATTTTATAGAAAGCTACTATCTTTTTTTTTTAGAAAAAACAACCGTATTTTTTTTATAATAAAACTACTTTATTATTACTTCAATCAACAATCAAAAGTTTATACTATTTTTATCAACCTAAAGAGTTTTTTTTTATGTAATTTTTATTTTTTGAAGAAGCACTCAATTAGAGTTTCTTTAATATTATATTGTTTTTTTTTTAGAAACTCTAATATTATATAAATTAATAATATGAAATCTTTCAATATATGGTGTAGAAACGGAAAACACTTCTCTAATTTCATATAAATTGATAATATGAAATATATTTTGACTAATTAAAATTTGAATTTTTACAGTGAAAGTAGTCATATTTTGTGTTCATCACTTCATTATGCTTTCATTATTGTAATTACCTCCAATTGATGAAATCTATGGAAACTCTAAAATAAATTACTATAATATTTTATTTTATATAATCTATGGAATTTTTGAATAATTTAAGCTTTAAACTTTCTATAAACTTTCGTTCAAAGTTTGTTAATATTCATTTGAAAAATAGTATAGAATTTACAATTAATTTTTATTGATGGAGTCGCTACAGAGTTTTGGAAACGGGGAGAGAGAGAGAGATAATCTCTTAGTGTTTTTGAACGAGAAACAAGGAATGAGGGCGTACTTCCCACCCCACTATGTTCCTGTAACATCCTTAAATATATATCATATTTTCATACTCAAGTAAATTAAATAAAATCAATCTCCTTAACAATTGAAAGAAAAACATAGACAACGTAGTATAATGACATAGACAACCTTCAAAAGAAAAAGAAACATAAGCAAATAAATATCATTACAAAATAAAAAATATCGTGTGGGAGAGATATAGAAATAGAGAGAGAGAGAGAGAGAGAGAGAGAGAATTTATCATTGGTGGACAACACATTGCACTTTTCACCCCACTATTAAAAATAATGCACCTTGAATAATTTTTTGAAGAATGCACCTTGAATAATTAAATTTGAATTCCGATTGTGGGAGTTATCCATATTTTATGTCTGTCACACTTTCATTAGAATTACCATCAGCTGCTGAATCTATGGAAAACCAAAAATAATTTAATAAAATTTTAGTTTTTTATAATTTTTGGAATTTTTGTTAATTACAATTTTAAACTTTCCATAAACTTTCGTTCAAGTCTTTTGAGGATGTTAATTTATCAATGTGAGTGGAGATTTACACACAGATTTTTTCTCATTTGACGCTCACGCTTGAATATTGCTTCTTTGTGTTACGGTGACAAGAAAAGTGTAAGAATAAGATCAAGGGCAAAGTATGTTAACATTGATTTGAAAAATAATATATAATTTACAATTATTTTATGTTGATGGAGTCCCTACTGAGTCTTGGGAGATGGGAGAGAATCTATCAGCATTGTCGAACGGGGAACGAGGGAGTACTTCACATCCAACTATGCTCATCTAACATTCTGAAACATACATTGTATTTTCATACCCAAATAAACTAAATAGAATTAATCTCACGGACATTTGCAAAAAAAAAAAGGCAACCTTCTAAATAATATAAAATGAAAAAAGGACATAGACAACATTTAAAAGAAAAAAAGAGTCGATTGGAGATGATTTAACACATAACTATCCTTGAAGGAATTATCCCGTGCACGACACGGGTTATCATACTAGTTATATGATTTCCTCTTTCCCACAATTGCATCTATATCATTTTTCTCCGTGCATGTGTGTATTTTTGAACAAAAACAGTTTTTCCCACACTCGAAAATGTATTTCTAAAATCATGTGCAATTATTTAAAAAAATGTTTCTCTTCCCATCCCTACATCTCTTTTCTCCCCTTAAAATTTCAATTTTTCCCATGCGTAAAAATTCAAAAAATATTTTTTGAACTTTTTCTAGTGTAAACTAATGGTTTTCAACGGAAAAAGAAAAATTCAAAAAATATTTTGAACATTTACGAATGGACAAAATTAAAATTTTGGGGGAAGAGGGAGAAAAGAAACGTGGTGGGAGGAGAATTTTTCTTTGATAAAATGAGGATGGGTAAAGTTAGGCCAAAATGAGATTACAAGCCCATCACAAGAAGCTAATATCAAGTGAGTTACTACAGCTACCTTACAATTTTCCAATAGCATCCCCACATGATTTTTTTTTTAACTAAAATGCTCATCTTCCTAAAATCAACCTCACCCTCATTAATCTCTCCCTCTTCTCACCCCAATGCAAGTTTGTTCCTTTATGCCCAATATCACAGTTTTCCATTTCTCTTTCAGTCTTATATGTTATAAACTTATGTTGTCAATGTGAATGCCATATCATCTTTTTTTAAAAGGGTGAAATGCATAACATAATTTAGTATTTTTATTACTCCCTCCGTTTCTTTTGATAAGAGACAATTCACTTTTTAGATTCATTCAATAATTGATGCATTTGGTCTATATTATAACTTAAATACATTTATTATTGAATGAATCTAAAAAGTCAACTGTCTCTTATAAAAAGGAACGGAGGTAGTAATATATTGTAGCATAAGAGCTTTAATATATGATGATAATAAACAAACACACACAACCACCAGCCAAATAATTGTGAAGTACTAACTGTTAGATAATCTAACACTAACCATACATTAGAGTCTAATGATTAGACATACATTTTTATTTTGTAATATCAAAGAGATCACAAAACAGATTATGCTCCCTGATTTATTTAATTGAAGCTTAACATAAATTTAACAACAAATTCCCACCACTGGCATATATGCAGTGTGTTAAAAGAATAAATAAATCTACATAAAAAAAGTTAAACCTTCCAAAGAGTAGGAAGCTCAAGAGTCCTCTTAGCACTACTATGATTGACATCAGTCTCTCTCTCCCCAAAAGTCTCTAATGAATAAACATCCCAACCACCTTCCCTCCAATAAGTTGAATAAACTGTTGGAACATTTTGTACTCTCCAATAATCTTTGCCTCCATTTGGAAGCAATGCCATAACCAATTCATCAGGCATATCAAAGAACTCAATTGTTTTTAGCTTTGTTAGGTGTTCAAGGCCTAATGGTACATGCTTGAACGAACCGCAACGTTGAATGATCAACTTTTTTAGACCTTGCATTGCTCCTTCCTCAATTATCATAGATTTTAGTCCTTGTAAATCATCGAGGCCTAATACCTTTAGACTTGGAAACCCTTTTGTATTGAAATGCAATGTCTCGCCAACATAAACTTGAAGAAACTCAAGATGTCGAAGATTTGGCAAACCTTGAAGATACATCAGTGGATCTTCCTTTAACCTGCTCCATTTCAAGAAAACTTTGACTAAATTATTGCAAGATTTTATCCATTGTGGAAACTTCTCTAAACATCCACTCAAGTATAACTGTTGAAGACATTGAGGTGGCTTTGAAATATCGTGAATATCGATTATCTCATCTTCTTTTATCGCAGTTATGGAAAGTGATCTAAGATGGATCATTTTCTCAATAGATGAACACAAAGCAGCACCATCTTCTTTCCTCATTTTTCTAATGCCTAGCCTCCTAAGCTGAGTAAGTTTTCCTAACTCAACCATCAATGCTCCACTTCCTTGATCCACCTCTATAAAACAAAGCTTTTGCAATGATTGCATGTTTCCTATAGGTGCAGCCACTTTGAATCCATGCTTTGCATGGAAATGGGCATAGGATTCAATCTCGTAACGATACACCAGAAGATGGCGTAATCGTTTCAGCTCGACAATTTCAACAGGCAATTCAGTGACATAAGTGTGTTTAAGATCCAATGTCTCTAGGTTCTGCAGCTTCTTAATGGAACTTGGAATGCTTTTCACCTTTGTATTCTTCAAACTTAGATACTTCAGAAGGTAAAGTTTGACAATTTCAGTAGGAAAAGCCTCCAAAGGTGCATCCTGCAAATCTAACACCCTGAGCAACTTAACACCTGTGGAGGAACATAAATCATGGATAGAAAAATGATTTAGTGGATCTGATAATGCAAACATTAGCAGAGACCTAAGTTTGAATATGGTCTTATTCTGTTTAAGTACATTATGCAATGAATATATGACCGATAAACGACGAACTTGTTCCGTCCATTCCATATCTTGTTCTTTGGCTATTGTTGCAAAGTTTTGATCTCTTGACTTATAATTGACAATTTCTCTTAGAAGGTCATGCATGCGACAAGTCTTCATTCTTCCATCACTAGTTTTTTCTACCACTTGGAGAAAACTTCTGTTCAAAAGCTCCTTAAGGTAACTATCTGCAACTTCCTCCAGTGTCTTACCATCTTCACCATTTACAAACCCTTCTGCTATCCACAATCGAATCAATCTCATATGCTCGATAGCATGAAATTCGGGGAAGACGCTTAAATACAACAGACATGATTTAAGGTAGTAAGGTAACTCATTGAAACTTAAGGAAAGTACTTTCTTCATATCCTCTAATTTGTCATTGCCTTTAATTTCTGATCCAAAACTTCTGCAGACTATTTGCCACTCTTCTATGTTTGATCTTTCTCTTGTAGCCAAAGCACCACTGATTGCCACAATTGCCAATGGCAACCCTCCACACAATTTTAAGATCTTCCGACAAACTTCTTCAAGATGAGGAGGACATGAGTTACCTTGAAATGTCTTCCTACAAAAAAGTGACCAAGCTTCTTGCTCAGGTAAGAATTGAAGGGGAAAATCCTTACCTAATTCAGCACGAGAATACAAAGCTATATCTCTCTTGCGCGTTGTAAGAATCACTCTACTTCCGCGGTTGTTATTAGGCAAAGCAAGCTTCACAACATCCCATACATTCACCTGCCACACATCATCAAGCACAATGAGGTACCTACTTCTCAGAAGCAAATTCTTGATCAACTCTTTTACCTTGTCACTGTTCATCATTCCAATAGCTTCTGGAACTGGTTTACCAATAACACTATAAAGTTGTTGAACAAGGTATTTCAATAGCTCTTCCATTTTAAAATATTGTGAGAGATTAACCCAAGCATGAATCCTGAAATGTTTTTTGACTTTTGGATCATCATAGACTTGTTTTGCTAATGTTGTTTTCCCTAAACCTCCCATACCATAGATTGAAATCACAGCTCTATTTGATTCATCTTTGAAAAGCAAATCACTTAACTGCTTCTTTGGTTGTTCAATTCCAACTAAATCAGCTTCCTCTAGCAAAAGGGCATTACCTGTTGTGATAGATATATGTATATTTAAATTTATGTTAGCTATTTATCAATTAAATTAGATATTCCTAATATATTTTATAAACCAATATGTCGTAGATCCTAAGATTGTTTATATGCACACACTAAAGTTTGATTATAGTTCTAATCTGTGTATTGAGCAGCATGTTTTGTATGCAATTTATTATTATAAATACTAATTCAAACATCACCTTGACTATCAAGCCGCCTTTGACTTGAGATTGAAGCTACATCAGATATGATCGGATTTCTTTGCGAAATAACTTCAACTTTGGATTTGATTCCTTGTATATTTGAAGCTATTTTGTGCCTAGCTTTCATTGTCTTGATGCCAAAAACAATCTTATGAAAAGAAGAATTGTTACCTTGTTGATGATACACAAGGCGGAGATTGTATTCATCTATAGCATCTTCCATGTCATGAGCAATATCTCTTACCCTTTTAACCCATACTTTGAGTTCAGGATCTTTGTCTTCCAATGAATCAGCTACCATTAATATAGCTTTGTGGCGTTCGAGTTCGTCTTTGATGTATCGAACATCTTCACGAACGCCTCTTTGTAGATTTACTTCCTCTTGAAGTAACCAAGTCAACCTATCCAATAAAAATGATATTGGACTATCTGCCATTTTTTCTCTCACTTTTTAGTGCCTTGCCTCAATTAAATTTCTAAGTTTCTCTATTTTTTGCTCTCTAGATGATGATGAAATCTCTGAATTTTTTTTCTCTGTCTCTTTTTTTTTTTACTTGTTTTGAGAGGACTAGCTAGTTGCAATGGCAAAGGACTTGATGGTGAGATTTCTGGATTCCTTTGTTGGTGTGCTTATATAAAAACTATGTACATGCCTTTCAAGGAAAAGGTCAACTACCATTATATCACTATATTGTATTATAATTTATAGTTTGTATGTTTTGGTATTTGTTTTAGACACAATATGTTTGGGTATAAATTCTCAAGTTTCTGGAGAAATGGACTCCGGTAATCCAAAGTCCGATTACGAGTAAGTAAAATTTGGTCAAAAATTGTTCTTCAAATGATTCGTCGTAGGAACTAATTAACCGCTTAAATCCAATGTATTGGATAATTTATACTCTGTAGTTTGTTTGTTTGTACATTAACTATTAAGAAACCATTAATTTTTAAACCATATTTTCGCACGTTGAAAGATATGCTATATATTATTTGACTTGATCAAACAAAAAACGATGACTATAAATTTTTCTGAAATTGGTGAATGATAAAATTCATGTAATTTCCTTTGTCCATCGTGCTGGTATAATTTGTTCAGTATTAAATCTTGCATAAATATATTAAACTGATTCATTCACAGATCTATTTGCTTCGTACAGACTAAGTAGTGGAGTACAAGCAATGATATAAAGAAAAATGATGAATGATTAGTGAAGTCATCTTCTTTGTTTTTTGCAACGGGATTAGTGGAGTCATCAAAATGAATAAATAGTGTATATATCATGAATAAGCCATTCATTTGTTATGAATAATTAAGTATAACTACCAACATACATGTGATGAGTTGAATACAAAGTTCTCATTATCTCTATCTTTATCTCTATGTTTTATTTTTAAAATTTACTCTTTTTTTTATAAAAAAAATGAGGCCGAAATTCAGGAAAGAAATTAAACTGTAATAATTTTAAAGGTTGTTATCCCATAACATTAGCTAATAACAAAAAAACTCAATTGAGTTGGACAATTCTTGTAAATAATCAAAGTAGCCTCACAATCAATATTGATTTGTGCATTCTCACACTTGTTTACTGACAAATCTTAATCTCCCATTCTAATTCAAACAATCTCCGTATGCTAATTCCACTTTCTTGAATCCACCCTCCCAAGATAGCCTCAACTCAACCCTTCGACTAGCCCCTATAACTCTACTTCATACGCGCTACAACTCCTTAATTTTTTTTCGAAAAACCTCCACTCAAAAGGAAAAAAATGTTTATTTTTGTCGAATAAAAAATTAGAGGGATGCCTTAGATTGACCGTGTGATAAAGATAGGATGACCAATAACAATTATTGTATAACTGCGTGAAAATACCGACTATATTGGAAATATATTTGGTGCAGTAACTACATGACACAACTACTCACTTGAACCGACCGATTTATAATCGAAATATGAGGGGATTTGTAATTGATTTAATGAAATGCAATCTTAACCATCCAATCTACTACGGTGAAAGTTTTTATTATTTAGTTTTCGCCCTAAAGTGATTTCAGCTCCTCCTTATTGTAATTAGGAGGATTGTCCAATCTTAAATTAACAGTCGAGATCGAACAATAATCTTGGTCCGTAGTTGAGGTGCACTAGAGCAAAATATCTCCCGCGGTTGTACCTTAAACTATCAAAGTCAAAAGTCAAAACCCTAAAAATTATAAATCCCTCTTTTAACACCTCTTTTCATTTTTCGCCTCTGATTCGTTCGCGCTGCTTCACTTCACTGCCGCCTTCTTCCAATTCCAACCATGGGTAAGAAGAACGGCGCCGTTGTTGCCACCGAACCAGTCGCCGAAGAACAAACCAATAACAACAACAACAACAACACAGAACTCAAATATTCGAAGAAGAACAAAAAGAACAAAAACAAACACAATCTTCAAACCGAAGAAAACACTCCCAAAAGAAAGCACGAAGAACTCAACAATCAAAACGACACCGAATCGGAGAAGAAAACTAAGAAGAAGAAAAAGCACAACAAATCGGATGAAAATGACACAGGTAACGGTGTTGAGACGGTTTCTGCATCGGATGAACCGATTACGGTTACCGGAAAGAATGCCAAAGATGAGAAATATGCGGCAGTTAAAACTTTTGTTGGTTCTGGACTTCCTGATAATGTGCTTGAATGTTGTAAGGGTTTTGAGAAACCTTCTCCGATTCAATCACGTGCTTGGCCTTTTTTGTTGGATGGTCGTGATTTGATTGGAATTGCAGCTACTGGTTCAGGTTAGGTTTGGTTTGGTTTGTTCATGTGTAGTGTTTGTTGGCGATATTAGAATTTGATTATGATTTTCGTGGTTATTTCATGCATTGCAAGTATAATTGGTATTTAGTATTAGGGAATGTTTGGATTGATCAAACGACTTAATCACTTGTGAGACTGTTTGGTAGAAGTTATGAAAATAGCTTATAATATCATAAGCTTATTTCAGCTTATTTCTGTAAGCTCTCCAAGACAGCTTAACAAAATAGCTTATAACTTTTAGGAAAACAATTTCACTTTTTTCGTGCCGGTTTGGATAAACAGCTTATTTGGAGCTTATAACATAAACCTTTATCATGATGAGCAGTTATGTATAAGCTTACATAAGCTATTTTTATAACGAAAGATTAATTATTTTTATATATTTTACGAGTTGTTTTCATAAGCTATATTGGATAACTTATCAAAATAAGCTGAAAAAAACTTATGAAAATTATCATAAGTTGTTTTTGTAAGCTCTCTCAAACAGTCTCGCAAGGCACAAATCTTATCTCGGTCGATAAGCTCAAATAAGTCAATCCAAATAGGTCCTTTATCTTTTGTTATGGAAATAACTTAACATAACAGCTTATGCTATAAGTTGCAAATTAATTTGTTTATCCAAACATGGTTTAGTATAGAGATGTAAAACTTTTGTCAACCAATCACAAATTATCATTTGTATGATATGCAAGTTAGATATGCTTAAGGTCAAGTATTTTTAGTGATCTAACTATTGTGACAGTGTAAAAAATCTTTATACATTATGTTCATGTTAAAAAATCCTTATACATTTTGTATTAATATGTTGTTTGGCAATATAAAAATATGTAATTATGCATTTGTAGAGGTTGAGTGAACTTATCCAATCCAAACTGTGTTTGTAAATATGTTTTCTTTTTCTTCTTTTTTTTATTAGGAAAGACACTTGCTTTTGGACTACCAGCTATTATGCATGTTTTGAATAAGCGGAAGAGTAAGGTTTCTTCCAAGGGTCGGAATCCTCTTTGCCTTATGCTCTCTCCTACAAGGGAGCTAGCTCAACAAGTAAGTTTCTGTTAATACACTGGGGTTGTTGCATTGATTTTGATTTGGTTTTGAGTTTGACTTTAACTCCTATTTTTTAATTAGTTTCATTTGTAATTTTGGTGCTGATTAAAATTAGCAATATTGCATCGTGTATGACTACTCTAGTTGATCCTTAGGCCTTAACTCTATGAAGTATGAACGATGCCTTTCTATTTGGATTTTTTTTTTGCTTTGAAATGTCTTGCTTCTGATTGGGGAACAAGCGGCATGGAAAGGAGTGGAAATTTGTTAATGGAACCTGGTGTAATGAGTGGGAAATTAAAATTACTACTTTTCATCTCTCTCTCTCTCTCTCTTGTGCCGTCTTCCCTTTTAATTAGTTTTGCAATACAAAGGGTTACTTTTGGTTTGCTGCTTCTTAGGATATTGGCAAGGGGATATTGGGTGAGAGAATTTTCAAAGCTTTGTTTTCCATAGTGATATGATAATTTTACATGATATATAAGTCTTATTCATTCCTCATTATCTTCGTGTACCTTGATAATGGGAGATAGAATTTTCAGGTTTTTTCTCAAGTTACTGAAAATGATTTTTCGTGTATAACTGGTGTTTCAAGTTCAGTAGAGTTGTATTAATAGCCTTCTCTTGATACAAAAGGTCTGTGTAAATGAGGTACTCCCTCCGGTCTCATATAAGAAACAAAACAAAAAAATTTAAAGTCTTAAATATAAGCAAAAGTCTACTTCAATTATTAAGTTTTATGACATTATTCCAATTTCAACCAATAAATGCAATGTTTTACATTTTCCAAGAAGGTATAATGTGTTTTTTCTCCTCGGTTAATGTATTTTAACTACTTTCTTAAAGGAAGAGCTTTTTTGAAAATTTTCTTATATACAAGACTAGAGGGAGTAGTTGATAGCCGTCAAATTTTCTTTTAATACGGATACAATTACAATAAAACATGAAACCCTTTTCATCATACTTGTGGTCCCGCCTGCTATTGGTCACTTAAATTGTGTAAGAAGTTAATATTGATGCCTCATTACATTGTTTTAACTTAAAAGTTAGATCTCTCTCCAATGGAATGTCATAGCCGAAATTTGATTGCAGATATTTCCGGAAGATCTTAATAGTTTATTATCTTTTGATTGTAACTGTTAAGTGGGTTATACAAGTCACCCTCCCAACTCAAAAAAGATGATGTTATTTTTTTTATATAGTAAAAAGTTATTTCTGGTGATTGTCTTAAATTTCCAATTGGGTACTAGATCCTGCTACTGATTCACCAAATGATAAAATGTAGCTGTGGGTATTAGATGTTGTTACCGATCCACTAAATGATAAAATGTACCTAATAGTTTTCTTTCATTTTATTATAGATATCAGATGTATTGTGTGATGCTGGTAAGTCTTGTGGCGTGGAGTCAATTTGTTTGTATGGTGGAACCTCCAAAGGGCCACAAATCTCTGCACTTAAATCTGGCGTTGTAAGTCATCAAGTTCTTTCTTTCCTTTTGATGGTTTTGATTCAGATGCCAGTTACAGTTGTATGCTGGTTTACTTTCATGTTTAGGTAGCTTTTTTTTTCTCTCTTTTTTTTTAGACAATTAAATAGTTTGTTTCTACTTTTTTTACCCAGGATATTGTCATTGGAACCCCGGGTCGTATTCAAGATCTAGTTGAAATGGGTATCTGTCGTCTACAAGAAGTATCTTTTGTGGTAAGCAGTAAATTGTCAGTCAGAATTCTGTTTTGTTCTGTTGTATTAATAAGTTGTTATTCAAATTTCAATGACTATATTTTATTTGGTGGGCTCACTGGGGGACAAACAATACATTTACTAATATGCTAGTGTTGAAATACTGGATCTTGAATTTAAATACCATTTGTATTTCTACTGATTTTTTTTTCTCTGGATAAACTGTTGCCACTTGTATTTTTTGTAATAATTTTTTCTACTTCAATTCTATTTTGTTTGCGATTTCCTGCTTATAAACTTACTATGAGCCTTATGCATTACCATTTTTTGTTTTAGGTACTTGATGAAGCAGATCGGATGCTTGACATGGGTTTTGAGCAAATAGTCCGCTCTATACTTGGTCAGACATGTTCTGGTATGAGATAATGAGACATTTTTATCAGCTGTTATCTCTTTTTTATGGTCATTAACTTATTAATTCATTACTTCTAGTTTTTTTTTAGTATAGATGTATTTTATTTCCAAAATTTGTTCCCAGCTTATTTTCTGTTCATTAAAGAGAGTGTAATTTTCAACAGCTCGTCAAATGGTCATGTTCAGTGCTACATGGCCGTTAGCAGTTCATCACTTAGCTCAGGAATTTATGGATCCCAACCCTGTTAAAGTATGTATCTTCATTTTCTAGAAGCTTTGAATTGTTTTTATATGTTGTAGAAAGATGATATTTAAATCTGTGACAGGTTGTTGTAGGGTCAGAGGATTTATCTGCCAATCATGATGTCATGCAGATAGTTGAGGTGTGAATGTTATCAAATAAAATTTTGATATGCAAAGTATATATGTTCTTAACAAATATTAATAATTCCTAATACATTCATAGGTACTGGATGAGCGTTTACGTGATAAGCGCCTGCTTGCTTTACTAGAAAAATACCACAAATCTCAAAAGTATGCCTTCCTGTCATTATGTGTTCATTCAATTGCCTCCTTTTTTACTGTTGTCAACTTCCTCTGTTTGCTAAGATCATGAATCTTTCTCAGGAATCGAGTATTGGTTTTTGTTTTGTACAAATGGGAAACCACACGAGTTGAAAAAATGCTTCAACAAGGGTACTATGCTACTATTGTTGCAATATGTTTACATTTTATAATAATATATACCTGGTATAATTGTAATAGCTACTAATGATAAGTTTAATAATGTCTTCAGGGGTTGGAAAGCGGTGTCAATAAGTGGTGACAAATCACAGCATGAGCGCACAAAGGCACTATCATTATTCAAGAATGGAAGCTGTCCTTTGATGGTATGCTGGTTTATATTGTTATTATTATTAATTATTACAGTTTGCTGCTGCGGAAGTAAAAAAATATGTATGAACTGGTTTATAGTTGCGTCCCATCAGCTTTTGATTGTTTTTTCTACATTTCTTTGGCCATGTTGGATAATTGTTATTTTCTTCTCATTGTTTTTGTCACCATCCTTTTGCAGTATATTTTCTCTACTAGTTATCCTTAGATGGTGTTTTTATCCAGATTTTTCTGTTATTTCCTTTTGCCTTTTAAAGTTTATAGTTTTACAGCATTAACCTGTAGAAGAACAAACTATATAGATAGTATATCAAAGAGACTATCAAGACAGTATTTTTTTTTCTTCATAATTTAGCATCATTGTAAGGGCTCTTCCTGTGAATGTTTGTAGCTGATGAAAAATATGAATTGCTTCTGTAGCTCTGTCTATTGTGCTAGACATAATCACTCAAACATTGTCCACTTTATTTTTTTGAGCAAGACATAATCACTCAAGCATTCTCCACTCATTGTCATTGTTGCTTTATTTGGTTAATTATTTGTTTTCTCAATCTAATGGGCAGATTGCTACTGATGTGGCTGCACGAGGATTGGATATTCCAGATGTTGAAGTAGTGATCAACTTTAGTTTTCCTCTAACTCTAGAAGATTATGTTCATAGAATTGGGCGGACTGGACGAGCTGGTAAGAAAGGTGTTGCCCATACATTCTTCACACAAGCAAATAAGGTACTGCTAATTCTCTTCTCGATCTAGTGTAATTCCTTATCACTCCCTTGTCCCTTATTTCAATTATATATCAGTGGTGTTTCTCAACTTTGGCCTCATACCAATACGAATGAATGATGATATTTCAGGGACTTTCTGGGGAGCTTGTGAATGTTTTAAGAGAAGCAGGACAAGTTGTGCCAGACGATCTTTTGAAATTTGGCACACATGTAAAGAAAAAGGTTCGTTCTTTTCTCTAGTTTTGTCTATGTACCAGTTTAAATATTTTTCATGAAGCTACCAGGATAAACTTCTATTTGTTTTTTATTGTTAAATACAATTTTCTGCTATAATATAGGAGTCCAAGCTTTATGGGGCTCACTTCAAGGAAATTCCTGTTGATGCTCCAAAGTCTAAAAAAATAACATTTGACAACTCTGATGATGAAGACTAAATGCTGGTGACTTACATTTATTTTTGGTTGGATGAGTATGTGAAAGCGGTTATTTATTGTTTTTTGGGGATTGTTATTTATTTCTTTAAAAAGGAGATAAGTAAATGATTGGAGTTAAATAGATTAGCTAGTCCATTTTTGTTGTATCATGTAGCTGTCGGTAATTGGGAGCTTTTATTCTTTTTCTACAAGTCAAGATGATAATTTAATTAAGATGTACCATCTTATGACCCTATGAATGATTTAAAGTTTTATAAAATATTTGAGGTTTTAGAGTTTTGATTGTTGTATTAAAATTGATCCAATTTATTCTTTGTTAAATGTAGGTTTTGATTTATATGTTCAATAAATTTGTCTTTAAATGTCGATTTAACTATACATGTGATGCAAAATTTGCCTTAGACTCAACCACTTTAATTTAAAATGTGATTGGACAAATTTAATTTTGATCAAAATCTCATTTACTCTGAATGCTTTTACAATTAGGAAATAAGGATTGTGTTTTATATTTACCCTTGTGCTCCCTTTATCCTACTTCCAGAACTTTGCTTCTCTTGATTGGAAACTTACTCTTACCCACCTTGAGAGAAATTGTTTTGGAATAGCTGTCCAGCTCTGCTTTATCTATGACTTTGTTTGGTGATGCTAGTGTTGTTAGATTGAGACCTTAATTTTTTGAATTACTCTTATTTGCTACTATACGTGGATGATGTGTTCATCTTTAGGGCATGGACAACAATATTTACTTGCAGTTTTATCTATATGAAAGGGTTTTCTTACATGCAGTATATGAAAGAACCAAACCCTGAAGCATTCTCAATATAACAAGAATGCATGTTCCCTTAGCACCTATGCTAGCTCAAAGATAATATTGAGTAGGCCAAGCTCCCAAATGTAATGCTAAACTTCAAGAACAGGCTAGTGCCTCACCTTCAATTAGGGGTGTGCATGGTTATCAACCGAACCAAACTGAACCAAATTTGTGGTTCATAAACCGAACCAAAACCATTTTCACCTAAAACCAGTTTATTTTGTAAAACTGGTTCGGTTCAGTTCTTAACTGGTTCAAAACTGGTTTATAATAAAAAATGGTTATTTATTTAAATTGGTTCTAAAACTGGTTATTTACTTAAATTGAACGTAGAATCTGGTTTTCTACTTGAACCATTTTATTTTTGTTGCCTGAAACTGTTTTTCTTTGTGAACCAATTTTTTGCTTAAATTTGGTTTTTTCAACCAAAAAACTTATTTGATCAACACAAACTTTCAAGTAATTCTCTGGCAGATTTCTTCTCTTCCTTACTACCGTGACAACCCATTTCGGATTGGATTGAAGAAAAGAAGGGTCTGTGGATCGATGATAAAAGGTAGAGGAAAGAAAAAATGAAGATGAATGAGTGGAAACTAAAAAGCATGCATGTAGAAAGAAAAGACGGATTAGCTCAAAATTGTTGAATACGGATCGATTATGGCACAAGCGTGTAAAAGGTTGGAAACTCAGAAAAATTGCATGTTTGGTAAATCAAACTCAGTAATTCTGATTTACAACTCTATTGAAGGAAATCACAACAATAGAGAAATCACATGAAGAAATTGAATCTAGAAATTGGATGTTGTGAACAAAATTGCAATCGAAGAAATTGAATCTAGTTGTGAGAGTTGAGAAATTGAATCGCAAGAAGAAATTCAATCTGGTTCACCAATAGATACCCAAATAATTACAAATTGGTTACTGGTTTTCTTTTTTCAACTTTGGGTTGGACTTTGCATTTCAGAGTCTGAGGCAAAACTCCTCAACTTGTACCTTATTCTTCATCAACTTCCACTAATTCAACATTAATTATGTCTTATAAATGCCCCATTTTTGGTTGAGCGATAATAGAACATTCGGTTGGAAGAAAAGAATCCATCTTATACGTCTTATAAATTTTCCAACGGATATTAGTTATTGCTAACAACAGTAAAATTTCGTATTAATATCATGGTAACAAAAAAAAATGCATTTTCTGTCGGATAATTTAGTAGCGCAAAATAGCAAGTTGGGGAACATTACAAAATTGGAAGGAAACATCAGTTAGAACTTAGAAGTTGCTTAGCGTTGGACCACAATTGTGAAAAACATCAACACCAACACCATGCTATAAATGGACTTTTCCCATCCAGCTAAGCAGGGTTTGTAATTTTCCAAAACTACGCGTTACGAAAACAAGTTTGAAGTTCGCAAACATGTCAACAATTGAGGGGAAAACAATTGCTTTGCTTGAAAAATTCACATGTTCACCGTTAGTATCCAACACATTGGACGACCTAATCTAGTTCAAAGATCAGTTCTAACATCCCAAATTAATTAATAGAGGAATATTAATTAATAGAATAAGAAGGGGACTTAATTGAAATTGAGAGCACTTGTACCATAAGTAGCCTTGGGTAACATTTAAGGGAAGGATAGAATGGTAACAGACCAATTCCATGACTATAAGTTTTCACCCTCAACACTTGCAAGTTCATTACCTATCCAAGTATCTCATTTCAATAGTTCTCTTGCTCTCTCTCTTCCCACCTTCCACGAAGAACAACAGCACATGAATGTTGTTGTGAGCTACCCACCCCTTCTAGCTACTCAATCAACATCTCAATCCTTCTCCTCCTTGTTCACGCAATTAGCATCCAAACCAAGAGCTAGTATTCCTTCAATCTTCACTCTTTTCTTTCAAACCCAAATTCCAAATAAGTGCCCTGCTGAAAGAGGAGCTAACGCATGTGCTTTATGAAGAATTGATAAGTGCCATCTACACAGGAATTCATGTGTGAAGGTATGATTTTGGCTCTTAACCCTTCTTTCCCTTGATTCAAACCAAAAATCATAAACCCTCATCTTCTCTGTGTTTGTCTTGCATGTATGCTTAAAACCTTCGTGGATGTCTGGAAGGAATACTAGGAATCATGGATTGAAGATTCATGTTGCAGCAGCAAGGAACAAAGCCCCTTTTCTGCCAATCGCGACGCTCGCTTAGCGAGCAATACCCTCGCCACAGCGAGCTTAACAGAGCAGCACCTGCTGTCTCTTGTGTTGAGCCCTCATTCTTGCACCTTATTCTATACCTTTGGTAAGTCATCAGAACCCCTATTGTCTACTTCTCAGCTCTTACAACTTTAGTTTCATTCCACTAATCTTGGTTAAGCTCACAAACAATTGTAATTCATCATTTTCATTCATTATCCAAGATCACATATGGGGTTTCAAGTGAGTCATGGAAGTTGAGCTGTGATGCTGTAGCAGAGCTAGTACCAGTGTAAAGCTTCCTTATCAGGTGGGTTCTTTAGGATAGTGTAGTTAGTCCCCCAAAACCATGAATTTTGCATGTTAACATAGGAAATTAGGAAATCAATTGTGTGAGGAGAAACAACCCCCAATTTCTCTTCTATTCTGTTCTATATTAATTATATTATGTTTCTGCACTTTCTCAGAGGATGATTGTAGGTGTACTATTTTAAAATTAATGATTTTCGCAAAACAGGTGTTTTCTGCATGCACTCGCCATAGCGAGTTGCTAGCGAGCATTCATGGCGAGTAACCAAGTTCTGGGCTGATGAAACTCGCCATGGCGAGCAACTGCTCGCCTAGCGAGTTGATTTAGGCCAGGACCTGCAGTTCGCCATGGCGAGCTTGGTAACTCGCCGTAGCGAGCTAAGTGCAGAATGACTCATTTTCAGTTTCTAAAATAATTCTAAAGCACTCGTTTTATATCCTCATCTGAAATAGATATCTTGCAGTTATATAATGTATTTAATGTTAAACAGGAGGTCAAGCATAATTCCGAATCTTAGGGTATAACTTAGAATTAAGATTACATGTTTCCCCGGGCTTTGGAAAATTATGGTAGTAATAACTAAACTAGTATCAGTCAATTAGGTGCGATTGTGATGTCGCTTTATGGACTCCCAATGGGATACTCCATTAGGATAAGTTATTGTGAGCTGCATGCCGTGACCGAATCGGTTGACGGATATGGCAGGCCTCTGAGACCTGCTCACCTCAGAGTGACCTCGTGTTTAAAATGAATAAGATTTATTGATCTGTGTTACACCTTTAATTCTGTTGTTATGTTATGTTATGTATACTAGTATGATACGACTGATTAGGTACCCCGGTGTAGTCACCATTAGGAGGGTAGTAGAACTCACTGAGGCTTAGTAGTCTCACCCCACTCCAAACAATTTTTTTTAGGTAAACAGGATATTCGGAGCAAGGACCAGGTAGGAGGCCGACAGTTGGAGCTGAGCTTGGATTGTCCGCCTTGAAGATTTTATTTCTTCGTCTTGCTTTTTAGTTTATTATCGTGTTTACTCAGAATACTAGCAACTTCCGCTGTATTTTATCCGTTATTTGCTTTGTATCTGAATCAAGTTGTATCTTGTTTATTTTAATCAGAAACTTATTTGTACTCGGATCCTTTTATGTATGTCTCGACTAAATATTCTAGGTATTTTAGTTGGGGCGTTATAATTGGTATCAGAGCAGGTCGATCTAGTATCGGACCTTGCCATGAGTCAGAACAATTCCTTCCTAAACAATACAGACCCTTTGGATCTGGACTGTTTACGCTGAAACCATCGCGTGCTGAGCCTGATCAACTCAGTATTGTGTATGGTAGGCAGTGTATTATGGTTTAGAACTGAGGTGAACTCTGAAATTTCCGTGTTAACATTGTAGTGAAGCGCAATCTAAGAGCTGTCGTTGGAGGAAAATCTTATAAGTAGATTTTGGAACAGTGGCAGATGGTGCCACAGGAGTAAGTTGCGTAAAACAAGACAAGAGTAAAGGTTGTAGCTTGAAGGAAAGTAAGTATACCCTTAAGACTGAAGTGCGCAGTGCACAACAGTATTCCACTGACACAGTGTGTCAGGTGAATTTTCTAAGCCTAGAATTACCCTACCCTATCAGGAGCTATGTCCAACCAAGTTTAGGAATCCATCAACAATCTATACCAGTAGGCAATCAATCAATCTAGTTAATACTTGGGAAGTATGAGTGTTGTACTAAGTAGAAATTGGAAACCACAGAATAACCTTTCTCAAATCTGTCACACTCGCTTAGCGAGTAATCACTCGCTGCAGCGAGCTTAACAGACTACAACTGCCACTTGATACTGCCTCACTCCCTGTCCAACTGTTTTAGCCTTGATGTTAGTCTCCAACCCTTTCATAAACTTACCATCATACCTTCTGGTCTTAGGGTAAGTGATTCTCAACTACCTCGTGTGCGTAAAGACCATAGAGAAAATGCATTTGGACATAACACCAGAAGAGGGAAGCCAATGACCCTACTAAGCTACCCGGAACTTAACTCTTCCAGAATAAAGAGTTGAACAGCACAAGTGAGAAAGATTCATCTGTATTAGGAAAACTTAGTTAGACTTCATACCTGTTCAATTAATTGAGATCCCTAATTAGCTAGCCTATTCCAAGATTTTCCAACCTTGATGCTCTCAATGGAATGAGGACGCACTCCTTTTTTTTCGAGAACCAACACTTGAGATAGAAATTAATAAACCGAGCCCTTGCTAAAATGTCTAGTTATCCAGAGTAAGTGAGAAACTCCTACATGTTTAAAGGGTTAGGTAACCCTAGACAAACTCTACTAACTTTTAGAAACATATAATTGAATTGGACCTTTGGAGACGCAACTTTAACTAGTTTCAACAGTTAGAATTTCCTTTTAGTGGTACCATATCCAACGAGACGCACTAAGTATTAGCACATGCATGTAACTACAATAAACGAACCTAGCATAGTAGACCTGACATATACTATCGTAATAGGATTCAAAATTGGGCGATAGCAACATTCAAACAGTAGGAATTGATAACCGTGTCTTTCCTAAACATCTAGTTAAGCAGTGCAAGCGAGGAACTCTCCTATGTTAAGAAAGTTTAGATAGACTCCCCACATAATCCCGTAATTTTAAGAAAACAAACGTTGATTAGAATGTCAGCTAGTAAACCTCTTGTAACCTCACAAACCACCTAAGATAGTCTTTAGAACATTATCATCGAACGATTAGGAGTCGATAATAGCACCTTATCACGTAAGTTAAGCATGCCCCCCATCAAAACTAGGAATCCTCGTTAGACAATACCGTACCTAAGATGACGCGTTAGATACCATCACTCCTATGTTCCTAAATTAGGAAACCCACTATAGTTAACCTGTTAGATTTTCCCAGCAATAAGGACTTCAAGATGGACCACACAAGTTAGAGAAACCAGGGCTAGAACATAAGCACATTTTAGTATCCATTCAAGGTCGCTTTATTAGACTACCCTTTAGAATACCTATATTTTGCATTCTTTTACCGCAATCCCGTTAAGTAAACACTTAAGATAACTACCATTAAAATAACAATAAATTGGACCAGCCTATTACCGAATACCAGTAGTCACACCAGACCTTGTAAATTAAGTTTAGTTAGTGTAACCGTTAAGTATTACCATTAGCACAAGTAGTTGCCGAGTTGACTTGTAACTACCTTGTCATTAAATGGCGTAGAGACCGGAAGCTCAGTTTCATATTAGGTTGACCTTTTTCTAAACGAGTTCAAACCTTTGGACCCGTTAGTTGGGAAATCAGTAATATTAGTTAAACCATACCATGAGAGCTACCATTCAGTCGTCGTTAGATTTGTAGTACGTATTAGAAAACAACTAGTTACCCAGTTCAAGGATTAGACTTAACCAGCCATCTTTATTAATGCTTTAGTGCCAAACCGTAGGAAACACGTTCGGATGAGTAAAACAAATGAGAGACCCTTGTAGCGACATCAATCACCTAGGCCAGTCTTTTAGACAGATATATATTACTTACCCAGGAAAAAGGAGAATTAAGTGTAAGATAGTTCCCATTAGACACCAACAACCTTAACTATTCTAGCACCTGTCAGCTGAGAGATTATCAAGTAGAGTAAACCTTCCTGGGAGATTTTCCAGCCAAAGACTTGAGTAAAGACTTAGTGCCCCAGCCTGAGAGAAATAGAAGAGAGAATTTGTAGAATATAAGTTTGAACTCATAAGGAGACCAAACAACAGTTACCTTTATATACTTGGACCCTCTTTTAGTCTTTGATTCGAACCGAGCAATGTTCAAACTCTCCGTCCGTAGTTCTTGGAACACTATGAACGTGTATCCGCACTAACTTGTCAAGGTTACGTTCCAGACGCATTTATCTCCTCGTGTTTAAACTGCTTGTCAGCCAAGTACCTCACGCAAATCCAAATCAGATGTAGCTACCCAAACTTGTCGACGTCAGTCAGTCGTGCGGATTTCGTGAAGCAACACTCTTAAGTGGTCTTACTCAATGTTTTCAATCTTTCGGCCATGCCGTTAAGTAACTCCTTCGTGTTCGTGGAAATCAGTTGCTCCTGAAGAACCACGGATAGTTTTCAGTTCAACTCCCACTCGTTAGTTGACCTGTTAAGTAGCAACCTCAACTGTTCTGACACTAATGACTTCGCTTAGTGTCAGCAAATCATTTAAACTCCGTATGCTCGAACCATGTAACCGGATTTCTTAATTTAGTGGTTAACCGTATTCATCGGAGCCTTTCAGCAAAATTCAGAGTTAATTCCAATTCAGAGAAGTTCAGTCGCTCTAACGAAATCAGTATTGAGAATCCAAGCCTCTCAGTTCCCTCCTAAACTCATGTTAGATTAGCGTATAGATCCCAAATATCTCTGCTCGTATGTTCGACCTTCCAGCTTTATTTTCTATAATCTTGTGGGACTTAGTGTTAAGCCTGAGTATCTTGACCCGGATATCCTGACTCCAAGCCTAGACTTCTTCAGCCAATTCATATAAGTGGAAGAATTAATTACTCATTAGAGTAATGTTTCATTTTATCAAAACACGATCTGTTACCATAGAGATCCGTCGGTTAGTTCAGCCTCAGTAACACAAGTTCAAACCAGAGTGTTCAATTAGCCAAGTTTAGAACCCGACTGGTTAGAAGCCCCGTGCAATACTTATCAGCGAAGGACCTCAAACGAGAATGATCTTTTAACCTCAAGAGATAATCTGAACCTAAGTGCATACGCATATTGGAAGTGCAACTTGATCACTGTGTTGGGCCAGAATGGATTAAATTGTAGGTGGGATTTTATCGGACAACTATAGATTCGTCTGCGGACGAGTCTGACTCGTTGGCAGAAGAATCAGTAGTGTTTAGACAATTTTCCACTCGTTTTATATTTAAATCAATCCTGGAGTAGTAGACGACACTGTGGTACAGATGTACATGCGACATGTTATGTATATAGGCGTTCAGAGAGGAGAAATGTCTATAGAAGGACGGATTTGAATTTTTTTTTCCAGTACGGACGCCCAGGTTTGACCTCAATTTAAGTGTGTATCAGCTAGGCCAGATACCGACCTCCAAGTCCGTTGAAGTTGGAGTTGTATACCGGTGGTAATTGAAGGAGACTGATCGTAGAAGAGACGTTCAGAGAGTTATAGAATAACGCAATGACGCCCCTGACAGAAGGTGACAGTAAATATTCGAATCAGAGTGCGCAGCACTGGAACTTTTGAGAATGTAAGAGTAACCTTTATCCAGCAACCTTAAGAGAGGAAAGTTTTATTCCAAGGAATTGAATATATTAGACCGGAGGTTAGGTGAAGCTAGGCCTTGAACGTAGATTTAGTGGGTGGCACTGATGTAGCGCGAAGAAGTTCTGAATTTCGAGGACGAAATTCTTTAAGGAGGGTAGATTGAAACATCCCAAATTAATTAATAGAGGAATGTTAATTAATAGAATAAGAAGGGGACTTAATTGAAATTGAGAGCACTTGTACCATAAGTAGCCTTGGGTAACATTTAAGGGAAGGATAGAATGGTAACAGACCAATTCCATGACTATAAGTTTTCACCCTCAACACTTGCAAGTTCATTACCTATCCAAGTATCTCATTTCAATAGTTCTCTTGCTCTCTCTCTTCCCACCTTCCACGAAGAACAACAGCACATGAATGTTGTTGTGAGCTACCCACCCCTTCTAGCTACTCAATCAACATCTCAATCCTTCTCCTCCTTGTTCACGCAATTAGCATCCAAACCAAGAGCTAGTATTCCTTCAGTCTTCACTCTTTTCTTTCAAACCCAAATTCCAAATAAGTGCCCTGCTGAAAGAGGAGCTAACGCATGTGCTTTATGAAGAATTGATAAGTGCCATCTACACAGGAATTCATGTGTGAAGGTATGATTTTGGCTCTTAACCCTTCTTTCCCTTGATTCACACCAAAAATCATAAACCCTCATCTTCTCTGTGTTTGTCTTGCATGTATGCTTAAAACCTTCGTGGATGTCTGGAAGGAATACTAGGAATCATGGATTGAAGATTCATGTTGCAGCAGCAAGGAACAGAGCCCCTTTTCTGCCAATCGCGACGCTCGCTTAGCGAGCAATACCCTCGCCACAGCGAGCTTAACAGAGCAGCACCTGCTGTCTCTTGTGTTGAGCCCTCATTCTTGCACCTTATTCTATACCTTTGGTAAGTCATCAGAACCCCTATTGTCTACTTCTCAGCTCTTACAACTTTAGTTTCATTCCACT
Organism: Trifolium repens; assembly: GCA_030408175.1. Lineage (NCBI taxonomy): Eukaryota > Viridiplantae > Streptophyta > Magnoliopsida > Fabales > Fabaceae > Trifolium > Trifolium repens. Next base: position 15,335,552 of record CP125844.1, on the reverse strand, counting down.
AATCTTGGTTAAGCTCACAAACAATTGTAATTCATCATTTTCATTCATTATCCAAGATCACATATGGGGTTTCAAGTGAGTCATGGAAGTTGAGCTGTGATGCTGTAGCAGAGCTAGTGCCAGTGTAAAGCTTCCTTATCAGGTGGGTTCTTTAGGATAGTGTAGTTAGTCCCCCAAAACCATGAATTTTGCATGTTAACATAGGAAATTAGGAAATCAATTGTGTGAGGAGAAACAACCCCCAATTTCTCTTCTATTCTGTTCTATATTAATTATATTATGTTTCTGCACTTTCTCAGAGGATGATTGTAGGTGTACTATTTTAAAATTAATGATTTTCGCAAAACAGGTGTTTTCTGCATGCACTCGCCATAGCGAGTTGCTAGCGAGCATTCATGGCGAGTAACCAAGTTCTGGGCTGATGAAACTCGCCATGGCGAGCAACTGCTCGCCTAGCGAGTTGATTTAGGCCAGGACCTGCAGTTCGCCATGGCGAGCTTGGTAACTCGCCGTAGCGAGCTAAGTGCAGAATGACTCATTTTCAGTTTCTAAAATAATTCTAAAGCACTCGTTTTATATCCTCATCTGAAATAGATATCTTGCAGTTATATAATGTATTTAATGTTAAACAGGAGGTCAAGCATAATTCCGAATCTTAGGGTATAACTTAGAATTAAGATTACATGTTTCCCCGGGCTTTGGAAAATTATGGTAGTAATAACTAAACTAGTATCAGTCAATTAGGTGCGATTGTGATGTCGCTTTATGGACTCCCAATGGGATACTCCATTAGGATAAGTTATTGTGAGCTGCATGCCGTGACCGAATCGGTTGACGGATATGGCAGGCCTCTGAGACCTGCTCACCTCAGAGTGACCTCGTGTTTAAAATGAATAAGATTTATTGATCTGTGTTACACCTTTAATTCTGTTGTTATGTTATGTTATGTATACTAGTATGATACGACTGATTAGGTACCCCGGTGTAGTCGCCATTAGGAGGGTAGTAGAACTCACTGAGGCTTAGTAGTCTCACCCCACTCCAAACAATTTTTTTTAGGTAAACAGGATATTCGGAGCAAGGACCAGGTAGGAGGCCGACAGTTGGAGCTGAGCTTGGATTGTCCGCCTTGAAGATTTTATTTCTTCGTCTTGCTTTTTAGTTTATTATCGTGTTTACTCAGAATACTAGCAACTTCCGCTGTATTTTATCCGTTATTTGCTTTGTATCTGAATCAAGTTGTATCTTGTTTATTTTAATCAGAAACTTATTTGTACTCGAATCCTTTTATGTATGTCTCGACTAAATATTCTAGGTATTTTAGTTGGGGCGTTATAATTGGTCTTACATTATTAGCAAGTGATAGAAATAACTGTTTTTATCATTGGAGTTCCATGATGTGGTATAGAATGTATCAAAACAAAATTGATGATACCCGACCTTATTTAAGTTACCGTATTATCAATTTAATATTACATTTTTTTGTATATGAAATTAAATATAAGATATCACTTGTTAATAATGTAAGATACACACATTAGTATCACCATTGAAGAAAAATATGTATGATTTGCATAAGTATTACATAGCATTGTAGGGACCACTTGTTATGTAATACTTATGCAACTCATACATAATTTGCTTCAATTGTGATACTAATGTGTGTATCTTACATTATTAGCAAGTGATATCTTATATTTAATTTCATATACAAAAAAATGTAATATTAAATTGATGATACGGTACCTTAGATAGGGTACCGTATCATCAATTTTGATACCATCTATGTCACGTCATGGAATTCCAATGATAAAAAAAATTAAGCCACGGATCAAAAATCTATGAAACTCTCTATGATATTCTTATTGGAGATGCTAGAAACAAACATGATACTCCTCCAACCTTTAGATTTTGTACTTGTTGGAGTTTTGGTTTTATATCCCCTCCATCTTAAAACCTCATTATGATCCATATGTTATGGAGGTTTTGGTTGTTAATGGGTCATAAGTTAATGATAATTATATTGGAGGTAATGACTTCTTAATTCTTGATGGTAGAATCTAGCCTATAAATAACCTTTAGTCCCTAAGTTTTCCTTCGCTTTCACTATTCAGAAAATATACACAACCTATATAGTAGAGAGTAAGAGCTTAGATAACTTAAAGAGTGGTGCATTCAAAACAGTGTGACAATGGCTTGACGTATTTAAATAGTTTCTATTTTCAACATTTGATTTATTGAATTTGTTATTTTATTATCAGGAACATAGGATCAATTGAAATATTGTAACATTTGGTATCAGAGCTTGTTAACTTCTGTCTTGCCATTTTCGTGTTTTGATTTTGGTATATTTGAATTTTTTTTAATTTCATATCTTTTAACACTTCAGAAATAGAAAAAATTGTACAACCTGAGAAAATAATCTTCGGTTGGGTTTTGCTTGAATTTATTTATTTATTCATTTTTAAAAAGTCTTTTCATCACGAGCTTATAGTTTATTTTACTGACTTATAGCTTATTTTTCAGACACTATTTCCGGTAGCTTATGGACTTATAACTTATCATTATTTCTTCCATTTCTATCCTCATTTTACCCATGTTCCGATTCCTTTCCTTCCTGTTCTTACATTTTAATTTACGTTTTCAGTTTAATATTCTATATTCCAATTCCAACTGCTATTATTGTATCATCTTCATTGTTGAATCACACCATTAGTTTTAGGAAAATGTTGTCATTGCTTGCATTTCAAAAATAATATTTACTTACAAATATAAAAATATACATTTTTTTTTGGTAAGATAAAAATATACATTTATATAGAATGTTAGTTTATATATAATGAAAATAAATACTAATTTAATTTGATATGAAATAAAATAAAAATACTATATAAATGTTTAAAAATTAACTATAAATAATTAAAGTATTTTAAATATTAAATTAGTATCAATTTTATGAATTAAGAATGTCCTTTTATGTCATTTTACATTTATCAGCTAGTTGAACCGCTAATATTAAGAAACACTTCAATTAGCTTATTAGCTACCAGCCATCAGCTATAAGCTATCAGTCATCAGCCATAAGTTAGCTTACCAGCTATCCGCTATTTTTACCAAACAGAGCTTTAACCTCCTTTTTTATTGTGCTTAGTTAATTGATAACTATTTAACCCCTTTTTTTGTTGTGCGTAGTTACTAAAAAAAACGGAAAATCAACTTTTATGTGGAAGTTATTTTTCAACATATACAAATATTTGAATCTTTGTCAAAATAATAATATTTGAATAGAGTGAAGGGAAAAAGTGGCAATAATAAAAGTCTACACCAAAGGGGTATTCTCTTTATATATTGATATAGAATAAATATTAAGTAACGCAAATAATTTCAGAACCAAGTCACACGTTTATTTTATGGTATGCTAAACCTAGTTTTATAATTCTATGGTATGCTAAACCTAGTTTTATAGATATAACATAGTTTATTTTTTTCATTTATATGAATGAATAATACTTTATGTACATGTTCATTACTGTTTTCCTATTAGTTTTTTTGTGTGCAAAATATATTATCAAGTTTGTGGTTTGATGATTGCAAGTCACTGATGAAAGGTTAAATCTGAAATGTATCAAATTCTTGATACAAATGAGATTGTGTATCCAAAAGTTAGGGACATTCGATGTAAAATAGATTTAAATTGACGTCCAATTAGCAATTTGTATTTCACCAAATTACATGAATATTCTAAACTTAGTTGTATGACATGATAAATTGGTGGCTTCGTGCATGCTACTCTTTCCAAACAAATATTTAAATTGTTTAATTATTGTTTAAGTGTCTCTACAAGCGGCGTGTATGAAACGCATATCGGTGTCCGACACATATGATTATATTATATTGAATTGGTATTTTTTTCAAATTATTATTGGTGTCAATGTGTAAATGTATGTGTCATTGTTTATTTGTTTGAAGCTATGAAGCACAAAAACTTCTAACATATTAAATGGCAGATAACTCAAATTAACTCACCTTCTGAGTAATGGGATCATTGTCTGGTTTGACGGCATACTCAAGATTAAACAATAGACGTTGAAGCTTGCTCAAACAATGCAGCTTCTGCAAAATAATTTCGACCCGTAGGGAACAACAACAACAACTATATCAAAACCTTAAACAAAAATTCTTAAAATTAGAAACCCCAACATAGCATTGAATATCATTCTTGAAAATCCTAACCTGTTAGGTACAGATAGTAGGAGCAGGCAAGTTACAAACAATCCCTTCGACATTTATGGTAGATTCAGGCCTAAGCGACTTGACAAACTTCATCATCGGAGGACTCACATTTTCTTTGTTCAACACACATTGCACGGTGTATGCATATTGCCTTATGTGCAGCAATGACATTTTACCCATATTTCGTTACTTGAAAAGACTGCCTCGAATCTTGATGAGACAACCTTCCAACGAGGTATCTAGATTTTTCACATCACACCAATCTTTAACGTCACAAACAGTCTTCTATTGTTGCTCTTCTAAGGGAATTTCACCATAATCGGGGAAACTCATCTCCTTCTGCCATTTGCATTGAGTGTTGAGGAGAGTGTTTCAGGTGTGAAGAGTGAAGTGAAAAAGAAACATTTTCAAGGTTTAAGAGTGATGCGAGAAAGGAGGAATAGAACCAATTTGCACACACATAGAAAGAGAGTATGTTTATGTGTATAATTATATATGATATGACGCGGAAGTTTTAGGGTTTTACTTTTCTTCTACTATTATTGTTAATTATTTTTCCTAATTAATTACTTTGAAAGTGAGATTTGTCAGTTGCCAAGGCTTTTAAACTTCCTTCACCAACCAATTGAGAATTGTGGAAAAATCATGAATAAGATCTAAAACACATAAATCACCCGTGCATCTCTTTAACAAAATGAAAAACAACTTAAACATATGAAAGTTTGACAAATTTAAGGATGCAACAAGAACATAAATAATTCTTAGTCCAACATAAAAAAAAAAACTAATGGAACAAAAAAATAAACATTTAAGACCGTAAAAAAAGCAAGGAAAAAGATATAACATTTGATGATTGAGAATACCGAAAGTTTTTTAACTAAATATAGCAGCAGAATTCATTAAAAAAAGGAAGAAAAAAAAACATAGAAAAACAATTAATGAGAGTGAAGTGATAAGTGTTATAGCAACCTAGCTAGAAACAACAAAACATTTTTGGTCAGATAAATAAAAAAAATCATGATTGTTTAGGAATAAGTTTCATATGGTTCAACCATAATACCTTAGTTTCCTTAGCTTAAACATTTATATATAATTACCTATCTGAAGGTGTGAAAAACACAAGAAGGGGGGGGGGGTTGAATTGTGTTTTGGGTAGTTTGAAATTTTCTTCTAAGTTATGGAAAACTTATCAGAGTTTGCAGCGGTTTATAAAACAAAACACAATCAAGAGTAACTTTGAAGGTAGAGAGAAAGATAGAGACAGAGATTTTTATACGGGTTCCCCTCACAAACCGAGAGTACGTCCAGTCCTCTTGTACTTCCAAGAGAGTTCACTATAATCACAAAAGATTACAATTGCTCAAGCACACAAGCAAGAGACTTCCAATGCTCAAGTATACAAACAAGAGACTTCCTAATGCTCAAGCACGCAGGCAAGAGACTTCAAAACACAAGTGTAAGAAAAACAGAGTCTGAACAATTGATATAAAGATCAATGTTCAGTTACAAAATAAATACAACTTTTGAAACAAGACTTAACTTAGAATCTTAATACAAAATTCTAAGGTTCAACTAATGAATTAACAGAAGCTGAAGCTGAAGTCTTGGATTTTGAATATGAGTTCAAGTTGTATTTGCAGTTTTGTGCTTTAGGATGATTTTAGCAGAGTAACAGCTCTTTTCAAATTGTTCAAGTGTTGTATCCCAAAGCTTCAAACTTGCTCCAATTTATAGACGAAGGTGGAGCGTGTTTGATTCGAATTTGATGCAGTGAGATTGTGCCAGCTGTAGATAGTACCATTGTTAACCAAATCGGGTAACCTTGTATACAATCAATCTTGGGGAAAACGTTTTATCCAAATCAGGTAAAGAGTTCGTACAATAGTACAAACGTCACTATTTTGTGGATAAGATTGATTCCATCAGCTTTTGGAATGTCAGAGTATAATCATTGATGCAGAGAATGTTCTTCTGACAAAACGGCTCTCACTGCTCTTATCAGAGTCTGATATGCATCTTCTGATGATTAGAACTTGCATCCTCTGATGAATCACATACGCATCTTCTGATGGCTTGAAGTTCTGATCAGAGTTTGCTTTGCCATATCAGAGCTTCCAATGTGCTTCCAATGAATATAAAAATTAACTTGAATATCTGCACACTTGGATTAAATAATTAGTATACCCTATTGTACATTAATACTTTTGTTATCATCAAAACTTAATTGGGTCATATCAGAACCTCTTTTGTTCCAACAATCTCCCCCTTTTTGATTGATGACAAACCAAGTATTAATTTACAATGGTTGTTGATAAAATTTATCAAGCATCTCTTAGGTTGATGAGTTTTGCAAGCTCCCCCTAAGTTCAGCAATGATTAATTAAATCAGTTTAAAAATAATTATTTGAATTTTGAACTTAAATTAATACACTAGACATTCAGAGGCTAGGTTTGCAAGCTCTCCCCCTAAGTCTGATACCCATGAAAGAAAATTGCACTTTTCTTTTATACGTACCATGTATCAGAAGTTCAAATTTCAACTACTATTTTCCTCAAAATCATATCATACGAAGACACAACTGAAAAGAAATAATTTTGGAATTTTGGTTTCAGTTTAGCATCTCATAAATTAATAACAACTCTTACTCCCCCTTTTGTCATTAAACAAAAAGATAAAACTGACAAGAAATAAATGATAATTTAGAAAAAGAATGGTCAAAATTAAAGTTTCAATGCAGTCAAGGTGGTTACAACTACACCAATTAAATGGTTTGTCGTAAAACCATGAACTTGTCTATTTTGAAACCACTATATAAGGACCATAAACTTTGTCATTTCACTCAACACTTTCATTTCATTGTGAAGAATCAACAATGGAGAAGGATAGAAAAGTGATCAAAAGTAAGAAAGCGCAGGAGAAGAAGAAGAAGAAAGTGAAGATTCAACAAGACTCAGAGTCTAAGAAGAAACCTCAGAAGATGAAGGCATCAACTTCTGCTCCTGTCAGAGCCAATTATCAAACAAGATCCAAGACCAAACAACAAGAGTCCTCATCAGAATCTGAATGGGATTCTGATTGGAAGGAATTCTTGAGTACATATGTTCCTCCTAGTGAAGAATACCCCTCTTCATAATCAATGAGATCACTTCTCATTGATCTCCCAATAAGGAAGTAAAGAGAATGTTGAATTCTTCCATTTCTCTTAGATTCTAATAAGCGATTTAGGACTAGCTATTTTTGATGTAGAATCCAAGTGAAAAGTTGGATAAAAACTTATGTAATCAACAATTTTCAATTGAATAAACTCTTTATTTAGCTTTGAAATCTTCGTGTTGATATTTGTCTCAAATCATTTATGAAAGCATAACATGAAAGCATAAAAAAATAACTAAATAAACAGATAAGTAATGAACACAGAAGATAATTAACCAAGTACTTAAAAAGAAATAATATCCAACAAGTTACAAAAGAAATAACAGAACATTATAGAGAAATAAACAGAACAAGTGCATAGAATCCTAGGTTTAAGGTTGATCAGGTTGAGGAGGTAATCTGGCATTGATGCTCTGGAGGGTAGTCATTATTGCAGCCAACATAGTAGAATGCTCATCAAGTCTTCTCTGAAAGTTATCTTGATTTACCCTTATGTGTTGAGCATATTCTGGTGCATTTCTGGCAATTTGTTCAAGCCTTGCCTGTTCAGCAGCTATTCTAGCTTCTTCTGCTAGCCTAGCTTGCTCAGCTTCTTGCCTTTCCCTTTCAATGCGTTCATCCTCCAATCTTTTCCTTTCCCTTTCCTCAGCTTCTAACTTTTCTCTTAACAACCTCTCTTCCTCTTCCTTTCTAGCAATCTCATTTCTGATGTTTAGATCTCTGGTGTAAGCTTCTCTTACTGATCTGATCATATACACCAGATTCTGTTCCATAAGGTCACACTCTTTGTTGATATGTGCTGTTTCAATAGACCTGTTAGGAATGGCGCTGGACATTCTTCTAATGTTCTTGTCAACGGCTTTCAGAAAGTTAGTGATATCATCCTGGGTTTGCTCTAGGGGTTCATTCATAATTCTGGAAGGTAAATGAGGTGGAATATAAATGCAGTCCATAGAAAGATCCTGCATCAGGGTTTTGAGGTGATTGGATTGGTCAGGAGGGGTTTTCTGAACAATTTCAAGATTCAAGGTCTCATTGATTTGTTGAACATGTTTCTTAATGGGTGTAGATAGGTCACATGAATTGTCCATAGCTACATGATGTGGGGATTTCTCATGGACATGTTCATCAGAATGAAGGGTCTCAGACACTTGATCTTGATGAGGTTCTGGTGATTTTTGATGGTCATGTTCTGATGGAGTATGTACTGGTGGGGGTTCATTTTCTGGTTGGGTTTCATTCTCTGGCTGTGGGTCATTTTCTGGTTGTTTATTTTCTGGTTGTGGTGTTGTTGGTTTTTCTTGAGTGTTCACAGGTTGAACATTCTCAGAGTTTGGTAGAGTTTCTGTGACAGGGATTTCAGGAGGTGGTGATGGTGTTTTATCAGAATCTTCATCCAGATTTTGAATGATAGGTGCAGTACTTGTTGAAGCTTGTGCTGCATCATTGCATATAATATTAGCTTGAGATTCTGATGGGTTAGATAGGATGAGGTTAAACTGCTCTGATGTTGGTTGATTCTCAGAAAGAACATTGTCTTTCTCATAATGAACTCCTTTTAAAATCTTATCAAAAGCATGTTTAACTCTGATTTCAGAAGGGAATTGAAGTCTTCTGAAATAATCACTAAATACTTTCCTGCCTCCAACAAAATTAGAAGACTTACCAGTTTCATTTCCATACAGAGTCTGTTGTGCCAGCAGATTATGAGGATCATTCCTTTTAGGAAGCTTCTTATGCATGTTGTCAAAAGCAGACTCTTCAATACCACAATCATAACTATCCTTCAGAGCCTCTTGCTTTTTGTTAAACTCTGCAACTTTTGCCAATGCTGCCTGAATCACAGCTTCTTCCTTTTCTTCTTCTGTAAGATCCATCAATGCAGGCTTCCTAACCCTTGGTTTCTTTGAGGATCTTGGAGCTGTAGTCTTCTGAGTCTTAGCAGCCTTCTTCCCAGCAGGACTCTTGGCAGCTTTTCTCTTGACTGGTTCAAGTCTGAGAGGTTGTTCCAAAAGCCTTGTTTGTCTAACAGTTAGCTTTGTAGGTTGTCCATCTCCTACATCAGCTCCTAGCTTGTTCATGAACTCAGCATGTGCCTCTATAACCCTCTTGGCTTCACTATCACTGACATGTACAAGCCAACATTCACCAATGCCTTTCTCAGAGTCTCTGAGTAGCAGAGGGTGGACTATCTGATTATTCTTCACCAGCTTTAAGTACCTTAAGGTAGTACTATTTACAATCTTAGAACTTAGCAGAAAGGTACCTAAGCCTGGAAGGTAAGGTGTGATAGCATCCAACAAACCACACTGTGCAAACATGTGGCTAAGTAGTCTTGAATGTCGAACAATAGCTTTGCTAGAGAGAATAGACACACATAGATGATCAAAAATAAGCTTACCAACATCCAGAAAGCTTCCTTTAGCAACATGAAAAGTGAACAACTTCTGGAGACTTGATATTTGATCAGTACCTCCCAATTTGGGCAGGACACTGTCAATCAAAATCTTGTAGATGACTTTGCAGGTGTTGGTCCATTCAGACTTGTCCTTGGGGTCAGCCTTAGGTTTGAAAATATATTCCTCCACATCAGGACCAGCTTCATCAGTGTGTTTGAGTACTAAACCACCACGCTCTAGCTTCAGAGCCTCAAGAATGTGGCAAAGTCTGATGGAGATTCTGAATCCAGCCACAAATGATTCAATCTCTGTAGAAACAAAAGGTCTCAATCCCATTTGCTCTGGGGTTTTACCTCTCAGTTCAGGGTTCTCTTCAACCATCTCCCTGATCTTCCTATTATGTACATCTCTTGTGATAACAGAAGCTTTCATCCAGAAATCCTTAACAAGCTCTGTGTAGGTTGGTCCATTCATCACATCAAAATAGTACTCCAACCCTTGTCTTTTGTAATGATGAACAACTTCAGGAAAACCGTTTACTCTAATACTTTCAAGATCAACGGGATTCTCAATCGCAACCATTAGTTCATCATATTTGTATGATCGTTGATCCTTAGCAAACTCAGTAGGGTTGGATTCTCTTGGTAAAACCATGCATGCGCTAACGCTTGATGATGATGATGAGGATGTCATGGATGATATTTGGGAGTTAGGGTTTCTAAAGAGGAAGAAAGAAATTGCTCTGTGTTTTAGAAGAATGAAAGTGTAGGTTGTGAGAGTGCAAAAGTGTGAATGTGAACAGTTAGTGTGTTTAAATAGAAACTTTCGCGCAAAAACAAGTACACATACATAGGGGTAGTAGAGTATTTTACCACAAATGGGAATTTGAAATGCTAATCATCATTAACCAACTTCTTTACCCTCTTGCAACAAGACACGTGTATTAGTAGATTATTTAAATAACTGACACGTAAGTTTGAGAAAACGAAAGGGTTTTTACAAGAGATTTTTACTTACGCGCCAGAACTATTTACCTTCTAATCAGATTCTGATAGTTTGTCAGAAGATGTTCTCATCACAACTTCTGATACAGAAGGTTCTGATGATTTCATCTTCTGATTACTATTAGATTCTCACAAACTCAATTTTTCATCAGAGTTTAAGTTAATCAGAGATTTCCATCATGTTCAGATTCTTTTTGATAAAATCAAAACGTTCAACAGCTAAAGGTTTTGTAAAGATATCAGCCCATTGATTTTCAGTTTCAATGAACTTGAGATCAATTACACCTTTTTGAACATAGTCTCTGATAAAATGATGTTTAATCTCAATATGCTTAGCTCTTGAATGTAAAATAGGGTTTTTAGAGAGGTGAATAGCTGCAGTATTATCACAATATAAAGGAATATTGTTACTGCTTATTTGATAATCTTCCAATTGATATTTCATCCAAAGTAGTTGTGTACAACATTTAGCTGCTGATATGTATTCAGCTTCTGCTGTTGACATAGCTATGGTGGTTTGCCTTTTACTAGCCCATGAAATTAAATTCTCACCAATGAACTGGCAGTTACCACTGGTGGATTTTCTTTCAATTCTATCACCAGCATAGTCAGCATCACAGAATCCAATCAGCTTGTAGTCATTGGATTTCTGATACAGTAATCCAATGTTACAGGTAGCTTTCAAATACCTGAAAATCCTTTTTACTGCTGTGAAGTGGGATTCTCTAGGATCTGATTGAAATCTTGCACACAAACATACACTAAATAAAATATTAGGTCTTGAGGCAGTTAGATAAAGAAGAGATCCAATCATACCTCTATACAGCTTCTGATCAACTTTGCCTTCAGACTCTTCTTTGCCTAGACTTGATGTAGGATGCATTGGAGTATTCATGGGTTTGCAATCTTCTAAGTTGAACTTTTTCAGAAGATCCTTAATATATTTGGATTGATGAATGAATGTTCCTTTCTCTGTTTGATTTATTTGAATACCAAGAAAGAACTTCAATTCTCCCATCATGCTCATTTCAAACTCATCCTGCATAAGCTTAGAAAAGTTCTTGCAAAGAGTGGCATTAGTTGATCCAAAAATGATATCATCAACATATATTTGAATGATCAAAATGTCTTTCTTAAGGGTCTTTTTGAAAAGTGTATTGTCAACTTGTCCTTTTTCAAAACCATTGTCAACCAAGAAAGTACTCAGTCTCTCATACTAAGCTCTGGGAGCTTGTTTGAGTCCATAGGGTGACTTCTTTAGTCTAAACACATGATCTGGATTTGTTAAATCTTCAAATCCAGGAGGTTGTTTGACATACACTTCTTCAGAAATGACACCATTTAGAAATGCACTTTTCACATCCATTTGATATAGAGTAATACCATTATTGACTGCATAGGATAAAAGTAACCTCATTGCTTCCAGTCTAGCTACTGGAGCATATGTTTCAGTGAAGTCAATTCCTTCTTGTTGACTGTATCCTTGTGCAACAAGTCTGGCTTTGTTCCTTGTGACTTCACCTTGTTCATTCAATTTGTTTCTGTATACCCATTTTGTTCCAATAATGTTCTTATGCTTTGGTTTGGGTACCAGATCCCATACATCATTTCTCTTGAATTGATTTAACTCTTCTTCCATTGCAACTATCCAAGCATCATCTGAGAGAGCTTCATTTGTTGTCTTAGGTTCAATCAAGGAAACTAATCCAAACAATGATTCTTCATCTCTGAAGTTTGACCTTGTTTTTCTTGGACTATTCTTGTTTCCTAGGATAAGCTCTTCAGGATGTGAGGATTTGTACTTGAATGTGTTCCTTGGAATTTCTATCACTTCAGAGTTATCATCAATAGTTTGATGTTCTTGAGCAGCATCAGAAGGTGTATCTTCTTGAGTTTCAGAGTCTTCTACAGATTCTATGTTGTTATTATACTCTGGAGTTTCATCTTCTGATTCATCAGAACCTGACAAATCTTTAACAGGCTCTGACTTTTTATCATCAGGCTCTTTATCATCAAACTTTACGTGCATTGATTCTTCCACTGTATTAGTTTCAGAATTATACACTCTGTATGACTTAGAGCGTTCAGAGTATCCAATGAAGATACCCTTACAGGCTTTAGAGTCAAATTTCTTAAGATGGACTTTGTTATTCAGAATGTAACATGTACAACCAAATTGATGGAAATAAGAAATATTGGGTTTTCTTCCCTTAAAGAGTTCATATGTTGTTTTGTTCAAAATAGGTCTTATATAGATTCTATTCTGAATATAACAAGCAGTGTTAACAGCTTCTGCCCAAAAGAATTTTGCTAAATTATTTTCATGCATCATGGTGCGTGCCATTTCTTGTAAAGATCTATTCTTTCTTTCTACAACTCCATTTTGTTGTGGAGTTCTAGGAGAAGAGAATTCATGGAGAATTACATGTTCTTCACAAAAATTTTCAAAAGGTTCATTTTCAAATTCACCACCATGATCACTTCTTACTTTCAAAATCTTGGAATCTTTTTCATTTTGAATTTGGATACAGAAGATGCTAAACACTTCATATGTGTCATTTTTAGTTCTCAGAAACTTAACCCAAGTCCATCTACTATAATCATCCACAATGACTAATCCATATTTCTTACCATTGATTGAAGCATTGCTAACTGGTCCAAACAGATCAATGTGTAAGAGTTCCAAAGGTCTAGTAGTAGAGACAATGTTCTTGTTCTTAAAAGAACTTTTGACAATTTTTCCTTTTTGACAGGAACCACAAAGTGAGTCTGAGTGATATTTTATTTTTGGAAGGCCTCTGACAAGATTGTCCTTGCTGAGCTTAGAAATTAATCTCCAGTTAGCATGACCCAATCTTTTATGCCAGACCCATTTTTCATCACTCAGTGTCAAAAGACAAAGCACTTGTTGTTCCTTTAAATCAGAAAAATTAACTTTGTACACATTGCCTTTTCTATTTCCCTTAAAGACAATATATTGATCAGAGTTTCTGATTACAGTACATGAATCCTTATCAAACATAACATCATAATTACTATCACACAATTGACTTATGCTGAGTAGGTTATGATGTAGTCCATCTACTAACCAAACATCAGAAATTGACAAAGAAGAATTACCTACTGTACCTATACCAATGATATTTCCCTTCTAGTTGCCACCAAACCCTACTGTTCCTCCCTCTTGCTGATTCAGGGTGTGGAATAAGAGCTTGTCTCCTGTCATGTGACGTGAGCAGCCAGAGTCCAGATACCATGAGCTTTCTTTTCTTCTTTGGGTGCATACCTGCAGCATACACTATTTCAGATTTTGGTACCCATACTCTGATGGGTCCTTTTTGGTTAGTTTTGAGAATCTTATTCTTCTTGTTAGAATACTCAGAAGATTTGGAGTCAACAGAGCCTTTAGAAAAATGTTTAGGCTTATGTTGTCTCTGAGACTTTCATCTTGAGTGTGTCAGAGAACCAGTTACCAAGTTTGCTTTAGAAGTACTAGTGCCCCGCTTATCAACAGGCTTTGGTACTTTGACAGCTTTAACTTGAGTAGACATAGGTACTGATGTGAGGGGAACCTGAGTTTTAGAAGACTTGGGTTCAGAAGATGAGTCATCTTCTGATACCTTATCTTGTGGTTCCAAGCTCACAAGAGTACCAGACACAGTCAGAGGTTCTGATGCACCCTTAGTAAAGTTTGAATAAGATTTTGATGGTGACTTGCTCAACAAGACAGGTTTACTTGATTTTCCTACATTAGGACATGTAAGAGAACCAAGTCCTTGTCTTTTGTAATAGTTGCTAAGTCCACCATGAATTACAGAAGTTACCCTAGTTTTGTCAATGTTATGGTGAACAAACTCTTGTAGAGAGATTTCATACTCGTCATAAGGTTTGTGACATGTTCTACATCCAGTCTCAAGCACCTTAATTGTTTTAAGAGATTTTTGATAGTTTGCTTGAGTCTGGGTGAGATTTTCATTGAGTAGCTTCATTTTTTGTTTGCAAAAATCTAACTCACTCAACTTTTCCATGTACTTCACCATTACATCTTTCAAAGCTTTGGTCATTTGAGTACTAGACATTTTAGATATTACCTCATCAATGTCGTCAGTATCAGACTCTGAATCATTTTCATCGTCTGACTCACCAATGGCCATAAGCGCTAGGTTTGCTTCCTCAGAGTCTTCATCCTCAGATAGTTCGTTAATATCCTCTCATGTTGCCATCAGACTCTTCTTGGCTTTGTTCTTGATCGTACTCTTTCTTCCTTTACCCTTGGAGTTGAGTTCAGGACAATCAGCCATGAAGTGTCCAGGCTTATGACAATTGAAACAATTTTTTGTGTCATCCTTCTTCTCTTTGCTGGTGTTGTTTCTTGATCCAGATCCTCTGCCTTGAAAATTTTTGCCCTTCCTTAGTGACCACTTTTGAAAGTTCTTGGACAAGAGTGCAAAGAAATCATCATCTGATCCTTCCTCTTGATTATCTATGGAAGATTCCTCTGCTTCAGATTCTACAACTTTGGCTTTCAGAGCCTTAGATGAAACTGAAATAGATGGCAAAGCCACAGATTTTAGCTTCTTCTGAGGCTCATCAGAAGATAGTTCAATCTCATGACTCATGAGCGAACTTATCAATTCCTCCAAGCCAAGTTTGTCCAAATCTTTAGCTTCTTGAATAGCTGTTACCTTAGGCCTCCACCTTGAAGGTAAGCTTCTCAAAATCTTCCTTACATACTCAGAGGTTGTATAACTTTTCTTGTAAAGCTTCTTGTCTGTAGGAGTGAACTTCTTTCTTTCTTCAACAGATAGCCTTCCCTTTTCATCTAGTCCTTGGAAAGTTACCCCTTCTTCAACCAAGTCCCAAAGCTCATCATCTAAACCAATAAGATAACTGTAGATTCTATCTTTCCACCAGGAAAAGGTAGAAGCATCTCCATTGAACTTTGGTGCCTTGTTGCTTGACTTATCTTCAACATCATAGTCATGAGGAACTGCTTTCATGCTCACACTTGGAGTTCCTTCAGTCATAGTGTTTTTCAACTAGAAACTGTTTCACTGTTAGGTGATTAGAAAACAGAACCAGGCTCTTGATGCCAATTGAAGGTGTGAAAAACACAAGAAGGGGGGGTTGAATTGTGTTTTGGGTAGTTTGAAATTTTCTTCTAAGTTATGGAAAACTTATCAGAGTTTGCAGCGGTTTATAAAACAAAACACAATCAAGAGTAACTTTGAAGGTAGAGAGAAAGATAGAGACAGAGATTTTTATACTGGTTCCCCTCACAAACCGAGAGTACGTCTAGTCCTCTTGTACTTCCAAGAGAGTTCACTATAATCACAAAAGATTACAATTGCTCAAGCACACAAGCAAGAGACTTCCAATGCTCAAGTATACAAACAAGAGACTTCCTAATGCTCAAGCACGCAGGCAAGAGACTTCAAAACAC
Source organism: Trifolium repens (assembly GCA_030408175.1). NCBI lineage: Eukaryota > Viridiplantae > Streptophyta > Magnoliopsida > Fabales > Fabaceae > Trifolium > Trifolium repens. The sequence continues at coordinate 15,319,319 of CP125844.1, read as the reverse complement.
AAGTGTAAGAAAAACAGAGTCTGAACAATTGATATAAAGATCAATGTTCAGTTACAAAATAAATACAACTTTTGAAACAAGACTTAACTTAGAATCTTAATACAAAATTCTAAGGTTCAACTAATGAATTAACAGAAGCTGAAGCTGGAGTCTTGGATTTTGAATATGAGTTCAAGTTGTATTTGCAGTTTTGTGCTTTAGGATGATTTTAGCAGAGTACAGCTCTTTTCAAATTGTTCAAGTGTTGTATCCCAAAGCTTCAAACTTGCTCCAATTTATAGACGAAGGTGGAGCGTGTTTGATTCGAATTTGATGCAGTGAGATTGTGTCAGCTGTAGATAGTACCATTGTTAACCAAATCGGGTAACCTTGTATACAATCAATCTTGGGGAAAACGTTTTATCCAAATCAGGTAAAGAGTTCGTACAATAGTACAAACGTCACTATTTTGTGGATAAGATTGATTCCATCAGCTTTTGGAATGTCAGAGTATAATCATTGATGCAGAGAATGTTCTTCTGACAAAACGGCTCTCACTGCTCTTATCAGAGTCTGATATGCATCTTCTGATGATTAGAACTTGCATCCTCTGATGAATCACATACGCATCTTCTGATGGCTTGAAGTTCTGATCAGAGTTTGTTTTGCCATATCAGAGCTTCCAATGTGCTTCCAATGAATATAAAAATTAACTTGAATATCTGCACACTTTGATTAAATAATTAGTATACCCTATTGTACATTAATACTTTTGTTATCATCAAAACTTAATTGGGTCATATCAGAACCTCTTTTGTTCCAACACTATCATGATGCATCTGAATGTTTTAACTTCTATAAAGAGTTGTACAATCATGTATTTATTGAACAATAAATTAGGAATAGAATGAGGAAAAGGAAAAGGAAAGTAATTTGCTCATTCACATGCTACAAATATTATCAAGTTGTTCTTGAAAGATGTTCATGAAATAAGCCATTCAAGACCTCTAGTGCCAAACCAATCTCAATTATGCTTCCACTATCTGTACAATCAGACAGAAATCGAACCAGACAGAATCATGATGAACTGCATCAGATTTCTTAAACTTCCCCCACCACAAATCAGTCTCATAAACATTAAGTTTAGGTGATCCAGAAACCATTACAATAGAGTTACTTGATATTTTAAATATTTCATATGATCTTGGTTGGCATAATTTAACCCGAATACTACTACTCTCATTAGATGACTAATTTCCAAGTTCATGCATACGAATTGAAGCTCATTTAAAAAGAAGCAAGTCCACTTAATAAGTTTTAATAAATATTTTGCTTCCTAATCAACAATAGCAAATAATAAAATTACACTTTCACATTAGATGACCAAGATTTAGATAAGAATGCCAACATGATTGCTTCGATGAACACTATCATTGTTTATTTGTTTGAAACTATGAAGCACAAAAACTCCTAACTTATTAAATGACAGATAACTCAGTTTAACTCACCTTAGTTTTTGGAATTAATCTTATTTGCTATGAAATGTCTATACGTACGATGATCTTAGTAGTTTGGACCTAACAATGATCTTAGCCAAGAACTAAAGCTTAATAACCATCATATCAAAATTATAAAGCAGAGTACTATACTTATCAAATAGAAAATCAAAGAAATGGAAACCCACCCAATAAAATTAGATATCAAAAAGCTTTTTCAAATAATGGATACCATAAAGAATTGCATCAAATGTCATTTGACCTTCACTACATCAAGCTGAAAACATATATTAGTGTCGTCTCCTTGTACCCGCAACATTCCAAGCTGAAAACAAAACACATGGTTGAATCCAGTAGCTTCTTTTTTCTTTGGAAAGGCCAAGAAAGATAAAATTAAAACAAGGCATAATGTATGCCAATAGGTACAAAATACAGTCACAGCTCCACAACACTTGGCAACTAATATGCAGACTCTACTATAACTTAAATTACCTTATCAGTTGCTATATCTACACAGACAACTAGAACAACGAATTACTAGTATTTCCCACCTAATGTTACACCATAACTAACCAATACACATGCCAATACAAACTGCCAAAAACAAACAGCAAGCAGACTCCAAAGTTAGTGCTATGAATTGGACTTCTAGCAATGCTTGTTATGAAGAGATGAAGTGTAAATAACACACCCTTCACACCAAATCCAAAACGGACAGAGTTTGAGATACGACTGAGAAGCCGAAGGACTGTCCACACTCGATTGTGATACCACCTCCCAGCTGCAAGCTGACAGTAATCTGCACCTAATTTAAAGATAATACACTTGAACAACACCAAACCATAGTAATCACCTAATTTAAAGATTATACTAAAGGCAAGATCAACTAGAAATGATCCTAATAAAAATTATGTTATCTAAAGGCAAGATATATTACCCCTTTCACATGTTTTACATATGAATTGACCCTATTTTAAGAGTCAAACCCAATGGCACCAGCTGCAAAATTGACCATTAGGAGTCAAAACTCAGTGGAAAGATAAACTAGAAATTATCCTAATAAAAATTATTGAAACAGTTTATGTATCTTAAGATTTGTCAACATTAAAATCTCACAATATAACATGTTTCCTTTTATTGGAACAATTTATGTATCTTATGATTTGTCAACATTAAAATCTCACAAATATAACATATTTCCTTTTACAATGAAAGCTTGTTTACCATGCTACCATGCAATCAGATAAAAGTCTACCATGCTACCATGTATATGACGTACAGATAAAAGAATAACCTATTGGTCCCATGTATGAGTATAATAATCATAAATAGCCAAAGACAGAACATCAAAGACAGCAATGTACCATTTCTCAATTCAGATAAAAGAATAATAATCATAAATAGCCAAAGATAGAATCAAAGACGGCAATGTACCATTTCTCAATTCACTTCAACATGTATTTCAAATTTATAACAGCTAACATAGGAGACCTACAAGAGCATGAGACCAAAATATGAACCTTCAACTTACAAGATTTTATCAATTCTCATGCACTGGACTATAAAATCGTGTTTTTCATATATAGCTACCAATAACATAATAGTTAGTCCTCAAATGTAAACCCAATAACTCACAAAAAAGTCAGTTGTGTATTTGCAAATAGTTGATTTCTGACTATAATTTACCAAACTCACAAAATAGTCAAAATGGCCAAAGATATACTCTGTAGATGCAATGAACTTACACTATAAAATCATTTGATTTCCCATAACAGTGCTAAAAACTGGAATAACTGCCAACAAACAATGCTCCACCAGAAAATTGGCTAAATAAATAAATAACATAAAGCATAAAGAGATGCTCATCACATCCTTCAAACAATTACAAACTTCACCATAATATATAATATATGAATTACAATGCATTTGAATTATCATTCAACATATAATATATGATTTGCAATGCATTTGAATTATCATTCAACATACTCAACCTCAAGAATTAAAAAAAGAAAACAGGATTCAAAATTGAATTTCAATAATGGTCTATGATATGCAATTATAAGGATCATCAACTAACTTCAGTGTTCCATAATTAAATCATAATAAGCACAAGATTAATGTCAAAACATATTAGAAAGCGTGAGAATTAAGAAATTAAATAAGCTGCACAGACACAATTTAAATGAATAAATATAAATTAATTCCTAAACAAAGCAAGCAAAACTAATAAACTATTGATTGAGATTGATAACTAAGAAAAGTCAATCATTAGAATAGGAATTTCACCTTTGTAAACTAGCACCTCACACCTTAACAGATATGCTCAATCGAACAAATGATGCATTAGAAATTGGACCTGTGCATATATTTTGCAGCGTGTCCCTTGCTTGAAGTTCCAAAAACTCAATAACTATGACTGTGTTAGTAAAAGAATTAGTAACAGTAGAAACATTAGGCTAAAGCAATCCAGAAATCCAGATCTACAACAAAAACGTGAAAATGAAAAACTTTTACCTAAAATTGTTGATGATGAAATACAGAATAAGACATAAACTGGTCCAAATTTGATATCAGTTTTCCATTTTTCCCTAAAAGCCAATCGATCTAAGAATGAAATGGAACCCTAAATACAACAACACGATGAAGACAAGAATGTGTGAGAGGAATCGGAACCCTAACGAGAATGAAATTAGAGAGATTATGAAGGAATTTACCTGACTGAACTCTGTTCTGAGTTAATCTCACCAAAATCGCATCGAAGATCGATTGTAAAAACTCATAAGGAAGCTCGAAAATAGAAACAAATGGAAGGACATTGAAGGATGGAAGCAGTATTGGAACGAGAATGGAGAATAACGGCGGCGACGGAACGTTTTCGATCGGAAATTTGCGATGGAGATCTGCGATGATTAGGGTTCATGCGATTTGGGAGAGAAATGAGTTTAATTTTGAGAAAACGAGTTTATTTTTTTGACGCAAGAGAAAAATGAGTTTATACTTTATAAGTTTCATTTTCTATGAAAGTATTTGATTTGATTTGATGATAACTCTTTTTTTTTTTATCTTAATTAAGAAAAATTAGTTTATATCTTTATTATATCAAAATTAAGTAAAATGTTCAGGAAACTACTTCTTAAGTTCAAATCCGCAGGAAAATCCTTGGGAATACCTGCGGATTTTCCTGAAAACACAAAATCCGCAGGAAATTACTTCTTAGTGTGAAATCCGCAGGAAAATCCTTGGGAATACCTGCGGATTTTTCAGAAAACACAAAATCCGCAGGAAATTACTTCTTAGTGTGAAATCCGCAGGAAAATTCTTAGGAATACCTGCGGATTTTTTTCCGCAGCAAAATCCGCAGGAAAATAGAAAATTTCTAGTAGTGCGTGGATGATGTGTTCATCTTTAGGGCACGAACAACAATATTTACTTGTAGTTTTATCTATAAGAAAGAGATGTCTTACATGCAGTATATGATAGAACCAAACCCTGAAGCATTCTCAATATATACAAGAAAGCATGTTGTCCACAACTCCCTTAGCACCTATTAGGCTAAGCTCCCAAATGTAATGCTACTTCAAGAACAGCTAGTGCCTCACCTACAATAAGTTGGAAACACATGGTGCAATCCAACTTGTTTTAGCCTAAAAAATGTCACTCTCATATATAAGAATGAGGTTCTAACTTGTTTTAGAAATGGATTAAGAGCTGGGCAGTCGAGCTATAGTCAGTAATTTAGAATCGTCCGATCAAAATCAAATGGTTAAGGGGGGGTACGGTTTGGACACATTGTAGAGTCTGAGGCAAAACTCCTCAACTTGTACCTTATTCTTAATCAACTTCCACTAATTCGACATTAATTATGCGCAAGCAATTAAACACTAGTCCCTTCGTCAGTATAATTCTAGAGTTTATAATTTCTCATGTGCCTCACACTCCATAGAATCAAAGCGATCAAAACATGTTGATTGAATTCTACATAACTCGTGTTAAAATAAATACAAATCAGATTTTCCATTTACCATATTGGTGGTTAGGGATGTCAATTTCATCAGTAAATGGGGATCCCCGCGGGGATTGTCCCGTCTGGGGATCCGAAGTTGGAGAATTTTTCCTCGTAGGGATGGAGGAGAAAATTATCCCAAAAGAGGTTTGGGGATGGGGACGGTTATTTATCCCTCGCCCCATTGAGACTATGTCCCCGAAAACTTTATTAAAAATAACATTTGTAAATGTATATTTAAGTACTTTATAAATTATTTTTAATTATATTTTCACACAATATATGTATATATTTGTTCACATATGATGTTTATTATTATCACAAGACTTACAATAATATTATTTTTTTTATTTGTTCTATAATTAAGTTTTACTAGTTTTTTACAACTAGTTTGATTGAAAATAATATAAATTTGATAATTTTTTTAAGGTTGATGAATTTCCGCGAGAAATGTGAGATCCACATGGAGAATGATAGACTATTCTCCGCTCAATCCTCATCCAATTGACATCTCTCTACTGGTAGTGCTAGAGTTGGTAATGTAATTCTCCACAAGAAAAGAACTCGATTTCTATCTCAATGAAAAAAGAAACGGGACATCTCTAGATTCTCTATGCTAAGTGCTAACTCAAGGAGTAGTTAGTCCCATAGTGGACTAAAAGAACATCAATTATGTTATGGTAGATACGCATAAATTATTAAAATGTATAATTTTATGTTTAAAAAAAGGACGAGTTGCATGGATCAAATCACATCTCATCACAAATATTTAGGAACTAATATACTAAAATAAAAGATGTTACTTTTTTATGTAAAATAAAAGGTGTTACTAATTTGTGTTCTCAGTACACTCTTAAAGAATTCAATATAAAAAAATATTTATTTAAAAAATTAAATTATTTAATTTGTAATACATTGACTTAACACGTTTTTTATAAACAATTTACTATTTAAAATTCTTAAAGAGTATTTTGAAAATACTCATTAGTATTTTTTTTCAAAATAAATAAATATTGCACGTACAATATCACCCAAAAGAAATAAATATTGCAGGTACAAAGCCTTTTTATACTAGTATTACATACTACTATTAAATTAAATTCAAATACTCCCTCCGTTTCTTTTTAATTGTCTTTTTAGAATGATAACACAAAATTAAGGAAATGTATTTTTGCATGTTATCTTCCTATTATACCCTTGTTTTAATCCACCAATAAAAAAAAATTAATATGTTATGTACCAACAAAAATAAAATAAAAAAAAAGATTTAGTTTTCCAAATATATAGCATTAATTGGTTTTATGGAAAAAGATAAGACCAATTGACAAAGGGTATAACTGACAAATCATGCCCATAAAATACAAAAAGGACAATTAAATAGAAACGCTAAATATGATAATATAAAACAATTAAAAAGAAACGGAGAGAGTAATAGAGTATATTAAAGGAGAGCCCTTATAAATACTACACTGGTTATGTGAAGTCAACATTCCATGCTTGAGGAGATGCGTGTGAGCTTAACATTCCAATTTTCATTCCAAAGTTTGACGGAGAGGAACTAGGGTATAATACTTATGCTTTTTCAATCCAGCTTAAATCTATCAAAATACATTATTAAAAGTGTACTTAGTATTTGTCAAAAAAAAAAAAAAAGTGTACTTAGTAAAATGCCCCATTTTAGGTTGAGAGCGGTAATAGAAAATTCAGTTGGAACAATGGATATTAGTCATTACTAACGAAAGTAAATTTTCGTATCAATACTATGGTAACAAAAAAAAATGCATTTCCTATCGGATAATTTTTTTTGATTTTAACTATCAGTTGAATCTGGTTCGGGGGTCAGTTCTGGCATCAAGTGGTTCCAGTCTCCTCCGATCGCAGTTGCGTGTCGGGTAATTTAGTAGTGCAAAATAGCAAGTTGGGGAACATTACAAAATTGGAAGGAAACGTCAGTTAAAAGTTACTTAGCGTTGGACCAACTGTGAATAACATCAACACCATGCTATAAATGGACTTTTCCCATCCAGCTAAGTAGGGTTTGTAATTTTCCAAAACTACGCGTTATGAAAACAAGTTCGAAGTTCGCAAACATGTCAACAATTCAGGGGAAAGCAATTTCTTTGCGTGAAGAAATTCACATGTTCATCAACAATGACTAAGATTGAACGTTTTTTTTTTCCACCATCAGTATCCGACACACTGAATCGCTTATTCTAGTTCAGAGGTCAGTTCTGACATCAAGTGATTTCAGCCCCTTCTAATCACAGTTGCGGGGATCGAACTGTGATTTCCCCTACTAAATCCAACATCAATCACCACCGGACCAATTAACGATTTGTAGATTGAGTGGTGTTTGAAACCACATAGTGTGTAAAGTTTATTAAGCAATATATGGGTATTATTGTTCATATTTTTGCAACGGTGGCCATTCCTGTTAGGTCATGAGAGGAGTTCGGATGATCATTAACATTGGATCCAGAGCTATCACATAAGAGAATTGAATACTGCATCTTTATAAAAAATCTTAAGAAATGGAGTATCTGAGTTTTCTCGCTCATATGTCATTCAACCTTTACTTTTTCAAATAATATCAAACGTCCAATTGGACATTATACAACAATTTCTTGAGCTAGTCATTTTGTTGAGGTTACTCTTCCTTTTATCGAACTCTTTTTAATTAATAATAATAGGTCAAATGCATATGTAGGTTCTTTAAGTTTCACTTTTGTATCCGATAGATTCTTTAAGTTTTTTTTTTCAAATGGTCCTTTAAGTTTTTAAAATGTATCATCCAGGTCATTTCATTATATTCCGTTACAAAAAAAAGATGATGTGTTTAAAGAAAATAGATTCTAAGATGTGTTCTTGTATTCATGTATCATCTAGATCATTCTACGTCATCAAGTTAACGGTCACATCATCCTTTTTTGTAACAAAATATAACGGAAGAACTTAAATGATACATTTTAAAAACTTAAAGACCTATTTTATTTTAGTTTTTGGGACTGGTCAATATATATATATATATATATATATATATATATATATAATATAATTAATTACACTTTAATAGGAAGACAAACGGGCAACAAGCTGCGCCGCTAACCTTTTTAGAAGGCAAAATCAATTCTTTTAAACACTACATCTAAATAACCTATTTGAAACCAAAAAAAACTTAAATAACCTGTATGATATAAATGTAAACTTAAAGGATCTAATATGCATTTGACCTTAATAATATGAGTTAAGTTTGTTTAAAAATCATGTCAATGAAAACAAAATGCAATGAATTCTTTTTGGTAATCTTTTACCGATCGTTAGTTGTTTTAGTGGTGATTGGCGTTGAACATGGTAAGAAGAACTACAATTTGATCCCTCACAACTGCGATCGAGAAGAGGCTGAATCCACTCGATGATACAACTAACCCCAAATCAAATTAAACTAGTGGTGAAAACAAAAGAAAATCTACCTCTATTACTTTTATTTTTTTTAACGCAATCTACCTCTATTACTAAAATATCTTTATTGATATTTTTGTTTTGGACAGGATAACTTTATTTGTACTAACTAGCAATAAATTTAATAATGCAAATAGTTAATAAATTTAATACACTAAAATTAATTTTCTCAATTCTTGCTATTTAGTCAACAAAATCTTATGCTACAAGTATATAGGGATGAAGATATTATCAATTAGAGAATGACTAAGTAACCACCTAGAAAATACATAGAAACTTCTGTCCAGAAAATTGGAAAATGCAAAGAAACTTCAGTTGAAAAAAAGACACAGAGAAACTAGTGGTTACATTTTTATAAAGTGAAGAACTTAACCAATTCAATTCAACATTAGTACTCTCTATGTCAAAGGTTGCATGATATTGATATTACGTTAGTGGAGGAGAGACAACCGCCTTGGAAGGAAAGAAAGAAAGGAATAAATGCTTAATTTTTTATTAAAAAATGATGATTAATTATTTATTTTTTTACGGAAAAAAGATGGTTAATTATATACTACTACTAGTTTTACAAAAAAAAAATAAAAAAAATACTACTACTTGTCAAATGCATTTTTTTATTCAAATGAGCATGAGATGAATCAAAATAAGCAAATTAGATCAAAATAATTTTATTCTAGACGTATTTGTAGTAGTTGAATCAAAATAAGCAAATTTATATTATTTTATTCTCTTTTCTCTTATTTTCTCTTCTAATTCTTTATCTTTCTCTTAATTTTTCTCTCTCTCTTGATCATATTATTATTACGTGTACAATTTCAACAATTTGCTTGTTGTAAGATTTGCAATTGAGCAAAAATTGTTCAAATTGTAATCCGAACTGTTGGATACCTCAAACACCAATTTATTAAAAAATTATTTAATGGTTTCATCAAAAACAGTATTTTACTCGATCAACTATGCATGTCTTCTACAATTTTGTTTTTTTAGTTTAGTTTAACTTTAACTTACAAAATACTTATACAAACTTGTTTACTTACACAATCTCATTTATTTACTTAGAAAAACATATAAAATACATATGACATATAGTTATGATTTTATCCGATCAGAACGGAAATAGTCGTGATGCTCCTCTCCAATATGGTTATGTGAAGGAGAATTGTACCTATAAACATTCCAACATTCCAACTTTTAAGTTAGTATTAACATGAATTGAAGGTTTTAAAGTAAAAATTAATAATATATAATCTCCAGCACGAAACTAATGCCAAAAATGTAAGGATGAATCTGATATCATCAACTATTAATGGCTGTCAAATTAACGCCTGATGTCCACTGTTACAAAAGCTCCAGCTTGTCTTGCTGTTTAGCATAGTCGCGTGGCTTTGGACCCACATACTCTTGGGTTTGTTAAGAAGTCCCAACGAAAGGCTCTAATATCATTTTAAAATTTGATATTAGGTCTAATTCAACCTTACGAAACTGGTTTTGTAAGGATGAGTCGATATAAAAATCTAAGGTAATATTAGAGTCTCTTCAAGATCTATTGGGTCACTCGCTATCGGGCCACTCTTTATTTATATACGCGCACCAAGTCCAATAATACTGGACATGAGGGGTTGTGTTAAGAAGTCTCACATTGAATATGAGATGACATGATTAAGAGTTTATAAGTAAAGACAATCTTCATCTAACAAATCACAGTTTTGTAGGATTAAATTATACTCAATTCTCAATTCTAAAAGGGTCGACGCCTAAGGGAACGACACCAAATTGAGCTTAGACCAGTTATTATTATGTACTACCCAGTCATAATATTATTTTCAAATGACTTCACTGATCATTCATCAATTTTCTTTATATCATTGCTTGCACTCCACTCCTTAGTCCATACGCAGCAAATCGATATATGAATGAATCAAAATAATATCCGTGCGAGATTTTTTATACTATAGAAAAGTAAAACAAATGATGCCACATGATGACATATACTTTTACACGAGTTTTATTTTATCATTCATTATGAAAATTTTGACTTGTCAATTCCATGAAAAAATCTGCCAGCCATCCTATTTTGTTGTTTGTGTCAAATACAATTAAACATCTTTTTCAACGTGGAAAATTGCGGTTTAAGCTAATGGTTTCGTTTTTTATTTTATTTTTTATTATACAGAGGGGGCATAAGCCCAAGCTAATGGTTTCTTATATCGGCTTCGTTTGGCCCGGCTTATTTTCCTCTTTTTTTCTTCTCCTTAAAAATAGTAAAGAAGGAAAAGAATTTGTTTGACTTTACTTTTTTTTTATTTTTTACTTCTTTACTTTATTTCTCTAATACTTTTAAGGAAAAATAGTGCAAATATAATTTTATACTTCTTTATTTCGTTTAAGCTAAAATAAAAAATAAAAAATAAGCCGGGCCAAATGGGACCATCATCTAATTAATATTATGTGCATCGGCCACACTTAAATTAGTAATAGCGAAAATGCATTAATATTTAAAAAGATAAATTTGATAATTTTTTTTATCTATTACTATTAACAATTTCTATTTAATTTGTGTGAAAACACAACTATGAGCTTTATTGTGGAAAAATCGGAGTATAAATGAGGGGTTTAAATTGGTCTTTTTAAGGAAAACACTTAAAAACACTTTTTTACAAATATTTCTTTAAGGAAAACTGGGAATAAATTAATATAATATTAATTACATTTTTTGTGGTTCATAAAATCAGTTTATTTTTTAAAAAATTTATTGTGCATAGCTAAATATATATATATATATACACACTCTCATTCTTAATTATTATTTTTCCTTTTTTTCTTAATATTAGAAGTGTTTTTTTATTAAAATATTGTTTTTTTAGCTAATTAAAACTATTGTTTTAAATCCGTCATTTAGATGTATCCTAGAAACTCCCATACAATATGGCAATATAATGATAGTTGACCATTTCCTTGAAAGACTTGCATATACCAGTAGCTTATATAAGCACACCAGCAAATCAAGAAAAGCAATCCAAATATCTCATCACCAAGTCCGTCCTTGCAATTTGCAACTAGTCCCCACCTATCAAAAGAAGTGAAGAAAAAAAAAAAGAGAAAAAAACACTCAGAAATCTCATCATCAAATTCTTACAATTCTCCTCATCTATAGAGCAAAAAAAAAAACAGAGAGAAATATATATATTAATTTAAGGCAAGGCACAAAAAGAGTGAGAGAAAAAAAATGGCAGATAGTTCAGTATCATTTTTATTGGACAAACTATCTTGGTTACTTCAAGAAGAAGTGAACCTACAAAAAGGGGTCCGTGAAGATGTTCAATACATCAAAGACGAACTCGTACGCCACAAAGCCATCTTAATGAAAGCTGATTCATTGGAAGACAAAGATCCTGAACTAAAAGTATGGGTTAAAAGTGTAAGAAATATTGCTGAAGACATTGAAGATGCTATAGATGAATACAATCTTCGTCTTGTTGATCATCATCAACAAAGTAAGAACCATTCTCCTATTCATAAGCTTGGTTTTGTGATCAAGACTATGAAAGCTAGACACAGAATAGCTAAAGATATACAAGGAATCAAATCAAAAGTTGAAACTATCTCTAATGGACGTCCAAACATATCTGGTGTAGGTTCAAGCTCAAGTCAAAGGCGTTCATCAAGGCTTGATAGTCAAGGTAATATTTTATTTTTATAAATTGCATACCATATATACACACATGCTCAATACACAAATTACAACTACAATCATGTTTAGTGTACAAGTCAAATAAGCATAAGAGTATTATATAAACAACATTAGAATCTACAACATGTTGATTTATCAAAGATATGAATGATTGTCACTTAACTTTTTAAATTATGCAATTTTAGTCTACTATCAATTTTGTCACCCAAAATTTAGCAGAAATGATAACGTGTGGCAAGGAGACATGACTACAAAGTGATGACGATACACGACAATATAAATATGTAATTAAACACGTGGAGCTTACATGACAATACAAATAACATATTTAAAAAATCTAATTTTAAAAGCGTCATATCATATGGTAGAGTCTCAATTTTGTGTTTGCATATCATGGGTTCAAGTTTTGCATATGATAATTTTGAAATTAAAATTTTAAGATACTTTATTTGTATTGCCACGTAAGTTCCAAGTGTTCAATGACATGTTCGTTGACATCATTATGTAGTCATGTCACTATAAGTGTGGAGAAGTGAAAAATCTGAGGTTTGAACCCGACCCTTCTAATACTGTTCTTAGTAAACTAACCGGGCTATCCTTACGGGACAATTACATGAATGATTTACTAACATAATACTAATTAATGTACATCTTTTTTGCAACCTATAATAAATACTCTAATGTAAACATGAACAAATAGTCTTTTTTGAAGAGTAAACTTCTAAAGGAAATGCTAACATTGTGGCATGTATATAAACAATCGTAGGAATATGATCTACGACATTTTTATAACAGTAATATGATCAACCAAAAATCCATATTCTTCTAATGTTCTTCTGGTATATTGGGACCATAGCATATATATATTATTCCAAAATGAACCAAAGTCCATATCAATTAATTATAAAATTAGAAATCTAGTTAATTAGGATTATTACTTATCATTAATCAATAAAGACTCCTAAAAAATAAATAGATAATATATATATATATATATATATATATATAATGTCCATATTATAATTTAATTAAATAAAATATTTCAACAGGCGATGCCCTTTTGCTAGAGGAAGCTGATTTAGTTGGAATTGAAGAACCAAAGAAGCAACTTTGTGATTTGCTGTTCAAAGATGAAACAAAGAGAGCTGTGATTTCAATCTATGGTATGGGAGGTTTAGGGAAGACAACATTGGCAAAACAAGTCTATGAAGATCCAAAAGTAAAGAAACATTTCAGGATTCATGCTTGGGTTAATCTCTCTCAATCATTCAGAATGGAAGAGGTACTGAAAGACCTTGTACAACAACTCCATAATGTTATTGGAAAACCAGCTCCAGAATCAATTGGAATGATGAAAATTCCCAATTTGAAAGAGTTTATCAAGAATTTTCTTCAGAGAAGTAAGAAATATCTAATTGTGCTTGATGATGTGTGGAGTGTGAATGTATGGGATGCTGTGAACCATGCTTTGCCTAATAACAACTGCGGCAGTAGAGTGATTCTTACGACACGCAAGAAAGATATAGCTTTGTATTCTTGTGCAGAATTGGGTAAGGATTTTCTTTTTCCCCTTGAATTCTTACCAAAGCAAGAAGCTTGGTCACTTTTTTGTAGGAAGACATTTCAAGGCAACTCATGTCCTCCACATCTTGAAGAAGTTTGTAGGAAGATCTTGAAATTGTGTGGAGGGTTGCCATTAGCAATTGTGGCAATCAGTGGTGCTTTGGCTACGAGAGAAAGATCAAACATAGAAGAATGGAACATGGTTTGCAGAAGTTTTGGTTCTGAAATTGAAGGCAATGACATATTGGAAGTTATGAAGAAAGTGCTTTCCTTAAGTTTCAATGAATTGCCTTACTATCTTAAATCATGTTTGATGTATTTAACCGTATTCCCAGAATTTCACGCTATCGAGCATATGAGATTGATTCGATTGTGGATAGCTGAAGGGTTTGTGAAACACGAAGATGGCAAGACACTAGAGGAAGTTGCAGATAGTTATCTTAAGGAGCTTTTGAACAGAAGTTTAATCCAAGTGGTAGAAAAAACAAGTGATGGAAGGATGAATACATGTCGGATGCATGGTCTTACAAGGGAAATTGTTAATTTGAAATCAAGAGATCAGAACTTTGCAACAATAGCCAAAGATAACGACATAGTATGGCCGGAACGAGTTCGTCGATTGTCAGTGATAAATTCATCACAAGATGCATTACAACAAAATCAGACAACATTTCATCTTAGGTCTCTGCTAATGTTTCCATTATCAGATTCACCCAGTCATTTTTCTATTAATGAATTATGCACCTCCAGTGGTGTTAAGTTGCTCAATGTGTTAGACTTGCAAGATGCGCCTTTGGAGGTTTTTCCTGCTGAAATTATCAACCTTTACCTTCTGAAGTATCTAAGTTTAAAGAATACAAATGTTAAAAACATTCCAGGATCGATTAAGAAGCTGCAATACCTGGAGACCTTGGATCTTAAACACACTTATGTCACTGAACTGCCCGCTGAAATTGCGGAGCTGAAACGATTACGCCATCTTCTGGTGTATCGTTACGAGATTGAATCATATGCTAAATTCGGCTCAAGGCATGGCTTCAAGATGACTGCGCCTATCGGAAACATGCTATCTTTGCAAAAGCTTTGTTTCATAGAGGTAGACCAAGGAAGTGGAGCCTTGATGGTTGAGTTAGCAAAACTTACTCAACTTAGGAGGCTAGGCATTAGAAACATGAAGAAAGAAGATGGTGCTGCTTTGTGTTCATCAATTGAGAAGATGGTCAATCTTACATCACTATCCATAACCGCAATAAACGAAGATGAGATAATTGATATTCACAGCATTTCAAAGCCTCCTCAGTATCTTCAGAAGTTATACTTGAGCGGACGTTTAGAGAAGTTTCCACAATGGATAAAATCTTGCAAGAATTTAGTCAGAGTTTTCTTAAAATGGAGCAGGCTAAAGGAGGATCCTCTGGTGTATCTTCAAGATTTGCCAAATCTTCGACATCTTGAGTTTCTTCAAGCTTATGTTGGTGAGACATTGAAATTCAATGCAAAAGGGTTTCCAAGTCTGAAGGTGTTAGGCCTTGATGATTTAGAAGGATTGAAATATATGGAAATTGAGGATGAAGCAATGCAAGGTCTTAAAAAGTTGGTCATTCAGCAATGTGGCTCATTCAAGAATGTACCATTAGGCATTGAATACTTAACTAAGCTAAAAGCAATTGAGTTATTTGATATGCCTAAAGAATTGATTATGGCACTGCGTCCAAATGGAGGCGAAGATTATTGGAGAGTACAGAATGTTCCAACAATTTATTCTACTTATTGGAGGGATTGTGGCTGGGATGTTTACCCAATAGAGACTTTTGGGGAGATAGAGAGTGACACCGATCATAGTAGTGCATTGAGGACTCTTCAGCTTCCTACTCTTTGGAAGGTTTAACTTTTTTTATGTTGATTTATTTATTATTTTAATACACACTGCATCTGTGACAGTGATGTAAATTGTTGTTAAAGTGTCATGTTGCATACTTTAGGGATGGAAATCGTTTAGTTTTCCGTTATGTAATATGCATAAGTGACGGTGAATTTATGTTGAGTCTCAACAAATAAATCAGGGAGCATAGTCTGTTTTCTGAACTCTTTGAGATTACAGAATAAATAATAATGTAATTTAAATTTATGATTCTTTTGTAGCTTTCACTTTCCACGACTAGTACGTTACAATTGTTTAGCCGGTGGTGGTTTTTTAATCATCGTATCATATATTATAGTTTGTATAGTACCAGAAATCATTAACAAAAGTAATGGAACAATAAAACAACAAATGTTAATAACAAATTAACAATAAGACAACACAAGATAAATAAAATACTATGATCTCAGGAAGGAAGGAACAAACTTGCATTTGTGTGAGAATATTGTTAGTTGACAAGGGGGAGTTTATTAGGGATGGTATGGGTGGGGAATGGGGTGAGGAAGAGTTTCAAATTAAGGGCTGCGTTTGTGGTCTAGGCTGCACGACATACTGGTTTTTGATATTGCCAAAACCTTAACGCAGCCGCTATTGAGGCTGCATCAGCCACATTTGACTGTGGTTTTCCACAAGATTAAAGATCGTGATGCAATCACAGCTGTTACTGTGACAACTATTTAAAATCATGGGGGGAGTTTGATTTTAGGAAGACGAGCATTCTGGTTCATCATATATAAAGGGGAAGTCATGTCTCTCTTGATATTAGCTATGCCATGGGCTGTTAATCTTTCCTATTCTTTCCCTATGTTTAAAATGATATCATATATAGTGTATAATCTCTCGGTCAATGTTTTAAAAACTGAACTGAGCCAAACAAGAGTAATCAGGAAAGGGACAGAAACTTTCAGAGAATTCAACTCAAATGGTCTCATATTATCATCGATAAAGTTGTATTTATAGACACTCTACTCTAACCAACTCTAACCGAACCAAAGCCTACTCTATTAGCAATTTATTCCTCTGTTATTGTTAGGAGAGTAGATAATAAATAACAATGTTGGAGTTTGTTAATGATTTAGTTAAACAGCTAGTTAATACTCTAATAAGCTAGTATACTACAAATAGAGCACACTTTACTCATTTCAGTATCAATTTTAATAATTAGCGTATTTCTTTTGAGTTTAACTCTTAATTACTTCCAAGCTATGGTTTCTCCTCAACTTCCTCCTATATTTCCCGATAAGTAAACTGTTACAATCTTTGGGTCACAATTGTAATACTACATGTGTTAGGGCCACTTATAATATTAGTCAAGGTTGTAGTGGTCTAATTAATAATAAGTTTGTGGCTAAAAGCAGAAATATCATAGGTAATATTGTTGTGTAGATACCATAAAATTTGATGAGGGGCTAAATTAGAATATTGAAAACTAAGAAATAACCCTATGGTTATTTATAGGGGTTACGGTCCCATTTGTAGACAACATGAAAACGGCTCATCAGAAAAAGAAAACAAAATTCTCTCTTCATCCCCATCAGAGGAGATTCAAGAAGCCATAAGAAACTCTACAATTGGAAGATCACATACCAGATAACCTTCGACCATTTCCAATGGCAAACTCAAGTACGCTTCCGCTTATGATTATATTATTTTTTGATGATTAGCATGATTGATTCTAGGGTTTATGAATGAACTTTGGTTCTAGAGTCTACCACTTGTTAGAACCAAAGTTGAATCATAAATAATATAATCATAAGCAGAAGCGTACTTGAGTTTGTCATTGGAAAGGTTTATATGATCTTCCAATTGTAGAGTTTCTTATGACTCCTTAATCTCCTTTGATGGGGATGAAGAGAGAGATTTTTTTTGTTTTATAAGTTGTTTTCACGTTGTCTACAAATGGGGACCATAACCCCTATAAATAACCCACCTTAGGGTTATTTCTTAGTTTTCAATATTCAAATTTGGTCCCTCATCAAATTAGATATTGATTTATGGCAATATTTCATGATATCTATGCTTTTAGCCACGAACTTATTATTAATTAGACCACTATAGCTTTGGCTAATTACATAATGGCCCTAACACATGTAATATTACAATTGTGACCTAAAAATTCTAACATAAACCACCAAATTGGTTCTAATTTCTCACCTAAAAATTCTAACATAAACCACCAAATTGGTTCTAATTTTTCAAAAATATCTCCGAGTCTATTAACCGTCAGTCAAGTCAGTCTCTATAATTAACCACTTATTATCAATTAAGTCCCTATATATTAACATTTTACTATCAATTTGGTTCTTAACTATATTTACTATCAATTTAGTCCCTATCATATTTTGAGAAGGACAAATATATATGAGTAAAATTTGTCAGAGTGAGACTTTTTAAAATAACTATAAAGCCATAGTAATGTCTAAGGGCACAAAGACTAATTTGATGGTTTACTGGTACCTAATATTTATCAGTGATGCATAACAGTGAATAAATAAAGAAATAATTGGAAATTACCTCAATCGCCAAAACCCTTTGTTTCCATGACCTTGATTTTGTTGAGACTTGAGACAATCAGATCACTATAATTTCCTGCTTAGAAACACGAAATAAGCGAACATTTCAGAATTCTAAAACAAGGAATTAAATTCGGAAACTATGTTTTCGTTGATGATTGATCAATTCTTTTTATTTGGTGAAACGATGATTGATCAATAATCAATATCAACAAAATGCAATTGCACTGAGATATTTTGAATTTGATCAAATTAGAAAAGCTATTAGAAAATTGATTTGTTGAAGGAAGCTTTTTGAAGCTGGAGACTTTAATGGTTTACTACTTTACTTGACCCAAATCGATCGACGTTTACGGGGTTCAAAGTTTTATTTTTTGACGGCGGGGTTTAAAGTTGGTGCACACTGCACACGACATTATATATCACGAGTTACTACTTATCTTTTTGTTTTTTTTTTTTTTTTGACAAAAGTTACTACTTATCTTAAAAAATTAATCTACTTCTAATAAAATTAATTATTATTAATATTTGGTAGATATTATTATTAATATTTATTAATATAATAAATTTGTTATTTTTATTAATTAAATTTTTTTGGGTAAAATAACTGACACCCCCTGTAATGTGGGCGTGTTTTGCTTTTCCTGTGTACTTTTGCCACGTGGCAAATCCACGTGGATTTATTTTAATTTTTATTTAAATTTAATGCCATCAAATATTAATTTTTTTTTTAATAAACTGAATTTTTAGTTCATAAGTATGTTGATTTATTAGTTCATAAGTATAAATTCTCTAAAATATCATGTTAAATATCAAAAGTATGTTGATTTATTAGTTCATAAGTAAAAATTCAGTTTATTAAAAAAAAATTAATATTTGATGGCATTAAATTTAAATAAAAATTAAAATAAATCCACATGGATTTGCCACGTGGCAAAAATGCACAGTCAGCTGCCAGATTTTGTGTATAGGGGACAAATGCAAAGAGTCAATATTTGGCAAGGAGCGAGTTGCAAGGAAACTTTTTATAGGGGGGAAAATCAAAACACGCCCACATTACAGGGGGGTGTCAGTTATTTTACCCAATTTTTTTTTAGATAAGACAAGAGCTTCTAGGCATCAAGGATCGGTTAGACATTCCAACTAATTGAGGCGAGAGGATGGAAGATGGGTTACATCTCCTCAAAATCAAGGTGTGTATGATCTTTCCCTCCGACATTTTATGCTTCCTAATGCTAAACAATGGGATGGTGAGAAAATTAAGTATTTATTTTCAGATCATGAGGCAAAAAGAATACTTGATGTCCCTTTGTTGAATGTGGTGACGGAGGATAAATTAGTTTGGTGTGAGGAGCGTGATGGAATATACTCGGTTAGATCGGGGTACCGGAAACTTATGGAAGAGAGGAGATTATTAAATAGGCCGAGAAGGGAAGATGGGTGGGGTTGCTTGTGGAAAATTCAAGCTCCACCAAAGGCCAAGCATTTGTTATGGAGGATTTGTAAATAGTGTTTACCGTCACGGACGAGGCTTCAAAATCGTCATGTTCAATGCCCTTTGGAATGTCCTTTATGTGTAGGAGAGCCTGAAGAGGAGTGGCATATTTTCATAGGTTGTGAAGCTATCAAGGAAGCTTGGCATAGTATGGGGCTGCATAATATTATACAATCACATGGAAACAATTGCCATGATTTTTGTGATCTTATGTTTAATATATGCAGGAATGAAGCTAAAAAAATTGCTGGAAAAGTTGCAGTAATGTTATGGAGCATATGGCAGAACCGTAATAACTTTGTGTGGAATAATAACAAGATGAGTGCTCAGCAGATCGGGATGCAAGCGGATCGCATGTGGCACGATTGGGCAATGGCTCAAGGCCTCTTAGATGACCAACAACAACACGTTCAGCTGATGCATGGAGATAATTTAGCGCTGGAACAGTGGCAGGCTCCATCCTTGGGCTATGTTAAGTGCAATGTAGATGCAAGCTTTTTTGATAACAATGGAGCAACAGGTTGGGGCTGGTGTGTTCGTGATCATAGAGGGCGTTTCTTGCTCGCAGTGACAAATCTCGTACATGCACAACTTAATACTTTGGAGGGAGAAGCAATGGCTATAAAAGAAGCAATGCATGAATTGATGCTTAGAGGTTATTCAAATGTAATATTTGAAAGTGACTCCAAAATTGCGGTTGATGCTATTTCTTCTAGACATGTAGGAATATCTGATTTTAGTGTATTAATTTCAGACATTAAGTCGTTTTTAGTTGCGAATTCCAACTTTGAGGTGAAGTTTGTAAAGCGGCAAGCGAATACGATTGCTCACTCCTTAGCTAGAGCGGCCTATTCCATGACTAGTCGCAGTATTTTTGAAACTATTCCTCGTTGTATTGTTAATTATTTGATGAATGAAATGAATTAAGTTTGCTCTTGTAAAAAAAAAAACCAATCTCATCCTATACCTATAGCCCAAAACTTTTATTAATTAATTATTAATAATAATATAATAAAATGGATTATGCCAGATTATTAATTTGTTCTTATCAGTTTTAATAATTTTCCTGATTTTAAATTATTCATTGTAATTTTATTCTATTGGTAATAAATGCACAAAAATATGAACAAAATAAAAGAAATTATATATGGTTCTATGCATAAAGATATGAACAAAACAAAAACAATTAAAAACAATGTAAAAAAAACAGCAAATTAATGTGGCTTTAATTTTTTTATTTATTCTTTTTTGAGAAAAAAATTGTTATTGTTAATTTATTATTTGTAATTTTTTTATTTGATGTTTTTAAGAATGATATGTTAGGTGCGCTTTCACCTAAAATTTTATCCAAAAAAAAAAAAAAGAAATTTTATTAAAAAAAATCATAGAAAAATACATAAATAATAAAAGTATTATATATGAATCTATACATAAAAATATACTAGAAAATAAATAAGATAAGTATGCATAAAAGAACAAACTAGTTTATATTTTAACAGTATTTTATAACAAAATTGAAATATTTTATTTTGAATAAATTTTCTACTTTAATATAATGACGAATTTAAATATCAAATAAAAGTCAATTGACTCGTACGAATGTGTCTATAAACTAGTTACCTCCTCCATCCCAAATCTTTGGTCTTTTTAGAATTTTGCACATATATTAAAAAATTATAAATATTGATAGGTTAAACCATTTTTATCTTTATTTTATTAATAAAGAGAAAATTAATTTAATAAATGTTTTTATTTTTGTAAGGGTATCTCTAAGACAGAGGGGGTATTAAATTGAAAGAAAATGCGAACTAGTGCCAAAACGAAAATTGGATCATCTCATTCCCACTATACCCTCCTTCTATATCACGTGGCTCTCTCTCTCTCTCTCTCTCTCTCTCTCTCTCTCTCTCTCTCTATTATAGAGAGAATATAAAAAGACAAAGAAAAAAAAATCAAGAGAGATATACATTCAAGAGAGAGATAGACACATGATAGAGAAGAAGAGGATCTAAATCCACTTAAACACCAGTTAAAGAAACTACATTTTTTTTAAAAACATAAAACCAAAATAGTAAAATAGTATTATAGTCAATACATTTAAATAAATTTAATCTAAAAAATAATATAGTAAAATGTTCATTCATATACCAGAAAAACATGCTCTTTCTAAATTTTAGGGCATGTAGTTAAGTTTGGATATGGTTTTCAACGGATTGTTTCAAATTTTTTAGTTATATTTTTCAAATGTAACCGTTTTGTTTTAATCGGCAAATATTATTAAGACATCCTATCCTATAATACAAGAAGTACAAAAGCAGAAAAAAGCAAGAACAGGAAATAAAGGGGGAAATACAACAAGTGGCCATGGGCCAATTAACAGGAAAACAAAGCTAAAGGAAAAAAAAAAAAAAAGAGCTACGCGCCCAACCGCCAAAACAAAACCCAAACAACAACCAATTTCCACTAGTAAATCTAACAGAGGAGACAATCACCAGGATCCCAAACCCATTCATAGAACAAACAAGTCGATCTTCAATTTACTTAAACTTCATTTCCAGTTCAACACTTAAATTAAATCATCTTTACCTTTAAACTTTTCTTTTTTCTTTTTTCATTATCTCTTTTTCCAAATCAATTAAACCCGGACTATATAGTGTGATATGAGATTATTGTAGAGAGCATATTTGACAACTTATGAGTTATTATTATTATTATTATTATATAAAAAGTGACTCCAAAACAACCGATGCAAGTGGTTTAAGTGATTTGAATTAAAAAAATTAAAAAGTTGAATTTATTGAGAGAATTCAAAATTTAATTTATAGTAAAAATAATTTTTAACCAAAATTTATGTACTCCAATTAGGGTGCGTTTGATCTGTTAAAAAATAAAGACTGAACAAGATAACTTCAGTTGTATCGTGTTTGATTTTAAAACTGTTCATGATACTGGACAACCTGGAGGTCAAGGGATAGAATAAAAGCTGAAATTCTTGTCCCTCACTGAATCACAAAACAACTTTTTATCCTCTGCATAAGTTGTCTAAAATACAAAAATAACTTTTTGTTCACCAAACATCGTCGTACAACATAAAATTTGTTCGACACCATAAATATTTGTCATGTGATGTTTTATCTTATACTGTTTTGTACTATTCTATTCAGCACTTATATTTTGCAGATCAAACGGACCTTAAGAATCAAAGTTTTTTTTAATACGGTAACTAAGAATCAAAGAATTAATAAAAAAAAATCCCCAACCGACAATGACTTCATGAAAAAACATCACGCGAGAGTCACGTGAATGTAGTCGTTGAGTCCTCCAATTTCCACACCACACTTTGAAAAGCATGACTTCACCAAATGGCATAATCGTAAATCCAACTCAATAAAAGGGCAAACAATGGAAAGTTCAATTTCATTTTCATTTACTTTTTCTCCCAAAAATCTAAAACCATATCCCGCGTTCCAAATAAGCAAAAAAGCACAAAAGTGCTTTCACTCACCGCTTGCACTATCACTCTCTCACGCATCCACCTTAGAAGTGATTCTCCCGTAATCTTCTCTCACCAGATTCGTCGTTTTCGCCATTCTCTTCGCACATTTTCTTCGGATCTAGTTTCTCACCATGAATCGCCACCACGATCCCAATCCATTCGAGGAAGAAGAAGTCAATCCATTCTCGGTAATCTCTCTCTCTCTCTCTCTCTCTCTCTCTCACTAAGTTGCATTTCTATTTATAGTTTTTTCTCACTCAGATCCAGCATTGTTAAATTTGCGCCGTACAATGTGATGATTTATAAAATTAGAATTGCTTATCTGTTTCGTCGTTTGATTTCGGATCTGGTGTTGATTCGCGTGATTATGGCTTCCTTTTGGAGTTTTAGGTTTGGTTTTGAATTGAGAATAGTTAGTTGAGAGTGTGTGTATTGATTTGAATCTGAGATTATTAATTGGTGTGGAAATTAGCTTGGATGTTTGTGAAGGACTTGGATCTGGAGAAATGTAGGTTTGTGATTTAGGTTATCGTGATTTTTGTATTCATGCAGTGGAATGTGCGGTGCTTGAACTGGTTATTTGGTGGTTGGTTTGGTTGCGTATGGTGTTATTTTTATTCAGTCTTATGGATCAAGATTTTGTTTTGTTTAATAGATGGTGAATTAAGCTTCTGTACCAAAACATTTGGGGGTTTGATAATTGGAAAGTAAGTTTAGTGGAATGATTGAAGTGTGTGTTCCATTCTGCGGTGACAAAAAATGATTTGGTAAAATTGATTTTTAGTTAGAAGTTTTTTTATTGTGAAATGATTTATGCTTGGATACATTCATGAAAAAATGAGTTGAACAATACATTTGTGTGTTAAAATCATGTTTGGAGTTAAGAGCTACAAATTTGAACTCCAAGTTAGAATCAATTACAGCAACAAAATCAATTCCAACCGAAATTGTCAAAACATGCCAAAATCAGTTTTATGTGTCCATAATTACTTTTAGCTCCCCCTACTGCAAAATCAAACACTAGCAAAGAAGAGTGGTTTCTCTGCTTTGTTTTAATTGTTAGTTTTGTTTTTGTTTTGTAATGATTGACACAATAATTGAGGGTTATGTTGTACAATGTATGTAAATGTATATGAATAAATATAAGAGGAAACAATTAGAGTGAATCTATTTCGTCATTTTTTAGTATTGAGAGGTTTGGATACACTATCTCTGTAAATTATAATTGGAAAATGTTTGGGAACTGGTATTTTATTAGAGAACTTTTAGGGGATAAATCCTGATTATATAAATAGAACAATGCAGAACTGTGAGGATTTGCAAAATTCCTTATGTCTAAAAGCCCCAGCTCTCTAAAATTTGACATGATGGATTCCCTCATATCTCTCCATCTTTCTCGCTATACATCAAATCATAACCCTATACTAACTCACTGAATATTTAAAGGCCCTTCAAGACAAACAGTGTAGATGTATTGGGTATGCTGAAGGCACATTATGTTTTGTCGACTATTCGAAATTGCCGATGCCTCTGCTATGTGCTAAACATATTAACATATCTTCTGTGAAATCCCTGAGACCATTGTATATATTATCTACTATTTATCTAAGCAAAGTATGCCATTGCCTTAAAGATGCAGCATTTAACTTTGAATTGGCTGAAGTGCTTTTAATAACACTACTCATACATTTATAATGAATAGTCATATATTTATTATGAAAAATTATTGCACATAAGTGTTATTGTTTGATATGTTTGGTATCTTTCTGTTTCATCGAGTTTTCAGAGGTCTTTTTGTGTAAGTTTGATGTCATTTCAACATTTTCTGAATGTAGTTTTGTCATTTGCCACATAATTAAAACTATTTGTTGATTTGAGTTTGATTTTAGAGTTTATTTTGATGCTCTTTTTCTTTGTTTCATTTAAGTTATGATGTGTTTTTCATTCTATTTATTGTGGAAATATTACAGAATGGTGCTGGATCAAAATCACGTGTTCCACCTTTGGCATCTGAACCATTAGGCTTTGGTCAAAGACATGATGCTACAGTTGATATTCCTTTGGATACTTCCAATGTAATGTCACTTCTTATGCAGGGATTTTCATAAAATGTATAAGATTCTTTTTGGCAGGGGGCTGAGTTTATTCTTTATGATGTTTATTTAGGGGGATTCCAAGAAAAAAGGTCAAGAGTTAGCAGTGTGGGAAGCCGAATTAAAAAGAAGAGAGAAGGTTAGTTTTTGCTGCTGGTGTTTGTTTTTTGTTTTTGTATTCATAGAGTTCCATAGATAGTATTTTAATTGTCAGCATCAACAGTGATGCACTTTTTATTCTCTTAATTGCCTGCATATAATTTTTTTGGCTTCTGCCACTATTAGTCAACTGGTATCTTTTGCTTTTGAGTGACTCTTTCAAATGCTTATGTAGGAAATAAAAAGACGAGAAGATTCTGTTGCTAAAGGTGAATGACGAGATCCTACCATACAAGATTTTGAATCAAGTGTCTTTTCATTGCAAATATGTATATTTATATATACCCATTGAGTCAAACTTATTTTTTCTTGCTTTTAAAATATGCTTACCAGCTGGTGTGCCCGTTGATGATAAGAATTGGCCTCCATTTTTCCCAATCATTCACCATGATATTGCCAATGAGATTCCAGTTCATGCTCAGAGGCTGCAATATTCGGCCTTTGCAAGTTGGTTGGGTACAGTCACTTAATGATGTTATCTATTTATTAATTATTTGGTTTGTGTTGTCTTCGAGAAATGTAACTTTTTACCATGCATTTTCTTGGTTAAGTAGTAACTGCATGTCGTTAAACCAAAGCAAAGGGTATGCATTTTTTTTGTGATCATAGTTATAGGCTATGTTTGAATATCTATTGTGGGTGAAATGGAATGACATGGCATGTTTTCTGGTCAAAATTCATTCCATAGGCAATTTATATAACATATCGTGTTATATACATACATGCCCACAAATATAAACATCTCTGTAGAAATCATGTTTTTATTTGGTTCTTTTATTTGATGTTTTCTGGTCTATTAGAGTCTTCTGTCTAATTATGTTGTCTTCCTATCTTGATGTCTTTGCAGGAATTGTTCTCTGCTTAGTTTTTAATTTAGTTGCTGTGATTGTCTGTTGGATCAGAGGCGGGGGTGAGCTTATTCGATTACTTTTATGTTATTGTCAATTCTTTATTTTCATGTTGTGGCCTGGACCTAACTGTGAAATTTATGTGCAGGTGTTAAAATATTTTTCCTTGCGGTGATTTATGCGCTGCTTGGGGTTCCCCTTTCATATGTGCTTTGGTACAGGCCCCTCTATCGCGCTATGAGGTAAATTTCAATTTTTCCTCTGTCTATTCACTAGCACTTCAACACAGTGTAAGCTATAAACACATAGGGCTCAGGTCTACTATGGGTCCCTTTTAATTGCAAGTAACAGAGACATTATGGAATATTTCCTCCTAACATGATGCTGCTTGTTGCTTATGATTGTTTCTGATATGCAGGACGGATAGTGCACTGAAGTTCAGTTGGTTTTTCATGTTCTACTTGGTATGCTGATCTACTACAAGATATTGGCACGTTACTTAGTGATCAACATACTAATTCTTCTTTTAATTGCTTTGACTTGATGCAGCTTCATATAGCATTTTGTATCTTTGCTGCAATTGCGCCTCCAATTGTTTTTCATGGAAAGTCATTAACGTAAGTTCTACAAGCTGTATTACCGATTTTACGTATCTGAATATGAAGTTTTTTTATCTCTTTATCTGCTTGTATTAGTAGTTTTAGCTCTAGCTGTTAAGTCAACTCATGTTTGACTAACAAACTCCACACGGACATTTTAAATGACGTGACATTAATTAATTACCAATGTTTATTTTATCTCATTATCGAAACTGGGAATTTGGGTTTTTTAAACATAAAATCCCCAAATCACCATCTTCCTTCCGGTGTAGTTCCACAAAGACTTTTTGGATGAGATTGTTACCAAAATAACTGGTTTCGTTGAGCATTGCCTCAGGCAATATTGTTATTCTTATTCATCATCTTTCTTTTCTTCCTCTTCCTTCCAATTCCATTTTTACGAGTCTCTTCAACATTGGTCACACATATTTTACTCACTTATTCATTATGATCTTATTCTCATATATATATATATATATATATATATATATATATATATATATATATATATATATATATATATATATATATATATATATATATATATATATATGCCTTTCTACATTTTCATATCACACATGCTATCATCTTCATTTATCTTTCTTGGAGTTGAAATCTGGCTTTTTGTGTGTTGTGAATGGGTTCCATAAGAGGGATGAAGAAGATGGATAAGGGTGACAAGAAAGATGGCATTGAAAACTTTGAATTCATATATTCACATTTAAAAACCTTTCTTTGCTTATCACTATAAATGGGATTGCTGCTGTTATCTCTTTGCTGCCCTTAAATTAAGTCATACTCATGTGTTAGTAATGTTCTAAGTTTATATATTTTTTTTTTCTGTTGCGTTTGAATTAATTCATTTAAAATTGCAGGGGCATCCTTGCAGCAATTGATGTGTTCTCAGACCACGTATTGGTTGGGGTAAGTTATAGTCTACTTGTGCTTATTAGCATTTATTATATTGTTGGATAAAAATAAAACTATTTTCTGTTTAGGGTAGTAACTTGTAATGACATGGCATTCATTTTTTGTTGGTTGAAGATACTACACTGGGTATTTAGAAGCATTTCTGTTGACACATTTTTATTCAATATTCTCATCAGAGAAAGAAGATTCATTTACTGATGAAATCTCTGCATACCAAGTTGTAATATTATGCATTTGTATATCTGCAGCAATTTAAACCTAAGGATCTGTTTGATTGTGTATTTTTTTTAAAAAAGTTTTATAAATCAATTTTGATTTTTTTTACGAGTATTTTATGTTTTGTTTTTAAAACAAGAAAATAGGAAACAGTTTTACAGAACAAGCTAATCAAACAAGGCCAAATTCCTGAAGGCAATTAGTATTCTCAAGCTGATGGCCTTTTTCTCCTAGGGAATTATGATCTTATGTATTCAAGAGTGACAAAAAGTGTCAGACAGTTTAATTACATTTTTCATTTCTATGTAATTATTGGCACTTGACTGTCTAGACACCAAA
Source organism: Trifolium repens (assembly GCA_030408175.1). Lineage (NCBI taxonomy): Eukaryota > Viridiplantae > Streptophyta > Magnoliopsida > Fabales > Fabaceae > Trifolium > Trifolium repens. The sequence goes on along the minus strand of CP125844.1, from coordinate 15,290,516 downwards.
TGAAATGATACCCATGCCTTTAATTTAGATGAATAGAGGTAAAATTTGTGGGGATATGATTTGGAACTGGATTGAGTGATGTCCAGCTACTGTAAGGCACAGTATTAGATCAAAATGATCTGGATGCCCTTGAACAACCAGAGAACATGGATGGATGCCTTTTTTTAATCTCATTTGGTAACTCGATGTATTTAAAAATTTAAAATAAATGAAAAACCTCCCTACTTTTCATTTTGAATTTCTTATTTAATTTATGTGGAAGAAAAATAAGTTCCATAACCTTTTTTCCTGTGCTTACCTGTTTTGATTCATCAATATTTTGCGTATTCTTACAGATATTCTATTTGGTTGGATTTGGCCTGTTTTGCTTGGAGGCTCTTCTAAGCTTGTGGGTAATTCAGGTGAGGGACAATACTTTGATTTGCATTCTCAATTGATATATTATTTCTCTTCAACAAAATTTGTAATTTTATTTAAAAGAATATGTGCTATTCTCTGCCTCTTTTATTGTTATTGTTGTTTTGATATGATGAATTATAGCGTGCTCCTATTTATAACCATAGACAACAGGGAGATGCCTTATTTGACTCCAAACCAAACTAAATTGTATTAGAGATAAACTGAACCAAACTGTTGAAAAAATGTCAAAAACTAAACCAAGTCGAATATTATAACTTTTTAAAAACTAAAAGTCAAATTGTACTGAACCGCATTGATAATTCACTAATTGACCTGAACTGAACCGAACTAGTTCAGTTCAGTTTGGTTCGACTTTTTTGAACACCCCTGGCCAGAGTAAACATGAATGGCCTTATAAGAGTTTAAGCACTCCTTTTTAAGTTTTAAGGGCCGAAATAGTGAGACTTCCCTAGTTTGATCCGTTTAATCATTTAATTGTGTGTTTAACAGAGATTCACATGTGTGGTTTAATAAAAAACATAACTAGTTAATCGTTATTCATAGATACAAATGATTTCTCTTTATTGTGGACTTTGAGAAACTCAAGACTACGCTAACAATTAAAACTATAGTAATAGAAGCTTATGTGTGGCTATTTTTCTATTACAATAAAGTAAATTGTGACTTCTTTAGTATAAATGATTGAAATATTTGTTTTAATGGTTGTTGCCTTTTCATTTTGTTTATGCAGAAAATATACATGTTTTTCCGAGGGCACAAGTGAGACCGATATCAGGATTTTGTTTTAGCAGCTTTTATAATGTTAGTCACTATCGAGTGTGGCTTAGTATATTCTCTTTTTCTCTACCCTCTCATTTCATTCTTTGCAATATCTTCGTATGGTATTGTTCTGTTGTCTATCTCTAGTGTGTTTCTACCAGAGTTTATCCGTATTTAGCTGTATAACGACAATTATGTGAAATTGAATATTTTTCTAGAATTTCTCTTCCCTTAAACAATATGTTACTTTTGATAAGTATATATGTAGTGGTTTTCCAGTGTGGATCTAGTGTAGAGGTATTGTTAGTTGTGAATTGTGAAATAAGATTGATAGCAACACAAGTCCTATGATATTTTTATTAAGTGTTGCTAATTTCTCCAGTGACGGCTGTGGTGTTTTTAGTTTTGAGTTCGACCATTTTTTATTGATCCTTTAATTTTTAATTTTCTCGACGATAAAAGAATGAAATCCACAATACTCATTTACACCAAATTTTAAATTTTTCCTATTTCTTGCACATGAAAGTCTTTTAATTTCCTTGACTTAATAATTTTTTTTATCATCTTTCATAAAAATAAAACTAATTTAAAAATATCATCATTACAAACCTAATTAAGTTATCATTGAAAGGAGTAACATTTTTTTTTATTAACAATTTGAGTTGGAGTTTTTTGTCAACACATGTTTTGAAATTACTTCTAACATCCCTTACAATATTCGTTTAGACCCTTTAGAAACAATTTATAATATATATCAATCAAATTTGCATATAAAATACCTTTCAACATCTCTTGCATATTCGTTTAACTCCTAACATCCCTTCTAAATCATCTTGATGACATTCTTTACATATAAATGGATGTTCTGTAACTAGCAAGTGTCACTAGTTGGCTTAAACCGAATTTCTTTTTCTAGAAAATGCCATTTATTTTATGACATTGTAGATCTAAAGGACTTACTTACCTATAATGTCTAGGATGTTTTTTTAATAATTCCAAAACTTGGTCTAATTTTAGTTCTAGTGGGAAAATCTCATTTCTCTTGAAATCTCACTTTGGTGTTGTTAATTAGGTAAAGGATTACTGTCCCATGGCTTACACCAATTCAATATTTTGGGTCAATCTTAAACCAATTACTGTCATACATGAGAATGTCCTAAGATTGGAAAATAATGTCCTCGAGTGTTCATTACTAACTGAGACTAAAATTGGAGACACTATTTTTAATCCTAGGATGAGCATTATTAGAAAAACCATTAACCTGCCATTCAAGTTTAAAATAAAACAATTTTTAATGTCAATTTTTATTAGCATGACAATTAACAAATCAAAGGTAACATTCTTATTTGTTTATGAGACCTGTCATTAGTCATAGGTCAACTAAAATGTCAATGACCCTTCTTCCAAATACTACGATTAATATTATGTACAAGGAAGTGTTTGAAAAATTAATATAGCATGATGAATTTAATTTGTCTTTCATTAATAGTTGGCATTCCATATTATTTTGTCGACAAAAGTACTATTCCTTTCAATAGATTATTATTTTATTTTTTATTTAAACAGAATACACATCTTTATTTCTACTATTGCAATTCATGTTTTGATAGTTTATATACGTGAAAAACTAAAATCAATATCTGTCATTTATTTAAAGGATTTTAAACACTAATATGATATGTTCTTTAATAACTTATATTTATAAGAGACAAAAATTAGAATTTAAAAAATTACCATATGTCTAACATGGACAACACCAAGTCTCTATAATAGTAATAGTATTTAGTTAATCTGATCATAGTAACATATGTAATTGTTGAGATATATTTATTTATTTATGTAAAAACAGATAGAAAAGATTAAAAATATTGACAATGAATGTGAAAATGACATATGGCATATATAAAATAAAATTACTAAACTAGCAGCATAAGCACATCAAAGTGGGCACCTCTTGTCAACTATTCAAGTTCTTTTCCAACAACTCACACACCTTAAGGACATTCTTCATATTCTCAGGCGTAATTTCAAAATCAATTTTGTACGCAAGTTTTACTCCCTGCACTTCTTGAAATGGCTGAATGGAAGGAGTGACCAAGTTGCCACTTTTGTTGTCATTTAAGGTTGTGCTGTGAGGAGAAATATTCTCATTTTGTTGTTCATTAGGAACAGTGACCAAAGGAGAAATATTCTCATTTTGTTGTTCATTAGGAAGAGTAACCAAAGGAGAAATCTTATTTTGCTGTTCAATTGAAGGAATCTCAAGCTGTTTTTGTTCAATAGAGGGAATGGTCAATTGAGGAATTTCATTTTGTTGTTCAATTGAAGGAATCTCAATTTGTTGTGCAGTAGGGAGACTGGCTATTGTAACATTGTTGTCGACGGTTATGTCATGGATACTTGTTCTCCTATTCGTCCGTTTTCCCGCGGCTTCTTTTTGATGTTTAAAGTATTTTTGAGCATGACTAGCAATTTGAGCTGGAGTTCTTGTCGGCACAAAATCTTTTGAAATGTCTTTCCAACGTCCCTTACCATGTTTGTTCAGTCCTTGCAGAAACAACCTATACATCACAAAATGTAAAATTAATGTGAAATATTCAAATTCAATTGAATAACAAGAGAAGAAAATGTATAGAAGTAACTATATTTTTGGTATGAACCCCAAAACATTAGAAACACTTTGGGTCTAGAAAGGTTAATTTAAATCTACTAACAAAAGTATCATTTTTGTTTTACCAAAACTAAAGTTATATACATACAAACTGGAAATTTATAAATGTGTTTTTCAACAATGCAGCATCTAAACAAACTAATGCAACCATATTTATAACTGAACATTTGTGCTTCAAAAATGCAAAAGACAAAGAGAAAATAATTTGTCAGAAAGTAACAAACAAAAACTATAATCCATACATAAAATTCTTGCCATCTAAAAGAAGTAATTGTTACAATAACAGATTAACAGTAGTAGTATATAATTTTTTTTACCATCTAATCATATTGAAAAGATATAATCCAATGCACGAGGCATATCGGATTAGAGGCAAACGATACACACACCACTGCGCTAACAAAAAAACGATAAAATATTAAGTACATCCTAAAAAACTTCGAAAATAGAAGAACCCGAAACCAGAATGCAACTACCACCCAAAGTTATAAACTAAACCAAAAAGACCTAAACAGAATCTGTTAGACATAATGCATCACTAAAACACCCAAAAGGACCATATTTGAGTGCGGTATGTCAGCATCGCATTCGGTCATATATGAGCCGTTGAATTGAACGGTTTAAATTTAAAATTTAAATTTATTATATTTAAAAAATAACTAATGTTTGAAAATAAACTCTTAACAGTCCAAAACAATGCTCACTAGTCATAAAACCAAATATAAAGCTCACTAATCATAAAACCAAAGACAATTATATATCAAAAAAAAAAAAAAAAAAAACCAAAGACAATTAAATTAAACTAATACATGTTTACATATATGATCAAGTGATAAACTTACATCAAGAATAACTCATTTGTAAAAGTCAATTCAACTGTATTATTGATTGAAACAGTCAACATTGATCATTAATTTAATATTTGTTCTCTTATTATCACTCGGTATCGAACGCATGATCTCGAATATTTTTTAACCCTTAATTCAAACCAGTTAAACTATTTTAATCTTAATGAGAACAAGAAAAACTATTTATTAAAAGATTGAAACTAGAAAATAAATTAAACTCAAAACAAAATAAAAGAATCAGAAAGATTTACATACCTATGTTCTTCTTCTGACCAATGTACTCTTTCTCTACGCTCTCTATTTGCAACAGACTGATTTTCTTCTGGTAGTAACTCAACTTGAATTAAGCGATTATTTTCATTAGAGTTTATAATCACGGTGGCGTCACTACCAGACTCAATCATATCAGTGTCAAGATTCTGTTGCTGTTGCTGTTGTTGTTGATCTTCCATGCTGTTATTCTCAGAGGGTTCTTGAATTGAAGCGCACACGTTTAAATCAATTTCAGAAATTCTCTGCATTGTGAATTCCGATGGATGATTTCAATAAGAATGAATTTAAAACTCTTTCAGCTATGAATTTGCCGTGATTTCAGATTAGCTACGGAGGAACTTCCAGAGTTTTCGCGGTGATTTTGTTTACCGTGCTGTGCCAAACCAAACACACGTTTCAATATATATCATTGTTTGTTTGATAGTATAAGTGAATGACTTAATAAAAATAAAAAGTAAATGATAATCTTCATTTTTATCATTAAAATTAGAGATAACTATTAGATTTATATTTAAAAAGATTAATAACACGATAGATAAAGTAAAAATTCACACTATGTATATGGACACGTGTAAGGATAATTATCAGGTAATTAAGTGGATGAGTTAGGATACCTATTAACTACTCTGCCCTATTTCCACATAATTTATTTATTTATTTTTTAAATTAAAAGTATTTTTCATGTGTAACTGTAAAGATTAATTCGCTCAAAGTAATTGAGATCGGGTTGATCTTTTTCAACAAAATTCTTTCATAACCGGTTGGGGATCGAACTTATATCCTACCAATTGTCGTCCTCGATTGAGATAATGATTTAATTGTAAAGGTGATAAGGTGTTACAAAAAAATAAATTGTAAAGGGGAGATATCGGAGAGTCATAAATTTTTACTTTTAAAAAATACTATTGACCATCGTTAAATTTTTTAACAAACTCGTTGACATATAGATGAGATGACGCATATCTCTTCTAGCTTAACAAAGATTCGAGATTTGATCACTAATTTAGATATGCAACAACGTTAAAAATTCTTAGGGAGAATTTATCACCTATTTGAATTCTACAAAGCTCAAAAAATTAATCTTTACAATTGGACGTAAATAATATCTACTTTACCGAAAAAAAATTATCTAATAAATTGAAGCATAGAGCATGTTAAAACGGTAACACTGCCCACCAAAAAAAAAAACGGTAACACTCACCTATATAGATATATGCACAATTGTTGCTTAATTATATATTAATTGATTGAAATACATATGATTATTATTTAGAAATTTACCATGTACTCACCTTATTGAGAAGTTACTTGATTGCACAACTCGGTTTGTTGATCTCAATTAAGAGGATTCCTTTCCCTAAAACACTACCTTTATTGATAAAAGGATTGTTTTCCCTAAAACACTATTTATTTATTTATTTATTGATAAAAGGATTGTTTTCCCTATTTGTCTCTTTTCTATTTGCAATTCATTATATATAGGTTTTCTTATGAAACTTGTTACGTATCTCTAATCTTATCTTTTAAATTTCAAGTTATCATTATAGAATAACATTTTTAATGTTTGTTGAAACTTCAGAGGCCGGATTTAATTTTAGAATTTAGATTTTCTAAAGTGAGGAATATGCAAATTGAGACATTTTAAACTCATGGTTTGTTATAACGTGTTTAGTTATTGTTTGGCCTTTTATTTTAAATTTTTCTATTTAATAAAAGGAGAAGTTTGACCAAATAAATTTTCAAAAAATTGCTTAATTTTTTTATGCGTAAAATACATAAATAAAATATTTTTGACAAAAATTAATATACGTAACTTTTTTATTTAAAAAAAACAGCTTTTAAGATTATTAGTAGTTATTATCTTTTTTTCAATTTATTATAATTTCAGTATTATTAGTTGTTATTATCTTTTTTTAAGTTTGTTTTAATTTAAGTATTATTAGTTGTTAATTTTTTTTTAAGGTTGTCTTAAAAACCTAAGCTTTTAAAATTATATTTTACCAAACAACTTTTAGCTTAAAAATAACTTTAAAGCTAAAAAAAAAAAAACAATTACCAAACAGTCTTACATTTTTTCTAAAAACTCTTATTTTCACTTTTAACTTTCAAATAGTTTATAAGTCCTAAAAAAATTAGATCAAAAGATACCTAACAATATTTATCTTTCATTTGTTAATCAATGATTAAGATTACGCATTTTACATTATAAAATTAATTGTTCAATAACATATCAAACGATTTTAGATTTTTCTAAAATTCAATATGGATATGATCTATATATGATATAAAATTTTAATCCAACAATGTATTTTTAAAATTTGTATATGTTGAAGCGTTATTGAGTAATGAGCGGTGTAACATTCATCCATATATATATATATATTTATGGGTTGTTAACATACTCTCACCTAAAAACATGTGGAGTATGTTAGCAAGCCTACTCCCACTTGTGTTTTTACTAAAAACCTAAATCTTTTTTAGATTAACTACTTTAAATAAGGGGATATTGTTGTAAATTTGATCAAATTTTATTTTTTCAAAATAAAACAAAATCACAAATTTGTTTCTACTCATGTTAGTTTGAAACATTAATCTGAAACCTTAATTCCAACTCGTTTTTCAATTATATCATTTTATTCACTGGAAATTTTTTTCCAATACAGTGGTTCGTTTTAATTTTTCCATTTTAGTGAAACTTTATCATAAGCAAGCTATCGCAGGAATAGGTGGGTGTGGTGTGGTAGCTTCTATGGTTTTGGGTTTGGAGCAATGTTTTAAAAATCGGATCGAAGATCGAATCGGTGAGATTACTGATTTAAGATTCAACTGGTTCAACCGGTTGAACCGCAATTGAACCGGATAATTAATAAATATATAAATATTTTGTAGAAATATATAAATATAGTTATTTAGCTTTTAAAAAAAAATAATGTTATTGCTTTAAAAAACAAAGGCCCAAATCCATGCAGCAAAAAAAATTAAAAAGGCCCAAGTCCATTAATACCCTAAATATTAAACCATATATAACATAGAATCCTACTCCTATGTTAATGTTGCATCGCTATTCTTCTTCTTTGTGCTGAAACTCACCAATTTTTGTTGGTCTGTAACTATTCTTTCAATTCTTTCAACTACTCATCTTCTTTCAAAACTCATAACACTCAAAATCCTCCACAACTATTCTAGCAACTATTCTTTTTCTTTCAAAACATACAACAACACAAATCCTCAAAAACACACTCATACTAGAAATCATAAAAAATCAAAAAGTATTGTTTTATTATCCTATTCCAGTTTTTAAAACATTGAGTGAAGGTGAGATCTAGGGCACACAAAGAAGAAAAGAGAGAAACTGAGAAAATATCGTGTTTGTTTTATTTTTTTAAGGAAAGAAATATTGAAATAATAACAAAATTATATAAAAGTATTTTTTTTTTGAAAATTCAGTTTTTTTTGTTGTTTTTTGTAAAGGAATGTTTGGGCCGGTCGGTTTTACGAAACCGCCACCGGTTCACCAGTTCAGACGGTTCGGAACGGTTTTCCTCTCATTTTGTCCGATTTTGGGATTTAGCGGTTCTAGAGGATCGCCCGGATCGGTGCTGTGACCGGTTCCCGGTCGAACCGGCCGGTCCGGTTTTAACAACATTGCATGATAGTCTCCACACTTTAATATTATCTCAAACCGGCCGGTCCGGTTCGGTTTTAACAACATTGCATGATAGTCTCCTCTTGATACTTTATATAATGTCCTTATGTTTAATGAGGTCTATTAAGTCACACTTAATGTTCCATTAAATAGAGTAAGTATTCTAGGGACTTTATTATTTTGGAAAACAAATATAATAAACAAATGTCTTATCATATTTATTAAATATATAATTCAAAGTCATGATACAAAAGAAAATTCTATCAAAATAGATTGACTTTTAGGGCTTACTCCCAAAGTAATATGTTGAAGGTGTCAAATATACTCTAATATTTTAGGTTTATTTTTCTAGGTCTATTTTATTTTCTACTTCTCATTTAGTTGATCTACTATTATCTTTGGCTCTATAAATTTTAACAATGTAAATGCATATAATTGTCTTTATTGTTCATTTAGTTCTTCTATCGTTTGTTGTCTTGTGTGTGAGGTGTTGAGTCATTTGAATAACAAAAATTTATGGAATATGGATCAATAATTTTTTTTGATGTAGCAATGAAGTTTAAATCTAACCGTTAAAAACCAACCCGTTCTATCCATCATCCGCATGACCCAAAACCCGAATAAACCGAAGATGTAATCGATATGACTTAGATTCAAATTAAGAGGTTAGATTTTTATCGATTTGACGTTTTTTGACCCGAAACACAACCAAAAAGGATGTTAAATAGTTCTCTATATTAGCACAACACAAATTGGCACGTTCCGTGTCTGTTTGGCCGCTAATAATACTAATAATGTCCCATAAACTTAGTTCATCAGAGCATTACATTATGAGTAAAATTTCTAGCTAAAATAGACTACTTGACAAAAAAAAATAAATCATGATACATAAAACTATGTTTTTGGCGCTTAATTACACCAACATCTTTTTATTGGAAAGAAAAGACTTCGCTCACTAAACAAAGTGGCATGTCTTGTCATCTTTTTAAGGTTTTTTCCAGCAATTCAAACATCTTGATGACATTATTCATATCATGCGGCAAAATATCGCGCGTACGAATTGTGCACTCAAGTTGTGGATGTTCTTGCAATGGCTCAATAGGTGGAGTGACCAAGTCGCCATTGTTGCTATCATTTAAAGGAATCTCATTTTGTTCATCAATAGGCTGAGTGACCAAAGAAGAAGTATTATTTTGTTGTTCAATTGAAGGAATTTCATCAATTTCTTGTGCAATAGGAATCTCATTTTGTTTTTTAATAGGAAGAGTGACTAATCTACCATTTTTGTCGATGGTTGTGTCATGAATACTTCTTCTCTTCTTTTGCTCTTTTTGCGCCGTATCTTGGCGCTCGTAATACTTTTGAGCATGGCTAGCAATTTGACTTGGAGTTCTTGTTGTCACAAATTCTTCTGAAATCTCTTTCCATTGTCCCCTTTGATATTTTTTCAGCCCTTTCAAAAATTGCCTATTATATCACAAAATATAAAATCAATGTGAAATATTCAAATGCAATTGAATAATAGACTTGCAAGAGTATACACATTTTTGTTTGAAACATGTAATCTAATTATATTTAAAAGCTATAATCCGAGACACAAAGTGGGGTGAACAAGAGCCCAATAAATATTGAACTGACTCTATTCCTTATCACATTGTAACACATATTCAAAATGATACTAGCTTCTCTTTAATTTAAAGACAAAAACACAAGTTTACTTTACTAGTCAATAAGAAAAAATATTATCTAGACGCGTAAATAAAATGGCTTTAAAACAACAACAATCGATTGATTGGTTGCGATTGCTATACAAGATCGTATTTTATCTTTGTTTTTTTTTTTTTTAATTTGTTAGCTTTTCTTTGGTAAGGAATTTGTTAGCTTTTGTTAATGATGAAAAAAAAAGTAAAAACCTCCAAACGGAAACTAAAAACCAAACCATGCAATTCTAAAAAAAAAGAAAACCAAACCATGCAATCCGAAGGCCATTGAGCCAAGGACAAAGCTCTCTAAACCACAAAACCAAAGACAATTAAATTAAACTATTATTAGATGAAGTATAATTTTAATAGATTTACATTTAATACTGTATATGCATCACTTCAATAAATTTACTCTGTTTAACAACTCATCATAAACTTAGATTTCATCAATTAGTACTTTGAATTAAAAAATTTGCAGTGTTAATCTAAACACATATTGCTAGCATACAAAACACTAGTATGTTAGCCCGTGCCGTGCACGGGATAATTTTCTTTTTTAATATTATTTATATGTTTATTTTGTAATATTATTTGAGTAATTTGGTATAAAATTATACGATAAAAATGAGATAATTTTTGAATTATATAGGTTTAAGGATGTTATAAAATAGAGCGAGATGAAGAATATTATTACGCTTCCCGTTCTACACTGTTGATAGATAGATTCTTTCTCTCATTTTCGTCCACGGGACTATATAGTGACTCTTTAAATATAAAATAATTATAAACTTTGTTCTCACATGAAAATTTAATTAGTCTATAGGTACATTTTTAATAGTGGGATCGAAAGTGTTCCATGTTTCTCATTCTACAGTACCCGTGAGAGTTCTATCTTTCTCTCTCTCTCTCTCTCTCACTGTTTCTACATCTCTCCCACTGGATAATTTTCATTTTTTAATAATATTTAATTGCTTATGTTCTTTTTTTTCTTTTGCATGTTGTCTATGTCATTTTTCATTTTATATTATTTTGAATGTTGCCTATATGTTTAATTTAAAGATGTTACAGGGGCATAGTGAGGTGGAAAATACTCTCTCATTCCCCGTTCAACAACACTATGAGATTCTCTCTTCCTCCATGTCTCACATCTCTACAGCGACCCCGTCAACAAAAAATAATTATAAATTTTATATTATTTTTCAAATGAATATTAACATATTTTGACCATGTTCCAATTCTCAAACTTTTTTTTATCATTGTCCACAAAGAAGCAATTTTCAAGTGTGAGCGTAAAATGGAAAAATCTATATATGAATCTCCACTCACATTGATAAATTAACATCCTAAAAAAATAATTAACGAAGGTTTTTGGAAAGCTTAAAATTGGAGTTATAAAAAAAATCCATTGATTATAAAAAAAATTAAAATTATATTAATTTATTTTTTGTTTTAATTCCCATAGATTTTTTCAGTTGGATGTAATATAGTGAAAGTCTGATAAACACAAAATATAAAAAAAAAAAACTCTCATAGTCGGAATTTAAATTTTAATTAGTCAATGTATATTTTTAATAGTAGAAATGGGAAGTGTTTTCCATTTCCCATTGTTTATTTCTATCTCTCTCTCATCTCCGTTACACGACTCTATAGGGGCTTCATTATCAACAAATAGTTGTTAATTCTATATTATTTTATAATGAATATCAATAAAATTTTCGTGCTCATTAATTTATCACTATTTTCTACATACAATTTTCTTCATGATGAACCAATTTTCATCGTGCTAAATAAAAGTTTGAGTAAGGGATTCTCGTGATAAAATATGGATATGTCCCGCAATCAGAATTCAAATTTTAATTAGTCAATGTGTATTTTTAATAGTCGGGTGGGAAGTGTTCCCCATTTTTCATTCTACACAACTGAGGGATCCTCTCTCTCTCTCTCTCTCTCTCTCTCTCTATATCACCTCTATTACAGATTTATAGGGTCATATCAACAAAAAAAGTTGTTAATTCTATTTTTTTAATAAATATCAATAAAATTCTCGTGCTCAGTTCTCACTACCATATACATTCACTTTTCATCAAGAGGAGAATGTTTCATCGTGCTAGATAAAGTTTTGAGTAAGTAATCTCCATGATGAGATATATATATATATATATATATATATATATATATATATATATATATAACTCCTACCGTTGAAATTCAAATTTTAATTCGTCAATGTGTATTTTTAAAAGTGGGGGTTAGAAGTTTTTCCCGTTTCTTGTTTCTCCAACACTAATAGATTTCTCTCTCCCAGTCTCTCTCTCTCTCTCTATATATATATATTAATTAATTTTTAATGAATATTAATAAAATTCTCATGCTCAGTTTTCATTATCATATACATAAATTTTTCATCATGAGAATCACTTTCATCGTGCTAGATAAAATTACAATTATAGATGAAGTATAATTTTAATAGATTTACATTTAATACTGTATATGCATCACTTCAATAAATTTACTCTGTTTAACAACTCATCATAAACTTAGATTTCATCAATTAGTACTTTGAATTAAAAAATTTGCAGTGTTAATCTAAACACATATTGCTAGCATACAAAACATAAGTGCCAAATAGTTTCTAGTCTACAAAAAAGGACAAAAAATGTATTTAACTAAAGAAAATAGACAATTAAGGAAGCACATACGGATCATTGAGTTTAGATTATATTACCTATGTTCATCTTCTTTCCAATGTTTCCTTTTTCTATGCGCTCTATTTGCCGCGGCCTGAGTTTCTTCGGGTATTGACTCGAGTTCAATTATTCTATTTGCCGCGGCCTGAGTTTCTTCGGGTATTGACTTGAGCTCAATTATTCTAACTCTTTCATTAGAGTTTACAATCACGATCCCATTATCCGACTCAATCATATCAGTGTCGAGATTTTGTCGTGGTTGTTCAATGCTATTCTCAGAGGGGGTTTGAATTGAAGCCCGCTCATTTAAATTAATTTTGGATAATCGATCCATTGCACTATCTATATAACAAAACGTGAATAAGAATAATGCAAGATCAAATATATGCTTCATGAAATTTGGATTATGAAGATACCTTTTGATTATTATTTAGACACTCGATGCTTTTACTTTTTTATTTATAAAAAAAAGATTCCTTCCCTATTATATAGACTGAAATTAATCAGAATTTGTTTACTTGTGAAGCTTATCTTTTTGTTTAAGCTTATTATTATTATTATTTTTTTTCTTTTTCTTTTAGAGAATGTGAAGTTTATCTCTAAAACCATTTATATTTGAAACTGAGATTTGAGATAAGCCTAACATTCTGATACATATCTTATTTGGACGTGTATCAATACACTACTAATGTGTACAATTTTAATCGATCATATATAAATAATATTTAATCTAGGAAAATTAAGCAAACACTATTTATAAACTTATCTTAATTGTCCATGTTAACAAATATGTCGGTACACACTAAATAAAAGGTGTACCAAAAAATTTATCTTAAAATAAAACATCTTTTTAGAGTTTATCAATGAAAATTTTAGGCGTCAATAGAAATTAAATAATTTTGTGTCATATAATTAAAGTGAGATATATAGTAGAGTGATTTGATGAAATATGTTGTTGCTATTGAATAATGATGTAATATTATCTTACCATGCCAATGTAGTCATCTTTTTTTTTTTTTTTAACAAAGTTGGTTAATAAAATTCTATTTTCTCATCTTTCTATTATTTTATAAGATAAGATAAAATAAGATTGTTTAATCTCATTTTATTAATTTTTCAAATCTTCAAAATATTCGATTCATTATATTTTATGTAGGATGAATATATTAACAAACTAAATATAGTGTATATCTTCTTTTTGTTGAATTTGGTTATATCTTATCGTTAAAATGTAATTTTAAAAATTACTTAAATTATTTGTTACTCTCTTTGTTTTTTTTAGTGTCCGTTTAGAATAGTAACATCAAATTACGAAAGTGTATTTTTGCATCTTATTTTTTTATTATACCCTAATTTTAATCCAACAATAAATTGCTATTTGTTTCTTGCGGATTTTAGGGACTAAAATCAAAAGATTTAAACATACATGGATGAATTCGCAAGAAAAAAAGATGTAGGGACTAAAACAAAAAAATCTCAAACATACAGAGACGAAAATGATATTTAAGCATATATATATATATATATATATATATATATATATATATATAGAGTCAGGATCCGTTGACACCAATTAGTTTGACACCAAATGTTACACCTCTCAATAACGTTTTAACCGATATAAATTTTATAAAATCCACCGTTGGATTGAAAGTTTATATCATATAGATCATTTATGTAAAGTTTCAGAAAAATACAAAATCATTTGATATATTATTGAGACGAATAAAAATCAACGGCATTTAAAAAAAGACGCAAACCGTTAACTTTGATGTATCTCAATAACATATCAAATGATTTTGGATTTTTCTGAAACTTTACATAAATGATCTATATGATATAAACTTTCAATCCAACGGTAAATTTTATAAAATTTATATCGGTTAAAACGTTATTGAGAGGTGTAACATTTGGTGTCAAACTAATTGATGTCAACGGATCCTGACTCATATATATATATATATATATATATATATATATATATATATATATATATATATATATATCTATTATATACATTACGAGATTCCTGCGGAGCTCTCTCGTGCATTCTCAAGAAAAAAATCCTACATGGCATCATTATAGAGATTCTACTTATGCGGAGCTTTTAGCACGAGGTATGTGGTTCGAATCTCATTGACAACAATAATTCAATTTTTATAATATTATATGGAATTCTACATTTTTTTTAGAGAAAACTACTTTATTATTAGTATAATGTCTGTTGTTCGAATCTCATCGACAACAATAATCTAATTTTTATAATCTTTTTTTGTTGTGTTTGATAATATTTTATTGTTATGGAAAGTTACCATCTTTTTTTAAGAAAAAAAAAACCATATTGTTTGAAAAAAAATGGTTGGATATATACAACTAAACTATAACTTCTCTCTTTTTTTGTTTTTTGACTCAAGCTTTTTTTTTTATCAAGTTTTTATTATTTTTTGTCATTCAATTAGAGATTCTCTAATATTTATTTATTGTAAAAACTTTATTTTTTTTTGCAGAATCTTCGATATTATATCTTTTTTATGTAGAAATCTTTATTTTTGCGGGGATTGGTTTTTTTTTTTATTTTAGAAATTCTAATATTATTACATAGGTGAAATTCAATTAAATTTTTTCCAATAATTTTTTTTTTGTAGAAATTCAAATATTATGTTTTAATTATTAATATATTAGCCGCCAAACGGACACGTTCCGTGCCCGTTTGTGTGATCGATATTTTTTTTTTGATCGATATTCTCTATTGTGCAAATATAAATAACTACTTAATCTCCTTTTTTATTGGACTTAGTTAATTGATAACTACTTAACCTCCTTTTTTGTTGTGGTTAGTTATTAAGAAGAAAAAAACTGAAAATCTATTTTTATGTGGAAGTTATTTTTTAAGGGTAAAATAGGAATAATGAAAAAGCCATCCCAAAAATTTGTATCCCCTTTATATATTAGTATAGATATTATATTTTTAATGACGACAAGTTTATTTAATCCATTAAATATTATATATTTTCTATGTAAAAACTATGTGAACACTTCGACTAAAATTTGATTGGAGATGTATTTATTATCCAATCATTCAATTACATGTTATATTTATATATATATATATAGATATATATATATATATATAGATATATATATATATATATATATATAGATATATATATATATATATAGAGAGAGAGAGAGAGAGATAAAGAGAATCTCTAAAATAATGTAGAATAGGAAATAGAGAGCACTTCACACCACACTATTAAAATTATACACTGACTAAATATCTTTAAATTTTATCTAACACGATGAAAAGTGGTCCTTATAATAAAAAACGTTTGTAGATAATAGTGAGAACTAAATACGAAAATTTTATTGATATTCATTAAAAAATAATAAAGAATTAACAACTATTTTTTGTTCATGGAGTGGCTAGAGTCCTGTAACGGACACATTGAATAATGAAAATTTGAATTTCAAGTGTGGATCCATATTTTTATATTTTATCATGGGGATTACTTATTCAAAATTTTATCTAACACGATGAAACTAATTCTCATGATGAAAAGTTTGTGTATATGATAATGAAAACTGAGTATGTGGATTTTATTAATATATATATATGAGAAATGCTAATATCACACTCTCAAACACACTCTTTTAACACACTCCAATAATATAATGACACATCACCCCATGTTTTTGTTGAAAAAGAGGAACAATTAAATTCAAATTTATTTTAAAAAAATAAAAATAGAAAGTGGGGTGAGGTGTCATCATATTATTAGAGTGTGTTAAAAGAGTGTGTTTGAGAGTGTGATATTAGCACTTCTCTATATATATATACAGAGAGAGAGAAAGAGAGAGCGAGAGAGAGAGAGAGAAATCTATTAGTGTTGGAGAAATAAGAAACAGGAAAAACTTCTAACCCCCACTTTTAAAAATACATATTGACGAATTAAAATTTTAATTTCGACGGTAGGAGTTATCCATATTTTTATATTTTATCATGGTGATTACTTATTCAAAATTTTATCTAGCACGATGAAACATGATCCTCATGATGAAAAGTGAATGTATATGATAGTTACAACTGAGCATGAGAATTTTATTGATATTTATTAAAACAAATATAGAATTAACAATTTTTTTTGTTGATAAGGCTCTATATATAGATCTGTAATAGAGGCGATAGAGAGAGAGAGAGAGAGAGAGAGAGAGAGAGAGAGAGAGAGAGAGAGAGAGAGAGAGAGAGAATCTTTCAGTTGTGTAGAATGGAAAACGTGAAACACTTCCCACCCGACTATTAAAAATACCATTGACTAATTAAAATTTGAATTCTGACTGCGGGGCATATCCATATTTTCTTATTTTATCATGAGGATCTCTTATTCAAAATTTTATTTAGCACGATGAAAATTGGTTCGCCATGAAGAAAAGTGTGTGTAGAAAATAGTGATAAATTAATGAGCACAAGAAATTTATTGATATTCATTATAAAAATAATATAGAATTAACAACTATTTGTTGTTGATGAAACAGAGATGAGAGAGAGATAGAAATAAACAATGGGAAACAGGAAACATTTATCATTCTACTATTAAAAATATACATTGACTAATTAAAATTAAAATTCCGACTACGAGAGTTTTTTTTTTTTTTTTTTTTTATATTTTGTGTTTATCAGGCTTTCACTATATTACTTCCAACTGAAAAAATCTATGGGAATTGAAATAAAAAATAAATTAATATAATTTTAATTTTTTTAAAATCAATGGATTTTTTTATAACTCTAATTTTAAGCTTTCCATAAACCTTCGTTCAAATTTTTTTCGGAATGCTAATTTATCAATGTGAGTGGAGATTCATATATAAATTTTTCCATTTTACGCTCACACGTGAAAATTGCTTCTTTGTGGACAATGATAAAAAAAAGTTTGAGAATGAGAACATTGTCAAAATATGTTAATATTCATTTGAAAAAAAATATAAAATTTATAATTATTTTTTGTTGACGGAGTCCCTGTAGAGATGTGAGAGAGGGAGGAATAGAGAATCTCATAGTATTGTTGAACGGGGAATGAGGGAGTATTTCCCACCCCACTATATCTATGCCCATGTAACATTTAAATTAAACATATAGGCAACATTCAAAATAATATAAAATGAAAAATGACATAGACAACATGCAAAAGAAAAAAGAACATAAGCAAATAAATATTATTAAAAAATGAAAATTATCCTACGGGAGAGATGTCAAAATAGTGAGAGAGAGAGAGAGAGAGAGAGAGAGAGAGAGAACTTTCACGGGTGTAGAATGAGAAACATGGAACACTTTCGACCCCACTATTAAAAATGTACCTAGACTAATTAAATTTTCAAAACAAAGTTTATAATTATTTTATATTTAAAGGGTCACTATATAGTCCCGTGGATAAAAATGAGAGAAAGAATCTATCTATCAACAGTGTAGAACGGGAAGCGTAATAATATTCTTCATCTCGCTCTATTTTATAACATCTTTAAACCTATATAATTCAAAAATTATCTCAATTTTTATAATAGAATTTTAAACCAAATTACTCAAATAATATTAAAAAAAATTATCCCGTGCACGGCACGGGCTAACATACTAGTAATATGAGATTTTCACAGAGCTCTCTCGTGCATTTTCAATAGAAATTATTTAGATGTCATTCAATTAGAGCTTCTTTAATATACTTTTGGAAAACTCTAATATAATATATTTTTTTTTAGAAATTTTAATATTATATTTTTATTATTGTAGAAATTTTAATATTAGTTAGTTTTTCTTGTAGAAATTCTATTGCTTTTGTAAAAACTCTAATATTATATTTTAATTATTATATTTTAATATTTTAATATTTTAATTTTGAAAAACAGTTGGGTACACTTATATAAAATACACGAGAAAGTGGCAAACATAAACAACAACCAAATTTTCTTAGAAAGTGACAAATTGATAGAGGATATAGGCTTCTTTTGGATTTATTTATTTTAAGCTTATGTGAGCTTATCTACTTATATAAGTCGTTATATTAGTGTTTGAGTAAATTAATAAAAAGTGCTTATCACAATTTCATAAGCTACTTATGTCATGTTTTAATAAGCTATTATAATATGTTTATTTGGGTTCAACAAGGAGCTTATGAAAAAAGATTCCACTTTGAATCCTGCCTGTTCCATTTTACACAATATTAACATTTTGTTTAAAAAATTTTAGTCAATCTTAAGCTTATCATTATGTCTTTTTACGATTAATTTTTTCTTTTTCACATTTATACTTTTAGAAGTATACCACAAAAAAAGTCTTTTTTGAGTCAATATTAAATTTATTTACTTTTTATGCAAAGTCAATCTAAATTTACAATTGCTTATGTGATATTTTTGTTATTTTTATGGGAATTTATATTTATACTCATATATTAATAGAGGAGCCTATTTAAAAAAAAAAACGATAATTTACAAGTGGCCTATATTTATACTTATATATTAATATGGAATATATTTTTACTATATATATATATATATATATATATATATATATTTTGACAAATATACAACGTTTTCTTAGACCTACAAACCTATAAAATTGTGTGATTTTTCTACACTTTTTCATATTAAATATTAATTAAATTTTACACATTTACAACCTATTCCACCAAAAAAATTTCGAAATTGTCCCGCCCGATTATCTTTCAATCGGTGAACCGATCCAATTTTAAAAATATTAAATATACTATTAACTTTTGTGTTTATTTTAAATTTATTCTAAATTTATACTAAGTTATATGTCAAAAAACATGATATACACTAATTGATGTAAATTTATCTTACAATTTTTACATTAAATTTTTATTTAATTTTTATATATTTTTTTTATTTTTCGTGCTTGACACGGGTTGGACACTAGAAAAAATGAGATTGATGCTATCATTATAATATTACTGTAAAAAATATAATTATATCATTGCGTCATATTATTGCAAGATTTGACAAACTCTTTGATATTATTTTGTCCACAGAGACTATATATTTTTTTTTTATATATTTATAATTTTGATTAAATATTCATTAGTTTTTTTTTCACTTAAATTACATAAAATCGTAAATATTTGTTTCGTTATATAAATAATTTTCCACAAGCAATAAAAAAATTTAGTTTTCAATCTAAAGTAAAATATATTTTTTATAAGTCAGTAAATCTACAAACGTATTTTTACCCGTGCTTGGCACGGGTCTGGATACTAGTTTTTTTAATATATATCTTTGTTGATAAAAAAAATTTGTTTATGATAAAAATAATTCTATGATTAATTCATTCTATTTAAAGTATGTTTTGGAGCAACAATCAATATATTCATGTGCATAAATGAAATAAGTCTCACTCTAATAATTATGATAAATCAATCCTAACCACTAATTGATATTAGGATTAAAGGCTAAGATTTGGAGTAACTCTAATGAGTTACTCTTGGAGTCAATTGATCCCTCCTCATACATATATATATATATATATATATGGGTCAGGATCAAATGACAGCAATGTGTCAAACTTAGTAACATGACACCTCCGATAATTCTTTACCGGATAATCGTATTACAAAATCAACCGTTGGATTCGAAGCTATTATTATATAGATCATGTCTATAAAATTTAACAACAATCGGAAATCATTTGATATGTCAATGAGATGCATAAAAACCAACGTCTTATAAAACTTCGTCAAAACCGTTAATTTTTATCCTTCTCTTTAACCCATCAAATGGTTTTCGATTGATGTTAAATTTTATAGACATGATCTATACAATAATAGCTTTGAATCCAACGGTTGATTTTGTAATACGATTATCCGGTAAAGAATTATCTGAGGTGTCATGTTACTAAGTTTGACACCTTGGTGTCATTTGATCCTGACCCTATATATATATATATATATATATATATATATATATACACGTAGAATAATTACACTTGAATGAAAGGTAAACGGACAACAAACTACGCCGCTAAAAAAAAAAAGTACAAAATGGGAGCTCGAAACTCAACCAACTTCAAATTAGTTATCATCCTAAAATTTTAATCCTAATTGAAAAGGTTATACCACAAAGTAGTAATCTGAATGTCAAATAAAAAAATCTATGTGTAAATTATATACTATATTTCAAATGAATATTAAGAGGCTTTGACTACATTCTTCCTGACCCTATATATATATATATATATATATATATATATATATATATATATATATATACACGTAGAATAATTACACTTGAATGAAAGGTAAACGGACAACAAACTACGCCGCTAAAAAAAAAGTACAAAATGGGAGCTCGAAACTCAACCAACTTCAAATTAGTTATCATCCTAAAATTTTAATCCTAATTGAAAAGGTTATACCACAAAGTAGTAATCTGAATGTCAAATAAAAAAATCTATGTGTAAATTATATACTATATTTCAAATGAATATAAGAGGCTTTGACTACATTCTTATTTTCAAACTTTTTTTTTTGTTATTGTACCACAAAGAAACAATCTTTATGTGTGAGCGTTAGATGGAAAAAAGTCTATGCGTGGATCTCCACTCATTTGATAGATTAGCGTCCCTAAAATGGTTTGAACAAAAGTTTATGGAACCTTTAAAAATGGAATTATAGAAAGAAAAAAAAATCAATCGATTATTAAATATTAAAATTCTATTAATTTGTTTTAAGTTTCCCAGATTTTGTCCGCTTGAAGTAATCTTAATCAAAGTGTGAGAAACACAAAATATGGATAACATCTTCAGTCGCACAGAGATAAGCTCTAATTGAATGTTACATAAACAATATTGAGAACATGCATATCATAGAGATACAAATTATCCATATCAAAACTATAGTTTAAGGGCTATATTTTGGGCCCGTTTGTATAAACAGCTTATACGAATGCTTATAGCATTAGAGCTTTTAATACGAGAGTTTACGTCATAAGCTCTTATGCTTAAAACTTGACACCCTACGAAGCTCCGATACTCTAAAAATGGTGAAATTGAAGGTGTGAAAAACACAAGAAGGGGGGGGGGGGGGGGGGGTTGAATTGTGTTTTGGGTAATTTAAAAATTTCTTCTAAGTTATGGAAAACTTATCAGAGTTTGCA
The DNA here is from genome assembly GCA_030408175.1 of Trifolium repens. Lineage (NCBI taxonomy): Eukaryota > Viridiplantae > Streptophyta > Magnoliopsida > Fabales > Fabaceae > Trifolium > Trifolium repens. Next base: position 15,268,350 of record CP125844.1, on the reverse strand, counting down.
GCGGTTGAGAAAACAAAACACAATCAAGAATAACTTTGAAGGTAGAGAGAAAGATAGAGACAGAAATTTGTATACTGGTTCCCCTCACAAACCGAGAGTACGTCCAGTCCTCTTGTACTTCCAAGAGAGTTCACTATAATCACCAAAGATTACAATTGCTCAAGCACACAAGCAAGAGACTTCCAATGCTCAAGTACGCAAACAAGAGACTTCCTAATGCTCAAGCACGCAGGCAAGAGACTTCAAAACACAAGTTTAGAAAAACAGAGTCTGAACAATTGATATAAAGATCAATGTTCAGTTACAAAATAAATACAACTTTTGATACAAGACTTAACTTAGAATCTTAATACAAAATTCTAAGGTTCAACTAATGAATTAATAGAAGCTGAAACTGGAGTCTTGAATTTTGAATATGAGTTCAAGTTGTATTTGCAGTTTTGTGCTTTAGGATGATTTTTGCAGAGTAACAACTCTTTTCAAATTGTTCAAGTGTCGTATCCCAAAGCTTCAAACTTGCTCCAATTTATAGATGAAGGTGGAGCGTGTTTGATTTGAATTTGATGCAGTGAGATTGCGCCAGCTGTAGATAGTACCTTTGATAACCAAATCGAGTAACCTTGTATACGATCAATCTTGGGGAAAACGTTTTATCCAAATCAGGTAAAGAGTTCGTACAATAGTACAAACGTCACTATTCTGTGGATAAGATTGATTCCATCAGCATTTGGAATGTCAGAGTACTATAATCATGATGCAGAAAATGTTCTTCTAACAAAACGGCTCTCACTGCTCTTATCAGAGTCTGATATGCATCTTCTGATGAGTAGGACTTGCATCCTCTGATGAAACACATACGCATCTTCTGATAGCTTGAAGTTCTGATCAGAGTTTGCTTTGTCATATCAGAGCTTCCAATGTGCTTCCAATGAATAAAAATTAACTTGTATATCTGCACACTTGGATTAAATAATTAGTATACCCTATTGTACATTAATACTTTTGTTATCATCAAAACTCAATTGGGTCATGTCAGAACCTCTTTTGTTCCAACAATCTCCCCCTTTTTGATTGATGACAAACCAAGTATTAATTTACAATGGTTGTTGATAAAATTTATCAAGCATCTCTTAGGTTAATGAGTTTTGCAAGCTCCCCCTAAGTTCAGCAATGATTAATTAAATCAGTTTAAAAATAATTATTTGAATTTTGAACTTAAACTAATACACTAGACTTTCAGAGGCTAGGTTTGCAAGCTCTCCCCCTAAGTCTGATATCCATGAAAGAAAATTGCACTTTTCCTTCATACGTACCATGTATCAGAAGTTCAAATTTCAACTAATATTTTCCTTAAAATCATATCATACGAAGACATAACTGAAAAAAAATTAAATTTGGAATTTTGGTTTCAGTTTAACATCTCATAAATTAATAACAACTCTTACTCCCCCTTTTGTCATTAAACAAAAAGATAAAACTGACAAGAAATAAATGACAATTTTGAAAAGAAAAAAAAAATTGGTCAAAAGTAAAGTTTCAATGCAGTCAAGGTGGTTACAACTACTCCAATTAAATGGTTTGTCGTAAAAACCAAGAACTTGTCTATTTTGAAACCACTATATAAGGACCAAAAGCTTTGTCATTTCACTCAACACTTCCATTTCATTGTGAAGAATCAACAATGAAAAAGGATAGAAAAGTGATCAAAAGTAAGAGAGCGCAGGAGAAGAAGAAGAAGAAAGTGAAGATTCAACAAGACTCAGAGTCTAAGAAGAAACCTCAGAAGATGAGGGCATCAACTTCTGCTCCTGTCAGAGTCAAATATCAAACAAGATCCAAGACTAAACAACCGGAGTCCTTATCCGAGTCAGAATCTGAATGGGATTCTGATTGGAAGGAATTCTTGAGTACATATGATCCTCCCAGGGAAGAATACCCCTCTTCATAATCAATGAGATCACTTCTCATTGATCTCCCAATAAGGAAGTGAAGAGAATGTCGTGAACTCTTCCATTTCCCTTAGATTCAAATAAGCTAGATTTAGGACTAGCAGTTTTTATTGTAGAATCCAAGTGAAAAGTTGGATAGAAACTTATGTAATCAACAATTTTCAATGGAATAAACTGATGTTTTTAGTTTTGAAATCTTTGAGTTGATATTTGTCTCAAAATCATTTATGAAAATATAAAAAATAAAATAAATAATAAACACAGAAATAAGTAATGAACACAGAAGATAATCATCAAACAACCAAGTACTTAAAATGAAGTAATATTCAACAGGTTACAAAACAAATAACAGAATATGATAAATAAATAAACAGAACATGTGCAAAGAATCCTAGGGTTTAAGGTTGGTCAGGTTGCTGAGGTAATCTTGCATTGATGCTCTGAAGAGTAGCCATTATAGCAGCCAACATAGACGAGTGCTCATCAAGTCTTCTCTGAAAATTATCTTGATTTTCCCTTATGTGCTGAGCATACTCTGGTGCATTTCTAGCAATTTGTTCCAGCCTTGCCTGTTCAGCAGCTATCCTAGCTTCTTCTACTAGCCTAGCTTGCTCAGCTGCTTGCCTTTCCCTTTCTATACGCTCATCCTCCAATCTTTTTCTTTCCCTCTCCTCAGCTTCCAATCTTTCCCTTTCACGCCTCTCTTCCTCTTCCTTCCTTGCTATCTCATTTCTCAAATTCAGGTCTGTAGTGTAAGCCTTTCTGACAGAACGAAGCATGAGTACCAGATTTTGTTCCATAAGGTCACACTCTTTGTCAATGTGTGCTGTGTCAATAGACCTGTGTGGAATAGCACTGGACATTCTCCTAAGATTCTTGTCAACAGCTTGCAGCAAACTAGTGATATCATCCTGAGTTTGGTCAAGAGGTTCATTGGCTATTCTAGAAGGTAGGTGAGGAGGGAAAAATATGCAGTCCATAGATAGATCCTGCATAAGGTGTTTGAGATGCTGTGATTGGTCAGGAGGGGTTTTTGGTAGGACTTCAAGATTCAGGGTCTCATTTATTTGTTGAACATGTTTCTTGATTGGTGTAGATAAGTCACATGAGTTGTCCACAGCCACATGATGTGGGGATTTCTCATGGACATGTTCATCAGAGTGAAAAGTTTCAGAGACTTGATCTTGATCAGGTTCTGGTGATTGTTGGTGATCATGTTCTGATGGAATTTCATTTTCTGGTTGGGTATTTTCTGGTTCAGTATTTTCTGGTTGAGTGTTCACAGGTTGAACAGTCTCAGAGTTTGGTTAGGGATCATTTTCTGGTTCTTCTGGTTGTGGTGTTAAGGTAGGAATTTCTTGATGGTTGGGGGATTTTTGAGGAGGTGGGGATGGTGTTTTATCAGAATCTTCATCAATTGAAGGTTGAATAGCAGGTGCAGTGCTTGTAGAAGCTTGAGCTGCATCATTGCATATAAAATTAGCCTGAGATTCTGATGGGTTAGATAGGATGAGGTTAAACTGCTCTGATGATGGTTGATTCTCAGAAAGATCATTGACTTTCTCAGAATTAACTCCTTTTAAAACCTTATCACAAGCATGTTTAACTCTAATTTCAGAAGGGAATTGAAGCCTTCTGAAATAATCACTAAGCGCTGAGCTGCCTCCAATAAAATTAGAAAACTTACCAGTTTCATTTCCATACAGAGTCTGTTTCTCCAGCAGGTTATGAGGATCATTCCTTTCTGGAAGCTTTTTGTGCATATCATCAAATGCAGACTCTTCAATACCACAATCATATCCGTCCTTCAGAGCCTCTTGCTTCTTATTAAACTCTGCAACCTTTGCCAGTGCTGCCTGTACCACAGCTTCTTCCTTTTCTTCCTCTGTAAGATCCTCCAGTATAACTTTCTTTGTCCTAGGTTTCTTTGAGGATCTTGGAGCTGTAGTCTATGGAATCTTAGCAGCTTTCTTCCAGTAGGACTTTTGGCAGCTTTTCTCTTGACTGGTTCAAGTCTAAGAGGTTGTTCCAAAAGCCTTGATTGTCTTACAGTTAGCTTTGTAGGTTCTCCATCTCCTACATCAACACCTAGCTTTTTCATGAACTCAGCATGTGCTTCTATAACTCTCTTGGCTTCACTATCTCTGACATGAACAAGCCAACATTCACCAATGCCTTTCTCAGAGTCTCTGAGTAACACAGGATGTGTTGGATGAACTATCTCATTATTCTTTACCAGCTTTAAGTACCTTAAGGTAGTACTATTTACAATCTTAGAACTAAGCAGAAAAGTACCTAAGCCTGGGAGATAAGGTGTGATAGCATCCAACAAACCACACTGTGCAAACATGTGGCTCAGTAGTCTTGAATGTCTAACAATAGCTTTGCTAGAGATAATAGACAGACACAGATGATCAAAAATAAGCCTTCCAATATCCACCACATTTCCTTTAGCAACATGAAATGTGAACAACTTCTGAACACTGGATATTTGATCAGTGCCTCCCAATTTGGGCAGGACACTGTCAATTAAGATCCTGTAAATGATCTTGCAGTTGTTTGTCCATTCAAACTTGTCCTTAGGGTTAGCCTTAGGTTTGAATAGATATTCATCCACATCAGGACCTGCTTCGTCAGAGTGTTTGATTATCACACCATCACGCTTGAGCTTCAGAGCCTCAAGAATGTGGCAGAGTCTGATAGAGATTCTGAATCCAGCCATGAAAGATTCAATCTCTGTAGAGACAAAGGATCTCAATCCCATTTCCTCTGGGGTTCTATCTTTCAATTCAGGGTTTTCTTCAATCTTTTCCCTGACCTTCTTGTTATAAACATCCCTTGTAATAACAGAGACTTTCATCCAGAATTCCTTTACCATTTCAGTGTACGTTGGTCCATTCAACAAATCAAAGTAATATTCCAATCCTTGTCTTTTGTAGAGATGAACGACTTCAGCAAAACCGTTTACTCTAATGCTCTCAAGATCAACGGGGTTCTCAATCGCAACATTAAGTTCATCATACTTGTATGGTCGTTGATCTTTTGCGAACTCAGTAGGGTTGGATTCATTTGGTAAGATCATGCATGTTCTATTGAGGAATGATGATGAGGATGCCATGGATGATATTTGGAAGTTAGGCTTTCTAAAGAGGGAGAAAGAAATTGCTCTGTGTTTTAGAAGAATGAAAGTGTAGGTTGTGAGAGTACAAAAGTGTGAATGTGAACAGTTAGTGTGTTTAAATAGAAAACTTACGCGCAAAAAACAATTACACAAGCACAGGGGTAGTAGAGTATTTTACCACAAATGGGGATTAGAAATGCTAATCATCATTAACCAACTTCTTTATCCTCTTGAAACAAGACATGTGTATTAGAAGATTATTAAATAACTGACACGTAAGTTTGAGAAAACGAAAGGGTTTTTACAAAAGATTTTTACTTACGCGCCAGAACCATTTACCTTCTAATCAGATTCTGATAGTGTGTCAGAAGATGTTCTCATCACAACTTCTGATACAGAAGGTTCTAATGACTTCATCTTCTGATTACTATTAGATTCTCACAAACTCAATTTTTCATCAGAGTCTAAGTTATTCAGAGATTTCCATCATGTTCAGATTCTTTTTGATAAAATCAAAACGTTCAACAGCTAAAGGTTTTGTAAAGATATCAGCCCATTGATTTTCTGTTTCAATGAACTTGAGATCAATTACACCTTTTTGAACATAGTCTCTGATAAAATGATGTTTAATCTCAATATGCTTAGCTCTTGAATGTAAAATAGGGTTTTTAGAAAGGTGAATAGCTGCAGTATTATCACAGTATAATGGAATATTGTTACTGCTGATTTGATAATCTTCCAATTGATATTTCATCCAAAGTAGTTGTGTACAACATTTAGCTGCTGATATGTATTCAGCTTCTGCTGTTGACATAGCTATGGTGGTTTGCCTTTTACTAGCCCATGAAATTAAATTCTCACCAATAAACTGGCAGTTACCACTGGTGGATTTTCTTTCAATTCTATCACCAGCATAGTCAGCATCACAGAATCCAATCAGCTTGTAGTCATTGGATTTCTGATACAGTAATCCAATGTTACAAGTAGCTTTCAAATACCTAAAGATTCTCTTCACAGCAGTGAGATGAGATTATCTAGGATCTGATTGAAATCTTGCACACAAACAGACACTGAATAAAATGTCAGGTCTTGAGGCAGTTAGATAAAGAAGAGATCCAATCATACCTCTATACAGCTTCTGATCAACCTTGCCTTCAGATTCTTCTTTGCCTAGACTTGATGTAGGATGCATTGGAGTATTCATGGGTTTGCAATCTTCTAAGTTGAACTTTTTCAGAAGATCCTTTATATATTTGGATTGATGAATGAATGTTCCTTTCTCTGTTTGATTTATTTGAATACAAAGAAAGAACTTCAATTCTCCCATCATACTCATTTCAAACTCATCCTGCATAAGCTTAGAAAAGTTCTTGCAAAGAGTGGCATTAGTTGATCCAAAAATGATATCATCAACATCATCAACATATATTTGAATGATCAAAATGTCTTTCTTAAGGGTCTTTTTAAAGAGTGTATTGTCAACTTGTCCTTTTTCAAAACCATTGTCAACCAAAAAAGTACTCAATCTCTCATACCAAGCTCTGGGAGCTTGTTTGAGTCCATAGAGTGACTTCTTTAGTCTAAACACATGATCAGGATTTGTCAAATCTTCAAATCCAGGAGGTTGTTTGACATACACTTCTTCAGAAATGACACCATTTAGAAATGCACTTTTCACATCCATTTGATATAGGGTAATACCATTATTGACTGCATAAGATAAAAGTAACCTGATTGCTTCCAGTCTTGCTACTGGAGCATATGTTTCAGTGAAGTCAATTCCTTCTTGTTGACTGTATCCTTGTGCAACAAGTCTGGCTTTGTTCCTAGTGACTTCTCCTTGTTCATTCAATTTGTTTCTGTATACCCATTTTGTTCCAATAATGTTCTTATGCTTTGGTTTGGGTACCAGATCCCATACATCATTTCTCTTGAATTTATTTAACTCTTCTTCCATTGCAACTATCCAAGCATCATCTGAGAGTGCTTCATTTGTTGTCTTGGGTTCAATCAAGGAAACTAATCTAAACAATGATTCTTCAACTCTGAAGTTTGACCTTGTTTTTCTTGGACTGTTCTTGTTTCCTAGAATGAGCTCTTCAGGATGTGATGATTTGTATTTGAATGTGTTTCTTGGAATATCAGATTCTTCAGAGTTATCATCAATAGTTTGATGTTCTTGAGCAGCATCAGAAGACACATCCTCTTGAGCTTCAGAGTCTTCTAGAGATTCTATGTTGTTATCATACTCTGGAACTTCATCTTCTGACTCATCAGATCCTGACAAATCTATAACAGGCTCTGACTTTTTATCATCAGGCTCTTTATCATCAAACTTTACGTGCATTGATTCTTCCACTGTGTTAGTTTCAGAATTATACACTCTGTATGACTTGGAGCGTTCAAAGTATCCAATGAAGATACCCTTACAGGCTTTAGAGTCAAATATCTTAAGATGGACTTTGTTATTGAGAATGTAACATGTACAACCAAATTGATGAAAATAAGAAATATTGGGTTTTCTTCCCTTAAAGAGTTCATATGTTGTTTTGTTCAAAATAGGTCTTATATAGATTCTATTCTGAATGTAACAAGCAGTGTTAACAGCTTCTGCCCAAAAGAATTTTGCTAAATTATTTTCATGCATCATGGTGCGTGCCATTTCTTGTAAAGATCTATTCTTTCTCTCTACAACTCCATTTTGTTGAGGAGTTCTAGGAGAAGAGAATTCATGGAGAATTCCATGTTCTTCACAAAATTTTTCAAAAGGTTCATTTTCAAACTCACCACCATGATCACTTCTTACTTTCAAAATTTTGAAATCCTTTTCATTTTGAATTTGGGTACAGAAGATGCTAAACACTTCATATGTATCATCTTTTTTTCTCAGAAATTTAACCCAAGTCCATCTACTATAATCATCTACAATGACTAATCCATATTTCTTACCATTGATTGAAGCAGTGCTAACTGGTCCAAAAAGATCAATGTGCAAGAGTTCCAAAGGTCTAGTAGTAGAGACAATGTTCTTGTTCTTAAAAGAACTTTTGACAATTTTTCCTTTTTGACAGGAACCACAAAGTGAGTCTGAGTGATATTTTATTTTTGGAAGTCCTCTGACAAGATTGTCCTTGCTAAGCTTGGAAATTAATCTCCAGTTAGCATGACCCAATCTTTTATGCCAGATCCATTTTTCATCACTCAGTGTCAAAAGACAAAGCACTTGTTGTTCCTTTAAATCAGAGAAATTTACTTTGTACACATTGCCTTTTCTATTTCCCTTAAAGACAATGGATTGATCAGAGTTTCTGATTACAGTACATGAATCCTTATTAAACATAACATCATAATTACTATCACACAATTGACTTATGCTAAGTAAATTATGATGTAGTCCATCTACTAACCAAACATCAGAAATTGACAAAGAAGAATTACCAACTGTACCTATACTAATGATTTTTCCCTTCTGGTTGCCACCAAACCCTACTGTTCCTCCCTCTTGCTGATTCAGGGTGTGGAATAAGAGCTTGTCTCCTGTCATGTGACGTGAGCAGCCAGAATCCAGATACCATGAGCTTTCTTTTCTTCTTTGGGTGCATACCTGCAGCATACACTATTTCAGATTTTGGTACCCATACTCTGATGGGTCCTTTTTGGTTAGTTTTGAGAATCTTATTCTTCTTGTTAGAATACTCAGAAGATCTGGAGTCAACAGAGCCTTTAGAAAAATGTTTAGGCTTATGTTGTCTCTGAGACTTTCCTTTTGAGTGTGTCAGAGAACCAGTTACCAAGTTTGCTTTAGAAGTACTAGTGCCCCGCTTATCAACAGGCTTTGGTACTTTGACAACTTTGACTTGAGTAGACATGGGTACTGATGTGAGGGGAACCTGAGTTTTAGAAGACTTAGGTTCAGAAGATGAGTCATCTTCTGATACCTTATCTTGTGGTTCCAAGCTCACAAGAGTACCAGACACAGTCAGAGGTTCTGATGTACCCTTAGTAAAGTTTGAATAAGATTCTGATGGTGACTTGCTCAACAAGACAGGTTTACTTAATTTTCCTACATCAGGACATGTAAGAGAACCAAGTCCTTGTCTTTTGTAATAGTTGCTAAGTCCACCATGAATTACGGAAGTTACCCTAGTTTTATCTATGTTATGGTGCACAAACTCTTGTAGAGAGATTTCATACTCGTCATAAGGTTTGTGACATGTTCTGCATCCAGACTCAATCACCTTAATTGTTTTAAGAGATTTTTGATAGTTTGCTTGAGTCTGGGTGAGATTTTCATTGAGGAGCTTCATTTTTTGTTTGCAAAAATCTAACTCACTCAACTTTTCCATGTACTTCACCATTACATCTTTCAAAGCTTTGGTCATTTGAGTACTAGACATTTTAGATATTACCTCATCAATGTCGTCAGTATCAGATTCTGAATCATTTTCATTGTCTGACTCACCAATGGCCATAAGCGCTAGGTTTGCTTCCTCAGAGTCTTCATCCTCAGATAGTTCATTAATATCCTCTCATGTTGCCATCAGACTCTTCTTGGCTTTGTTCTTGATCATACTCTTTCTTCCTTTACCCTTGGAGTTGAGTTCAGGACAATCAGCCATGAAGTGTCCAGGCTTATGACAATTGAAACAATTTTTTGTGTCATCCTTCTTCTCTTTGCTGGTGTTGTTTCTTGATCCAGATCCTCTGCCTTGAAATTTTTTGCCCTTCCTTGGTGACCACTTTTGAAAGTTTTTGGATAAGAGTGCAAAGAAATCATCATCTGATCCTTCCTCTTGATTATCTATGGAAGATTCCTCTGCTTCAGATTCTACAACTTTGGCTTTTAGAGCCTTAGATGAAACTGAAATAGATGGCAGAGCCATAGATTTTAGCTTCTTCTGAGGCTCATCAGAAGATAGTTCAATCTCATGACTCATGAGTGAACTTATCAATTCTTCCAAGCCAAGTTTGTCCAAATCTTTAGCTTCTTGGATAGCAGTTACCTTAGGCCTCCACCTTGAAGGTAAGCTTCTCAAAATCTTCCTTACATGATTAGAGGTTGTATAACTTCTCTTTAGAACTTGGAGACCAGCCACAAGAATTTTGAATCTAGAATACATTGATTCAATATTCTCATCATCCTTCATTCTAAAGAGTTCATACTGTTGGATCAAAAGAGTAGCCTTTGCCTCTTAAACCTGTTTGTTCCCTTCATATGTGGAACACAAGGAGTCATAGATGCTCTTGGCAGTGGATTTGTCTGTGATCTTGAGGTACTCATCATGAGTTATACACCCAATGAGAAGATCCTTAACCTTGTGATGTTTCTTGTAAAGCTTCTTGTCTGTAGGAGTGAACTTCTTTCTTTCTTCAACAGATAGCCTTCCCTCTTCATCTAGTCCTTGGAAAGTTACCCCTTCTTCAACTAAGTCCCAAAGCTCATCATCTAAACCAATAAGATGACTGTAGATTCTATCTTTCCACCAGGAAAAAGTAGATGCATCTCCTTTGAACTTTGGTGCTTTGTTGCTTGACTTATCTTCAACATCATAGTCATGAGGAACTGCTTTCAAGCTACCACTTGGAGTTTCAGTCATAGTGTTTTTCAACAGGAAACTGTCTCACTGTTAGGTGATTAAAAAACAGAACCAGGCTCTTGATGCCAATTGAAGGTGTGAAAAACACAAGAAGGGGGGGTTGAATTGTGTTTTGGGTAATTTAAAAATTTCTTCTAAGTTATGGAAAACTTATCAGAGTTTGCAGCGGTTGAGAAAACAAAACACAATCAAGAATAACTTTGAAGGTAGAGAGAAAGATAGAGACAGAGATTTTTATACTGGTTCCCCTCACAAACAGAGAGTACGTCTAGTCCTCTTGTACTTCCAAGAGAGTTCACTATAATCACCAAAGATTACAATTGCTCAAGCACACAAGCAAGAGACTTCCAATGCTCAAGTACGCAAACAAGAGACTTCCTAATGCTCAAGCACGCAGGCAAGAGACTTCAAAACACAAGTTTAGAAAAACAGAGTCTGAACAATTAATATAAAGATCAATGTTCAGTTACAAAATAAATACAACTTTTGATACAAGACTTAACTTAGAATCTTAATACAAAATTCTAAGGTTCAACTAATGAATTAACAGAAGCTGAAACTGGAGTCTTGGATTTTGAATATGAGTTCAAGTTGTATTTGCAGTTTTGTGCTTTAGGATGATTTTTGCAGAGTAACAGGTCTTTTCAAATTGTTCAAGTGTCGTATCCCAAAGCTTCAAACTTGCTCCAATTTATAGATGAAGGTGGAGTGTGTTTGATTTGAATTTGATGCAGTGAGATTGCGCCAGCTGTAGATCGTACCTTTGATAACCAAATCGAGTAACCTTGTATACGATCAATCTTGGGGAAAACGTTTTATCCAAATCAGGTAAAGAGTTCGTACAATAGTACAAACGTCACTATTCTGTGGATAAGATTGATTCCATCAGCATTTGGAATGTCAGAGTATAATCATGATGCAGAGAATGTTCTTCTGACAAAACGGCTCTCACTGCTCTTATCAGAGTCTGATATGCATCTTCTGATGAGTAGGACTTGCATCCTCTGATGAAACACATACGCATCTTCTGATAGCTTGAAGTTCTGATCAGAGTTTGCTTTGCCATATCAGAGCTTCCAATGTGCTTCCAATGAATAAAAATTAACTTGTATATCTGCACACTTGGATTAAATAATTAGTATACCCTATTGTACATTAATACTTTTGTTATCATCAAAACTCAATTGGGTCATGTCAGAACCTCTTTTGTTCCAACAGAAATATCCTGTCCGATACGTACTCGATACCGATACTCGTTCGATACGTCACGATACTCCTATCGGAAAAGTATCGGTTAAATCTTTATTTTTGAATAAATAAAAATATCTGATACGCGTCTGATACGTCCCGATACTCGTATCAGAAATGTATCTGTTAAATCTTTATTTTTAAATAAAAAAATAATATCCGGTACAATCCGTATTTTCTAGTGAATGTCAAACTATTATGTTGTTACACGGATTTGGTCTTTTCCGTCAGTTTTGTCATTAACACCGTTTAATTTGAACATGTGTCAAGGTGTCCACGTGTCTGTCCACGTAAGCAAACTGTCTGCCACATGTAGAGCTGTATAAACGAACCGGGCTATCGGGCCGGCCCATTAGCCCTATCGTTTTATACGTGTCGGGACGGGCTTCAAAAAAATATTATTGGGCCTTATCGGGCTGGCCCCCCAAGCCTATTTTTTTAATGGGCCATCATAGGCTGCCCCACGGGTAGAGGTGGGAATAGTCCAGGCCGGCCTACGAGGCCTTAAGGCCTAGCCTACATAAGCCCAGGCCAGGCTGGCCTATTTCTTTAAATAGAGCAGGCCAAGACTTTTTTATAAGCCTATTTAAGTTAATAGGTCAGGCCGCATGCCATTAAAAAAACCTTTTAGCCTATTAAGCCGACCTACTTAAATTAATATGAATAATATTTTTAGTACTATTATTATTTATATATTAAAATTTGTACTTTGAATAAATTATAAATTTATTAACTTTTTTCAGTAGTTTAAGTTTATTAACCTACATTAGTTTTTCACATATATAAATATATTATTATATAGTAGAATTGAAATATGATTACATATATAGTCAAATTCTCTAAAATATCATGTTAAATATCGAAAACATGTTGGTTTATTAGTTCATAAGTATTTTTAAAAATAAATATATTTATTTATTTAAATATTTTCATGTGAAATAGGCTTTTAAACAGGCTAACAGACCACATAGGCTTTCAAAAGGCCAGTCTCAGGCTTAAAAGATAAGCCTATGATAGGCCACAGGCCAGGCTCAGGCCTTCAATTTTTTTGACAGGCCAGACTCAGGCCTGGCAAAGCCTAGCTCGGCCTAGCCTATTCCCACCTCTACCCACGGGCTTTTGGGCCGGCCCCTTAAAGAATTAAAAAAAAAAACTAAAAATAAGAAATTTTAGTTAGCATAAAATCTTTAGATAAAATAAGTAACAAAAATGAGATTTGTTAGTTAGGAGATAATTATTAAGCCAGATTTGTTATGATTATCTTTATTTGAAAAAAAACAAATTTGTTATGATTATCTTTACTTGAAAAAAAAATAATAACAACTAATTTGTGTGCGATACATATGTAGTTTTATTGTCCATTGATTTATTTTTTTTAAAAAATTTGCCAATTATTTTATAAAAAAAAAATGAAAGTTTGTCGGGCCGGTCCATCGGCCCATGTAGGCCTTTGCTTATTGGGTCGGGCTAGGTGGGTCGGGCCTTAACGGGCCGCCCCACTTAAGCCCATGTATATGTCTTGGCCCCCCCGGGACAGGGCCAAACCGGCCCCTTTGACAGCTCTATCCACATATGACAAAACTGACAGAAATGACTAAATTGAAACCTAAAATAAATATAAGAGACCAAATTGAAATCTAAAATAAACATAAGGGACTAGACGTTGAATGAACTCAAAAAATTATCATTATTAATATTATTGATTTTAGTCATATTTACATATTGTGCATTTATATATTTAATTTTTAAATAGCGTATCACGACAGTATCAGATAGGGATTTTTAAAAAGTGTCACGTATCGGCGTATCAGTATCGTATCGTATCAATATCGTGTCACGTATCGGGCTTCATAGTTAATAAGCTATTTACCTTTGGATATGTCATATATATATATATATATAGGCCCCATATAAATTACACAAAAATAAGCCTCATATCAATAAACTCCTATATAATGTCTCGTATAAAGATAAGCCTCATATTAAGCAAAACAAAAATGCGTATAAATTACCAAAAAACAAATAGACCCTTATATAATTAAAAATGGTTCAATTGTCAATTATATAAACAAATAGACCCTTATATAAACAAAAGATAATTTGCTATATATTTTTTTCATATTTTCGCGGTGTTTAGTAAATAAAAAATTAAATTTTTTCACTATCAATTATATTTCTTACTATTTTAATTTATAAATTAAATATGGAGAATGTTAATGCACACCCACTCTTTTTTATGAAGGTGTGCATTAGCAATGGTATTATTCGTGGCAATCAAGGTGAATGGCTTGGTGGTTTTGCTAAAGGTGTAGGTGAATGTAGTGCGTTTGTAGCAGAACTTTGGGGGGTTTTTGAAGGCCTATCGCTTGCGAAGCGTATGGGCTTTAGGAAGATTGAACTTCAAATTGACTCGGTTGCGGTGGTTCACGTGATATCAGCCAGGAATACGAACAGCAAGTCAGCCTGGTCCTTGCAATTGAATATTCGCAAATTATTGGAGTCGGATTGGGAAGTTCAAATCGAACATGCCTATCGTGAAGCTAATAAATGTGCTGATGCGTTGGCAAATGAAGGATGTCAATTAGGTAGAGAAGTAGTTTTTTATGAGGATTGTCCTCCTTACATAAAAGATCTTGTTCAAGCTGATGTAATGGGGCTCACGACCCCGAGAATAATTTCTGTGTAATTCCTTTCCTTTTGGGCGTAAGCCCTCTATTCTATCAAAAAACATACACCTTAGGGTGTATTTAATAACTTTTTAGTTATTTTTTGCTAACACACACCTTCTGAAAAATAAGTTGGTGGACTATAGCAAATGCCTATAGGAGTTGCTAACGTACACCCACTTATTTTTTAGAATGAGTGTTTTTAGAAGGTGTATTTATCTATTTTTTAGTTATAACTTGTTAATGCACACCTTCATAAAATTGAGTGGGTGTGTTATAGCATATCCCATTAAATATTACCTGAAAGTTATATTTAATATATTCTTTGGCTTAAAAGAAAATTTTTGCGCATATTTTTTTTTATGTATTTTACATTTAAAATTTAATTTTGCATAAACTTATGAAAGAATTCATCAATATTTTAAAATTGGAAAGATTTTTTTTATACAAAATTGGAAGGATTTTAATGCTATTAATGTGTGATTAAGTATTAAACAATATAGTGAAATTAATTATGGAAACAATTATTTTTGGGTAAATTATGGAAACAATTAGAATAATAAATTCCTATCAAAAGAAAAAATTGAATAACAAATAACTTTTTTTTTACTAAATAGGTTATTATTAATCTAAAAAATAATAATTTCGTGAGTAATATTCTTAGTACAATTTTTTACTTAATTAGTAATTATTTAGTTTATTTTAGAGTGTCAATTTTTTTTAGTATTTTAATTTGTACATCAAATTTTTCATAAAAGTTTTATTTAAACACAACTAAATTTTTATATTAAACTTACATAAATATATTTTGAAATCAAAACATTGTTAATTTTTTATTTTAAGTTTATATATATTCAAAAAAACTAAATAATGAATATAATAATTAAAAAATTTTATTTTATAAATAGTTTAAATTTAAAATAATAATATTTTAAATATGAAAATTGAATAATTATTTTTAAATAAACAAATTAAACGCAAAAGAATAACATTCATTGTGTTGTGTGTCATGTGTATGGGAGCAATAATGATGCTTATAGAAATAGTTTTCAAATGTAGAATGTATATATATGAAACTCTTAAAGAAAAATCACAATATATGGATGAAAGTTAGTAATGAAAAAATAAAGTACACTAAAGCAATAACATAGTCATTCAACCAAAGCAACACCATATTGCTTAACTTGCGAAATATGATTTACAATATACATTAAACTTTTTCAGTAAAAAACAATCATACAATACATATTTTAAATTAATTTACATTCATACTTGTGAGAAAGAATAACCATCACTTAAAACTCATACATTATAACCAAACGTGTCTAGTCCAATTCATTTGGAATTGACATATCATTTATATTCTTCTTTTGAGATTCATCTGAAAAAATTGAAAAGAATGATGAATATAGATTAAGATCAATATAGATAAATCGAAAATAATACAAATAAATACAAAGAAAATAACTAAAGAGAAAAAAGTTGAAAAATGTGTGATTTCAAGTGTTCAACCAAAGACCCTTTATATAGGGAAAAATCATGGGTATATAAGTAATTTTATCTATAATATGCAATTAAACCAATTAATAACAATATATTGAACCTGCATTAAGGAATTAAGGAATATTCTTTTTATTACAAACATCAATTGAAATGAGTAGTAAAAGATATCATTTTAGTTTTTTTTTTTTTATTTATATTCGTTTTACAATTTTTTTACATGATCTTTTACTAAAAAAGGAATATTATTTTTACAATTACTTATATACCGTTAAAAGAATCAACCGAACTCTATTAAGAAATATTCTTTTTATTATAAACATCAATTATGATTACAAACATTAATTGAAATGAATAGTAAAATATATTATTTGTAAAAAACAGTTTTTTTATTTGTTTTCGTTTTGCAATTTTTTACATGATTTTTTATTAAAAAAAGGATTTTATATTATACATGATAAATTTTTTCATCAATTTTTTTAAACGTCAATCATAATTATTTTTTTTAGATACGTTTTATTACTCTTCAATGACAAAAATTTCTTATGTTTTTTGTTTTAGATTAAAATCGTTTTTTCTTTATGTCAATGGAATCTACATAAATAAATAGCATTAAAGTGTGGTCAACTTGCCAAATAATATCACTTTTTTTTTTGTAAGCTAAATCATTGAATCATTAAATCATTAAATGCTAAAACAATATGAGAAGATGATGATTGTGGGAATGACACATGTACAATTGCATTTGAAAAAAGGCTCCCAAATAATATATATATAGATGAGTCAAAGTAAAAAATAAAATTTACTTTGTTAGGCCTGGACAAAAATGACTACAAAATATTTTATAATTTATTTGTTTATGTTATATATTAATGAGATATTATTATTTATATTTTAAGAAAATATAATTGCTTTTTTAAGAATATCATGTAGGAAGAAAATATTATTATTTATATATATTATGTATAAGGTTTGTAACACTTGTTGTGAATTCGAACCAAAAACACACCAATAATCCTTGAACTAGTGTGTGGGGCAAAACAAACAAAGCAACCAACAACAACAATGGACCAAGCAATAGTAATAATCACAAAGCTAAAACTATGAAAGCAATAAAGAACACAATAGAAATTGTTTACCCAGTTCGGTGTTAATGAACCTACATCTGGGGGAGAGAGAGCTCTCATTTCCACTATCAAAGCTTACTCATACTTGATTACAAATGAGATTTACAAGAGTTACAAGAATTTAGAGTTTTCCTAAATTCTACCCTTTTCCCAAATCTCTTCCCGTGACCAAGAGATTTCAATTGATAGCAATTACAAGGTGTTAGAAAGAGTACCCAACCCTAGGATTAACCCAAGAGAAACCCCCTTGAACCCTAGCCTCCATGTTGGTGAAAACCCCCTTTCAAACCCTACATTTTTTTCTCTCTCTCTCTCTATCTCTCTCTCTCTCTCTCTCTCTCCACTGTTGCGGCTGCAGAAACAGGGGTTTTGTATATTCGCGGCCGCGCCCGGAGACAGAACTCCCAGGCCAAACCAGAAGCTCCCTGGCGCCCGGCGCCACTCCTGCTCCCTTAATATATTTTCTGCATCAACAAGTTTCTCAAGGCAATCTCAACAACACTTACATAATATAATTATGTAGGGTATATCAATTATTTTGAGAAATGTATGGTATATAGATGTAAAGCATATATGTCTTTTTTTTTTAAAACAATAATCAGAGTATATATGTTTTTAATATATATGTTTGTTGTTTAAAAAAATCTGTTTATAAAAAAAAATTGCTATAATTTTTTTTATGATAAAAAATTGCTATATTATATTGTACATAATTATACTATGCATTTTTTTTGGCAAATGTATTTGTTTTAATATATATATTTGTTGATAAAAAATTCTGTTTATGAAAAAAATTGCTATAATTAACTCATTCTATTTAAAGTATGTTTTGGAGCACCAATCAATATATTCATATGCATAAATGAAATAAGTCTCATTCTAATAATTATTATAAATCAATTCTAACCACTAATTGATATTAGGATTAAAGGTTAAGATTTGGAGTAACTCTAATGAGTTACTCTTGGAGTCAATTGATCCCTGATGCTATTGTGCCATTATAGGAACTAGCCGCCAAACCGTGTCCGTTTGTGTGATCGATATTTTTTTTTTGTGATTGATATTCTCTATTGTGCAAATATAAATAACTACTTAATCTTTTTGTTTATTGGACTTAGTTACATCCTTTTTTGTTGTGGCTGGTTATTAAGAAGAAAAATTTTTTTTTTTTTGTTATTATAAAAAAACTTAAAACCTACTTTTATGTGGAAGTTGTGCTTAGTTATTAAGAAGAAAAAATATATTATTTACTAAAAAAAAAACTGAAAATCGATTTTTATGTAAAAGTTATTTTTTAAGGGTAAAATAGGAATAATAAAAAAGTCATCCCAAAAATTTGTATCTGTAAGACCCAAGATTTCATTGTATAGTTGGTTTAAGGAATATTAGGGTTTCGATGTGTTAGTGTGACGAAACATCGTGTAATTATTAGCTTTTGCTGTAATTGAGCCTGTTTAGTGCTCGTGCACTGTATTTGTACAGACTTTGGTTCTGTGATCCTGTTGCTTGAATAAGAAGTTAATTGTGGTTTTAGAATAATAAGTTGTGGATTATTCTTGTTTTTGGAAAAACGAGTAGGATTTTACCCGTCGTTGTAAAATCTTATTGCGTCTGTTTTGAGTGAGGTTTCGGATGGAAGTTTTATATATCTGCGCGGGTTAGGATATATTCTGAGATTAATTTTCTGAGGTATGGAAGAAAATTACAGTCGCGGAAAAAGATTCGGCGATAAGTTTTGGAAATGTGAAACGTTAGACGTTCTTTCCGTAGGTTTTCTGTTTTGGTGAGTTTCGTTCGTCGCGGCGCGCGAGAGCTGAACGTGTGAGTGTTTCTATGAAGTATTGAGTTTTATCTCAAGTGGATTTGGTTTGGTTTGATCCAATGGCTAGGGTTTTGTCTTGGCATTTTGTTTTTGATCCAATGGCCATGAGTGAGCAAGAGCTATGGCATAGTAAGGAGGTTTAGTGGCTTGGTCACTTAGAAAAACATCACCAAACATCTCATTCTTTCTCTCTTTCACGTGAGAAGCTCCATTACTTTCCAACCTTCACTAAATTTTCCATTCTTCACCATTTCACTCCATTTCAAGCTTTGGAGCTTTGAAGAAAGTTGTAGAGAATCACTTTATAAAGGTAACCCTCTCTTCTCATCTCTTAGGTTGGTAGACTTATAGAGTTTAAGAGTTTTTGGGTTTATGTTCTCATGAGGGTTTGTTAGAAAATGTTACTTTACATGGTTTTTGTTCCATGAATGTTGTTCATGAAGTCTAGAGAAGCATGTGTAGGCTTTGTTATGTTTGTTTTCCATGAGTTGGTGAAAAATCTCATGAGAAAAGTTAGGGTTTTGGTTTGGTTATGTATTGATCAATTACATGAGGTTATGTGGTAAGGTTTTGAAAAGAAAAGTTGTCTTGGAACCTTTGGGCAAAAGGGAAATGCGTTGTATGGTTTTGTTTTAGAAAATCCGATGAAAAATATTTTGAGGTTTATGAAAATATTTTCTAAGAATTTTTGGGTAGTATTTTGGGGTCAAAGTGGTTTAAAACTATTGTGACATGTGGTGTCGCTTTTTACCTTGAAAACATGTTTGAAAATGATTACCGGACGGTTGAGGCCCGTAATAAAACTTGTGCTTGGATTTGGTTTTGATTTTGGAAATGAAAATCAAATAACTTGCACTCGAAGCAACCAACATGCTTTCGGAAATGTGTTGCTTGCTTATGAAAATGGTTTGCTTTTATGCCTTGAAAAGATGTTGGGAACTAATAGAATCAAACTAGGCTTGGGGTGGAAAAAGGTGGTGTGAGTTGCTGTCTTGTGCTGTCATGACAGGTGCAACTCGCTGAGCGAGTTGTTACTCGCCAGGGCGAGTGTCACAGGTCCTGACAACACGCCAGGGCGAGCTCCAGAGCGAGTAAGACCAGTACTCTCTGCCTCCACTCGCCACCAACTCGCCAGGGCGAGCTCTGAGAGTTGAAATTTTGGATTCTGATTTCTAAAGTTGGTTTTTAGCCTTCTAATCCCTTTTTGTTAATTTATGGAAGTGGTTGGGATTGGAAACGAGTTTTTCGGGTACTCGGAAAGTACGTAACTTATAACGCAAGAAAACGGCCATTTTGCATTTCAAATTATTTAAGACTTTTGGCTATTGTTTTGGGTCCTAAAAATAGTACAAATAACTCATGGGGGTTGATCAATACGGTAGTTTTTGGTAGAGAATCCGAAAGAGGGATTTTTACCTTAGAGAACCTTTGATTTTGGGGTTTTAGAGTCCAAATCATTAAGGATTGGTTGGTTATGGTTTTGATTGATTACTTTGCTTGTTTTAGGAAGCAAGTAAGTGTTGTGCGATCGTGTGATAGTTGAGTGCTTGACGAGGTAAGGGCTCCACTTTATTTCCGTCTTTTAAAACGGTTACGACATGCTTGAAATTGCTGTTTATGCATTTGCTGTGTGCTTGGCATGTTTGTATTTATGTATTCTCGTTGATGAGAACGTGGTGATATATATGTGTGCAATTTACATATGATTGAGAGAATGTATGTATGTTGTGATGGTTGTACATAGGCTTTAGGCTATGTGAATGTTTGCATGAGCATATATGAATGCGTGCGTCTGATGGGACTACGCGAGGATTTTGTCTTGTGTGACTATCCTGTATATGCCAAAGAGAATATATGCCATGCATTTCATAGTTGCGTGCCTAGGTGTATGTCTGTGTGACTTTGCCTACGTACCGGGCGTTTGACTGTGTGGCTTCGCCAAATCCCTCTGGATTTATATTGAGTTGGTGTATGTCTGTGTGACTTCGCCTGGTGTTTGTCTGTGTGACTTCACCTGCCTTGTGTGGCATTATTAGTGCGGGTACGTATATTTCTGTGTGGCTTTGCCTACCCCACGACTCTTCGAGGAGAGGTTAATTTTCCGGAAAATCATGCATGTGGTAGCTTGGATAGTACCACACTCATTGTAGAAGTCTGCATTAGGCTTGGTGTACATTTATTTATATAAGCCCGTTGGTGGGAATTGCTTTTGTGTTAAAGAGCTTTCTCTTGTGTATGTGGAAATTTGTTATGTGTACATCTTTCGCACTGGATATATATATATACTTGTATTTTGTGGTGACCCTTTCTTTCATTTGCGGGCTCATCCCACCCAGATGATGGGTTAGGTCGTGGTGACGACGGTGGCTGTTCCAGGCCCCAGTGAGCGGTTGGAGCTGTAGCCTAGGATAGTTAGACTATGCGCCGGTGTGTTTTGTGCACCGTGCTTTTTGGTTAG
Organism: Trifolium repens; assembly: GCA_030408175.1. Classification (NCBI taxonomy): domain Eukaryota; kingdom Viridiplantae; phylum Streptophyta; class Magnoliopsida; order Fabales; family Fabaceae; genus Trifolium; species Trifolium repens. Next base: position 15,246,862 of record CP125844.1, on the reverse strand, counting down.
CATAGGATTTCTAACTTGTTTTGGTACTTAGACTCGGATTGTAATTATTCAGGAAATACACTTTGCTTGTCGAAGCACCTTTTAGTAATGAGTTCTTTGTATTTTTGAATGCCGGTTCATTTAAAGTATTTTATGCGCACTCTGAGTGTTAGTTGAAAAAGAAAAAAAAAATAATGCCCTTTTTGGCTTATGAAAAACGGGGTGTTACATTTTGGTATCAGAGCCCGGCTTTAAATCTTCAAAGGGAAAGTGTATACTTGAGTTGTTAGTCCAGAGTCGGTTAGAACATAGCTAGAGTAGTGTCAGTTCTAGTGGTTGTTCGGTGTCGGGTTATGTGTTAGTAACCGTTGTGTGAGATTTCTGTTGAGACTCAGAAATGTTTGGATAAGGAATCTAATCAGAATTGGTATTGTGCAGAATAGAATGCCTCCAAGAAGGGCACCTACAGCACCTATGACGGATAATGTTGATATAAACCAGATGGCTTATGCCATGCATACGATGGCAGCGGCTGTGACTGCTCAGAGCCATGCTAAGGCGCAAAGGGATCTGGAAAAGCGCGAAAGGGAAATACTTGCGGCTGGATCTAGACTTCTTTCGAATTTCAACCACCAAACTCCTCCTAAGTTTAATGGGGAGGGAGGTCCGGAAACTGCTGATTTGTGGCTCCAATCTGTGGAGAGGATATTCGGGGCAATTCATTGTCCGGAAGGAGAGAAGGTGGTCTTAGCTACCTATCAATTACTCGGGGGTTCTGAGTATTGGTGGAGGAACACCCGACTGATCATGGAGAATGTTCATGAAGAGTTAAGTTGGGAGAACTTCAAAAGGAGGTTCTTGGCCAAATACTTCCCTGAGACAGCTAGGGAAAGGTATGGTGAAGAGTTCCTGAGGCTGAGGCAAGCGGGCATGAATGTTGAGGCATATGCCAAGAAGTTCGAATCACTATCCCGTTTCTTCCGCTTCTTTAGGGATGGGATAGATGAAGTTTATATGTGCCGTAGATTCCAAGATGGGCTGAGGTACGAACTGCAGGATGCGGTTGTGCCATTGGGCATTCGACAATTCCAGGTCTTGGTTGAAAAGTGCCAAGAGGTGGAAGACATGAAGAATAAGCGGGTGAACCGTCAAGGGAATTCTAATGCCGGAGGACCAAGTCGCACCAATGATCGTGGTTCGACTCAGAATAGTGGGAGGCAAGGGAGTAAGCCTTATAACCGTCCTCAGCACAGTAAAGGACCGGGCAGATCGGTGAATCAGGGAACCCGGGGAAAATCAGAGGGTAGTAAAGGGACTTGCTACAACTGTGGAGAAGCGGGGCATTTTTCTAATGAGTGCACGCAACCGAAGGTGGGAAACACCTGCTACAATTGCAAGAAGCCGGGACACTTTGCTAGAGATTGCAGAGCCCCGAAGACTGGGCCGTCGGCAAATGTGGCACAAGGTTCACAGGGTGCCAGACCTGCGGCAAAGGCACGTGCTTACTGTATGGGCACTGAACTGAGTGGGCAGGCTAGCAATGCCATCCACGAGAGCTGTCACATCGCAGGTAATTCTTTAACTGCTTTGATTGACACGGGGGCAACCCACTCATTCATATCTTTGGCATGTGCAAATCGTTTGAGTTTGAATGTATCTGTGCTTCCGTTTGATTTGAATGTTTTGACTCCTGCTAAGGATTTGGTAGTGAATACTGCATGTTTGCATTGTTTGGTAGTAATCCAGAATAGGGATTTTCTGGTCAATTTGGTTTGTCTACCGCTTTTATCTCTTGAGATCATCCTCGGGATGGATTGGTTGTCTTATCATTATGTGATTCTAGACTGTGCTCGGAAATTGGTTTTCTTTCCCGAGCCAGGTGTGCGAAGGTACTTGTCTGCGAATCGACTTTCTGTGGTTATGTGTAATGGAGAACCGGAGATAGTTTCACTTGCTAGCTTAGGAGTGACGTCGGAGATCCGAATTGAGGAAATTCGTGTAGTTCAGGATTTCCAAGATATGTTTCCATCGGAGATTCCAGCTTTTCCTCCGTGTAGAGAGGTGGAATTCTTTATTGATTTGCAACCGGGTACGGGTCCGATTTCGGAATCAGCTTATCGGATGGCTCCAGCCGAGTTGGTAGAGTTGAAAGGTCAGATTGAGGACTTGTTAGAGAAGGGTTTCATAAGGCCTAGTGTGTCGCCTTGGGGAGCACCGGTCTTATTGGTTAAGAAGAAGGATGGTAAATCTCGTTTGTGTGTGGATTATCGGAAGCTTAATAAGGTGACTATCAAGAACCGATATCCATTGCCACGAATCGATGATTTGATGGATCAGTTGAGGGGAGCCTCAGTGTTTTCAAAGATCGACTTGAAGTCTGGTTATCACCAGATAAGGGTTCGAGATGAGGATATTCAGAAAACGGCGTTTAGGACGCGTTATGGGCATTATGAGTTTCTAGTGATGCCGTTCGGGGTGACGAATGCACCTGCTATCTTTATGGCGTATATGAATCGGATATTCAACTCATTTTTGGACAAGTTCGTGGTGGTGTTCATTGATGATATTTTGGTGTATTCGAAGAGTGAAGAGGAACATGAAGAGCATCTTCGCTTGGTATTGCAAGTTTTGCGGGAAAGTAAGTTGTATGCAAACCCGTCAAAGTGTGACTTTTGGTTGGAAGAGGTGAATTTCCTTGGCCATGTTATATCAAAAGAGGGAATAGCCGTGGATCCAGCCAAGATTGATACGGTACTTTCATGGAAGCAGCCTCAAACCGTGACTGATGTGAGGAGTTTTGTGGGTTTGGCCGGTTATTACCGAAGGTTCATTGAAGGTTTTGCTAAGATTGTGGCACCAATGACACAACTTACGCGGAAAGATCAACCGTTTGCGTGGACAGAGAAGTGTGAGTTGAGTTTTCAGTTGTTGAAGGAGCGTTTGACGACTTCACCAGTTTTGATGTTACCACAGTCGGAGGAACCGTATGAGGTTTATTGTGATGCTTCTCATCAAGGGTTGGGTTGTGTGTTGATGCAACACAAGAGGGCAGTGGCTTATGCGTCAAGGCAACTGAAAGTGCATGAAAAGAATTATCCTACGCACGATTTAGAGCTTGCGGCTGTTGTTTTCGCATTGAAGATTTGGAGACATCATCTTTATGGTTGCACTTTTGTCGTGTTTAGTGACCATAAAAGTCTTAAGTATCTGTTCGATCAGAAAGAGCTCAATATGAGGCAACGGAGGTGGATGGAAACTTTGAAAGACTTTGACTTTACCTTAGAATATCATCCGGGAAAGGCTAATGTGGTAGCCGATGCTTTGAGTAGGAAGAGTGTGTCAGTTTGTTCGGCACAAATGGCTAGTCAACAGGAGTTGTTGAGAGAGTTTCGTGACTTGCACCTAGAGGTAGAGTTTGCTTTAGGGAATATGAGACTGGGTATGATTACCATCTCAAACGGTTTGTTGGAGGATATTGCTAATTGTCAAGATGACAAGTTTCTCATGGAGAAAAGAGCTTTGATTGTTCGAGAAACCAACCGAGATTTCAAGGTGGGATCAGACAACATCTTGAGGTGTCAAGGTAGGGTGTGTGTGCCCGATGTTATGGACTTGAGAGACATCATTCTAGGGGAGGCACACAAGAGTAAACTTAGTATACATCCCGGAGCAACAAAGATGTATCAAGACCTGAGGCATGATTTCTGGTGGCCGGGTATGAAAAAGGATGTGGCTGAGTATGTGGCGTCGTGTCTGACTTGTCAGAAGGCGAAGATTGAACATCAGAGACCGGCAGGGATGCTGCAGTCATTAGATATCCCCGAGTGGAAGTGGGATAGCATTTCTATGGATTTCATCACTGGTTTACCTAAGACCAGGAGGAAGCATGATTCCATTTGGGTGATAGTGGATCGTTTGACGAAGTCCGCTCATTTTCTACCGGTAAGGATTACGGATACAGCAGCAAAGTTGACCGATGTTTACATTGCTGAGATTGTGAGGTTACATGGGATTCCGTCAAGTATAGTGTCGGATAGAGATCCAAAGTTCACTTCACATTTTTGGAAGACTTTGCATGAGGCGTTGGGGACGAAACTGAGATTGAGTTCCGCCTATCATCCCCAGACCGATGGGCAGACCGAGAGAACAAATCAGTCTCTAGAGGATTTGTTGAGAGCATGTGTGTTGGATGACCGTGGAAGTTGGGATGATGTGTTACCTTTGATAGAATTCACATACAACAACAGTTTTCACGCGAGTATTGGAATGGCACCATACGAGGCTTTGTATGGGAGGAGATGTCAGACTCCTTTGTGTTGGTACCAAGATGGGGAAAGTATGATAGTAGGACCGGAAATGGTACAACAGACGACGGACAAGGTCCGAAAGATAAGGGCAATGATGAAGGTTGCTCAAGATCGACAAAAGAGTTATGCGGATAGGCGTCGGAGGCCTTTAGAGTTTGAGGAGGGAGATCACGTATTTCTCCGTGTTACTCCAACAACGGGTGTTGGAAGGGCTTTGAAAGCGAAGAAGTTGACTCCAAAGTTTATAGGGCCGTATCAGATTTTGGAACGGATTGGGAAGGTAGCATACCGGATCGCGTTGCCACCGGTACTGTCTTTGATTCATGATGTGTTCCATGTGTCACAATTGCGGAAGTATACACCGGATCCATCACATGTGATCACACCAGATGATATCCAGTTGAGGGATAACTTGTCATTTGAAGTTCCGCCGATCAAGATTGCGGATAGGAAGATGAAACGTCTGAGAACGAAAGAGATACCTTTGGTGAAGGTAATATGGAACGAAGCTACAGGAGATACTACCTGGGAGCTCGAGAGTAAGATGAAAGAATTATACCCCAGTTTGTTTGTCGACGTCTAAGTTTCGAGGACGAAACTTCTTTTAGGGGGGTAGTATTGTAAGACCCAAGATTTCATTGTATAGTTGGTTTAAGGAATATTAGGGTTTCGATGTGTTAGTGTGACGAAACATCGTGTAATTATTAGCTTTTGCTGTAATTGAGCCTGTTTAGTGCTCGTGCACTGTATTTGTACAGACTTTGGTTATGTGATCCTGTTGCTTGAATAAGAAGTTAATTGTGGTTTTAGAATAATAAGTTGTGGATTATTCTTGTTTTTGGAAAAACGAGTAGGATTTTACCCGTCGTTGTAAAATCTTATTGCGTCTGTTTTGAGTGAGGTTTCGGATGGAAGTTTTATATATCTGCGCGGGTTAGGATATATTCTGAGATTAATTTTCTGAGGTATGGAAGAAAATTACAGTCGCGGAAAAAGATTCGGCGATAAGTTTTGGAAATGTGAAACGTTAGACGTTCTTTCCGTAGGTTTTCTGTTTTGGTGAGTTTCGTTCGTCGCGGCGCGCGAGAGCTGAACGTGTGAGTGTTTCTATGAAGTATTGAGTTTTATCTCAAGTGGATTTGGTTTGGTTTGATCCAATGGCTAGGGTTTTGTCTTGGCATTTTGTTTTTGATCCAATGGCCATGAGTGAGCAAGAGCTATGGCATAGTAAGGAGGTTTAGTGGCTTGGTCACTTAGAAAAACATCACCAAACATCTCATTCTTTCTCTCTTTCACGTGAGAAGCTCCATTACTTTCCAACCTTCACTAAATTTTCCATTCTTCACCATTTCACTCCATTTCAAGCTTTGGAGCTTTGAAGAAAGTTGTAGAGAATCACTTTATAAAGGTAACCCTCTCTTCTCATCTCTTAGGTTGGTAGACTTATAGAGTTTAAGAGTTTTTGGGTTTATGTTCTCATGAGGGTTTGTTAGAAAATGTTACTTTACATGGTTTTTGTTCCATGAATGTTGTTCATGAAGTCTAGAGAAGCATGTGTAGGCTTTGTTATGTTTGTTTTCCATGAGTTGGTGAAAAATCTCATGAGAAAAGTTAGGGTTTTGGTTTGGTTATGTATTGATCAATTACATGAGGTTATGTGGTAAGGTTTTGAAAAGAAAAGTTGTCTTGGAACCTTTGGGCAAAAGGGAAATGCGTTGTATGGTTTTGTTTTAGAAAATCCGATGAAAAATATTTTGAGGTTTATGAAAATATTTTCTAAGAGTTTTTGGGTAGTATTTTGGGGTCAAAGTGGTTTAAAACTATTGTGACATGTGGTGTCGCTTTTTACCTTGAAAACATGTTTGAAAATGATTACCGGACGGTTGAGGCCCGTAATAAAACTTGTGCTTGGATTTGGTTTTGATTTTGGAAATGAAAATCAAATAACTTGCACTCGAAGCAACCAACATGCTTTCGGAAATGTGTTGCTTGCTTATGAAAATGGTTTGCTTTTATGCCTTGAAAAGATGTTGGGAACTAATAGAATCAAACTAGGCTTGGGGTGGAAAAAGGTGGTGTGAGTTGCTGTCTTGTGCTGTCATGACAGGTGCAACTCGCTGAGCGAGTTGTTACTCGCCAGGGCGAGTGTCACAGGTCCTGACAACACGCCAGGGCGAGCTCCAGAGCGAGTAAGACCAGTACTCTCTGCCTCCACTCGCCACCAACTCGCCAGGGCGAGCTCTGAGAGTTGAAATTTTGGATTCTGATTTCTAAAGTTGGTTTTTAGCCTTCTAATCCCTTTTTATTAATTTATGGAAGTGGTTGGGATTGGAAACGAGTTTTTCGGGTACTCGGAAAGTACGTAACTTATAACGCAAGAAAACGGCCATTTTGCATTTCAAATTATTTAAGACTTTTGGCTATTGTTTTGGGTCCTAAAAATAGTACAAATAACTCATGGGGGTTGATCAATACGTTAGTTTTTGGTAGAGAATCCGAAAGAGGGATTTTTACCTTAGAGAACCTTTGATTTTGGGGTTTTAGAGTCCAAATCATTAAGGATTGGTTGGTTATGGTTTTGATTGATTACTTTGCTTGTTTTAGGAAGCAAGTAAGTGTTGTGCGATCGTGTGATAGTTGAGTGCTTGACGAGGTAAGGGCTCCACTTTATTTCCGTCTTTTAAAACGGTTACGACATGCTTGAAATTGCTGTTTATGCATTTGCTGTGTGCTTGGCATGTTTGTATTTATGTATTCTCGTTGATGAGAACGTGGTGATATATATGTGTGCAATTTACATATGATTGAGAGAATGTATGTATGTTGTGATGGTTGTACATAGGCTTTAGGCTATGTGAATGTTTGCATGAGCATATATGAATGCGTGCGTCTGATGGGACTACGCGAGGATTTTGTCTTGTGTGACTATCCTGTATATGCCAAAGAGAATATATGCCATGCATTTCATAGTTGCGTGCCTAGGTGTATGTCTGTGTGACTTTGCCTACGTACCGGGCGTTTGACTGTGTGGTTTCGCCAAATCCCTCTGGATTTATATTGAGTTGGTGTATGTCTGTGTGACTTCGCCTGGTGTTTGTCTGTGTGACTTCACCTGCCTTGTGTGGCATTATTAGTGCGGGTACGTATATTTCTGTGTGGCTTTGCCTACCCCACGACTCTTCGAGGAGAGGTTAATTTTCCGGAAAATCATGCATGTGGTAGCTTGGATAGTACCACACTCATTGTAGAAGTCTGCATTAGGCTTGGTGTACATTTATTTATATAAGCCCGTTGGTGGGAATTGCTTTTGTGTTAAAGAGCTTTCTCTTGTGTATGTGGAAATTTGTTATGTGTACATCTTTCGCACTGGATATATATATATACTTGTATTTTGTGGTGACCCTTTCTTTCATTTGCGGGCTCATCCCACCCAGATGATGGGTTAGGTCGTGGTGACGACGGTGGCTGTTCCAGGCCCCAGTGAGCGGTTGGAGCTGTAGCCTAGGATAGTTAGACTATGCGCCGGTGTGTTTTGTGCACCGTGCTTTTTGGTTAGCATAGGATTTCTAACTTGTTTTGGTACTTAGACTCGGATTGTAATTATTCAGGAAATACACTTTGCTTGTCGAAGCACCTTTTAGTAATGAGTTCTTTGTATTTTTGAATGCCGGTTCATTTAAAGTATTTTATGCGCACTCTGAGTGTTAGTTGAAAAAGAAAAAAAAAAATAATGCCATTTTTGGCTTATGAAAAACGGGGTGTTACAGTATCCACTTTATATATTAGTAAGATTACTCATTCAAGTAATAGAGCCTGGACAATTTTTTACATCTTATTCAACCCATAATTTCCGGTCAACAATGAATTTTATTGGTTAAGTAATTCGTGAGCCAGTCTTGATTGTAGCTCTAGGGATTATTGGAATTTGTGTTCTAGCTACTGATTGAAAAACGCCATACGTGTATTTCGTGACCTTAAGCATTACCATCTACCTCTGAAACTCCGATACTTAAAAAATGGTGACGTATTGTGTCTAATATCTATTCAAAATCGATATTCTTTTAATACGTCCCGATATTCGTCTCTGTAAAGTATCGGTGAAATCATTATTTTTAAATAAAAAAAATAATATCTGATACTCTTCTGATACGTCTCGATACTCGTATCGAAAAAATATTGGTTAAATCATTATTTTTAAATAAAAAATAATACCCGATACATGTCTGATAAATCCCGATACCCGATGCTTGTTTGTATCTTTAGCACTTCTCGTGGTTTTCATTTGTCAATATAATTTTTTACTTTTTAAAAGAAAAACTATGGTGTCCTACTATATAAGAGGTTGTTAAACATCTGAGCTTATTCCAAAATTCTGATATAAGACTAGATATTTTCTACTTTTAATTATTAATATCGTTGATTTTAGTCATGTTTATATATTGTTTGGTTATATATTTAATTTTAAATTAAATTTTTAAACAACGTATCGCGCCAGTATCGAATTGCGAATTTTTAAAAATTTCACATATCAATATTGGGGACTTAGGGTCCGTTTGGTTCGAAGTTTTTGGAGGGGAGGGGAGGGGAGGTGAGGGAATATTTTAAATTTTTATGTTTGGTTCAATTTTTTAACGAGGGGAGGGGAGGGAAGGGGAGAAGTAATTTACTTTTTTACTCTTAACCTTATAAACTCAAAATAAGGATTAAATTATAATGGATATATTTCGTCAAAAAATAAATCTAATGGATATATAACAAAAAAAAATCTAATGAGTAGAAAATCTAATTTTTTTTCTGTTGTAAAAAAATAAAACCTAGAATTTTAGTATTCCAACAAGGATAATTTTGAATTTTAATAAAAAAATGAGGGTAATTTTGTGAACATAATAAATTATGTTTTACCTCGCCTCCCCTCCTTAAAAATCCCTCCCCTCACCTCCCCTCACCTCCCCTCCCCTCCCCTCCTTCTCAGTTGAACCAAACGGACCCTTAGTGGAATTGTTGTGGTAGACTAGTAGATTAAAACCAATGGGATGTTGTT